>OY997588.1:126099202-126699202 GCA_963921825.1 Erodium maritimum | reverse complement strand
GTATTTAGGAAAGAAAGAAAGGATCAGGAGACTCGTTCAGCATACACTGCATTGGACAAGGTCATTGACCAATTAATATATACAGTGATACAGGTACAAGTTATTGGTTTCTTTAAGCTTTCACTCTCGGTGCTAACTCATTCTGATCATGATGGATGGCTAGTTATTACAGATCAAATCAATGCTCACTTTCTTCTTTTTTTATCTATTTCTTGTTTCTACTTTCAACTTCATTATCGTTTTAATACTCCAAACTACTCCCAATTATGATTATTTATGTGGAAATTTAGTTGATTGACAAGGCTATTTTCTGCGACCAAAGCAATCTAGTATCCCACCAAATGTTAGAAAACATGCATATCTGTTGTCATCGTTTCTGAATCAGTATTACTTAGTACTATATGTAAAACAAAGCAAGCACTTTGATCTTCTATATTTGACAGTATCAACTCATATATTACAACCACAACCACTGAAGTAGATATTAAATTCAAGTGTTCAACTAATCAATGATATTAGTATAAGACATAGCCACTACCATTCATAAACAATCAACCAGAGACGTTGGGAAACTAAGCGATATTACAAAATGTACTAAAAACCATCTCCAAATAAACGAAGAAGAGATATTACAAGATGTACCAGAAAACATCTCCAAAGGGATGATGAATTCTCCAAGTACTCACAAGTATTAAGAACAATAATAAGCTGAAATGATTGAAGTAGTTAAATTTCATGAGAATTGGAGCAAGATATGATGGCAACATTACCAAAGACAATGGAACCCATATTTTGGGAAGCCAAGTGCAAATGAGATATCAAAGACTTCCTCTCTTTTTGAATTATTCATAAATAAAAATCTGGACAAAACCTAGGCAAAAACAAACAATAAAATAAGGTAGCAGGTTAACCAAAAGTATGTCGAAAGAGGGATAGAGAAGTAGAGAGTAAATAATATGGATAAAAATCAACCATAGTTCTAATTCTAACCAATTATCAACTATCAGGACAAAATTTAGGAACCATATGACAAATCCACTTGTGTGATGTGCTCTCTCTCCTCTCCCTCTCCTGATTGATATGCATTGCAGCACAAGTAACATCCAATTTTTCTCCGTTTGCTTAATCACTCCAAGGATCACTCTCTATTCTTACTTCAGAGGGTTCGATCACCTCAGTCTCAGGAGCTCCTTTAATGCCTGCGTCAGGTTCTGTTGCACTATCTTCTACTTGAGCAGCCTCTGACTCATCCCCCTCTGATCTACCCCATTTCCCCCCAAGAGCCATTGTCATCATCTCATATATCTTGTTCCCCAACTCAGCAGGACTTTCAGGCTGTATATAAGAGACAGAACATGACTCATTCACAAAGTCGTGGATACAACATGAAGAGATGCTATAGGTTGGTTCTACTTACCGAGAAGCCACTGGATATCAATGCTGTGTCATATAGGAGATCCACAGCTCTCTTAGCCTCTGCACTATCAGGTGCATTCTTGCATGCAGCCTGCAAGTGAAAATAGTAGATGAAATTCAAATTCAGCTTCCATATGTTTTAGGGATCTTTCTTTGTACTTGCTTATTATATTCGATTAAGTTCTTGCACTCAATAGAATAGACCTACATTCAGACCAAATAGAATGAATGAACTAACATTTAGGTCTTTTATGATGGGATGATCTGGATTGATCTCCAATATCCTCCTTCCTCTCATGAACTCCAAACTTGAAGCATCTCCAAGTGTCTGTGCCTTCATTAACCTACAAAAGGGAAAGACACATCAGATATCGATGAAAGCTTATGGACGAAGAGCACGTTCTGCTCCTTGTAACGAGATTTGCATTTCAAACTGAGAGACTGACCTCTCCATATTGGCAGACCATCCAAACTTTCCGGAAACAAGGACGCAAGGAGACGAGCTTAGACGTTTGGAAACTTGGACCTTGGCAACTTTTTCACCAAGTTGTTGCTTTACCCAATCACAGAGCAGAATGAATTCTTGCTTGGTCTCCCTATCTTTGACCTCATCCTCATCTCCTGCGTTACAAATCATGTCATAAGCCAAAATGGAGATGAAAAGGTCAAGCAATATAACAGAATGTTGAGAACTATAATACCAGCATACTAGAGAGAACAAATGGCAAAACAGAAAATGATAACTAACCTAGCTCTAAATCTTCCTTGCTGATATCCACAAATTTCTTTTCCTTGAAAGTCTGAAGATTTTGGATTGCTACTTCATCGATAGGTTCAATCAAATATAGGACCTAAACAAAGAAGCTACATCAGCAACCAGAACAAAAATATATCTTTAAACAAGTATAACCTGGGATGTAAGAATATTTGCAAACAAAACGAATAGAAATTTGTTCTAACAAGTTTAGACACCATCAGAGTTACTTAATCATCATCCCAAGATTAGCAAATTGTTCAAACACCCCCAAAAATACTTTACATGATACTAGTGCCCAAAGAAAACAGAATAGAAATTTAGTTTCCCATACTGTCATCAGAAATAAAGCACATACCTCTATATCCTTTTGAAGCAATTTCTCCAAGAATGGAGCAGTGTTGGCACTTTTTAAACTGTCGGCTGCTAAATAATATATGGCATTTTGTTTTTCACCCATGTTCTCCACATAAGCATCTAAGCTTCTTAGCTCGTCCCCACTTTTTGATGTGTGAAACCGCAACAGAGGAGTTATGCGCTTGTGATTCCCAGTATCTTCAATGCATCCTAGCTTCACAAACCGGCCAAAGTTCTCCCAAAATTTCTTGTAGTCCTGGACATGGATTTAAATAAATCATATTGGCAATATAATAGCCTATCTCCACTCAAACTATAAAAAGAAAGATTATATCCACCTACCTCCTTATTTTCACTGTCAGCAATATCTTGAATCATGTCAAATGTTTTCCTGACAAGTCTCTTTCTCATTATCCTTACCTGGATCACACAAAAACAAAAGCATCCCAATAATTCACTTAGCTGGACAACCACAAAGAAAACAAAAAATTATCTTGAAAAATACTAGTGGTTACTTGAGATTACCTAAATTATTTCACATTAATGAATTAGAGTACATATGTTTTGTCATAAAGGGAAAAGTTTGACTTTCTTACAATTCGGCTTTCTTGCAGAATTTCCCGAGAGACGTTAAGAGGGAGATCATTTGAATCCACCACACCCTTCACAAAGCTCAAGTACCGTGGGAACTGCAAATAGACCACAAAATCTCTTGAAATATGGAACTGAATACTCAATGCATATGTGCCTATCTGACTGCTATTGTGTAGTGCTCTGAATACGAACTAGTGATGTTCTAAACCTTGAAATGGTTCCATTTCACTGAAATATAAAATCACAGTACAGAGATACTAGTATTTTCTTTAATGCTCTGATGAATTAAACCAATCTATTCTGACATCCATTCTGTATACATTGCAGAAAAGAAGATCCCGCAATAAAGAAACAAACCTTTTAATCATTATACACCAACAGATCTTAAAACTTCAGTTTCTCACTTTCTCTTCTTTTAAATTAAACAAGAGAACATCACACCGTTCCTGCTCCTGCTCCTATTATTTAGCATCCACGAACAACACCTAAATACTACATCCAAGGTGTACTTGCGTGGCAGACAAATAGAGGCACCACTCCAAATTCCAATGCAATTGTTAGTGCTCTATATTTCATTGGGAATCGCATGTAGATAAATATATCTCATTTACAATCAGAGACTTCAAGATTAAAAGTTAAAGCTCTTATACTCCATACTGTAGATGTAAAATAAAGGTGCAGAGAGAAAATGAGGAAGGACACCTTCAACATACAAATGAATTATTTAAGATTTGGAATAACTATTTTGAAATTACAGTTAAGCGTGCTTAATGTGACGAATTGAATAGGTGGTTAAGCATCTTGATAGTCTTAAGAACAGCACGTACCAGCTCTCCATCAAAATCATCAGAGATAAATACACGCTTTACATACAACCGTATGTTCTTTGTTTTAGGATTTGTCATCTCCTCATTGTTAAGAGGCCCCATTCCTGGGATGTACAGAACACTTCTAAACTCCACCTCTCCCTGCACGGCGTTAGAAAAGTGAGTTAAAACTTCTAAAAGCACACCTACAATGATATAATCACAATTTAAAATTGTTGAAATACCTCAGTAGTGAAGTGAACATGTGTAAGTGGATCCAAAAACTCATTAAAAGTCTTCTTGTAGAATTCTTCGTATTCTTCTTTTTCAACTTCTTTAGGACTACGCATCTACATAGAAGAATGGAAGTGGTAAAAATAAGAGATATTACCACGTAACAGAAGTTCAAATAATCAGCAAGAATAAAAGCATTCAAATATTTTCCTTGTGAATTGATGTGGATGCCACACATATAACAGAATCCTCTAATGGGGCACTCACCCATATTGGTTTTGTCTCATTGGCCAGCTCCCAATCCCAGTACTTTTCTGTTTTAGTCTTCTTCTTCTTTTCCTTCTCTCCCTATAAATCAATCTGTTATTGACACTGATACTGAAAAAAATAACGCCCATAACCATATATACAATGTTGGATACCTCTGCCTTCGGCTCTTCTCCTTCTGTGGGTTCAACTTCCTCTTCCACCTGCTCAAATCATCAATTTAAAATATAAAAGGCTGAAAGTATGTATTTTACCAGTACCCACAACTATTAGTTATAGTATTAGATAGAGAACACAAAGTCAGCAACAACCCATGCACACAGATGTAAGGTTTAAGCTCGTGAAGGTAACAGAAAATACAATGCTAGCAACCATAACTTTTAAATGACAGTTAATACTAGATACACATCAGCATCATCATGAACCAATTTTCATACGCAGAAAGCCAGGGGGGTGTGGGATCACAAGTGCATTACAGAGAGGAGCAACTGACCATCCTAAAGCAACAAATATTACATATTTCTCTTATACAAGCTCCTGCTTGCTAGGGGAAGAATCAAATTGTATAACAAGAGGAAGATGCATTCTCACCTCTACCGTCCTTGATTTCTCTTGCCATGTATAGATGGGGAAGGAGACAAACTGTGAATAATTCTTCACCAAACTCTGAATTCTGGTTGGGTCCGAGAACTCGTACTTATCATCAGGCTGCAAGAAAATATCATAATGTTAAAAATATTATAAAGTTCTAAGAGTGACAAATCCAGGAAACAAGTTATCATTTCTCATCAATATTTTTCTATATTGGCCCGGAATAATTTCAAGAGGTTATCCAAAACCTATACATTTGAGATAATTAGATGCATTTGAGCGCATGACTGGACCGGACAATCCTAATAATGTAACATTAGGCATATCATTCAGATAGAGTGACATATTAGCACATCAAATGTATTATGTAGTCGTCTAAAGTCCCAAAAAGCACGCTAATGAATTCCCTATGTTAAATAATTATGTCTAAATAAAAGGTATTAAAAGTAACTAGAGAAAGAGAAGCACTACCCTCAGATGGAGAGTTATTTGTGTTCCACGCCGTAGCATCTTTTCTGGATCAGTTTCCTCCCTAATCACGTAAGAGGAGCTGTCAGCTTCAGATTCCCATACATATTGCTTATCTGACCTTGGGCTCTTTGTTGATACAACAACCTAACCATATAAAGGGTACATACAATAAATATCCATCAGCAATTTCATATCAAAACTGTTAGTTGGAAACAGATAACTACAAAAATATAATACAAAAATACTTTAGCAGTGTAGAGATCACCTTTTCAGCTACAAGAAAAGCAGAATAGAATCCAACACCAAATTGCCCAATTAAACCGTTATCTGCTCCAAGATCCTTATTTTCCTGCAAATAGAACAACACTTGAATAATCTTAGTATTCAACGAGGGAATACAATATCGATTCACAGTACATTAAGAAGTCATAAATACCTTCAGAGCATTCAAAAATTTCGAAGTGCCACTCTGGGCAATGGTCCCGAGACAATCAACAAGATCCTCTTTGGTCATACCAATGCCAGTATCTCTGCGAATTCAGATGACTTTCTCAAACTATAATTCCATCTTATCTATCCATAGAAAAAGACAAAATAAAAACACAGTACACATACGTTATAGTGATAGTCCCATTGTCGACATCAGGTTTGATTCGTATCTCTAGGTCCCCAGCATCTCCAAGAAGTGAGGGCTCGGTCACACTTAAGAATCGCAGCTTATCCAGAGCATCACTAGCGTTACTGCATTACAAAAATCAACCAGATTATCTAAAAAGAGTTGCCAAAAAAGTTCGATCTATGCACATAGACATGCTCTCATGCCCCACCCAAGGAAAAAGAGAATGCAGATACTGACCTCACAAGCTCTCGAAGGAACACCTCCTTGTGGCTATACAAACTGTGAACAATCAAATCCATGAGTCTGCTCACCTGCAACCATTTTAACCAATTCCATTTCGTCAATCACCAAAACGCCAATAACGGGCTATCTCTTTAATACCAACATCACAAAAACTTAATACTTCACATTTATTCACATAGTAAGCAGATAAATTCACAAATTTCACGAGAAAAAAATGAATTTATCTACACCCAAAAGTCTCTATTATAACAAAAATGGATGAAACACATATGAATGAGCTAAAACTTAGAAATGCAAACTTCAAGGTAGGAGGAGAGACAAGCACCTCAGCCTGGTACTCGAATTTCTCGCCAGAACCTTGGGTAGCCTCCTTCTCCGCCACGGCGGCCTCGCACCGTACTGCAATTCGGTCGTTCTTCTTCTCAAGCTTCCATTTCAACCCAGAAGAAGGCAAGCCGCTTCTGAGGCCATTACGGGGCACGAAACCAGTCGTCAAGTTGAAGACTTCATTATAGTTTCTCCTGCAGAAGCGTGAAGATGGAACAGCAGCGAGAGAAGCACCGGCCAAGCTTCTGCTCAGAACAGGAGCCATGGACAGAGAGCGGAGTTTCTGAGGTTGGAAGAACTGTTGCTTGTTTGGGGGTTATCTCTTTGGGAAGCGAACTGAAAGAGACGAAATGCTTTGAATCCTAAAACCCAACTCTTGTTCTTGTGTGCGAACCAGAAAGCTCCTAAACCAAATTTAATGGGGTTTGGTTTAGTTTTGGTGAAATATAATTACGAGGGTTAAATGTCAATGTTTCCAAATCATGAATACATTTTCGTTAGTAAAAACTAATAATTGACATGAACGGATTATTTTTTCCTTTCAAATTTGAATGAACTTTTTTATATCAATTAAAAAATTACTTTTATCTTTCTTTGTTAATTATTATGAGTTACTTGATTTTTAATTAATTATTTAATTATGGATTAAATCCATTACTTGATGGTTTCGAGAGAACAAGGTACGGTCAGTTGCCTCGCGGGTCGTCATGAGTCGTCCAGGACACCGTGGGGTGTCACAGAGGAGCGGAGCCACAACCAAGTCCTAATGAATTATTAGCGCTCTGGTTCTCAACCTCTTCTTTTCCCTGGCATACTCCTTCGACCGTCTGGTTTGACACACCAATATCGATAAAGTCCAAACGTGGAAAACTCAAAAGAACATCCATACTCAACACAGTTGGAATAGGGAACGACCCCCTACACTCTCCCTGGAATTATCCGGGTTATAAGATATAGGATCAGTGTTATGCATGTCACCAAAGTTGTATCTCATCCTAGTTCAATTATTTACACGCATGTATGGCCTTTCCTTTTCCTATCAATAAAAAGCTCGTTTGATGTGCTACAAAAATTCATTACTTATTTTATAACTTGTTCATATTATACCAAGCCTACAAAATCAAAAGAACATTGTGCAAATATAGAAATGTCGGTTCCTCTTCATGGGTACTAGAATCGAGATTCATACATCGAAGCAGCAGAGATCCGATTTTGGTGGCCAGCATCGGATTCTGCACCAGTCAATGCGATTTCAGAGGAGGAATCGAACACAACTGGTTTGGGCATTGATGTCAATCACCAAAGGGTGGCCCAGATTTCAGTCGCAATGCAGTTAAGGTTGGAGGCTGTGAGGCGAAGAGTAGAAAACGTGGAACCTTCCTGAAGACAGGTGAACGAAAGTCGTGTTGAGGAACTCGAATGACTTATATGTGATTAATTCGAGGGATATCCAATTTACAATCCCGAAATGTTTAGGTGTCGGTTCCGGATGAGTTAAACTCTTTTAACTCGAGTTATGGAAGCGTTGCAGCATATGACGACTAATTTTCCACAAGAATGACGCTTTCAGCCGGCCCAAATTGTCTACGTATCAGAAATACACGACCGTAATATGAATTTTAGCTTATCGGAGCTCTGTCGATTCATTGGACGAAAAAATTTACGAATGGATGTGACCACCGACTGGAATACATGAAGCGGTTTTGCAAGGCCATGATCCAAGTGTTTATGGATAAGTATGAGATGTTGGGTTTTGTCCTTAAGATAAACCACAATATGTAATACAAAGTTATTTGTGACTAATAAAATGTCAAAGTGTTTTATTGACATGTGATGTAATGTTAACAATATGAATATACTACTCTTTCTAAGATATGGAGCGCGCTTCTCGATAATAGAACTCTTAGGAACAAAAGAATGAGTTTATTCATTCGTCCTTAGTCTAAAACGATGGTTAGAACTAATATGATAGTTTATTAAAGTATCACGTTTTATTGATGATGCATATAGAGATATGAGTTAACATCACAGATGTTAAAAAAGTTAGCATTGGATGACCCGCCTTGAGAATACTCCATAGAACAAGGACATGCGTATTTCTCATCTACAAAATTATATCTTACTCCTATAACCTTGAAATCACTATATATCTATATGTGTGGATTCAAGTCTTGACACAACCAAGCACTACTCCTAACAAGATGGTCAGAAAAGTTATGCTCAGATATGGATACATGCATATGAGGAGTATGAGTGATTTTCATAGGGATCTTGTCACATATGTTATCAACATAAGGCATATATCATCGGGCCCTTAATGAGTAAGGATTGTAAAATGAAGCATGACCAGCGAGGGAATAAAGAGTTGTCACTTACAATTTGATCTTGGGATCAAGAAACCAAAGACACAACATAGAACAACGATGATGCTTTTATGCCTATTTTTCGGTGATGATATTACCAAACGAAAAAGATAAGGATAATTATGGTAATATATTTTGACAAAGAGAAATGTCAAACTTCATATGACTTAGGTGGTTATGGACCTAGCTAGGATTTATCCATAACTTGTAAATAAAATGTAGATTTCATACTACCAATATCATGTGAACCTAAAGGGTCACACACAATAGACTAAATCTCACGACGAGTTGGACCGTGGAGGTTCAACTTAAATAAATGAGAGTGGTTATATTTGATATAATTCTCCCATTTATTTAATTACTTATTCACAGAATAATGTTGTTGTTTAATTTTAATTAAATGTCTTGCGTGATATTTATTTAAGTGAAATAAAATATTAATATATAAATAATAGGCTTGGATGAAAACCCCAATGGATATTAGGGGATTTTCGTCTAGCCCTATTAAAATATGTATTTTGTATTTTATTTTAGTTAGAAGAAGGAAAAGGAAAAAAAATTAGTTGGACTTGAAAAGGAAAAATCTAGTCTGATTAGAAAAGGGAAATAATTCTTGAGTTTTTCTCTTTTTCCAAGTTTTCCTGGTTCTAGAAGGATTTGATTTGGGAATCAAAAGCCTATAAATATAAGACACCCTTGGTCGAAGATCACAAGCATTGTGCTAGTAATTTTCGGCTATCATAGTGAGAGAATAAGAGGGATATTGTTCTGTTGGATTAATTCTCTAAATTGATATCATAAGGTTATGATCAATATTTGGTTGGTCCAATTGCCAATATATGCAATTATATTGGTGTCTTTTCATTTGTAACTTTTGATGGAGAAGTTAGAAAATGAGACATCATATATATATATATATATATATATATATATATAGGGAGGCTTTCAGGTGTCAACCCTGCGAACTCAACAACAACATGACACGTGTCGCGCTTAGAAATGCTCATCTTTTTTTTCCCCACCAAGTTCATTAATTTAATTTTTCCCGCTTCGTTTCAACTCCGATTTAATTTTTTTTTTGCGCCAATATTCTTATTTTTTCAAGAGCTTTCTAACAAGTAGTGGATTGCATATATTTTGATGTGTTCTTGAATACATGTGTGGATGTGTGAATATGAGTGCGAAAAAGTGTGATGTGTTTTGCAAATTTAGTGTATATGGTTTGCGGATTTAGTGTATATGGTTTGCGGATTTAGTGTATATGGTTTGCGGATTTAGTGTATATGGTTTGCGAATTTAGTGTGTTTTGCAAATTTAGTGTATATGGTTTGCGGATTTAGTGTATATGGTTTTGCAGATTTAATGTATATGGTTTGCGAATTTAGTGTATATGGTTTGCGAATTTATTTAGTGATGTTCAAGGCATGGAAGTTCTTTGCCGGTATGTTGGGAGCATTTTTCAAACAAATCAAATGCATTGAACATCAAGAAGACGAAGATATTACAAATCAGCATAATATAGTATATATATTTATATATGGTATTAGACAATTAATATGATGAATTAATATGATGATTTAAGTAACTGACTTGGTGTTACAAGGGTTGCCAACTACAAGCACTTTGACATTTGGAGATGCAACAGCATTGAGAGCACTGAATCAATAAAGATACAATTTTGAGCAACACATATAACATATATATATGGACACACTATAAATAACACTAAATTCACAAACCATATACACTAAATTCGCAAACCATATATGTGAACACTGCTTCGGTGAAAAGGTTGAATTAATTAAATTTTAATCGTGCGGAACGTCGAGGTTGAAATCTAAATCGGTTCTGGTAAAGGCGAGGCAGAAATTCGTTTTAATTCTTTAGTCGTGTAAAAAAAAAGTTGAGCAGGCCAGACCCGACCAGCAACCCAGCCAGGCCAGGCCCGCCCGCCATTCCTTCCCTTGGGCAGTCAGGCGCGAGCCCACTTGAGGCCCAAAGCCTCTGTCTTGAGCCCACTTAGCCGAGCCCGTCACATGGCCTCACTATAAAACCATGGCTTTGCTCTGAAACCCTAAAGTCTGCCTCCCTCTTCTCAAAACCGATCCTCTCTCTCACCCTCTCTCCATCGTCGAACCCGACCCTCTCACCCTCATCTCCGTCTCCGGCCAGCGACCTCCCCCCTCGTTCCGACCCTTTCTTCTTCGTTCGAACCCGACCCCCACCGACCACCTCTCCTCCCCGACCTCGAGCGCCGCCCTCCCCGCCGTCGTCCTCATAAACCCGAGCCCTCACCTCCCTCTCCACCTCCCTCTTCACGTCCGCCGCCGCCCTCCCCTAGATCCGACCTTCCAGCCGTCTCCGGGTCCGTTTCCGACCACCACCGCACGACACGCCACCGTCTCTCCCTCTCTTCCTCCTCGCAGCCACGCCCTCGTCCCGCCGTCCTCTACGAGTTCTCGCCGCCACCGTCCTCAACCGCGCGCAACCGAGCCCTCGCCGTCGCCGGGAACGTCCAGAGGCGAGGTGAGCTCGCCGGCACGCTCATAGACCCGAAACCCTCATCGGTCTCGTCTAGATCTAAGACGGAGCCACGCCTTGCTCCGCCTCCACGACCGGCACCGCGGCCACCGCCCGTCCACCGTTTCCCTACGGTGAGAATTTCGAGGTCGGTCGATTTGCGAAATCAAACCTATCCCTTCTTCCCTTTTGATTCCCGAGCAGTTTCTGGTTGTGAGTTAATGTTTTCGAAACTAAAGCATTTTAACAAATTGATTGAAGAAGACCAAGGATTTATCAGAAAAGATCTAAAAGAGGGTTTTGAGAACAAAAAAAATAGTTAACCAGAAGGGATTTGGAGATCAAAACGGTTTTAAACAAAAAGGGTTAAAATTGGAAAATGAAAAAGGGTTTAAAATAAAAGAGTTTAAAATCAGATTTGATTTTGGAACCTGAACGTTTAAGCTGGACGTTTAAATCGGACTTAGAACGAGTTTTAAAAGTGGAACGCTGAACCGGGTACCTCGGGAATCATGCCACGAAACCCGGGCCTCGAGATTCGTGCATTGGGACCGTGCTTCGGAAACATGCACCGGTTTCGGTGCTCGGGGACTCAAATCCGATTCGCCGTAATACGCTTGTAGCCCGCTCGAGTTTAAAGGACAACTATCGGATTTAAAACTAGAGTAATCGTAACCTTTAATTTAACGACGGAACCGTTATTAATTTGTAACCTTCTGTGTAAAGTAGAGTGCGGCTTCGATCGAAGGGAAAACCGGAGTTACACCCAGACGCGGACTTCGCCCTGGAAGACGGCGTTGGCCCGGTCGTCAGCAGCTAGGAGACGCTGCTGTAGTTTCGTCGTGAGGTAGGGAAAAGTAGCCGGATCTCGTCCTTGACTAGGGAAAGTTAACTGTAGAATTGCATGTGACACCGGGGTGTCGTGGGTTTTTAGGTTATCGAATATTAGAAAAGCATGTTACGGGAACTTAGTAATTACTGGAAACGCATGTGACACTTAGTAGTGTCGTAGGAGCAGAGAACTTAGCGTTAATTGTTTTACTGGAGGCATATGACCATGCCCGGAGGTTGATTGTGAAACTGTTGATAGTAGGACTGCTGGAGGCATATGACCATGCCCGGATGTTGTTTGTGAAACTAGTGATCTTAGGACTGTTGGAGGCACCGTTTATGCCGGAGGTTGTTGTGTGTTATTTACTGTTGAGTTGGGTGGCCTTGAGAGCCAGTGTTGTTTATTGTCGAGTTTGAGTGGCCTTGAGAGCCCGTCTTATTTATTGCTGAGTCTTGAGTGGCCTTGAGAGCCCGTCTTATTTATTGCTGAGTCTTGAGTGGCCTTGAGAGCCCGTCTTATTTATTGCTGAGTCTTGGGTGGCCATGAGAGCCCGTCTTATTTATTGCTGAGTCTTGGGTGGACATGAGAGCCCGTGTTGTCGTTTCGGTGTTTTCGGTGGCCGTGAGTGCCCGTGGGGTTGTGAACCCGTACTTTACCGTTGGTGTCTTGGGTGGCCATGAGGGCCCGTAGGGTTGTTGAACCTGTGTTTGGTTGTTGGTGTCTTGTTGGCCTTGAGTGCCTGTGGAGTTGCCACCGGTGTCGTTACTGTCTGTTTGAATTTGTTTGTGATTGTGATTGGTTACTTGATACTGGTGGAGGTTGTGTGGTGTAGCTAGCCTCCCGACTGGGATCGGGAGAAGCGGAGAGGTTGTGGGCTAGCTCCCCGACTGGGATCGGGGGAAGGACGCGCGGGTGTGGCTAACCACCCGACTGGGATCGGGTGAAGCGGAGAGGTTGTGGGTTAGCCTCCCGACTGGGATCGGGAGAAGTTGCGCGATAGGTCGACCGCCTGACCACGTCTGTGATCGGTAAAGGGCGAGAGAGACAGAGATTGGGTACTGAGCAGCTGGTTTGCGATCCTTTGTGATCTTGTTTGGTATTGTGTGGTTGTCAGTCGTGTCTTTGGAGGAGGTCGTCGATCGTAGTGTGGGGTCTACATCACGTGTCCGAGTGTTGAGTCAGTTGAGGAAAGTATTGGTCGTGTGTGTGTCTTTTGAGTCGTTGTTGGTGTCACCGGCTTTGTCTACTAAGTATGTCGCAGTCAGTCTGTTATCCGTGGTGGTGAGCGAACGCTCACCCCTAGCTGCTTTTCCTACAGGTACCGTTCGCAGGCTGGTTTAGGTGAGCTTCTGAAGCTTGAAGAGCTTGAAGCGGGTTCTGGGAGTTTTGAGTCTAGTGACGTGTACCTCGTTTGTCCACGTGTTGGGACGTATTTTAAGTTGTAAATATTATTTTGTTGAACTAAACTGGTATTTTAAGGTGTTTTAATGAAAACAGGTTTCAAGTATTGTAACTTTTTAAACGTTCGCGTCCCGAGTTCGGTTCGCTGAAATTGGGGCGTGACAATATACACTAAATTCGCAAACCATATACACTAAATCCGCAAACCATATACACTAATCCGCAAACCATATACACTAAATCCGCAAACCATATACACTAAATTTGCAAAACACACTAAATTCGCAGACATATACACTAAATCCGCAAACCATATACACTAAATCCGCAAACCATATACACTAAATCCGCAAACCATATACACTAAATCCGCAAACCATATACACTAAATCCGCAAAACACATCACACTTTTTCGCACTCATATTCACACATCCACACACTTATTCAAAAACACATCAAAATATATGCAGTCCACTACTTGTTAGAAAGCTCTTGAAAAAATAAGAATATTGGCGCAAGAAAAAATGAAATCGGAGTTGAAACGAAACGGGAAAAATCGAATTAATAAACTTGATTATAAAAAAAGGGGGGCATTTTCTGAGCGCGACACATGGCGCAATCTAGTTGAGTTCGCATGTTCTTTGGGTGACAAGGGTTCAATTATTATCAACCATGGAGAATGTAAGTGAATTGATGCATACCCACATAATGTATTACATATTCAGAATTTGGTTCTTCCATAAATGATGAAGAGCTTCTTCACTTTTCAATTTCTGGTACTTGATAATTGAGTAAGTTATCTCTCAATTTTGATTACTGTTTGCACAAGAAAGTTTATTAATAAGTTTCAGTGTTTGCATTAAGAAATTATGTTTGGTTCTATTTTAGTTTCATTCAATATGTATATTGGTTATTAGTTGATATATTAATTACACAGTAACAATGTCATGGGCCTATTTCATTGCAATTCAACAATATTTCTTCAGAAATAAACGTGAAGATCTAATAGTAGTTTGTTGGGTTATTTTATAATCCAACGTGTGGGCTTACAAATTGGACAAGTATATTTGGAGCCAATGATTTGTACTGGGCTACTAGTTGGGAAGCCCAATTTAAAATATTAATGAGTATGGGCTTTGTAATGTGTGATATCCATATAAATCTGATTAGAGTAATGGGCTTTATTCAGATTCTATATATAAAGGCATATTAGGGTTTGGTCCCCAAGTTCAATCAGCCGTCTCTCTTTTCTCCTCCATCCCCATCTGTAGAGCGAGAGCATATTAGGAGAGCATAAGGGATTGAACTGTGGAAGGCCAAACCGATTTTGTTCTCGTCATCAACATGGAATCATCAGGTACGTTTTCTATGTTGTTCTATGTTTAAATCCCGATTGTTTGACTAAGTGTTGGATTCTTAAAGGATTCGATTAGGGTTCTAACAAGTGGTATCAGAGTCACGCTTCAGTCGAATTATCGGGGTTTAATTTGAATGGTTTTTGTCGGGATTAACTACCGTTTGTTGGGTTTAATTGTCGTAGACATGCATATTTATATACTGCGATTATACGCATGAATTGGTGGTTGTATGCGTAACAATGGTTCATACAGTAATTAATTGTTTTGGTTTGATTTAGTGTTGATCGTGTATTCTGTACATGGATAAAGTTTTGGTTTTGGTTGATTTATTTGTCAACCATCGGTTTTGGTGATATATATAGTAGTCTTTTATATATATATATATATATATGTATATATCATGTCTGGTTAAGGTTAAGACATATATATGTACTGAGATGTTCCTATGCATTTGTTTTCAATTGAATTCAGCAAAAGGTCGTTATGCTTTATCATAATTTGATTTAAGGATTTTTGGTTGATCATTTGATTATTTGCTTTGACTTAAGGGCATGACTTGGTTGATCCCGTGAGTTGCTTTTGCTTAATAATCATATGTTTGTATGTATCTTCTTCATATTAAATTGGTTAACGACCGTTTATACATGTCATATACATACGCATATGCTGTGTACTCTACATGTTATTGTGATTTACGAAGATAGTTGATTAAAGTTGTTATATAACCTTTGTTATATACTTGTTGACTTATTATCGTATGAGTGTGTATATGTACGTGATTTGGCTAATTATGGGTTTACTGTTGCTCACCTTGTGATGGTTTATGTGACTGAAATTACAATAGCCTTATAGGTGATTAATGTATGTACTGTTGATTCTTTTGGAATTGGGAAGTGCTTAAAATAATTTTAAGTTTTTGATATCTAAATTTTAGATTTGGATACCTACTTATATTATTTTGTCCCCTATTTTGAATAAGTAAATCGACACATAAAGTTGCCAAAGTAACCTCTTGTGTGTAGGTTTGTTTATTTTAAAATAGTAGGATGTGTGTGTTCATTGTTCATGCGATCAATGCTCGGCCCAAAGGAAGGTCATTGATTGGCCGAACAATGAATTTGATATCAAAATTTTAGATTTGGGCACTTACTTATATATTTTTTTGTCCCATATTTTAAATGAGTAGATCAACACATAAAGTTGCCAAAGTAAACTCTTGTGTGTAGGTTTATTTATTTTGGAATAACGGGATGTGTGTGTTCATTGTTCATGCGGTCAATGCATCGGCCCAAAGGAAGGTCATTGATTGGCCGAACAATGAATACACGTGTGGGAATGGTGTGTGACGATTGTAAAGTTTTCATGTGGATAACATACCGGCCTAAAGGAAGGATGTTATTTGACCGAACTTATTGTCAGCACTTGATTTCTGCGTGCAAGAGTACCACTTACGAATTAATGATTCTATCCAAAGATAGACATTAATGTTGTGCTAGGTATCTTGGTTGTATGGGCCCATCACTTCGGTTGATTGAAAATTGTGTATCACATGAGAATTGTTTGCTTATTCTTAATGTGTTATAACATGATTTTCAATGTTTGAGCTTATGTATTTATTTGTTCTGTATTGATAGTTACTATCGGGTGCTAATGTAAAACCCGCTTCGTTTCATTAGGGTATTAATTTAAAATCCTAAAACCTTAGGGTAGGTTCTTGAAACAAGTGGCACAAAAAAAACAGAATGGAAGCTGGGCAGGCCAGACCCGGTTTGGGCTTGAGCCCATTTGTTGTCTGAGCCCCAAATGGCCGGCCCAAAGCCCGACCTATAAAAGGGTGGGCATTAGGGTTCTGAAACCCTAATCCCCATTTCCCCTTCTCCTTCAGCCGCCTCCTCCTCTCTTCTTCGACCCACGTAGCCGACCCTCTCCTTCCTCCTCCGTCGCCGGCCGTCCCCGACCCTCTCCTTCCTCCTCCGTCGCCGGCCGTCCCCGACCCTCTCCTTCCTCCTCCGTCGCCGGCCGTCCCCGACCACCATCTCCCTCACCCCTCGCCGTCTCACCTTGCCGGAAAACGTCCTCTCCGACCTCCTTCTTCGCCCTAACCAGATCCGGCCACCACTCCCTCTCCCGTCTCCAGCTTCGGCGACCCTCACCTCTGTCCTCCTCACCTCCTCCGTCCAACCACGCCAGCGCCGACCGAGCCCGAGTTCGCCGTCCGACCCTCCTCCCTCACAAGATCTGTCCAACCACGCCGCCGTCAAGCCGCCGTCCCCGAGCTCCCCACGCCGGCTTCCTCTCCCGTGCTCGACTCTGGCGCGTTCGACAGATCCGGGACGAAGCCTCCATGGTCGTCCGGATCTGAGCCGAGAAGAGTCCAGCCGTGCACCGCCGTGCGCCGCCGCCGCCCTTGCCGTCCCTTCTCTACGGTTAGGCCCCGGCCGACGCCGCCCTCACCGGCGGCCGACCGGTTCGAAACCGAACCTCTATTTTTCCCGTCTTCGAACTACTGTAAATCGGGTTTTGTTGTAACAAACAAAGAAAATGAAATAAAACCTTTTTCGAGTTAGTTTGGATCTGTATTTGGTTAAACCGTTAATGAAATCGATTAATATCTGTTAAACCTGTAAATGAAATCGATTAATTTAGAATCGGTTTTGAAGTTGAAAAGGGAAGTAAAACAAAACAAAACAGTTTGGATTTGATTAGGGTTTTGAAGGAAAAGAATTTGAAAATCAGATTGGAGTAAAAGACGGTTTTTTTTGGAGTTGCTTCGGTTGAAATCGAAATCACAGTTTTGGAAAGAAAAGGTTGTAAACCGGAAAATCAAATTTAAGAAAAAAGGGTTTTAAAATGAAAAGGGGATTAAAAGCGTTTCGGTTTTAAAAACAGTTTGAATCGAGGAGTTGTGAATCTAATTTGTAAATGGGATTTAGGGGCGGTTGTTCAAAAACAAAGATCGGAACGGAAATGGATTTGAATTAAAAAGGGAATTAGATTTGAAACAAAAACCGTTCTGTTTTGAATAAACGGTTGGTAATCGGAATTAGGAACGAATCTGGAACTCTGGTTAAATTGGACTGCTAGCTGGGTTAAAAGGGGAACAAAAGCGGACCGCTGAATCAGACCCCGGGATTCGTGCATTGGGACCGTGCCTCGCATGCACCAGTATCGGTGCTCGGGTACTCAAACCCGATTCGCCGTGACCCCGTTTTTATCCCGCTCGAGTTTAAGGGACAACTGTCGGATTTAAACTGGAGTGATCCTGACCGTTAAATTAATCTTTAACTTAACGGTGGAACCGTCATTAATTTATGGCTTTAGAGTCCGGCTTCGATCGAAGTGAAGCTCGGGGGTAGCGAGCTAGAACGCCAGCAGCTAGGAAGTGTAGCGGTTGCTCTTCAGTTGAGGTAGGGAAAAGTAGCCGGATCTCGGCCCTGACTAGGGAAAGTTAATAGTAGAATTGCATGTGACACCGGGGTGTCGTGGGTTATCTAGGTTATCGATTATTAGAAAAGCATGTTACGGGATTGTAGTAATTATTAGAAATGCATGGTACGGGGTTGTAGCGTTTAAGAGAAAAGCATGTGACACTTAGTAGTGTCGTAGGAACAGAGAACTTTGCGATAATTGATTTCCTGGAGGCATATGACCATGCCCGGAGGTTGTTTGTGAACTTGTTGATATTAGGAGTACTGGAGGCATATGACCATGCCCGGAGGTTGTTTGTGAAACTAACGATCTTAGGACTGTTGGAGGCATCGTTTAGGCCGGAGGTTGTTGTGTGTTATTTTTTACGGTTGAGTTGAGTGGCCTTGAGAGCCCGTGTTTTTATTGCTGAGTCTTGGGTGGCCTTGAGAGCCCGTGTTATTTATTGCTGAGTCTTGGGTGGCCATGAGAGCCCGTGTTGTCGTTTCGGTGTTTTGGGGTGGCCGTGAGTGCCGTGGGGTGTTTAACCCGAGTCTTGATCGTTGGTGTGTCTTGAGTGGCAGTGAGTGCCCGTGGGGTTGTTGGACCCGAGTCTTGATTGTTGAGGTGTCTTGAGTGGCCTTGAGTGCCTGTGTTGTCGAACTTACTTGTGTTTGTGTTGGTGATTGTGACTGTGATTGTGGTTGCCTGAGTGAGAGAGGTGAGTGAGACAGGTCGACCGCCTGGCCTGAGTGGTTCGGCAAAGTGCGTGAGTAAGAGAGGTGAGTGAGATAGGTCGACCGCCTGGCCTGAGTGGTTCGGCAAAGTGCGTGAGTAAGAGAGGTTATTGAGACAGGTCGACCGCCTGGCCTGAGTGGTTCGGCAAAGCGCATGAGTGAGGGAGATTACTGAGCAGCTGGTTTGCGATCCTTTGTGATCTTGTTTGGGGTTACGTGGTTCCTTTGAGTCCTTGGAAGAGGTCGTGATCGTTTTGTCGTGTCTACTTACGTGTTTGAGTGTTGAGTCGTTCGAGGAAGGTCACCGTGGGTGTTTGTCAGTCAGAGTACTTGGGTTGGGGACAGTGATCCCCGGGGTTGAGTTTGTTGTTGGTGTTACCGGCATTGTCTGCTAATTATGCCGTAGTCAGTCTGTTATCCGTGGTGGTGAGCGAACGCTCACCCCTAGCTGCTTTTCCTACAGGTACTGTTCGTGGGACGGACTAGGTGAGCTCTCGAAGCTTGTGGAGCTAGGAGCGGAGTCCGGGTTTTTACTTTTGGTCTAGCGACGGATACCTCGCCCTTTTGTCCGCTTGTGGGACGTTTTATTTGAATTGTAATTATCTTTTGTTGAACTAAACTGGTATTGTAAAGTGTTTTAATGGAAATGTTTTCAAAGTGCTTTCTTATTCTAAACGTTCGCGTCCCGAGTTCGGTTTACTGAAATTGGGGCGTGACAGCTAATATCACTGCCAACATGAATTCAATTCATGTGCTTAACGGCACAAACTTTAGAAGTAGTGTTCCAGAAACATTTAGGGGCGGTATACCGAATGAGGTCACTGTAAGGAGTTTCCTTTAAGAAATTGTAAGTCGTTTTACAAAGAACGAAAAGGACGAGACAAGCAAGCTTTTAGCTGACTTTGTCCAAATGAGGTATAAAGGAAAAGGAAACAGAAGGGAGTACATTATGGAGATGTCTAACATCGCTTCAAAACTTAAAGGGCTCAAGCTTGATCTGTCTGATGACTTGCTTGTGCCTTTGGTCATAATCTCACTTCTTGCACACTATGGTTAGTTTATAGTTAGCTATAATACTTATTAGGACAAATGGACTCTTAATGAGCTCATTTCTCATTTTGTGCAACAAGAGGATAGGTTGAAGCGTGAAAAGGCTGAAAGTGCTCATGTTGCAACGACCTCAATGGAAAATAAAAGAAAGAGGATTAAGGATAAGGTAACTGCAGTGGGAAGTTAACATTTATACTTTCGCTTTGCCAAATTCCTAGAGGAGTATGGAATCGTCCCGCAATACACCATGCAAGGGCAACCTAGCATGAATGGTGACGCGGAGAGGCGAAACAGAACGCTTAAGGACATGGTGAGAAGTATGATTAGTCATTCTTCTTTACCAGAAGCACTCTAGGGAGAGGCAATTAAGACTGCATTATACATACTGAACAGAGTACCTAGTAAAGCGCTAACTAAAACCCCTTATGAATTGTGGACATGAAAAAGGCCTAGTATTAGGCACTTGCACATTTGGGGTTGTCCAGTTGAGGCGAGGCCTTATAATCTGGATTTCATAACGGTTAGTTGCTACTTTGTTAGGTATCCTGAACGGTCGAGGGGTTCTAAGTTTTATGATCCCTCAACTAAGTCCTTTTTCGAAATGGGAAATGCGATATTTTTTGAGGATGTTGTGTTTGAGGGGGAGAGAGAGTATTAGGAGTGTTGTCTTTGAAGAGAAATTTGTTTCTCTATCGGATGTTGCTATTGACAATGTTCAACCTGTTGACATTGTTCAAGACACAACATAAGACAACAATGAGGATTCTCCTCTACCACTCCCTGGTCAAGTTCAAGAGGTTGTTCTCGAAGAGCAACCACAACTACCTCAAGAGGAAGTGCCACTTAGTCGATCCACTAGAGACATGAGGTGTGTAATCTCTAATGATTACATTGTATTCCTTCAGGAACACGAGTTTGACACAACGACAATGGAAGATGATCCAATCAACTTTCACTCGGTCAAACAAAGTGTTAACTATCAAAGGTGGATCAATGCTATGAATGATAAGATAAAATCTATGCATGCTAATGGCGTTTGGAAACTCATCAAATTTCCTGAAGGTGCGAACCCCATTGGTTTCAAATGGATATTTAAAACCAAGCGGTATTCGAAGGGCAATACTGAGAGGCATAAAACACGTCTAGTTGCTAAGGGTTTTACTCATCGGGAAGGTATCGACTATAAAGAAAATTTCTCTGCGGTATCAGCGAAAGATTCTTTTAGAACAATAATGGCACTTGTAGCTCATTTGGATTTGGAGTTGCATCAGATGGACGTTAAGACGGATTTTCTCAATGGTGAAATTGAGGAAATCATATGTATGGTACAACCAGAATAATTTGTATCAGGTGACCCAAAGTCTATGGTTTGTGAACTCAAAAGGTCCATCTACGATCTCAAGCAAGCTTCCCGTCAATGGTATTACAAGTTTCATACTATCATTACCTCGTATGGCTTTGAGGTCAATGTTGTGTATAATTTTGTATATCATAAGTTCAGTGGGAGTAAATTCATCTTCTTAGTAATGTATGTCGACAATATTTTGTTGGCAAGTAGCGATATAGGTTTGTTGCACGAAACCAAGAGAATTTTAACAAAATATTTTCAAATGACGGATCTTGGTGATGCAACTTTTGTGTTAGGAATCAAGATACACCGAGATCGCTCTCGTGGTATTCTTGGGTTATCACAAAAGAACTATATCGATAGGGTTCTTACTAGGTTTGGCATGAAGGATTATGCACTAAGAGATACTTCTGTCACTAAAGGAGACAAGTTTAGTCTCAAACAGTGCCCCAAGAATGAATTATAAAGAAAGGAAATGCTTAAGATTCCATATGCTTCGGCTGTTGGGTGTCTTATGTATGCTCAGGTATGTATCCGTTCAGATTTTGCGTACATAGTCGGCATGTTGGGCAGATACTTAAGTGACCCTGGTATGGATCATTGGAAAGTAGCCAAAAGGGTCATGAGGTACTTACAGAGAACAAAGGAATACATGCTCACCTATCGGAAGTCAGAAAATTTGGAGATCATTAGGTATTCTGACTTCGATCTTGCGGGTTGCCAAGATATTAGGAGATCCACTTCTGGTTATGTTTTTATGTTGTCAGGAGGAGCTATATCTCAGAGAAGTGCTAAGCAGACACTTATAGCTCCTTCCACCATGGAAACAGAATTCATAGCTTTTTATGAGGCAACCAATCAGGCTATATGGATGCGGAATTTTGTCACCGGGTTGCGGGTTCTGGATGGAATCGAAAGACCTCTAAAGGTCTATTGTGACAACCTTTCGGCAATCATGTATTCGAATAACGACAGAAACTCGTCAAAGTATAAACACATTGACGTTAAGTTTCTGGTTGTTAAAGAAAGAGTTCAGAGTAGGATAGTGTCTATTGAGCATATAGGAACAAACTACATGCTAGCGGACCCACTAACTAAGGGCTTGACACCTAAAGTGTTTCATGAGCATACTGCTCATATGGGTGTTGTCTTAATTGACGATATATGGTTTTAGTGGGAGTTTGTTGCCTATGTTTGCTATTTGGAATGACACTATACTTGTTAAGTATTCTGCAGAATAAAGTTGATGATATTATAATCATTCTTGCTCTGAATGTTTTGTCTTTCAATTGCGGTTTAGCATAAAGTTTGAAAGACTAAATATTGATCTCACTTAAGCATTAAGGACCAAGTGGAAATAGGCATGAATGATATCTCATTGCATGAAATTTCTAGTCACACATCCATACTTGATCTATGTCATTGAATGTATTTGGCATGGTGATCATTGATGGGTCTAGTTACGATTGTTGTAGCAAAGGCCGCTTTGGTCTGATGTTGGTACAGGAGATGGACCAGATTGACTAAGGGGGAATGTTTTAAGAATATTGACCATTTTGTGCGCACATACAGTTTTCAAATATAATTGTCATTAGGAATCGATTTGTAGCCCAAGTGGGAGATTGTTGGGTTATTTTATAATCCAACGTGTGGGCTTACAAATTGGACAAGTATATTTGGAGTCAATGATTCGTATTGGGCTACTAGTTGGGAAGCCCAATTTAAAACATTAATGAGTATGGGCTTTGTAATGTGTGATACCCATATAAATCTGATTAGAGTAATGGGCTTTATTCAGATTCTATATATAAAGGCATATTAGGGTTTGGTCCCCAAGTTCAATCAGTCGTCTCTCTTTTCTCCTCCATCCCCATCTGTAGAGCGAGAGCATATTAGGAGAGCATAAGGGATTGAACTGTGGAAGGCCAAACCGATTTTGTTCTCGTCATCAACATGGAATCATCAGGTACGTTTTCTATGTTGTTCTATGTTTAAATCCCGATTGTTTGACTAAGTGTTGGATTCTTAAAGGATTCGATTAGGGTTCTAACATAGTCAACTAAAAATAAATTCACAAACCATATACACTAAATTCGCAAACCATATACACTAAATCCGCAAACCATATACACTAAATTTGCAAAACACACTAAATTCGCAAACCATATACACTAAATCCGCAAACTATATACACTAAATCCGCAAACCATATACACTAAATTTGCAAAACACATCACACTTTTTCGCACTCATATTCACACATCCACACACGTATTCAAGAACACATCAAAATATATGCAATCCACTACTTGTTAGAAAGCTCTTGAAAATATAAGAATATTGGTGCAAAAAAAAATTAAATCGGAGTTGAAACGAAGCGGGAAAAATTAAATTAATAAACTTGGTGGGAAAAAAAAGATGAGCATTTCTAAGCGCGACACGTGTCATGTTGTTGTTGAGTTCGCATGTTCGCATTTTAAGAGGGGTTCGCACCTGATTGCTTCCCTATATATATATATATATATATATATATATATATATATATATATATATATATATATATATGGTGGCTATCCAGTAAAAACCCTCCTTATTGTGCAAACTACGAATCAATCTAAGCCACAAGATGCGGTCAAAGTGATGTCAGCAGAGCGCGCGCGATGCTGACACGTGGCAGATGCGTGCGCGCCTCTGCCCACGCGCGTGAGCGTGTTGACCACGCGCGCGCACGGTGCTAATAGTTTGGCGCGCACAGTGCTAATAGGCCAACCTATTAGCACTGTGCGCCTAAACTATTAGCACCGTGCGCGCCACGTGTCAGCACTGTGCGCGCGCATCAGCAGCGCGCGCGTCCACGTGTCAACACCTGGTGAGTTCGTAGTTTGCACAATAAGGGGTGGTTTTTACCTGATACCAATATATATATATATATAGACTTACTATCCACTACAAACCATATGGTTTGATACAAACTATGGACTAATTGTAACCATTAGATCTATTGATATTAAGGGACCAGATTAAAAGGGTACTCAACCGTAATTATTAAAAAAGCTAAAAAAAGTAATGGTAATTTCACGCCCCAAAAGGACATATCTGGAATTTTACCTCCCCTTTCATCTAATCTTAACCCTAACCATTTTTTCACGTTTCTCACTCGTACCTCTCCCTCTCTCAACTCATCATCTACAGCTGAATACCGCCGCCTCGAGCTCTTCCAGATGCAGCGCGATCGGTTTCAACCCTCTTCTCCAATGCTCCTACCGGTGGTCTCGCTGATGCACGGTTTAGTTCGTTGCTCCAACTGTTGGTTGCCACACAACTGATCAAAAATCGCGAGGTCTGGCGCGGTTCTATCACCGTCGTCACGCGAGCTTCAAGGTTTTCGATGTTGTTC
Organism: Erodium maritimum; assembly: GCA_963921825.1. Classification (NCBI taxonomy): domain Eukaryota; kingdom Viridiplantae; phylum Streptophyta; class Magnoliopsida; order Geraniales; family Geraniaceae; genus Erodium; species Erodium maritimum. The sequence continues at coordinate 126,674,111 of OY997588.1, read as the reverse complement.
CAAAGTGGATCCCTCACCGTGGGCCGTTGGTGAGCTCATGCGTTGTCCGCCGCCGTGGGTCGCCGTTGATCCGAGAGAATACACCAGGAAGTGGCTCGGAGATGGGTCTCGCAGATAATCAGGTAAGAGTTCAATTCAATTATGTCCATTAAAAATGGTGTCCATTTGATGATGATTATAAAATTTGTGTACTTGTTGAAATTGTAATGTTGCAATCATGAAATTGTGATTGTCTGTCTGGACTAGAAGGGGCACCAAGTCTTCATAGTAAGATATGAGAATCGTTTCAAGATTTTAAATTTTGGGAGGATTTGGCAGTCGTTTCATGTCATTTATGGGATTTATGAGCATTTTGATATTGCTTTGTTTGTTATTACAATGTCTCACTATCTTAAAAAGGAAGTATCAATATGCATTTTAATCATTGTTGCTACTTTTAAAAGCAAACTGGATTTTTTTTCAAGCTGTTCGATTTCTTCATATGTAAATGTATTTGTGGCCTTCTAATTTAGCTTGTTATTAAATTATAATTGCTTCAAATGACAAATGAATTTATTTTCAATGGTTTGGTTTAGGTTTTGTGTATTTTTTGGGGTACTATTTGATGTTAGCTTTCATTTATAAGTTATCTTGTTGAGGGATATTATTTTTAGTTTGAATTGGACAGTGAAACATCACTACCGGCAAATAAACCACTATAAAACCATTGGAAATTGATTGATTTTTCAGGAACATGAGCCTCATGAGATGGAGATATGTGTTATTCTAGTGTGGGATGCTTCAGGAACATTAAACTCACAAGATGGAGATTTTTGTTATTCTAGTTTGGGATGGAGCCAAAGTTCTTTATTTGTACTTTGTTTCATTTTTTTAATGTAAATATTATATATTTATGGGTTTTGTTAAATGGCTATGTATTAAAAATGAAACAGTAAGATTCATGGTATGGCTTAGAAATGAAACATTAACATTCATGGAAATGAAACACTAAGTGTATGGAAATGAAACATCATATTTATTTATTTAATATATGAAACATTATATTAATAAAATAAAACACCATTTTCATTCAAATGAAACACCAGCAAAATGAAAAATTCAAAACTTAGATTATATGAAATATTAGGTGCATCAAAATGAAACATTATGTTATAGTAATGAAACATTATATTCAGAGATATAGGTTAGTTCCAAATCAAATGCGGCGAATGAAACACCATAATCATTCAAATGAAACAATGCAAAATGAAAAATTCATCAAATGAAATACATGATTCGACAAAATAAAGATTTATCAAAGTTAAATCTGAAAACAAGAGATGAAACATTTAGTTCAACCAAATGAAACACTTGATTCAAATATGAAAACAGGAATGAAACATTCAGTTAATCTAAATGAAACAATTAATTTGCTACAGTAACGCTACAGTGCCGTTACAGTAATTGTGCGATAAAAAAAATCAGCTTTTATCTTTCCATTTTAAATGTCTAAAATGCATTTAAAGTTATATTTATTTACATCTATACCATTAATGAGATGTGTAATCTCATTCATCCATTTATTCTAATCATGTGGTCATATTTACTCCCTAGTTTCTATTAAATCATTGGTTTTTAGTAGATAGTGTCTATATATATACGGGTGAAATCAAGTGCGAACCATGGCTTACGGTGCGAACGTGCGAACCTGCTTGTGCAGTGTATCTGGTTTGCGGAAATAGTGTTCTCGGTTTGCGGTGTTTTCGCAAACCATATTTTTCTCAAGATAAAATGCTTTTTTTTCAAACTTCTTTTCCGCAAACTGGGATGCTTATTTCCGCAAACCATATTCGCTATTTCCGCAAACCAGATACACTATTTTCGCAATCCATATATTTTCTCAACATAAAAATGCTGTCTTTTCAAACTTTTTTTTTCCGCAAACTGGGATGCTTATTTCCGCAAACCATGTTCGCTATTTCCGCAAACCAGATTTGAGGTTCGCAGGTTCGCACCGTAAGGGAGGTTCGCACGTGATTGTCTCCATATATATATATATATATATATATAGGAGTGTGCTCAAGTGTTACATTTTCTTATAACGTTACTTGTTACCTGGTTTTGAGCCATTAGATTTGATTAATCCAAGGGTTATAAAATCAATGGCACTCAATTATAAATAAATCAAACTAAAATTTTATTGTTGTAATTTCACTATTAGAAAGGGCTGAATTGTCATTTTCAAAAACATGTTACAAAACCCTACATATATAATACACGTCCACCACCTAGATTGTGTTTCTCTCCTCCATATCTTCACAGCCGCAACCCTCTCTCATTTGCTCGGCCACGACTTGGACGCCGTGCTTCACTCGCCGGACATGGAGAAGACTCCTCCCAGGGCGGCTGCCACCATCTACATCTCGTGAAGCCTCTGCAGCAAACAACAATCCCAACCCTCTCTCCTTTGCTCGACCACGACATCGACGCCGAGCTTCACTCGCCGGACATCGACGCAGAGCTTCACTCGCCAGACATCGACGCCGAGATTCACTCGCCGCCACATGCATCTCGCAAAGCCTCTGCAGCGAACAAGGTCGTACCCATACTCGTCGTGCCAATAACTTTCGTCTCCATCAAGCTCTGGATAAGGTCGCCGCTCTTCTCCCGCAGTCGTGATACACTACCACGACCGTGACCGGAGAGACCACACTTCAGCCAGATCTCACGGCGTGTCGTGCTCCGCCTCAGCCAGAGACCGTGACATCGAAACTTTATTGCAGATCCTCGCCTGAGACACGTTGCCGGCCGTCGTGCTCATAGCACTGAGCGACAGTGACCGTGAAACGTTGCTGCAGTCCCTCGCCTAAGAGAAGTTGTCAGTCGTTGTGTGCTCTTTCTGGGTTTGAGAAATTGCCTTGATTTCCTGCTCATATTACATGTTTGATTTTTTTTTTAGTTCAATGTTCCTTTGCTTTGCTGCTTAAATTGTATGGTTTTTTGTTTGAATCATATATGGTTTTAATCTAATTTTGGTTTGAATCAAATCTAGTTCTCTGTAAATATTATGTAATTGTTAGCTTAAATTTATGTAACTTTGAATGCATAATTCTGTAACAAAGTATTTAGTAACTTTGATGTATGAAAGTGAAATACAAATATTCTGTGTAACTGTTAGTGTAAATTTTTGTAATTTTTAATGCATAATTCTGTACTTTAATATATGGGTTTTGAAACACAAATATTTCTATGACGGTCAGTGTAAATTTATGTAACCATTGTATATAGATTATATAATTATAACATATATTTTTGCAACTCTTATTGTATTTTTGTTACTTATTGGATTTTTTTAATTCAAAGAATAATATTCTGTAATACATATAAAAAAAACTGTACTTTTTAATCTAGAAATCTGCAACTTTCTGTTTAGAATTATGTAACATTTAAAATTTATAAAATATCGATATAAATTTATGTAATATCGGATAAAATTTATGTAATATCAGATATAAAATTTATGTAATATTATACATAATATTCTGTAACCTCACGTACGAAATCTATGGAACGGTCGAAAGTTTAAACTAATTTTTTTAAATATTTTATAGAAAAAATAAATATTAAAAATTCATTTTTGGATCGTAAAAATTAATTCTGCAGTAAATATATAGAGGAGATGGACTTACCAAACTATCCTTTTGGTGTTTTTTCTATTTAATTTGTGGATAATTGAAGCAAAAAATCTATAACCATTAGATTTCAAAATTCAATGGTCTAGATTTGGGTAACAAGTAACAACTTAAGCATGGGTAACACGTGAGCGTGCCCCTATATATATATATAGGTACACAATCCGTTGTAAATGGATCCTTATATTGTAAAATATAAATAAATTGTAATCATAAGATTAGACAAAATCAACGACTCAGATTCTATTAACTTCATTAATGGCAGATCTGTATTTATTTAGACTTTTTATACTAATAAAAGGTTATTATCGTATTTTACTATATATTTTTTTACCAAACCCCAACCCTAGTATTACGTATTCTCTCTTCCATTTTTCAACTTCCCAAAATACTCAGTTGCGTTCTTCCCCACCCTACGCCTCCTCCATCGCCCGTTCACCCCGTGCATGCGCCGTCTCCTGAATTCAAAACCGAGATTTGCATGGCCGTCGTCATCCTCGCGTCCCTCTGTGGAAGGAGAAGCTCCCACTTCGTGTCGTCGTGTGGTGAAGCCGAGTTCAGAGAAGCCTAGGATCTGATGTTGTGGCGCCGTCGTCCGGAGAAGCCGAGGTCACGGCCATTACGAACCGAGGAACCACGAACCTCCACCAGACGTCCATGCTCCTCGCTGGTCTCCTACAAGGTTCGTTGATCTACCTCCAGTTACGCAGTCCATTGTAAATGACTAGTTCACTGGTTTTTCTGTGTTTTGATTATGTACATGACTAGTTATGTGCATAGTAGCCTCAATCAGGCTGACTTCGTGCATATGTTTTTTATAACTTGAGACAATTGGACTTAGATCATTAGATTGAGAGTAAGATCTAATACATTTCAACAAATAACAAAACTCATTGGAGAAAGAACCAAATTACACTGTATTGTTGTGAAGGTTTATAAAAAATTAGTGATTTGCATGAATCTAAATATATTGATTACTATTTTATCACCTTATTTTTATATTCATCATACTGTTGTCATGAAGGTTATTAAAAACTAACCATATACGTCATTTGTAAATGATCTTGCGGTTTCCAGAGTGTGGGTCACTTTTTAAATTGTAACATTAGTCGAAACATTGTGTATCATCGTTTAAGTTTTTTGTAACATAGATTGTAATTTTCTGTAACATCGATAATAATTTTCTGTAACATCGTTTGTAATCTTTTGTAACATCGTTTGTAATTTTCTATAAGGGTTAATATCATAAAGCACCACACAAGTATACACGTTTTTCTAATAACACACTAAGTTATGATTTTTTCATGTGGCACACCTATGTATCAACGATTTTTTCAAGTGACACACCTATGTATCAGCAAACTTTGATAATTTGTTGGTACACAGATGAGCCACATGAAAAAATCGTAACTTAATGTGTTATTTGAAAAACGTGTATAGTTGTGTGGTGTTTTATGATATTAACCATTTCTATAATATCGTTTGTAATTTCTCATTGCTAAATCGTCAAGCTCTATTGATCTCGATTTTTGTAACAGTGATAGTATTTTTCTGTAACATCTACTGTAACATCGGTAGTAATTTTTTGTAACATCGGTTTGTAATTTTTCAATGCTTAATCGTTAAAAATGATAACATAATGTTTTTAAAACTGTAATAATGTTTAACAAAAACTGTAACAAAGATTGACAAAAACTGTAACATAATATTATGAAACTATAATAAAGATTTTCCTAAAGTTTAATGTCCGCAGATTAAATGTTTCATTAGTTTAATATTCTTGATTTGTAATGTAAAACCCGCTTCGTTTCGTAGGGTATTAAATTAAAATCCGAAAACCGTAGGGTAGGTTTTTGAAACAAGTGGTAAAGCAAAAAAAAAAAAAATGGACAGGCCAGGCCTGTTTCGGCCAGCCAGCCGTTTGGGCCTTGGGCCCGTTTTTCAGCTGAGGCCCGAGAGGGTTCGGCCCAACGCGTCCTGATATAAGCTGAAACCCTAGGGTTTCAGCATCAGAACGCGCAGCAGCCTCCCTCCCTCTCCTTCGATCCTCTCGATTCCTCTCTCTCTCCTCTCTCGTCTTCCTCGCCGAAACCAGCCCCGTCCACCACCGTTTCCGGCCGCCACCTCCCTCACCAGCCTCGTCCCGTCTTCTTCTCCTCCATCCCGACCCTGTCACCGCTCCGGCCAGCCACACAACCACCGTCCCCGACCTCCCTGCCTCTCCCTTCTCCTTCGTCTTCCTCACCAAACTCCCACTGTCCACCACCAGCTCCGGCCACCCTCGCCCCGAGCTCCCCACGCCGTCTTCCCCGTCCCCGTCCAAAAACCGGCCGTCCACCACCGGTTCCGTCCCGAGCCCTAGCTCGCCACCGAGCTCCACCTTCCCTTCGACCGAACACGACCCGAGCTCCCGCCGTCGCCGGCGAGCTCGTCAGATCCGGAACGGGACGAGTCGTCCGGACCCGAGCCGTACACCGCCGTGCACCGCCGCTCTCCACCGCCGCCATCGTTCCTCACGGTTAGTTCTCGGCCCGTGGAACCTCGGCCGACCGGCGCCGGTGGTCGGCCGCACCGAACCCGATCCCGTTCTTCTTCTGTTGTTTTTCCCTTTCCCGAGTTCGTTCAGATCTGGTCGGGGATGGAACGGAACTCCCGAAATGGAAAGGAACAAGAACAAAGCGTGATTTCTGGTTTTGTTTAAAGGATTATTGTAAGCGTTGTAAATCTGAAATTGTAAAGGACGACAAAATATAAGATATCGTTATTATGTTTCTTACGTTTTTTTCCTGATCTGTTTAAATGTGAACAAAAAAGGGTTAAGTTGAGTTTTACATTGAAAATCAGATGTGAAACAAAAGTTCGATCTTTGACTTTGGACGTAAAATTGTTATCGTTAAAACTAGATCGGTTGATTTAATTGGGTTTTAAAATGAAGGTCGGTTGTTAAACAAACTTGAGTTAAGTTAAATCGAAAAGGGGGGGGAAACGAAATCAAATCGGTTTTAGAAGGGTTTTGGACCAAAAATCTCGAGTTTGGAAACGAGCAGAAGGAAACCGTTTTGTTTTAAAATCAAAGTTGGAATAAATTAAAGCAAGGAGTTTCAAAGACGGTTTAAGCTAAAAAGGGGTTTTAACTGGGTTTAGATCAAATCTGGGTTCGATGCGCGGGTGCTCGAACCCGATCCGTCGTGACCCTACTGTTAGCCCGCTCGAGTGTAAAAGACAACTGTCGTATTTGAACTGGACAAATCGTAAGCTTTAACTTAACGGCGGAACCGTTATTAATTTGGGGCTTCGTGTTAAATTTAGAGTCCGGATCCGATCGAAGGGGAGCCCCGGAAGGCAATTTACAAAACCCGGGCAGATTCGCCATGTCAGGCGAATCGGGCCTTTAAGGGTCCTTTATCGACATTATCGGGGTTACTCTTGGGCGTTGAGTTTATTTAATTTCGGCCTGTTCGTACTAGTTTTTAAGTGAGTTAAATCTGTGTTCTTTTAGATCGTGCTGCGGACCGAGGCAAAGGGAGGCTCGGCGAGTGACTGCGATCATCTCGGGTTTAGTGGAGTGCTTTTGGAGTTGCTTACGAGGTAGGGAAAAGTAGCCGGATCTCGGCCCTGACTAGGGAAAGTTAACTGTAGAATTGCATGTGACACCGGGGTGTCGTGGGTTATTTAGGTTATCGAATATTAGAAATGCATGATACGGGAACGTAGCGAATACTGGAAATGCATGTGACACTTAGTAGTGTCGTAGGAGCAGAGAACTTAGCGTTAACTGTTTTACTGGAGGCATATGACCATGCCCGGAGGTTGTTGTGCGTGTTATTTGTTGTTGAGTTTGGGTGGCCTTGAGAGCCAGTGTTATTTGTTGTTGAGTTTGGGTGGCCTTGAGAGCCCGTGTTATTTGTTGATTGAGTTTGGGTGGCCTTGAGAGCCCGTGTTAATTATTGCTGAGTCTTGGGTGGCCATGAGAGCCCGTTTTGTCGTTTCGGTGTTTTGGGTGGCCGTGAGTGCCCGTGGGGTTGTGAACCCGTACTTTATCGTTGGTGTCTTGGGTGGCCATGAGGGCCCGTACGGTGGTTGAACCTGTGTTTGATTGTTAGTGTCTTGTTGGCCTTGAGTTCCTGTGGAGTTGTCACCGGTGTCGTTACTGTCTGTTTGAACTTGTTTGTGATTGTGATTGGTTACTTGATACTGGTGGAGGTTGTGTGGTGTAGCTAGCCTCCCGACTGGGATCAGGAGAAGCAGAGGGGTTGTGGGCTGGCTCCCCGACTGGGATCGGGGGAAGGACGCGCGGGTGTGGCTAACCACCCGACTGGGATCGGGTGAAGCGGAGAGGTTGTGGGTTAGCCTCCCGACTGGGATCGGGAGAAGTTGCGCGACAGGTCGACCGCCTGACCACGTCTATGATCGGTAAAGGGCGAGAGACAGAGATTGGTTACTGAGCAGCCGTTTTGCGATCCTTTGTGATCCTGTCTGGTATTGTGTGGTCAGTCGTGTCTTTGGAGGAGGTCGTCGATCGTAGTGTGGGGTCTACATCACATGTCCGAGTGTTGAGTCAGTTGAGGAAAGTATTGGTCGTGTGTGTGTCTTTTGAGTCGTGGTTGGTGTCACCGGCTTTGTCTGCTATTTATGCGTTAGTCAGTATGTTATCTGTGGTGGTGAGCGAACGCTCACCCCTAGCTGCTTTTCCTACAGGTACCGTTCGTAGTCTGGACTAGGTGAGCTTCTGAAGCTTGAAGAGCTTGAAGCGGGTTGCTGGGCGTTTTGAGTCTAGAGACGTGTATCTCGTTTTGTCCAAGTGTGGGACTATTATTTGGAGATGTAAATATTATTCTTTTGTGGAACTAAACTGACTTTTAAAGTGATTTAACGAAAACAGGTTTCAGTATTGTAACTCTTTAAACGTTCGCGCCCCTAGTTTCGGTTCGCTGAAATTGGGGCGTGACATGTAATATCGCTTTTATTTAACTATAATATAATTTAGATCATTCTGTAATATTGTTTGGATTATTCGTAACTAGATTGGATCTGTAACATCGTTTGGATTCTTCTGTAACATCGTTTGGGTTCTTTTGTAACATCGTTTGGATTATTTTGTAACATCATTCGGATTCAACTGTAACGTCGTTCAGATTATTTTGTAACCCTATTAGGATTATTTTGTAATATATTTTGTATTATCATTTCGATTCTTCTGTGACGTCGTTTGGATTATTTTGTAACATCGTTCGGATTCAACTGTAACGTCGTTCAGATTATTTTGTATTATCGTTTGGATTGTTCTATAACATCGTTTGGACTATGTTGTAACATTACTCACAAATTACTGTAATATTGACTATAAAGTTTCATAACATTATTTACAAATTACTGTAATATTGTCTATAAATTACTGTAATATTGATTATAAATTACTGTAATATCAGTTATAAATTACTATAATATTGACTACAAATTACTGTAATATTGATTATAAATTACTGTATTATTAGCTATAAATTCTGTAACGGTAGCTATAAAATTCAATAATAGTAGTATTAATCATAAAATTATAGAAAAAAAGCTGAATAATTTTTTAAATTTTTTTTCCAAAAATAAAGTAATAAAAAAATAATATTTTCGAATTTATTAAAAAATCAGATTTTTTAACCGTAAAAAAATCAAATTGCAGTAATTAAATCACATTTACCCATCCCATATAAAATGTCCATAATATATTTAAAATTCTTTATATTTACATTTATGCCATTAATGACTATTTTAATCTCATCCTTCCATCTAATCTAATCCAATGATTACAATCTATTTACATTTTATAACATAAGCTACATTTACAACGGATTGTACCCCTATATATATATATATAGGGTAGCTATCTAGTAAAAACCCTCCTTATTGTGCAAACTACGAACCAATCTAAGCCACAGGATGCGGTCAAAGTGACGTCAGCAGAGCGCGCGCGATGCTGACACGTGGCAGATGCGCGCGCGCCTCTGCCCGCGCGCGTGAGCGTGTTGACCACGCGCGCGCACGGTGCTAATAGTTTGGCGCGCACAGTGCTAATAGGCCAACCTATTAGCATTGTGCGCCCAAACTATTAGCACCGTGCGCGCCACGTGTCAGCTCTGTGCGCGCGCATCAGCAGCGCGCGCGCCCACGTGTCAGCACCTGGTAAGTTCGTAGTTTGCACAATCAGGGGTGGTTTTTACCTGATACCAATCCTATATATATATATATATATATATATATATATGAGAGCAATCATGTGCGAACCATGAGTTACGGTGCGAACATGCGAACTCAACCAGATTGCGCCATGTGTCGCGTTCAGAAAATGCCCCCCTTTTTTTATAATCAAGTTTATTAATTAAATTTTTCCCGTTTTGTTTCAACTCCGATTTCATTTTTTCTTGCGCCAATATTCTTATTATTTCAAGAGCTTTCTAACAAGTAGTGAATTGCATATATTTTGATGTGTTTTTGAATAAGTGTGTGGATGTGTGAATATGAGTGCGAAAAAGTGTGATGTGTTTTGCGGATTTAGTGTATATGGTTTGCGGATTTAGTGTATATGGTTTGTAGATTTAGTGTATATGGTTTGCGAATTTTGTGTGTTTTGCAAATTTAGTGTATATGGTTTGCGGATTTAGTGTATATGGTTTGCGGATTTAGTGTATATGGTTTACGAATTTAGTGTTATTTATAGTGTGTCTATATATATATATGTTATATGTGTGTTGCTCAAAATTGTATCTTTATTGATTCAGTGCTCTCAATGTTGTTGCATCTCCAAATGTCAAAGTGCTTGTAGTTGGCAACCCCTGTAACACCAAGTCAGTTACTTAAATCATCATATTAATTGTCTAATACCATATATAAATATATATACTATATTATGCTGATTTGTAATATCTTCATCTTCTTGATGTTCAGTGCATTTGATTTGTTTGAAAAATGCTCCCAACATACCAGCAAAGAACTTCCATGCCTTGACTCGATTAGATGAGAATAGAGCAAAATGTCCCTATTCACTAAATTCGCAAACTATATACACTAAATTCGCAAACCATATACACTAAATCCGCAAACCATATACACTAAATCCGCAAACCATATAGACTAAATTTGCAAAACACACTAAACTCGCAAACCATATACACTAAATCCGCAAACCATATACACTAAATCTGCAAACCATATACACTAAATCCGCAAACCATATACACTAAATCCGCAAACCATATACACTAAATTTGCAAAACACATCACGATTGTGTGCATATCAAGAGATTAGTAAAAGATGGAGTACTTAGTACTCTAGACTTTTCTGATTTCGAGGTTTGTGTGGATTGCATAAAGGGAAAGCAAACCAAGATATCCAAAAAGGGTGCACATTGAAGATCCAAAAAAGGGTGCACATTGAAAATCAATGTGAGAAGAAAATTAAGATTGTCAAGAGTGACAAAGGAGAAGAGTATTACGGTAGATACAACGAAGGTGGTCAAGCATCGGGTCCGTTAGCTAAGTTTCTTCAGGAGCATGAAATAGTTGCTCAATACACCAATCCAGGATCTCCTAGTGAGAAAGGTGTAGCTGAAAGTAAAAACTGGACCTTGATGGAGATGGTGAGGAGTATGCGTAGTAATGTGCATCTCCCATTATTCTTGTGGATTAATGCACTTAAGACGATTGTGTACATATTAAACTGTGTTCCAACCAAGTCTGTTTCAAGACACCTTCTGAATTATTCAAGGGTCGGATACCAAGTTTACACCATGTACGCATATGGGGATACCCGTCTGAAGTGAGGATTTACAACCCACAAGGAAATAGACTGGATCCTATAACCCTTAGCGGTTATTTTGTTGGATATGTGGAACGATCCAAGGGATACAGATTTTACTGTCCATCTCATAGCACTAGGATTGTGGAGTCAAGAAATGCAAAGTTTCTTAAGAATGATTTGATCAGTGGGAGGAATCGGTTGCAGAGCTCAAATTCTGAAACTATTACTGAGCAACCTCCTACATTAGTCGATCAAATCGTTGTCGTTAGAGTTCATGTAATAACCACTTCTGGTCAACGTCAGTCAAACCTGCGAAAAACAGGAAAATTTAAAATTTTTAAGAGGGGGGAAGTTGGAGTTAGTTGTTTTTGTTTTAAAAATTAGAAAGAGGAAGAGAGGTTTTAGAGAGAGAAGGGGAAGAAGAAGAAGAGAGAAGAAGAAAGGTGGAGCTAGGGTTTGTGATCGAGCCCTTGGATCGTCTTGAAGCAAAGAGCAATCCCGTTCCCCTCTTTCTCCTCTACGGTAATACCCGAACCGATTCTCGTTTCGATTATTTTCAAGAGCTAGGGTTTGGTTATAAAATTTGGTTTAGGGTTGTGTAGAGATTAGAGAGGTGTTGGAGACGTTTTAGAGGTGTTTGGGAGAGAAATTTCACGTTTTCCGGTGACCGGAGGCTCGGGAGGAGCTCCGGCCACCGTGGGTGGTGGCCGGCCGGCCATGTGGTGGCTGGCCGGAGGTGGCAGCAGCCACCACTTGGTGGCCGAGCCCCTCCCTAAAACCCTAGGGCACGGCCAAGCCCTTTGGGTGGGGCCCACGTGCTCGGTTGTTCGCGTTTTAATTACTCGGGTAGTTTAAAACGTTCCCCGGACCATTTATCCCAAACCAAATCGAATTTTGGAATTAAATTGGAGAAGTTGTAATTAACGGGTTTTGGGAAACTTTAAACGTTAATTAATTGATTTAGAAGTCGGAATTCGATTCCGTCAAGTGCGTTGAGTTCCTTGATTTATTCTAAGACCGTAGAAACGAAAATGGGGACTTTTGGAGCCCCGGAAGGCAATTAACCAAAACCGGGCAGATTCGCCATGTCGGGCGAATCTGGCCCTTACGGGTCCTTTTTCGGCAATATCGAGTAATTGGGAAGTTTGGGAGTGATCGTCGTTGTCGGGGTTACGTTTGGGCGTTAAGTTTATTAATTTTCGGTTTATTCGTACTAGTTTAAAAGTACTTTGAATTTGTGTTCTTTTAGATCGTGCTACGGACCGAGGCAAGGGGAAGCTCGACGAGTGACTGAGTGTGCTTCGGGTGTTGTTGGAGCGCTTTTGGGATTATATACGAGGTAGGGAAAAGTAGCCGGATCTCGGCCCTGATTAGGGAAAGTTAATAGTAGAATTGCATGTGACACCGGGGTGTCGTGGGTTGAGTAGATTTATTTAAATATTAGAAAAGCATGTTACGGGAATTTAGTAATTATGAGAAAAGCATGTGACACTTAGTAGTGTCGTAGGAACAGAGAACTTAGCGATAATTGAATTACTGGAGGCATATGACCATGCCCGGAGGTTGTTTGTGAAACTAGTGATTTTAGGACCGTTGGAGGCATCGAGTATGCCGGAGGTTGTCGTGCGTTTTATTTAATTGTTGAGTTTGGGTGGCCTTGAGAGCCCGTATTTAATTGTTGAGTTTGGGTGGCCTTGAGAGCCCGTATTTAATTGTTGAGTTTGGGTGGCCTTGAGAGCCCGTATTTAATTGTTGAGTCGGGGTGGCCATGAGAGCCGTGTATTTAATTTGGTGTCTTGAGTGGCAGTAAGTGACGTGGGGTTGTTGAACCCGAGTCTTGACTGTTGAGGTGTCTTGAGTGCCTGTGTGATTGAACTTGCCTGTGATTGTGATTGTGGTTACCTGGGGTGGTGAGTTCTAAAGGTCGACAGCCTGATCCGACTTAGTGTCGATGAATTGCGAGTTTTAAAGGTCGACAGCCTGATCCGACTTAGTGTCGAGGAATTGCGAGTTTGAAAGGTCGACAGCCTGATCCGACTTCGTGTCGAGGAATTGCGATAGGTCGAACCCTGACCTGATTGAGATTGGTTACTGAGCAGCTGGTGTGCGATCCTTTGTGATCTTGTTTGGTGTTGTGTCGTTTCGTTCGAGTCCTTGAGGAGGTCGTCGATAGTTGTGTCGGGCCTACACTGTATTATCGAGTGTCGAGTCTGTTGAGGAAGGTGACGGGGTGTGGGTCAGTTGAGTACTTGAGTTGGGGACTGTAGTCCCGGTGTTGGGTTTGGTTTTAGTGTTACTGGCTTTTTCTGCTAATTATGCCATAGTCAGTCTGTTATCCGTGGAGGTGAGCGAACGCTCACCCCTAGCTGCTTTTCCTACAGGTACTGATCACCGGACGGACTAGGTTAGCTCTTGAAGTTCTTGGAGCTTGGAGCGGAGTCTGGTCTTTACTTTTGTTGAGTCTAGTGACGGATGTTGTACCTTGTCCACTTGTTGGGACGTTTTTGTATTGTAAATACTCTTATTATTTTGAGAAGTAAATGGAAATGTCAAAGCTTTTATTGAAAACAGGTTTCAAGTGTTCATGTTTTTAAAAGTTCGCGTCCCGAGTTCGGTTCGCTGAAATTGGGGCGTGACAGTTCAAATTGAGATTGATCTCTAACTTTCCACATGTTGATAATGATCTAGTAAATCAAGTTGTCTTTATCGTCGGTATTCACTAAATGGCTTCTTCAACTGAGAATGGCATCCTTTCATTCCCTATTTTTTGTTCTACGTTACTAGCCTTATATGCAGAGTACTGCAATCTAGTTACAGGCTCCGTTAAGGAGGACAAAAAGGGTAAGAAGGCTAACAAGTTTTCTGGTGGAGTTTCGAGGACAAAAGCTTTAGCCGGTAAACCTGATCGCAAGAAGGAACGCAGACGAGCAGCCAAGGCGAAGTCCAAGGCCAAGGTGTTAACTCCTGCTGTGGAGAAAACAAAGGCCTCCGATCAGTTGCAGCAGGTCAAGGTAGTTCCAGATTGGTTTGGGAAGCTTAAGCCTAGACGTGGAAGACGACCAAGGCAGATACAACTTGTCGACAAAGAGATCTTCGTTTGTAATTTACCATTTGGAATGATGGAGGAGTGGTTGTGTAATACCTTCGGACCTTTTGGTGAGGTAATGTCTTCGTTTGCGTTGAGTAGACCGAATCGCAAGAACCAGTTGTTTTGTTTCGTTCGTTTCCGTTCGAAGGAAGCGGCTCTCCAAGCCGTTGAGAGCATGAATAGGATGAAGATGAACGGTCACATCCTGTTTGTAGCCATCGCCAGACGCTAGAAACTCGATCCTCTCATCGGAGCTCCAAAACAGAGCATGTCAATGATGACTAACCTGGCTTCGGATTCACTGCATCATACCCCAGTGTCCTCTGGTGTTCAGGACGTTGTTGATCTTCCCTTGGAGGTGCACCGGAGTTCGAGAGGTAACGATGTGATCTCGATTGTGGAGTAGAGCATGGAGATTGAGCATGGTGGTGTCCAGGATTCCTTGGCTGAGGCAAGTCCGGCGATTTCCACTGACAATCAGTCTGGTCAGACTGGAGTTCCTCCGGCCGCGATTCCAGTAACTTCTTTGATGGCCTTGGATGGATCTCGAGTTCAGTTTCCATCTCCTGCAATCACGGTGAATCGCGATGAGTCAGTGATCGTAATCACCGGAGATTTGATTTCCAATCAAGACGTGATATTCTCGTCCCAACTTGATGACTCGAACGTAGAATCAGGAGATGGGTACAGGTTGGACGCGTTAAAGGCGGCACAAATTGGTGACGCTGAGAAAATTTTCAGTGTGATGACTGCTGGGTCGAGTATGGGTGCAGACCTTATTTTGGGCTTAAATGCAACCCAGCAGATGGTAAATTGGTTGGGCTTGGTTTGGGCCCTGCTCTTTTGACACAGTCAAATCAGGTGGTATCTAACGATCTTAACGGTGATCAACGGAGTAGTCCATGGAAGGAGGCTCTACTTAAACCCTCTGACAAGGGACGTCAGTCGAAACTACCTTCTAGAGTTTCGAATCGACAGAGTCGACCTCCTAAATTCTTTGGGGATTACTATACTGTTCAAATCAAACCAACCCATTCCCAGAGTCGAGAGAGATGGGTTAATCCTGTGGATATTGGGAAGCAAGTGCAAGATGCTCGGCTAGCTCATGCAGCTACCCTTACTCAGGCCGCTCAACTAGTTCATCAAGCTAAGGCTTTTGATGATCCGACCCTGACTTCGAAAGATGAAGAATGGGTAACTGATGGGTGATTTTGTGTTCCCTTTCAGTTTTTGTTTCGGGAATCGTTCCCGCAGCTCCTTCTGAGAGCTCCTTTGTAATGGTTGTCTTTCGGTTGGATCCTTCTTGGATCTCACCTTTTTCTAATAAAATTATTCGAGCTTATCCAAAAAAAAAAATCAAGTTGTTCAAGAAGAACCTTTGGTCAATGAACAACTAGTTGGCCAACCCGATCCTTAGGAAAATGTTGATCCAACATTAAGGAGATCTACTAGAATGAGGAAATCAATAATCCATGAGGACTACTATGTGTATCTACAAGAATTAGACTTTAATGTCAGAGCCGAAAATGATCCTGAGACGTTTTTCCCAAGCCATAAGTTGTAATGAATCGAGTCAATGGTATGATGCTATGAATGATGAAATGAATTCGAAGGCATCGAATGAAGTTTGGGATCTTGAAGCCATAAGTTGTTTGGTCATATAATGAATCGAGAGATATAAGGCCAAACTAGTTGCCAAAAGATTTAATCAAAGGAAGGAATCGATTACAAGGAGACTCTTTCTCTTATATCAAAGATAGATTCGCTTCGGGTAATCATGTCATTAGTTGCATACTTTGACTTGAAATTACAACAAATGGATGCAAAAACGGCATTTCTAAACGGAGAACTAGAGGAAGAGGTGTTCATGAAACATTTAGTTTCCTGAAGGATTCACCTCTAGCAATGGTGAGCATTTAGTTTGTAAGCTTTAAAGATCAATCTACGGTTTGAAAACAAGCCTCACGTCAATGGTATTTGAAGTTTCATGACAATATTTCTTCATTCGGTTTCGAAGAAAAGTTATGGACAATTGTATATACCAGAAGGTTAGTGGGAGCAAGACTTGTTTCCTAATATTATATGTAGATGATAACTTGCTTACAAGTAACGATAGGAATATGGTTTTTGAGGTGAAACAATTTCTATCCAAGAACTTTGATATGAAAGATTTAGGTGATGCATCTTACGCCATTGTGATAAAGATACATCACGATAGAGTAGTCGGTACTCTGGGTATGTCTCAAGATATATACATCAACAAAGTTTTGGAAAGTTTTCAGATGATAGATTGTTCACCCAATGTAGCTCCTATTGTGAAATGCGATAAATTCAGCTTAAACCAATGTCCGAAAAATGGCATGGAACGGGAACAAATGAGGAACATTCCCTATGCTTCAGCTATTGGAAGCTTAATGTATGCACATGTCTGAACTAAAACAGATATTGCATTCATTGTGGGTATGTTGGGAGATATCAAAGTAATCCAGGCATTAAGCACTAGAAAGCTACAAAGAAGGTATTGTGTTACCTTAAGGGGGGCTCGAGATTACATGCTAGTATATAGACGAACGAACAATCTGGAAGTGATCGGTTATTCTGATTCCGACTTTGCTGGCTATGCTGATTCATGAAAATCAACTTCTAGATGCATTTTTATGTTGGCCAATGGAGTTGGGTCGTGGAGAAGTGCCAAATAGTCCTTGATTGTTACTTCTACCATAAAAGCCGAGTTCGTGTCTTGTTTCGAGACTACTTCTCACGGTGTATGGATTAAGGGTTTCATTTCCAAAGCTTAGAATCATGGATTCTATTAGCAGGCCCCTGAAGCTGTATTGCAATAATTCAGCTGTTGTGTTCATGGCTAAGAACCACAAAGGTGGAAGTTGAAACAAGCATATCGACATAAAGTATTTAGCCTTAAGAGAACATGTGAAAGACAAAAGCGTTATCATTGAGCATATTAGTAATGTCTTAATGATAAAGGATCCTTTGAGTAAAGGCATGCCACCAGGAAAATTTAAGGATCATGTTAAGAGTATGATACCTGGTTTCCAGATGTAAACTCTTTGTTATTGGAACGATGTTTGTCTTTTGAAGCTCTTGTTGAAAAGATGATTATTATTTATAAATGTGTACATATTCGGTATATGATTAAGTTGGTTAATCATGAAATCATCGATTAAGTTTGGACCAAGAATGAACATTGAGTTTATTCATAAAGTATGAGAAGCATATGCATTGTGGTACATGGAAGGTACTACTTGTTTATATTAAAAGGACATACCGCCATGATTCATGCATTTGGTTTCTTATAGTTGGGCATTGGACATCAATATTGATCAAGTGGGAGAATGTTGGATTAATTCTCTAAACTGATATCATAAGGTTATGATCAATATTTGGTTGGTCCAATTGCCAATATGTGCAATTATACTGGTGCATTTTCATTTGTAACTTTTGATGGAGAAGTTAGAAAATGAGACATCATATATGTATATATATCTTTGGTCCCCAAGTCCACACATACTCAGACTTCTCATTAGTTACCCATACACCATCTTTGAAAGAGAAATAAAAGAGTGGAAGGACTTGGAAGATCAAAGACTTTTGTTCTTCAAAGCTTCTTCTCCAAGGAAAGCAATGGCTGGAGGTAAGTGATCTTAATTCCGCATTTATGTGATTATAACGTGTTTGTATGATCACATGTTGATTACTTACATGTTCCATACCTCTAGCAAGTTTTTAGTTGTGGGGTTACTTTGCACATGTGGATACCGTTAGAGGGCGAATTACAAGAGGATGCCTTGAAAATTCTCCATCAGAGTGAAGGTCTCCAATGAAGCAGTTTTAGTTGCTCTATGATAAGGTAATCATATTTACACACAACTATAGATTAATAATCGAATGATGCATGAAATTAGGGAATTAGGATTATGAAATACATTTTTTGTTTTCCGCCTTGTTTAAGAAACACATAACCCAATATGAGAGGGAACCAAATGCTGATGACTTGACCCAATTGTTGGATATGGCTACATACGAAAAATCTCGAGCATGATTAAGAGTCTCGAGTCTCTTGACCGCATGCATGGGAGTGGAAGAATATTCCAACAACATGGAAACGAATATTTGGATAGGGAGATCATGTGAACCAGTCAACAATAATTCTCAAAATGGTGGTGTCTCGTGATTTCTGGATTTGGCATGCTTATTTCGATACATCTAGCTCGAACAACGACATCAATGTGCATAACGACGGTCACTTGTTTGATGAAACTCGTGTCAGTCGTGAGTATACCATAGACTTGATATCAACGATACGTGCTATAACTAACCTTATTACTTGATTGACGGTGTTTTCCCACATTGGAGTCGGTTTTTTTTAAAACCATACGACACCATATCCAAGAAAAGCATAAACTTTACACATCACATCAGGAGGGTGCACAAAAGGATATGGAATGATCTTTTGTTGTGCTGCAAGCACGCTGGAACATCGTTACTCGTCCTAATTGTGGCTGGGACTGGTATGTTTTGTCTGATTTAATACATATATGATCATTATGCATAATATGATTGTCGATGAGGAGAACACCAATATGAAATAGAAGCTCAAGACTTCCTTGATGAGACACACGATGACATACCAGATTGGACACCACCTCAACCTTGCATTCAAGGAGGCTCGGTCTCATATAGACATTACATGACAATTCGAGAACAAATGCACAATAATGTCATTCATAGGAAACTTCAAGTAGATCTAGTTGAACACATCTGGAACTGTTAAGGATGCATCGAAGTTTCCAATGTTGTTGTCTATTGTATTGGTTGTATTTTAAATTAAGTATCTGACCTTCTTTATCGTTGGTGATATGGTAGTATGTCTTTGTTTTTGAAGTAAAGTGTTGCATGAATCGTCTTTCTTCATTATTTCTTCCATCATATTCCAATTCAAATTCAGAATATGTACATGTGTTTAGACATACGTCAATTCAAAGTCAAAACGAATATATTCTTCTATCTATAAAACGACATATGCCTCCAACCCCATATGAGAAATCTAAACATTACTCTACACACAGTCTCAACCTCTTTTTTTTGGATAAGCGCAAAATTTTATTCAAAGAACATTCTCCAAGAAGGAGAAGCCAAAAAGCAAGCAACCACAATTACAAAAGTCTCCAAAGGAGAAAACAGGGCACAAATCCTTACCAAAGAACGACCAGAATCAACCAGTCAAAAACAACTTCCTCTAATCTTCCTCATACCACTCGCTATCTGAGGTCGGAACGCTGGAGGCCTTCTGATTGAAAGCTCGGGTCTTGGACCTGGTAGTATGGAGACGAGGTACCAAAGTGGATTTAGTCCGACCCTTACGGGCCTTAGCCGCGAGGGCTTCCTCTACCCACCCATCGATCGATTGCAAAGATTTTTGGGACACGTTCTCAATGGGTGGAAGCTTCACGCCAAACACTTTATAATCCGAGAGATAAGAGGGAACCCGACTCAAGTGTTTCAGGGACTTAAGCAAGGCTTCCTTCCAAGGACCAAACTGATCCCCGAACGAAACCCCCTGCTTCGGACCCACAGCCGACCCAAGACCAGGATTATCCTGAACTTGTGACTGCATAACTTGGGCCTGAACCTGCTCCGATTGGGCCATCTGCGTTATCCGCTGAATAGAGGCGCTACTTGATTCCAAAACGACTTCTGAAGACTGAGTCGAGTTAATCGACTGATCCTCTAATGAGACCGGGCCTGCAATTATTTGAACCTGACTGTTTGGGCTCAAAAGAGGCTCAGTAGGGCCTAAGACCGAACCTACTAAATTAAGCCCAGAGCCAGGCCCACCATAAGCAAGCCCGATCTCCTCCAAAGTCCTTGTTACGCTATCTTCTTTGCGCAAATCGCTCAATCGATCCACTGATCCCTCCAAATCAGGGATGATCTGATTGTGCAGATCAATAACTTCTCGGTTCACGCCCGTATCACTCAGCCGTTGAACTCGCGTTAATCACGGGATTGTGAACTGGAATTGCGGATTGACCAGCTAGAGGTGAAACACTGTCGTCCGACGATGGGGAAAATGTCAACGCTATTGAGGATTCGACCCCTCTATGCTCGATGACAGCACCAAGACTCACCAACTCCTCTGGCCGAAATTCAGGCCGAACTTGCAGAGATTTAGGAACTCCCGATGTGGTACTCTATTTCTGAACAAAAACAGATCCTTCGAGTTTGTGATCAACCGGCCGTCGGCGAGCTACTGCAACAAAGAGAACATAACCATTGAGTTTGTAGCCATTTAAACCTTCAATGGCCTGAGCAGCTTCATCCTTGGATTCATAACTAATGAAACCAAAATACCGACCTTTAAGGTTCGGACGCCAGAGAACCTTCACATTTCGAACCCACACCTCTGATGCCTCGAAGGGAAGGTTACTGACGAACACTTCGTCCTCCTTCAGCACAAAACTCGAACCTTTTGTGGAAGTCCAACGTTCTACCTTCTCCGACCGGACTAACTGCGAACCCATCACCACAACGTTCTACTCAGATTGGGAGGGCCCAACACCTGAGAGCCCTTCATTCACCAGTGACGCCGAAGCTCTGTTTTGAGATCCAAAACGCTTCTGGCATGGTTGCTTCACCTTGCCAGCCACAACTACTTCCTTCGATTCCTTGACAAGGTCAACAAACTTCGGAACGTTCGTACTTAGAGAAGCACGACCAGCTTTGTTGGTAGAGCCAGCTTCTTTCATGGCCTTCTTCTTCGCCCGAACAGAAACACGGTCTCTTCCCTTGCCTGAAGCCTTGGTAACATCCTTCACGATCTGGCAGTAGGCATCGTAAGAGGAAATCAGCACCGAGCAGAAGGAGGAGAAAGAAAACTGCTCCTTCTTCCTTCTCATACTGAGCTACAGTAGTTGCTACAGTGTTGTTACACATAGTCTCAACCTTGAAATATGTTTTCGGACGAGTTATTGTTTTATTTTATTGAGTAATGTCCTTTGTTCCACTTCTCATTCGATCCAAGTGATTGATGCATGCGTTGGCTCCTCTTAAGGTCCTTGATTCTCTACCGTGAGACCTTGAATAGGATTACCCTTCTTTAGCTCAAGAATTTCCGGAAAATGAAGAGTCGCAAGAGAAAGACCCAACAGAAGATTAATAGCTTCCAGTTGATGAGTATCCAGTGAAAGGAGATAATGAAGATTATTTGTATATGATGGACACCGAAGAAGAACGAAACAACGATGAGACAACCTTGTTGTTTTATGCAACTACACTAAACATTAGCGATAACGAGGATGAAGACAATCAAAAGTAATAACTTTAATTTACATCGAGTATCTAGTTTTCATGTTCACTTTAGATGTCATATTGTAACGCCTCAGAGAAATTCGGTTATATTCACCGCAATGTCACATGTCTCGGTTGTCGGTAGACGTATCGTGCAACAAACCTACGAGACCTCATCCGCCTTTGAGGACGCTTCGCATCCCCATCCTGACTCACGGGGATCACACCGAGAGAACGTAGCACTCTAGCTCAGAAGGCCCGTTGGCCCGTCTCAAGTTGTTCGATGTTCGGGAACTAAGCCATGTCCGTGCGTCCGCGTCTGAAGCCCAGCTAGCCCGTCCGTAGTGCATGCACCGTACGACCCATCCTCGCTTAAGCTCGTCCGCTCCTTCTAGAATCCAAAGACTTGTAGCTCAAGGTTTCCCCTTTTCATAAAGGGGAAAGCTCCCTTATATTGGCTAGCTTGCCTTGCATTCCAAACAAACATAGCCGACTAGAAGTCATATATATAGAACTCTTAGTTCCAATGTATAGACATTCAATCTTTAGATAGTGTAAGAGTCTAGAGAGAGAATCAAGGTACTTGTTTGTATCCTTGTAGAGCGAGGTTCTAATAGAACATTGTTCTACTACATTTACTTTGTATTTACATAATACACTATACCCAAGGTTTGTCTTAGGTACTCTCGATATGTCGCACGAGTTGGAGCACACATCTTCATTTTTCCCGTGACTAAACGTAATTAAAGGTCTTTTTAAGGATAATTTAAACTTGTATTAGATCATCAAATCATTTGATAGAGCATCACGAAGAACCATTGGTATCTCCGTGATCTGCCAATCAAAAGTACATCAATCACAAGCGTTACGAATAAAATATAATTTGAAACTCGGGAGCACATTTAACTTAGCTCTGCATTCCATCACTAAAAGCCTTAAAGGCGATATCATCAGCTCTTCCCTATTAACTACCTGAACGACACTCATGCAATACGACTCTACCAAGCCCACCGGCCAGCCCTCCTCGTACATCCAAGAGAGCACTTCATCTAGAGTAATCAACTCGATCATTCTTGGATTTTTTTGACCCGACAAAACAATACTTCAAGCGGTCATAGCCCAACCCATCTCTCAATGGCAAATCATGTCCCCCTCCTCCATCCGGTCCCAATACCACTCCATTGACATTGACCTTGACCTTAACTGTCCCCGGACCCGGTTTCAACCATCTTCGAATAGGGCTCGACTTTTCCTGTCGGCTTAGCTTTCGAATTTTCCAAATCTTAAAGGACTTGTTTAACCGACCTCCAAATCCCCTCAACCCCTATCATCTCCTGCCTTCAGACCCTATCATTTCTCTCCCGCCAAATCTTCCACCACATAACAACCACCTTCTTCGTCAATCCCCTCCTCTCCAAGGTCCAACAATTTTCCAGTCAAGCGCGGGGATCAACATCACTTCCCAAGACCACCAACCCCAATTTCCCCCATAGATTACTCATGTCCGAACAATGAAACAAGATGGGGCTACCTGATTCTATCTTGCCACATCTTCCATATTCCGGATTTGATGTGACAAATCTCGAGTACAAATTTCAATTTGTAGGAAGTGACCTTGTTAAGATTCTTCAAGTATATGATGTTTGACTTTTGGAGGAACATCCAAATTCTAGATGACCCTCCAAAATAAGTTGCAGTCTTGTTCCCTCCAATACCCATTCGATCTCTGAATCAAAGGCAAATTTGTTGATCAATTATTATGTAATATGTAATAACTTAATCAAATTGAATGTTTGGTACGTTTTATTCTGATGTTTCCAAATTGTTTTAAAGAACATTATACAATGTTAGAGAAACAAAACATTTATCTAGTCGACAGAAGAATCCATGTAAGAATCAAAACAATATGAAACCAACACAATATGCTGTAACTCCTTTGGTAAAGTTCCTATTTAATATCTAGTTGGATACTTATCTTTTTGAAAATCCATGTGTACTGTACTTAATAAAAAGTGTATTAAACTTTCAGTTACAGGAAATAGTATAATATGATGGCTTTCAGTTTAGCTTGACTTTCAGGGAAATATTAAATGTCAACTGCTTCGAGTTTGGCAAATTCAATATTGAGAACAAAACTGATATGTCTCTTTATAAAAGTACTTATGCATTGTATGGTAAGCCACTTTAACATAAATGTAAAAGCTGTGCTGAGGAAGTTGAAACTTAAAATCATCTTTGACTCTTGTTAAGGAGAAAGCAAACTAGTACAGAAGAAGGAAATTAGAGAAACAAAACAATGACTCCATCCATCACAAGCTCTTGCCTTCCTCAATAGCTGCTGCCTGCTTCAAACACTTAACATTGCACAACCCAACAGCCCTCACCATATCTCCAAACCTGTCACCAAATTAGTCACACCTTAACTCTAAACATGTTTAAAACTAAAAAGTTATTATAGATTGCGTTATATGAATCAAGTGTTGTAGTGTGGTTACCGGTCAAAGCTTCTCCTCGCTCTCTCGGGCTGATCCACGGAGCAATCCACGCTCTTTCTTGACCTGTCACTGCTTGTTCTCGACCTTCCTCGACTCCACCCACTGCTGTCCAAGCTTAGCCTTGATCTTTCTCTCTTACTACCATTACTATTACCCTTCACTTTTTGGTCTCTGCTTGGAGAATCAACCAGCTCCTTTGCAGTTTGTGCTTGAGCTGCTATAGAAGGAGGACGAGACATTTTCTCCAAGGCTGATATGAACTTCTCCAGATGCCTCAAATACTCGGGATAGAGCTCGAGGTTACAGTGGTTACCACCCTTAATCCACAGGGGTTCATACTTGTCTCTACATCGTTCCCAAAGCTTCTTGCCATGTGACAAATCCACAACATCGTCAGCTGTTCCCTGCACATACCAAAACCCATTCTCAAGACCAAACATTACCTATAAAATTGGTATTAAAAAACAGTACAAATCATGCTACAACATGTAGAGAATTCATGAAAATGAAACAGTCGGTATAAACTCACATGAATGACTAGAACAGGGCAACCAACCAGATGAATTTTATCGATGTTCTGCAACCAAGACACGAAAACTAGCTAGTATCAGTGAACTAATTAAGAAGGGGATTCTAGGTAGAGGCGTTGACTATATTGGAGAAACAAACCTTGTAAATGTCAAACCAGAATGTTTTCTTGACGGGATACATGACACGGAGGCCAGATAGGATAGGGCTGTGAAGAACCACGGCCCTCAAACGAGGCAACCGAGTAGCCAATTCGAGAGTCGGTCCACTCCCCACAGACTGTCCGTACAAAATAATATCCTCCTGCTTTACCTCGTATGCCCCTTCAAGACACGAGTAAGCAGCTTCAATGTCTGCGTATGTGTCCTGTTCACTAGGCTATAATAAAAGTATTAGAGAACCAACTCAACTAAAAGCTTAAACAGATAATCGAAAGCTTAGTTATAGTTATATTTCCCTCTTCTTCAAAATAATTCACTTGGTTTGTACGGTTATGAACATGTTCTTCTCAAAACAAAGAAAAAGGAACATTTTTTGAATGAACCCAACAATCAGAAACCGATGATTACCTTTCCTGAGGACTGCCCGTATCCAGAGTAATCGTATCTGGGGATTACAGTTTACAAGTAACAGAGGAGTGAGCATAAAGTAAAAAGAACAAGTTTTGAGGGTAAAGATGTGATTTTTGGACTGACCCCATGAGATTAACACCTAGTTGGAGGCTGAGCTCGACGAAAATGGGGAACATGAGGCCGATATCGGCGGCGTTGCCATGGGAGTAGAGCAGAGTGAGGGAGGCAGATGGGTTTTTGACATACATGGCGATGATCTCGTTCCCTTTCCTGGTGGGGAGCCTCACCACGTCCAACCCTTCTATCTCCCGGACTCCGACGAGCCTCAGCTTGCCGCTTGACTCCTCCACGGACACCTTGTACGACGGAGGCTCCGGCGGGAAAAACGCGAACTTGGCCGCCATCGACGACGTCGCTGACCCCATAATCTTGATGGGAATTCGAGAAACTTGAGTGATGTTTTATGTTTATGATCAGTGTGGGCGGCGGTATGTGGTTGATGGGATGTGCATGGTAACGTTTAAGACACAAAATAAGATGATGGATCGAATGGTTTATGTTTGGTTCTCGGGAAAATTGTGTGTTTGATTGGAGAAGAGAGAGCGAGATCCAGGATGGAAAGGAGGCAAGGAGGAGTGATTTTTGTCCCATTATGTAAGGTAGAGTGTTTTCTGGCGTGTTAAATTGAATCTTCCTAGTATCAAATTTGTGAGTTTACAAAAATTGAATCAATGAAATCAATTTCAACCAACTTTCCTTTTTAATAAAATCAGAGCACCTCAATAAAATTGTAACTAATTTATTAGAGCATATGTAATGTGCGGTATAAGGTCGTTGTTTCAATGTCGTTGTAGTACTTGAGACGACGCCTGCAACGTCTTGTCAACACATGAGTCGTCTCAGAACCAGTTGTCGTCGCCTGTTGCCTTAGGAATCTGCAACGATGGGACGCGTCTTCTCAATCCCAACGACGAGGCGACACGTGGCAACGACATATTTAAAAAAAAAAATTAATTTCTCTATAACTACATTTTGATCTCAATATAAAAATCACAACTCTTCTCTTCTACATCTATTCTCTCATATTTTCTTCTCTCAAAACCTCGTTTTTCATATTTTTTTCGATGGATCGTTATCCAACAATAGCAGAATTGCAGCTAATGACTCCTCAAGAAATAGACCAAGCGGAAGAAAAGATGGTTGAACTAATGGTCAAATGACTTCACGATCGGCTTATGGCAAGAATACATCTAATGACAGAAGATGAGGATGCCGAGGGTTCATAGTTGTCGGGGCCACCAAAGCGGAGAATGATAGAGCGCAGTCGAGATGAAGCACACGAGCGGTTGATAGCTGACCACTTCGCGCCTACTCTGGTGTACAATGACCAACAATTTCGGCGTTGCTTTCAGATATCGAGGGAATTGTTTCTACGAATCATAAGTGCATTGAGTGAGCGGTACACATACTTTCGTCAACGGCCCAATGTTGTAGGAAACCCAGATTCTCTCCACACCAGAAGTGCAGGGCAGCACTTCGTCAGCTCTATTATAGAGGTCTCGCCGATACCGTTGACGAGTACTTGCGAATGGCGGAGACCACTACTTTGGATTGCGTCCAGAAATTCTGCTTGGGCGTGATCAAGATTTTTGGGCGAACATATCTACGACGCCCAACGAGGAAGATGCCCGCCATATGCTGAAAATCAACGAAGCTCACGCCTTTCTAGGGATGATAAGGATTCTCAACTACATGCACCGAGATTAGAAGAACTGTAATGTGGCATGGGCTGCACAATTCTCAAGCAGGGACCACGAAAACATCCCCACAATCATGGTAGAAGTTGTTGCTTCCCAATACCTTTGGATTTAGCACGCTTTTTTCGGAACACTAGGTTCCAACAACGACATCAACGTGCTAAATAGGTCTACATTGTTTCACCAGGAAGTTCGAGGCTTCACTCCACCGGCTAAGTTTAAGGTCAACGGCAGAGAATATACAAACTCTTATTATTTGACAGATGGAATGTATCCTACTTGGGTGACATTTGTGAAATCAATAACAGACCCACAAACGGAAAAGCAAATGTGTTTTGCTAGAAACCAAGAGGCGGCGAGGAAGGATATTGAACAAACATTGGGAGTTCTATAAGCACGCTTTCATATCGTCACTCATCCGAGCCAATTGTGGGATGTGAATTCACTCGTAGTGATCATGACTACTTGTATTATCTAGCACAACATAATTATTGAGGATCAACGGAGATCGTACCCCACTGATCCATTTGAAGATATTGGTGTCCCAAACGCAGCGACCCGCTAGAACCACCACCATCGGTGAACATGGATAATATCATGGAATATATACCAAGGATCCGAGATCGAGATGTCTATAACCGTCTCCACGCTGACCTCGTCGATCACACATTTAGGCTAAATTTGAAGATGGCGACAACAATTAGAGTAATATAATGTATTTCATATTTGGCATAAATATAAATAGTAGTTTAATTTGGGGTTGTTTTGGAAATAGTAAAAAGTGAAAAAACAATCAAACAAGTTGTTACAATTGTAGAGGTAGTTGTTTGGAGAAGGGAGAAACTCAAAACGTGCTCGTACAACCCCTCCCTGCAACTACCTAAATTAATATCATTGAAGATGCTCTTATGCTGCTTTGAAATTAGTCTTTATATTTGTCTTCAGAAAATCAATTAGGCAAAACCCCATGTAGTCTCGTTGTACTTTGGTCAATTCTCAAAATCATAACTCATACTTGTCAACTTTCTTACATAGTAACAAATTTGACAAAATAATTCTCAAAATGTATTAAAATCTGTTAAGTGTGATTGACTCTGTGAAATACCAGTCACATGCTTGTCACGTGCCTCTTACACATTCCTGAAATGGCATGAGAAAACTTGATGTCATAACGTATACCTTTCGTTTATCCTCAAATCATAACCCTGACCTATCTACTTTTCCTGTTACTCACTAACGACCATTAAATTTGAGGACGAAAAATGGAAAACGTCGCGGTCAACATTTCGTTTACCTCAGTCAATTATTCACTATTTTTTTAAATCCAATTCGAGTAGTTGCTCTAAAAGCTTATCAAACAAATTAAAGGTTTTTCTATACATCATGAGTTATATCCCTCCTTAAGAATTATATTTTGGAGAAGCTCAAGAGACACATATGGTCATTGTTCGCTTTTCCTAATCAGGCGGCCCTTTGAGCAACTATACTAGCTACATTATTTGCTTATATTGGAACAATGCAACACCATAGCCATTAAATATCGCTTGAGTTTGAATATTCTGTGTCAGACATAAAGTACAACTTCCACCTCTCCTATTCTTCTCAATACAAAACATAAAACCCTTCTAGAATGTCAAACGATGAGTTTTTTTTATCAGCAATGCATGTATTAAAACACCGATTATTTGAAATAAAGAATACGATGGGTGGAACTGATACAATAAGGAGCATTCCTCTCGGAACCTGAAGAAGCCCCACACTAGGGAAGACCAACAACCACAAAGATTGGGTACGCAGACCCTGAAGCAAACAACCCAAATCAGTCGGGCAAAACCAGACAGTGCAAAGAATAGGTACATATACCCTTACACCAGAAAACAACACCAACCAACAAACAGACAAAGAAACAACCAGGAAAAACAGAGGAAACCTTCCTAAGAGAATATAAAAAGAGAGGGTCTAGAACCCGAATTTGACAACCATGAAGCCCTGAATTGACAAAGGTCTAAAATAACAGGATTTAACCACCATGAAGCTCGATTGAAAAGGAAGTTTCCAACTGCCTGCGTCGACTACCTGCTAAACTCTAAAACAAAACCTTGTAGGAGATGAAACATCTCCCTTGTCACTAGTCTAGCATCCCTCAGCGAGAGGATAGCAAGAGAAAAACCTAATTGGCCTTACTATTCCATGCGCTTGGCTTTAGAAGAGGCCAGACAGTGCCCGATGACCTCGTCGGCGGCCAACACCTTTGAACCGATGAGCTTGACCGACGCCGGGTCGAGAAGAAGCAAAACCAAAACGCAATAGAAAACAAGAAAAACAGGTGGAGATTTCTAACCAAACAGGGAGAGGATAAAGACCTCAAAGGACGGACCATCATACTAGAAACCCTAGGCCTGAGCTTACGCCTGGTTAGGGATGACAATGGGGCGGGGACCACAGTCCCCGTCCCCGTCCCGCGTTCCCGCTACTCTCCCCATCCCCGCCCCATCCCCGCGTTGACCCCACGTTGACCCCGCCCCGCAAGGACCCCGCGAGGATGGGGCGGGGAACGGGGATTTTATTCCCCGTCTCATTCTTGTCCCGCGGAGGATTTTATTCCCTACTCCGTTCCTACCCCATCCTCATTACCCAAAAAATGCACATTTTAAATGACAACTCTCAATCCATAATTTTAAATAACAAGCGTAGTCAACCCATAATTTAAAGGGTAAACTACAAATGCATACCCTTAAGTATGCACGTTTAACCGATGATTACCCTGAAGTTTAAAGTTAACTGATGCATACCCTGAAGTTTCATGTACTAAACCAGAACCCCTTCCGTCAGTTAGACTGTAATAGTGAAGTGTAAAAAGACCAAAATACCCTCAACTACCCTTTTATGTTACACAACCTATCATAATTCAGTTTTTAATTCTTTTTTTTTTTACTTATTTTTTCCTTTCTATAATCTTTTCTTTTGTTTATATATTTTTTAAATTTTCTGTTTTTAATTCCAAATCTTTATTTACAATTTTCAGATTTTTTTTTTTAATTTCAGATTTTAATATAAATCTATTTTATATAATCTATTTATTTTATATTTTAATTTTAAAAAATATATAAATCTATTTTTTTTCTCTCAAAAATTAGGTTTGAATCCAATATTTATTAAAAAAATCATTAATTTTCCTTAACTTTTTTTTTAACCAATTTCAAGTTCTCAGACCAATATACTCAATTTCTGAACTGATCCATCCATTATTCATAGGATTCAAAATCATCACCGCAACCGTGTCCTTCAAACCTAATTAGAAGGATAATCCATAATCCCCAATTCAAGTGAAACTCCATTTTAACACTCCACGTAGTGATATTGCCAAGTCCACTTTACCAGAAAATAATAATGATCAACCACAATCAAGCACTAAATAACTCGATTGCATTTGTGAAACAAAAAAAGAAAAGTCACAACTCGTTGGAGAAATGGCCCCATCAAATCCAGATGAAGAACAATGAACTCATAAGTTAAAAAAAAAACCCAGATGAAGAAATTCGTTCACCCCCAGAAAATATTAGGAAAAGATGAAGAACAACCAAAATTGAAATCCTCAAAAAACCCCTATTCGAGAACAAATCTATTCTTCAAAGACCCAGATTTGGAAAAGGTCCGGCACAAATCTGGTGTGCTCCTCGCCGTCCACAACTTCCCCAAGCCGTGGAGGTCCAAGTCTCGCCTCTTCTGCCACCCATATCTGAAGCCCCATAGTTATTGTCGACGTCCAACTTGAAGATCTCGTGTCTCCTTAGACCTTGAGTTGAAACTCGAAATGCTCTCCATGGTTGAAGGGTGATTTGAATAATAAAGGGATTGTGGTGAAAATGAAGAGAAGAGGAGATATGAAAAACAATGGTGAAAAGGAAGAACAAAAGGGGAAGAACATGTGTTTGTATATGTTTGATTCTTAGAGAGATAAATGGACGGGATACGTTTGATTTTAGAGAGATACAAAGGTGGGTGTGTAGAGATAAGGATAGATTAGCTTTTTTTTATATATTTTTTAATATTTATTTTTGTTTAATATTTATTATTTATTCAAAATAATTATAAAATAAAGGGTATTTTGGACATTTTTTAAAAAGTGAACAGTAAAGTGACGGAAGTAACTGACGGAAGGGGTTCTGGGTTAATACATGAAACTTTAGGGTATGCATCATTTAACTTTAAACTTTAGGGTATTCATCGGTTAAACGTGCATACTTAAGGGTATGCATTTGTAGTTTACCCTAATTTAAAACAACATACATATAAAATAAACATCATGACGATGACATCCATGTCTCATAATAGTTTACCCATAATAAAAAAGTGTCTTAACAAAATATCTTATAACATAACTTAAAGTTCCCAACTTGACTTCATAATGATATAAATAGAATCAGCACGTTGAACTTGAAGCAACTTCATTCATCATGGGACTCTGTGCAATCTGTAAACAAATAACATATTCAAATTGGTGAAATAAGCAACAATCACTATTTGACATATTCCAACTAAATTTTCTATATTTTAGATATAAAATATAAATAAGAAAATATCAAATGTAAAAACAAGAATGATGTGTCCATCAAACTTTTTTACATGCATAGAAGTCAAATCTTTAACAAACAAAAAAACAAATGTGTTATGTGTATATTATTAAAATTTTATTTTAAAACTAATAGTGCGGGGCGCGGGGCGCGGGGCGGGGTTCCCCGCAGGATGGGGACTGCTTACCCCGTCCCCGCTCCGTCCCCGTCAAAATCCCTATTTAATTCCCCGTATCCCGTCCCGTTCAAAAAATCCATGTCCCAAATCCGTCCCGCGCGGGGCGGGGAAGGGGATCCCCGTGGGGAATGGGCTGTTTTGCCATCCATACGCCTGGTCCTCCTTAAGTTCTAGCCAACACCGAGACACTCAAAGGAGAGGATCGGTAATTCTACCGAGCATAAAACCTGCCTAGAGTACAGTCAGGTGTTACCTCAAAGCACTAGAACCTGCCGAGCAAAGGCAAGTGACCACTACGTAGCCGAGAGCTTTACCAGCGAGCAGAAGAAAGAAGAGAGTCGCAACAATCCCAACAAGAAAAGCCTCCCGCAAGCGATCAGGACTCTACCAACCTTGCCTCATCACAACAATAAATTAGGAGAGAGATGTAGAACAGACATACGCCAATCTTCACCAATTGATGGAGAAACACTTCCCACTCAAGTCTCAAACACCACCAACTCCCGAAGCTAAGAAGAAATTGAATCAAAAAACACCAATAGCAACCACCAATAGCACCAGCACGAGCGCCGACTACCAGAGAGCCATCAAAAAATAACTTTTTGCTCTCCCCAGAACCTGTGAAGGAAGACGGGTCGACCCAAATCCGCATCTACACCTAACCCAGCCCGAGCCCTACCCGAACACACAACTATCCACGCCCAAGTTCTAGTCCAGATCCAGCCCACCACTCCTACTAGCCCACCACGCTCAGCAACGCAAGCCCGAAGCTGCCACCCCAAGCCTAATCCAACCCACAACAGAGTAGAACCAGATGTTGACCGAGCACGGAAGACGAGAGCCAAACGCTGACCATAGAGCTGACTTCGACGAAGCGACGCCAACCCAGATCCGCGCCAATCAGTGGTCGGAGAGGCCTGTCACGCCCCAAATCCGGTTTTGGCCGGACTCGAGACGTGACCTAAAACAAACGAGGTAAAAGTAATAAAACTGTAATAAATTCCTTTACAACTGAAAACTAGTCCAAAGTATTTCTCAATAATCCAAAAAAAAGATGTCAAAACTTGATAAGTAACATAAGGTAAATAAAGTTCAACAATGTGGACCAACACATCTCTAATACAATCCTCAAGACATCCGGAAGCTCCCGAGCCTCGAATTTCCCCAAATCTCAAGCATCCCTGTACACACAATAAATAAACAAATAGGGGTGAGCTTACGCTCAGTAGGGAAAATCGTAAATGACCTTAGTCTCCAAGTTTAATATTAACACTGTTTTAATTCGATGTCACAAAAGTATTTAAAACCCTTAGACCAAAGGATGTAATAAACAAATAAGAAGCAACAATATCAATAGTGCATTCTCAAGGATAACGATAACTTCCCAGAGAATAGATGGAGAACATTATAATAAAATAGAAACCCATCACACTGGGAACAAGTAAATACTATTAATCAAAGAAATGTTAAGGAATCCGTTGTGATGAGAGAAAGAATACATGACAATTCAAGAATATGTACAAGACTGATGGGCCTGAATTCATCAAAAGTTACTGGTGCACTATTCTTAGGGATTAAAGTAATGAAGAATGAATTTAATCCCTTCCCCAACTTTCAACCCTTATGGAAATGCTCAAAGAACTCCAAGATATCACCTTTAATCACCTCCCAACAAGACTGATAAAATAGCATTGTGAAACCATCAGGACCAGGTGATTTGTCCCCATTGCAGGCCTTGATAACTCCAAAAATCTCTGCTTCAGTGAAAGGAATTTCCAAGTTTGTTGCATGTAGCTGAGTAATACCTTTGAAAGGTAGAGATGATAAATCCATGCACACAGAAAATGTCCCTTGGAACCTTTTGGCAAAATGTAAAGTTGCAACCTCTTTAATCTGAGCAGGAGAATGATACACCACTCCTCCTTCAGCAATGCTAGCAATTTTTAACCTTGCATGGTTAATTTTAACCACAATGTGATAATATTTAGTACATCTATCCCCATCAGTAGACCATTTTTGCATGGACTTCTGACACCAGATTCTAGCCTGAGTTTTCAACTTCTGAATTAAATAAGCATTCAACAAGGCCCTATAAGCAATCTCCACTGTACTGAGCCCCCTTTCTTCAAATAAAGTATCCAGAGCACCAATCTCCCCCTTCAGTTCCTCAATGTGTTTTTCTAACCAGCCAAAGACATTAACATTCCAAGTTCTATAGAAGGATTTTAAAGCCTTTAATTTGTACCGGAGCCTAAAAGCAGGTGAGCCTCCAATCTGAATGTTTTGCCAACACTCTTTTGCATGTAATAAAAACTTGGGATGACTGACCCAAGCATTGATAAATTTAAAAGGCCTAGGACCCCAATCTACCACTGGATTAGTTAAAAGGATTGGCTTGTGATCAGATAAAATTCTAGGGAGGCAAGCTTGAGATAAATTGTTAAAAGCAACAAGGAAAGAGTTTGATACCAGAAATCTGTCAATCCATGAGGCCATATCCCTAGAATTAAACCAAGTAAACTTCCCACCTTCCAATTGCAGATCCACTAAACCCTGATCATTTACAAAACTCCTGAACTCCCTCAGACTTGTAGAAGAATAATTGGTACCAGTCTTTTCTCCAGGATCAAGGATGGCATTGAAATCCCCAGCCACCACAAGATTACTATGAAGGGATGATGCTACATCCCCAATCTCCATCCACAGATATGTCCTGGCAGTGACAGAACAAGGGCCATAGACATTAATCACTGCAATACTGAGATTCAGTGGCTTATAGCAGCCAGTCCAATAAATAACATTGTCATCACAGAAATTCTGATGCATCTCAAATATATGCTTATCCCACAGAGTGAACAATCCTCAAGAATTCCCCAAAGAGGGACTACAAATGCCCTCCCAAGAGGAGTTGAAACCACAAGAAGAGAGAAAGAATACATGTAAGGTAGCTAGTTTGGTCTCTTGAATTAACACCATAGTAACCAGTTGCTTGGAACACACGTTTCGAATGGCTCTTCTCTTTTGTCTCGAAGTGGCCCCTCGAATGTTCCAAGAAAGAATTCTCATGGTAGAGAGAGTCTAAGAGGAGTGATGGATCTCCCCACATCTACTCCATCCTCCTCAACTTCCTCCAGATCACAGTACTCATCCTCTGTACTGGTATCAAGTTCCACAGCTTGATTCACCTCTTGATCAAGGTTATCAAATTGTTCTGCCACATCATCATCTGAGAGATAAGCCTTCAAACCAAGTGCCTTGCAATACTCCAGAGTTCCAGCCCCTCCTTGATTGAAATTTTTCCTCCCACAATCCCTCTTCTTGTTTTTTGCATAGGGTTTCAGTGTAGAAATAATTGTCTTGGCCTTGGATCTTGTGTTGTAAGCCACAATATCAACCCCCTTGTCTTTCTTTTTGGTCAAGAGACCCTTACTGCCAGGTGTACTGATTAAAAGCTTATTGGGAGTTAAATTAAAATTTGAACCTTCAGTTCCCTCCAAAACCAAAAAACTCCCCACAGTAGACTGGGTCCTGGGCCCCAAACCTGCAAAATTAGGGGAAGAACTTGCCATCTCATTAATAGCACCCAAACCCAATGAGCCCTTTTTTCCTTGTACCTCCAAAGTTGTCCCTTCAACCTCAGTGATAGGATTTGTGGGAATTGCATCAAGCCCCAACGTTGGAATAGTACTACATTGAATTGAACCAGTCGCCGGAACAGTACGTAAACTTGCAGAATTTTCTTCTCCCAGAGTGTCTGGTGCAATCAATACCTCTTTGAAGGTAGGTGAAACCAATGTTCAAACATCAATGTTGCAAATAGTACCAACTGGAGGAGTTAAATTATTCCTCAATGATTGATCTGCCCCCAACAACTCCAATCCTACCATCAATCCAGGATCAACCACAGGCCCTGCAATGGCTAATAAGCAACCCATCTCCTTATAGGCCTTCTTCACAGCCTCACAACTTTTTCCATTCTCAGAGTTAGTACCAATGCAAGTGTCAGACCTAGAAGAGCCTAAGTGCTCCTTCTCAGAGTGGGAAGAATCCGAGCTAGAAGAGATACAAGGCTCAAAAATCACCTTTGGCACAACTTGAATGTCCACTGA
Organism: Erodium maritimum; assembly: GCA_963921825.1. Classification (NCBI taxonomy): domain Eukaryota; kingdom Viridiplantae; phylum Streptophyta; class Magnoliopsida; order Geraniales; family Geraniaceae; genus Erodium; species Erodium maritimum. Next base: position 126,638,042 of record OY997588.1, on the reverse strand, counting down.
GCTAGCCATGAAATTGTATTCTTGACCATCTAAAAGGAGTTCAGATTCCTTAAACAATCTCAGATAATCCTGTGAATGCATAAGCACAAAACCCACCTCCAAAGAAGAGCCATTCAACGTATCAGGATGGATCCAAACAACCGACCCAAGGTCAGCACAGGCTGCTTCAAAGGTCTTTCCACCTGTTCTTCTGGGAAAAATACTAACACCACCCTGTTCCCCAACGATTTGATACAAATTTGTCCATCTCTCTCAGCCCTAAAATCATCCATGATCATCTCCACAGGATAGTCTTTGTTTAGAACTGCAAGATGCCCTTTTTCCAGCCACAGCTTGTAATCATTCACCACTTTACCTCTGGGAATCAGCAAACCAGGATCTTGTTCAAGTTCCTGTTCTTCCATCCCATTGATATTTGCCTTCTTTTTCCAACAAGGAAAGTTAACCTTTCTCGGATTATCAGGTCTTTTGTCCCAAGCTTTGGCAACAAACAATTTATACCTTTTTAGAACAAAGCCATTGAAAATATGAATTCCTTTGAACATCGCTTCGCTGGTTCTAAAAGTCACAAACCCAAACCACCTGCCCCTACTATTTGGGTTGATAGGCGACACCACCTTCACAATCTCTCCACATTCCAAGAACAAATTCTGCAACCATTGATTAGAAGTCTTTGGTGGCAGATTGTGCACAAAAGTTTGAAGGTCTCATTTTCCCGCTCAGACAACTTGTCCTGTAGCACCTCGAATCGGTTTTATGTTGCAACAATAACCGAGTCTAACCTTCTTTCATTCCTAATTTCAACCCCAACATTACGCTCGAATCCCGGAGGAGGTCCTGTCGCCGACGAGGAATCCATGATCATACCAAAACCCCTAGCTGAAAGAAACACCCAAATCACCACAAAACAGAGCAAAAGCGAAGTACAACACAGGTGGCTCGATGATCAGAGCTTGATCATCATGGACACAACACCCATATATGAGAAACAAAACCTTAAAGCCGATGAAACGGAAAGTAGCTATTGTAGCTCTAGAGAGAAAAAGTTTGACCGTCTACTGAAGCTGTGTGTTTGCATAAGTGTCCTCTTTGTCCCTTTTATTGTTTGCAGTGTTAACTGAACGACTTCACCGGATTATACAAAGAGGCTTGGCTTGTGGAATGTTTCAGGACAAATTACAAGCCGTATGATGAAGTAACTTCATATCAATCAAGAAACAAAATATATAAGATAAACTAATAAAAGTCATTGTTTTTGTCAAGATCAACAAACAACCTTGTAACGAAGTGGAAGAGCCCAATTATAATATCATAATACTCATACTTGGATAAACGCGTTCTAGAGAGAGAAGCTCTCACCTCTCTCTAGAATTGCTACCTAAACCCTAACCCTAGCTCCCCTTTCTTCTCCGATCAGCAGCCATCGGTGGCAGTCTCGACTTCGGCCTTGACAGCCACCAGTGGATCCTCCCTCTCTGTCTCCTTTTCTCAACCCCTCTAGGCTCTTGCTCCTCTCTCTCCTCTGTTGAGGCGAGGATCGCCGGTCTTCCTCCTCTTCGTTGCGACCCTCTTTCTGGTCGTGGGGCTTCCTTCCCTTTCTCCTTGGTTGGGATCTTTGTAGTTCGAAGTCTGTGGGCGTTGGGGTGGCTCTTGGCTTGTGGCGGTTGGGGCTTTCTTTTGTAGATCTGACCTTCAGAGGTGGTCAGTTCTACTTGTTTGGGCGTTTGGCTCTCCGGCTAGGGTTCTCGCTCTCCGTCCCGAGCTCTCTAGTCTCAGCGTTGTCACTGGCTAGATTTGGTTTCTCTCGGATCTGGCCTGTCTTGACACTCCAGTGGTGGCTCCTTCGGGGTCTTGTAGGTTGAGGCTGGCTCATCAGATCCCGGCTTCTCGCACTGGCATTGGTGTGGGACTCGTTTCCTCTTTGGATCGACGCGGTTCTGGCTCGTGGTGGTCGCTGGTGAGACGATTTCTCTCCCTCTTGGCTTCGCCTGTAGATTCGGTCTTCGGCCCGCGTCTCTTTCTTCTGAGGTTTGCTCTGCTCTTTCCTCTCCCTTCACGTATTTGGTCCTCCTCTCCCCCTGTTCCGTTCTCTCTTCGATGGGTATTCATGTGCCCCCGACCACTCTATGTCTTGGACTCGCCGGTTTGGTGTTGGCCGCCGGCGAGGGCATGAGGCTTTTCCTGGAAATCCTTTCGATCAGTAGTTCGGTCCTTTGGTGTCTGGGGTTCCATCCAGAGTAGTCTCTGCCGACTGTGGTGTTTGCCACCGGCTATGACATTTCCTCTGTATCTTTTTCGGGATCGAAAGATTTGTTGAGATGGGAGTAGTTGTAATTCCATTTTCGTTTAGGGTTGAGGGGCTTCAGTTTGTAGGTGTTGCTACTTTCTTTGGGCTTAATGGTTGATAAATTTGGGTATTTAGACCTGTTTTTCCTGAGCTTAATGGTAGAAAAATATGTTATTTAGAACTTTATCATTGTTGTTGCTCTGTTCTTGTTTCATTTCATTTGTGCCCTTGTGTGGGTTCTTGGTGTTGTTGGTTTTCCCTCAGTGTGTTGAGGATGTTCATGATGTTCCGATCAAAGGAACGTTCTTCATTGTACTCCACCCCTGTTCTACTCTTCGTAGAGCAGGTTTTAATATATGTATTTGCTGATAAAAAAATAATATGACAAAATACCAAACAAAATTTTAAAAAAACAATGAATAATCCAGGGTTTACCTTTCCCTTCGAGATCGACGAGGCTCTAGGGTTTACCTTCCCTTTGAGAAAAAGAGAGTGGAGGGAAGATGGGAGATCGACGACGCTCTAACGTTCTAGATTCGGACAGTAAAAAAAGAAAATATGAAAGGAAAAAATACAGAAAAAAGGAAATATGCGAATTAAAATGGGGAATCAGGATCGGAAGTTGAAAATTATGAGGGAAGGTATTGGTGGTGGTGGAAAAGGGGGCAAGTTCAGAATCGATACCTTCGTAGAAGAAGAAAGGGAATGCCCAAATCCTGGACTCAGCAACTTTCGATCAGTTGTGGAGTAAGGGTAGATGAAAGTGGGCGGCTGTTAGTGGTAGGCAGGAGTTGAATTGCCAAACAAAACGAATTATTTATAGAGAATGAGGGATGTGTAAATTAGGGTTATATGGTAATGGATATATGCTTATAGGCTTATGTTATAATGATTAGATAATTATGTATATGGGCTTGTGGCTGAATTTTTAGAATAATTATGAATATGGGCTAATGACCATAGGAATTAAAAAATATATGTCTCATAAAGTAAAAGGTCGGGCGCTCGTTTAATTCCCGGTTTGGAAGAAAAAACCGTACTCAACCCATAATGCCATCGGTTTGGTAGCTTTGTAACCGTAACCGTTGTCGGTGACACATCGACAACAGTTACGGTGATTCCAATGATGGAGATTGGTAGGGACGATCGATTTACGATGACGATCAGATATTTGCTCAGCCTTAATGCCTCCTGAATAAAAAAAACCTTTTATATTAAAAAAGAAAACAAAATAGAAACTACATTCTCATGTGATGAACATCTTATTGTCGTTTTTACTTTAAAATATTTTTTATTATTTTTTAATTCCTGTAAAAAGGATTGGGAGGCTTTACAGGAATGGATGATGGCATTGACTATGGTTTCCAAGCCCGTGTAACAAAAACCTTTAATAAAAGCCCAAGTCTAATTAACTTCTGTTTTTTTGAAACGGGTAACGGGGGAAGTTCATTAATGCAAACAAAAAACCATACAATGAGAGCGTAACCGCTGTATGTTCCAGATATGTGGCTAGACCGATCGTAGCAAGCCTAACGCTCGTGGACCCGTAGAAATAACCTAGTTTTTATCATAGACATTAACTCACGACATCCCCTCTCCAACGTCTCAAAACAACGAGACATAATAAAAAATGTCCAACAGAAAACAGAAACCAAAAAGTACCAACAAACAGCAAAATAAATATAAATTGACCAAATATAGAGAGTTGTGGTTACGGTTTTCCCGAGACCTCCCAGCACTAGCAGTCTCGGGTCTGTGGATATATGACAACAACGACCAAACCCACCCCCGGCGGGTTCTCTCATTCCTGCAGAGGAGGCTTCCTTGCCTCCACTTGGATATTCTGCTCCTCCTCGGCCTTGCCCAGCTTGTACTCTTGGGGGATGATGCCCGCCAACTCTAAAGATTTTTTGTACAGGTAGGTCTAGCGTACAGTTGTCCGATACTGGTCTTCATCAACTTGGATCTGATGGGATGTGTAGTTCCGGACGGAACCTGGGGATCTTTCTCCTTCCCAACTGGTGATCCCAGGTCACCTGCAAATCTGTTCGGGCAAAAAGCACCCCCAATATTGTGAATGTTAACCAGGTTGTCGGGCTTTGTGATTCCCGGTGGTCTCCCAAATGATCTCGGGGATCCTTCTTGTATTGTGTTGACTGCCCCTTCCGGGGCAGCCTTAGCCATGTTGTCAAAATTCGGGTGATAGTCATCCCTTATGGAAACCTCCTGGGGTCTCGTGACTGGTAGTGCAGATAAGGATCTACTTCCCCCAAGAATTGTTCTCTAGGTCTACCGATCGGATTCAGGGAGAGGCCTGTCAGGAGATCATCTACTTCCACCTCCCCGCTGTGTCACGGGGGCTGCCAGACCTTCTTTAGCAGGCGATCCACATCTAGGTGTCTTGGCACCCTCATAGAATTATCATAACGAGCCTCCTCCTGACCAATTCCAGGTAGGTGAGTCATACAGTCAGGTAAACGATGTGTCAGACTAACACATCGACAAACCGTTCATATTACAACTCAATCAACGAGGGCTGGGTGTTACCAAGAAAACGAAGACGAATACGCCTCTTTAACGGCTGGTTCACATCCAGCCTGACCCTCATCCACAGGAAGTGGTCCTCTTGCCTAACAAAAGGTATAGGGGCGAGGTTACCTGAGTGACCATGTAGGAAGCTATCATGTCGCGGACACTAGGGTTCCGGACGTCTCCCGAGACGTTCATAGCCCGAACCCCTATCTCCATGTGGCTGAAGACAATATCGATGGGTTGCATGTAAGGTCGGAGTGGCGTCAGTAGCACCGGGTACCCTTTGAATCCCCATGGACCATGGTGGCGGATGTTCTCCTTAATCGCCTGTGACGGGAAATGGAACGCGATAATATCCAGCGATAGGTATTCGACTTGGAGGTCGTCCACCTTCCACTGTTGCAGCATCAAACCGCATACAACATTATGGTTGTGGGTTTTCCCCCCGGCGACCCGACATGCCAGGGAGAAAAGGTATTTGCCATTTGTAGCCGTTGGGACGACCTCGACCGGTACAACCAAGACCTCGTCTTCGTCCTCCCAGTCCGTCACCGGTGTGATGCGTTTCGGGTGGTTCCTGCCCTATCGGGAGAAAATCTGAGATGAGACGATGGTCAGCCTACCAGATCTGGTTCATGCACGCCCGTAGAACGATATCTCGGTTGATATTCCAACGAAGGAGTGACGCGGTTCTGCAGGGGCTCGATTGAGTCGCGGCGGTTGGGCAGGTTACTGCCAAGCTCTGCATGTGGACGACGGGGTGTAATCCACGCCGGAGCTGTTGGCTTCTCCGTGGGTCGGGGCTCATAGAGGACAATCGCACCCGTGTTCGGGGAAAGCGGACTGTCCTCCGGGGTGGCTAGCGCCGGCGGGCGGTGCAGGAGTTGTGCGTTGCGACGGGATACTGGCAGCCCGGACGACGGGGCAGCGGGCGGGACATCGTCCGATGACGGAAAAGAGACGCCCTGTAGAAAACCTGGGGGAGTTGGCGTCTCATTGAAGGACTGGGAGGGAAGAAGATGGACGGAGTCCATGCAAATAGAACAGAACGATGGAGGAGGACGGCTGAAAATGACAAACGAAGGAGGAGAGCGGCTGAAAATGGCGCAGACACGATGGAGGAGGACGACTGGAAATGGTGAACGAGGGAGGAGGGCGGCTGAAAACGGTGAGATGAGGCAACCCTAGAAGGGTTCTTGTATGCAACCCTAGTGGGTTATCTGAGAGCTTTTTTTTATAGGAATTAGAGTTTGTCCTAATTAACTTCTCATCATCTATTCTTTCCGTTACTGGAAACAGAAATATTGGCGACCGCCCAAAACCGTCCCTAGTCCCATTCCTTCATGGTGATGGTGACGAGCAGGCTAAGCATTGTGAGGATGAAGAAAAACGCAAATGAAGAATAATATCGAGGTCTACCAGGGTTAGAGCTCAATGCCATATTCTGATATCATATAAGAACTATATCAATCTTAAATCCAATCTCATTGTAAAAGACTTATCATCTGTATCAAATGATGTATACATCTATATTATTTCGACCGTAACACTCTAATTGTCATGACAGGTACTGATATTTTGAGATAGTTTTCTGTAGGATTGTCACCTACCTAAACTACTATTTATTCAAGTGAAATGGTGGTCCACATATGGTTTAGCCTTTTACGACGTATAGTAAAAACTGGAGGTCGTGAGCACAGTAATCAAGGTACACCCACTAACGAAAGATTTGGGAGGGACAGTACATGTCCTCGTAGTGAATTTGAAAGGGATAGCTGTGTAGTAGTTCAATGTGACAAAGCACCGGCTACTTGCCCATGTTCCTTAGAGCACCTAGAGTGCGTCCGTTCATTATGCGATTCATGGTTTATAGTTTAGTGGATCGCGAGCTGCGAATCGCACGACTGTATGTGCGCCCCATACAGCTCCAATTCATTAAATCGGAAATCAAAACAGTTGTAATGAACCGACACGCTCTGGGTGCTCTAAGGAACATGGGAAAGTAGCCGGTTAATTGTCACATTAAACCACTACACAACCACCCCTTTCAAATTCACTACAAGGACATGTACCGTCCCTCCCAAGCCTTTTGTTGGTGGGTGTCTTGAACTCTTGATCACTAACATGTAAGTTGCGAATCACTGATTTGTGCTCGGCCACTCATAGCGCGCCACGTAACACTGATGTGGCAATGATCGTTTCCAACAGTCAGCAACGACTATTTTTTATTAAAAATATTTGTTTTTCCTTCTAAAAGTACTCTCATCCTATTCATCAAACCACCTACAACTTCTTTTCATCTCCAATATTTCTCTCTCAAGTTCCACGACCCACAAAGTTTGCAATCCGATCATTTTTTTGTTCGAGCTATGGATAAAGACAATGGTCATGCAAGGGTGAACGAATCTGGCGAAGGACCGATAGAGTGACAGAGAGTGTGTGATCAAAGTTCGATGAAATGAGGGAAAGACTTGAAAGCGGGGAACCTTGCCGTAGACAGATTAATAGAGGTCATGTCGAATGCCACAAGCAACTAATACATGACTATTTTGTAGAGAACCCCACCTATGGGCCCGGTATGTTTAGACGTCGAAACCATATGAGCCGACCACTTTTTCTTCGGTTGATGGAAAAGGTAGTGGAGCATGACGATTACTTCGTACAAAAGTCGGACGCTGTAGGACGCATAGGGTTATCAATGCACCTAAATTGCACTGTCGCGATACGAATGCTAGCGTACGGGTGCTCGGCCATTCGTCGGACGAATCCCTACTACTTGGGGTAAGTTCCATACTCGAATGTGTGCGACGGTTTGCAAGGTCGTTGTTGAGGCTTTTATGGATGAGTACGAGCGTAGACCAAATATAGAGGACTTAACCCGATCACTAGAATCGGGATATAGGAGAGGGTTTTCCCGACATGATTGAGAGTCTTGAATGCATATATTGGCGATGGAAGAATTGTGCAACCGCGTTGCAATGAGTCTTTGGTCGGGGAGATCACCACGGGCGTCCGACCGTAATGTTGGAAGTTGTAGCATCCCGTGATTTGTGGATTTGACATTCATTTTTCGGAATGATTGGCTCGAACAATGACATGAACGTATTTAATGCCGACAATTTATTTGAAGACACTCCTGCTGGCCGTGAGTATGAGATCAACAGGCATCGATACGACCAACCTTATTACTTGAATGACGGGATTCACTCACAATATAGTCAGTTCGCGAAGTTGATCCGTCATCCCAGTACACGCAAACACAATTTTTTTGCTAAAGTCCAATAAGGTGCCCATAAATATATTGAACGATCTTTTGAAGTCCTCTAAGCGTCTTTGGAGCAAGAGGGCTTTGGCTGATATCATGCACACTTGTATCATTCTCCACAACATGATTATAGAGGATGAACGGATCGGTACGAACAAGGAGATGAAGAATGGTATTACGACGCCCCTCCGGATATATCTGCTTGGGCACTACCTGAACGATGGTACCAGGGATGGCCTTTTTCCTACCAACAACATGCGGCCACTCGAAACGAGGTGAGAAATGATAACACCCACCAACAACTCCAATATGATCTTGTTGAGCACATATAGGATAACTTTGGAGTGGATTACGAATCAGACGAGTGAAAATGTTCCACCATCAATGCTTTTTCTCGATAAGAATATTCGTGTTGATGTGTTTCGGGTTTGTAATTAGTATTGAGGAGTTGAGAAGTCACCATTAATGATCTCTTCATTAATGGAGTAGTTGAAGAGTCTCAATCCTTGTGTATATATAGTTGTTCTTTGTGTATAATCTAAACAAGTTGAATGAGAACATATTTTCTCATTTCTACATGGTATCATAGCATGTGGTAGCTCTGGGGGATTAGGGAAATTAGGAGCAAGCCTCCATTTTTGTCCGGTGTGCACTACCACTGCCCAAAAGTGCAAATTCGTGTTGTTATCGACGTCTTTTCTCACCTCCTATCCCATGAGGTAGAGGATTTTCTGGGCTGCTCATATCTGAAATCTCAGACCTATCCGGCCACCACCGAAGTCACACTTTCCAGGCGAAGTCACGAAAGTGTTGAACCTGTTCCGGTCATTTCACGAAGCTCCCGACTTTATTTTTCCTCACCGCCGGCGAGTGGAGCTATATCGGAGAAAAACCGGATGTTCTGGAGATTTTGGGATTTTTGGTCATCGCACACGGCAGCGCGTGGGCCCCACGTGCCACCACCTGCCGCCGCGCGTGACGTCACGCGCCGCCGTACTCCGCCGTCGCAGGCTGAAAGTCAGTATCTCTATTTTTCTGCTTCTGCCAGCCTGGTCCGAGTATTTTTCATCTGTTATTATTCAATTCTACACTTTACTTCTTTGAATGGCTGAAGAGACCAAAAATACAATTGTCATGGAAAGCATCCCCATAATGTCACGGATAACTGATCACAAATTGACTGGACCCAATTATCCAGGTTGGTCAAAGAGTGTTCGTATCTATCTACGAAGTATTTCAAAGGATGATCACCTTTTCGATGAACCCCCCCCCCCCCCCCCCACACACACACACTGATAATGATGCTAAGAAAGAATGTGTGTGTGATGATGCACGGTTGTTCCTTCAAATCAGAAACTCTATTGATCCAGAAGTGGTTAGTTTGGTCATCCACTGTAAATATGTTAAAGAGTTGATGGATTATTTAGATTTCATTTATTATGGGAAAGGGAATGTTGCACGTATTTATGATGTTTTTCGGGGCATTTATCGTGCTGAACAAGAAGATCAATCCCTACAAACCTATTTCATGAATTTTAAGAAGACTTATGAGGAATTAAATGCAGTAATGCCTTTCAGCACAAATGTTAAAGTTCAACATACACAACGGGAACAAAAGGAGATCATGAGCTTTCTTGCAAGACTTGGCTCTCAATTAGAGTCATCCAAATCTCATATTTTATATAGCATAGAGCTAACCTCGTTGGTTGAGGTATTTAGCAGAGTTCTCCAGAGAGACGACCAGAAAGGGGAGACGTCATCCACACCTCAGGTTCACAATGCTCTTATTGGTCACTCAAGGGGTGGTGCTCCCAATTCTCGCCCCTATGGGAGAGGGGGACATAGGGCAGGTGGATGAGGAAGCAATTATGGTCGTTGGAGTGATCCTGGTCGTTGGAATAATCGGAATCAGGAGATTGGTTGGGGCAGTCAACATCATGAGACAGAGGGAGTTATTTGCTTCCATTGTAATGAACCAGGACATACCAAAAGATCGTGTCCAAAGTTTCTCCCACGATCATATGCTAATGTTGCTGCTACTTCTGATTGGACCATCTCTATATCTGCAGCCGAATATGACCGTCTCCGCCAGTAACAGGACTCATCCGCACACTCATCTCACGCTGTCACTTCTGCCGCTGAGTCAGGTAATCTACCTAAGTGCCTCATTTCGTCCCAATCCCAATCTCAATGGGTCCTTGATTCTGGTGCCACAAATCACATGACAGGTAACCCTAAAATACTTGACACTTTTGAGCCTCGTACTTCATGTTCTTCTGTTACCTTAGCTGATGGTTCTCAATGGTCTGGAACGGTCAACCTCACACCGTCCATTTCCTTGCCTTCTGTCTTAAGTTTACCTGGATTCTCTTTTAATTTGATGTCCATTAGTAAAGTTACATGTGCCTTCAATTGTTCTGTCTCATTTTACCCTGATCATTGTCTGTTTCAGGATCTTTTGACGAAGAGGATTATTGGTAAAGGACATTAATCGGGGGGCTTTACATCATGAATATCGAGAAACCTGTACCACCAATCGCTTGTTCTGCCTCCTTAGCCCTACTTGAAGCCCATTATCGTTCTGGCCACCAATCTCTTTCAACCTTGAAGAAGCTTTATCCGCAGTTTGAGAAGGTACAATCTTTTGATTGTGAAGCATGTCGGTTTGCTAAACATCATCGTCTCCCTTCTACTCCTCGAGTCAAGAAAAGAGTCAGCTCTCCTTTTGAATTGGTTCATTCTGATGTTTGGGGTCCATCCCCTGTAGTGTCTAAAATTGGGGTCCAGTACTTTGTTTCTTTTGTGGACGACTTTTCTCGAACTACATGGCTTTATTTCATGAAAAATCGTTCTGAGTTATTTTCTCATTTTACTGCTTTTGTGCTGAAATACAAACGCAGTTTGGTACTAATGTGCGTATCTTGAGAAGTGACAATGCCAAAGAATATTTTTCCGAGCCATTCACTACTTATATGGCTCAGGATGGTATTCTTCATGAATCATCTTGTGTTGATACCCCGTCTCAAAATGGGGTTGCTGAAAGAAAAAAATAGATATCTTCTTGAAACTGCAAGGGCCCTGTTATTTCAAACACATGTACCAAAATATTTTTGGGTTGATGCTGTCTCCACTGCATGTTTTCTCATTAATCGTATGCCTTCGTCTGTCCTTCAAGGTGACATCCCGTATCAGGTCTTATTCCCCACTAAACCTCTTTTTCCTATTGCTCCTCATATCTTTGGGAGTACATGTTTTGTTCGTGATGTTCGCCCTAGTCGTACAAAACTGGATCCAAAATCGGTCAAGTATGTTTTCTTGGGATATTCTCGGTTAGAGAAAGGATATCGTTGTTATTGTCCAGATCTCCATCGATATCTTGTCTCCATTGTGTCACTTTTTTGGAGCATTGTCCGTTCTTTTATTCGGCAGTTCCTCACACTCCAAGACAGGGGGATAACGATAACTTGTTAGTCTACTACATCTCTAATCGAGAATCGATAGTACCTGCACCTACCACCACACCATCTATGCACGTTGTTCTGGATCCACCACCACCACCACCACTACCAATCCGATACATTTATTCCCGTCGACAGGCCCATCCCACTAAACAGGCCGCTCCCGCTACATGTCCATAGCCAAGTTCCTCTTCGCCACCAGATCTTGACGACCTCCCTATCGCCCTTCGCAAAGGTAGATGGCAGTGTGCGTATCCTATCTCTTATTTTGTGTCATATGATCAATTTTCTCCTTCATATTGTTCCTTTATAGCCTCTCTTGATACAGTCTCAATTCCTAAAACTATTCAAGAGGCATTGTCTCATCCTGGTTGGCGTTCAGCGATGATAGAAGAAATGAGTGCATTGGATGCGAATGGTACTTGGCAGTTGATATCGTTGCCCCCTGGAAAAAAGGCTATTGGCTGTAAGTGGGTGTTTGCCACTAAATTCAACTCTGATGGTTCTATAGCCCGTCTTAAGGCTCGCCTCGTGGCTAAAGGCTTCGCTCAAACTTATGGGGTGGATTACTCTGATACTTTCTCTCTTGTTGCTAAACTGACTTCTTTGCGATTGTTTATCTCTTTGGTAACCACTTATGCTTGGCCATTATGCCAACTAGATATCAAAAATGCTTTCTTACATGGGGACTTGCATGGGGAATTCTATATGGAGCAACCTCCAGGTTTTGTTGCTCATGGTGAGTCTGGACTGGTATGTCTTCTTCAAAAATCATTATATGGACTCAACACAGAGTCCTCGAGCGTGGTTTGGAAAGTTTAGCAAAGCAGTGGAAAAGTTTGGAATGAACAAGAGTAAGTCCGATCATTCTGTGTTTTACAGGAGCTCTCCAGCATGTGTTATTCTTCTAGTGGTATATGTGGATGATATTGTTATCACCGGCAGCGATAAGGTAGGCATCTCTTCGTTGAAGTCGTTTCTCCACAGTCAATTCGGTACAAAAGATTTGGGAGTCTTGAAGTACTTTATGGGAGTAGAAGTATCAAGAAGCAAGAAGGGAATTTTCTTATCTCAGAGAAAATATGTGCTGGACTTGTTAACATAAACTGGGAAGCTAGGAGTCAAACCATGTTCTGCCCCAATGCCTCAGAATACACAACTCATGAAAGAAGGAGAATTGTTTGAAAATCCAGAAAGGTATAGAAGAATTTTAGGGAAACTAAACTACCTTACGGTAACCCGACCTGATATTGCATACTCAGTGAGCATTGTAAGTCAGTTTATGTCTTCCCCTACAGTTGAGCATTGGGTCGCGCTCGAACATATCCTGGGTTATCTAAAAGGAGCACATGTACGAGGTATACTCTATCAGAATCATGGTCATACTCATATAGAATGTTTTACAGATGTAGATTGGGCATGATGCAAGATTGATCGTCGATCCACTTCAGGGTACTGTGTATTCGTAGGAGGCAATTTGGTCTCATGGAAAAGCAAGAAACAAAACGTCGTTTCTCGATTCAGTGCTGAATCGGAACACAGAGCCATGGCACAGTCTGTAAGTGAAATCATGCGGATCTACCAACTTCTTTCAGAACTTGATCTCAAAGTCCCCATGCCCGCAAAATTATGGTGTGATAATCAAGCTGCTCTTCATATTGCTTCGAATCCCGTGTTTCATGAACGAACCAAGCATATCGAGATTGATTGTCATTTCGTCCGTGAAAAACTTCAGCAAAAATTGATTACCACCACATATGTGAAAATCAGAGATCAATTAAGGGACTTGTTCACTAAAGCACTTCCGGGTACTCATATTGATTATCTTTGTAACAAGATGGACATGATTAATATCTATGTCTCAGCTTGAGGGGAGTGTAATTAGTATTGAGGAGTTGAGAAGTCACCATTAATGATCTCTTCATTAATGGCGTAGTTGAAGAGTCTCAATCCTTGTGTATATATAGTTGTTCTTTGTGTATAATCTAAACAAGTTGAATGAGAACATATTTTCTCATTTCTACAGGGTTGTATTATTTAGGGATGAATAAAAGTTGACATTTCATTCCATTTAGTTCTTTTATTTTATTATTAATTAAAATTTTCAATTAATTTCAATTTTATTTAGTGTTTATTTTTTAAATCATAACTTAATAAATTTAGAAAAACATAAATTCAACATCCAATCAACGTCCAATCAGCATCCACTCAAAACTATGAAACCCAACTGTGAATCTTACACTGTGGGAAATAGTTCTACAAGGGGTTCAGATTCACTAATGTACACAATCAACAAATATGACCCTCACATATGAACCTCACCATTATATATTCTCTTAGACTCTTTATTTTGTGGACTATTAAACACTTATCATTAAGTCAGAGATTTAACAAAACAAACTTTACCTACAAAGTTCAACCGAAGAGCATGTACCATGGATCGACGCAAACTCGACGTAGAGGGGATGACACATCGGATACCTCGACGTATCACTCGGGAGCTTTTCCTAAGAGATGGTGCAACAGCTCAACGCAGTATGCTGAGCCAAGGTACTGAAACAAGCAGTCGACGTAACAGTCATCAGAGCAATGGATGGTCACATTATCAATACACTAACGCCACATGTCCCTAACGGCTAGTCGGCGTACCAATGAGCTGAAGCCACGTGACCCATCCAAATTTAATTCGCACCCACCCAAAAACTCTGATTTTACATCCGATTAATACCTTCTCCTCTCCAAAAAAAAATTAACAAAAATATGAGCTATTCTCTTCACAATTCTACCCGCTTCTACTCGATATTTTAATTTTATGTTTTAGTTTAATGTTTAATGTAAAACGAATCCGAATCCACCTTTAGCACTATTGTTACCCCAGCGCAAACACAACACAATTGATACCTCAACCCTTTTGAATACACACCTTCTCCTTTATTTCATTCATACTTCTCCTCTCCTCCTTCACTTATTCACTTCCACTTGTAACTCGAAATGAAACTTCGAAATTCAAAACGGTTTAGTCGGTGGAGCAAAAAAAACCACCTTGTGGTTACATGACTTTTATATTCGGAGATCGACGGTGAATACTGGGCTAAACCTTACCAACAATACCTCGTGATCGCCGACCCGGTGTGTAAGAACTACGCTCGGTCAACGCTTGTTAAACCGACAGAAAACGGGATTAAATTCTAACTTCGGACTTTAAGTGAACACTAAAGAAACCAAGATTAGTCTTGGAAAAACTTAGGGCTTTTTTGGGACAATTTCGGAAAAAGTTGACTTTTCGTCGAAAAAGTCAACCGACGACTCCGGGGGTCGTTCGGGACCTATCTGGGACCCAAAACGCTTAGTCGTCGTTACGGTTAGGGTAGTTGGGTCATCTCCTTTCAAATAAGGGTTTTTGCGAAAAAGTCAATTTCGGGTCAAACGAGGTCAAAATTGGGTTTATCGGATTAATTAAAGTGGGGTTGAGATATTTGAGAGTGGAGATGGACCCACATAGACACTTGGAATTAATTAGGTGGAGGAGAGAAAATGAGAGTGAAAAAGACACCTTTGACCTTATTTTTTCCCAAAATGGTGAGATATGGAAAAATGAGCTTTTGGACCTTTCCTCTTTAGGTTAAAGGCCACATGTGACACAAAAATCAGCACATTCTCACTTTATTTCACCCTCTTGGCCGAAATTCATAGAGAGAAAAGGAGGAGAGCCTCCATTGAAGAAGAAGAAGAAGAAGAAGAAGAAGAAGAAGAAGAAGAAGAAGAAGAAGAAGAAGAAGAAGAAGAAGAAGAAGAAGAACAAGAAGAAGAAAGGCTTGTCTCCATTGATTCTTCCATCAAATCTCCTCAATTCTTCCATATTCCTTCTCCTCTCCTCATTTCCTAAGGTAAGCACCCAACCTTTTCCTATTTCCATGAACTTTAGTTTTTGGGTATTGTTGGGTTTTGAGAAATTGAAGTGGGAAAATTGGTGAAACCCTAACTTTTGGAATTTGGGGAAATGTGAAATTGGAGCAAATTGGTGATGTTTTTGGTTAGAACTTGTTGGATTGAGGACCTAGAACTCGTTTGGGACGTTTTGGGAGGAAGTTGGAAATTTTCCGGCGACCGGAGGCTCGCCGGAGCTTTAGCCGGTCGCTGGAGGACCGGCCACAGTGGTGAGTGGTGTGTGCCTTGGGATCCGTGCCTCGGAGTCCGTGTGCCTCAAGATCTGTGTGCCTCAGGATTTGAGCCAAGACCGGCCCTTGGTGGGTCCGGTCCGGCACACCCACGACCAAGTGGGGCCCACTTGGTTGGGTACCGTTGTATGTATCGCCCGGTTAATTTAATATTTTTCTAAATCATTGTCCCGTGACCGTTTTAATTAATTAGGCATCTTGTCGGGGGTTAATTTGGGTGTTGTCCGTTCTAACCGCATATAGGATGTGAATAACTAGTGTATTCGTATTCAAATTGTAGAATCGCATGTGGGCCATTTCGTGCCCTTAGGTTTGTGGAATTGTCGTGCTGTAAAATTGCATGTGGGCCAGGTCGCGCCCGTAGGTTGTGTGTTGGTTGTATTTTGTCTGTTGTTAAATTAATAGTTGTGATATGCAACGAGAAGGTGATGTTTTGGTTAAGTAACGGTGATGATTTGGTGATAATGCGGCATGATTGATTGTTTTATGTTTGGTGGTGACTGTGATTGAATGTACTACTAAATGGTATCTATAGATGTGTGCTACTTAGTAATATAAAGGACCCCCTCCTTCCGACACGTGAGCGGTAAAGTGTGGCTATAGCTGTGTGCTCCTTAGTGGAATATAATGCTGTGTGCTACTTAGTGATATAAAGGACCCCCTCCTTCCGACACGTGAGCGGTAAACTGTGGCTATAGATGTGTGCTCCTTAGTGGAATATATATATATATATATATATATATGGGGTTGGTATCAGGTACAAATCCCCCCTTATTGTGCAAACTACGAACCCACGAGAGCCATAGGATCCCCCAAAAGTGATGTCAGCTGAGCGCACCAGATGCTGACACGTGGACAATAAATATATAAAACACCGCACCTTATTGTGCAAACTACGAACTCACCAGGTGCTGACACGTGGCGCGCATAGTGTTGATAGTTTGCGCAGCACAGTGCTAATAGTTTAGCACGCATGCAAACTATCAGCACTGTGCGTGCAAACTATAAGCACCGTGTTGCGCAAACTATCAGCACTGTGCGCGCCACGTGTCAGCACCTGGTGAGTTCAGAGTTTGCACAATAAGGGTGGTTTTTACTGGATAGCTACCATATATATATATATAGTTGGTATCAGGTACAAACCACCCCTTATTGTGCAAACTACGAACCAATCTGAGCCATAGGATCCCCCCAAATTGATGTCAGCAGAGCGCACCAGATGCTGACACGTGGGCAATAAATATATAAAACACTGCACCTTATTGTGCAAACTACGAACTCACCAGGTGCTGACACGTGGGCGCGCGCGCTGCTGATGCGCGCGCGCACAGTGCTGATCGTTTGCGTAGCACGGTGCTGATCGTTTGCGCGCACATTGCTGATAGTTTGCATTTGTACCAAACTATCAGCACCGTGCGCGCAAACGATCAGCACTGTGCGCGCGCGTGGTCAACACGCACACGCGCGCGGTTAAAGGTGTGCGCGAAGCGGCCACGTGTCAGCATCTGGTGCGCTCTGCTGACGTCACTTTGACCGCATCCTATGGCTCAGATTGGTTCGTAGTTTGCACAATAAGGGTGGTTTTTACTGGATAGCTACCCTATATATATATATATTGATAACGACCTAAGGTCGGTAAACCGTGACTAAGTTCCGGTGTTGTTTTGGATACCTGTTATGTCGATTAACTGTTGTGTTGAGTGTGTTTGCTTGGTGCTTAATTGTGTTACCCGTTACTCGGTGTTCCTGGGTGGAAAGGATGGAGAAGGTATGAACGAGGAGGCTTGTCCCCGTAATAGGTTGGTATCAGGATCGAAGGTTGAATGGTCTTAATGGTTGGTTAGGCCTCATGTTGTTTTTAGTCCCGTTTAAGTAATGATTTCTCGTGTTTTACTAGTATGCCATAATCGGACTGATATCCGTGGAGGTGAGCGAAATGATCATCCCCTTTACTACTTGTCCTACATGTTATGATCGTGATCTGGACTAGAGGACGTCTCGAGGCTTGAGAGCTTTAGCGAGAGTCTGGGTATTAGTTATCGTATTTAGAGACGTACTCCTGTTTTCGAATTCAAACTTATTTGTTATGAACTCGGGTGTAGGAACCATTTATGTTATTTACGCGGTTAAAGATTTAATTGAGTTGATGTTTCGTTTTAAAGAATGTTTTTATTATAAATTTTAGTTCACGTCCCGAGTCTGGTCAAAACCGGATTTGGGGCGTGACACGGTGTTCCCTAAATGGTCCCAACACCAACTTAAGGACCATTAGGTCTTCAACAAGCAAGATGATGAAGAAATTAGTCGGAATATACCGACGTCGTGTCCAACAACGTCTTCCCGATACGACCAATCGGCAAAATTTTAGATACTATCTTTATCGAGTACCACTCGACGTATCGTATTGCATTCGATAAATTGCACATGTGTGATTCGTCAAATATGAAGCGAATTAGCATCTCTACGTCGGTTTAATTTAATTCTTAAATTAATTAATGATGTAAGTTGTAATCGTCTTATCGTTTTGTTCAAATAAGTATTAAAAATTTAAATTTAAGTTTTCAATAAAACTCAAGTAATTAATAAAGTCTATCTGAGTCGAACTGTTGAGCCTAACGTTGTAGCAACTAGGATTAATTGCTTGGATAACCAAGAGAGACTAATTAGTATGTTTTGCTTTGCGTCATACATGCTTTAAGAGCATGTACAATGTGTAAGGCCCATTTTTTTTACCATCGAGGTTTTATAAAAACCAGTAATTCCAAAGATGAGGGACTGAGGATATTACAAATAGCAGTCAGAATACAACTCTCCAAAAAGAATTTTAACCATGAATTTGGGGAGAAATGAGAACCAAATACATGAATCTAATGTTAGGATTAACGATACTGGTACACTAGTAGATTTTCTCCAAAATGACGTGAAGTAGACCAAAATCCATACAACAAGAAAGAACTCCTTGGGACCACGCAACAACGTCGAACCCGATGAACATACAACGATCACACGCACCTTCCACCCTCGCTCGAGACCACCAGAGAACCAAGGTAGTTGAACCAAGGAACCGCCACAACACAATCACCATAAAATCCAACGAAATCCACCAATCCATCTCCGCAAACAAGGAGGGACAAAGAAGATCGCAAGGCTAGAAAGCACGTCCGATCATCGAAGGCGAGCACCTCAGGAGCCGACGAACCCAAAAAGGGTGAGGAACCCAAAAGACTCAACCCATACAAAAAAATCAAAAACATACCCCAACTTCTGCATGAGCAAGGGTCAAAATCACCGCAGGGAAACACCAGAAATACTGTTAGAGAAACCCAATATACTCTGTAATAACCACTTCTGGTCAACGTCAGTCAAACCTGCGAAAAACAGGAAAATTTAAAAATTTTAAGACAGACACTTAACTTAACTTAAATTGACCCCGAGGGTCATGCCGGACTTAAGTTGACCCCGTTATCGACTAAAATGAGTTACGGGGGACTCAGGGCAACTTCCTGGTCATTTTGGGAAAGATTGATTTTTCGCTGGAAAAGTCACCCGAGCGACGTTTTGGTCCATTCGAGGACCGTTTTGGACCCGAAAAGCTTAGCCGTCGTCGTAGCGGTCTTAGTTGGGCCGTTTCCTTGAAGCCCGTCCAGTTTAAAATATTTTTGGGAAAAGTGCCCGTTCGGGGCCCGAAACGTCCGTTTTTCGCGAATCTGATTGGAAAATATCAACTAGATATTTTCCAAAAGGTTGGGACCCACCTTGACACTTGTCAATTATATGGTGGTGTATTTTTGGAGGGAAAAGGTGTGGTTGGGAAGTGTTGGCCGACCATATTGGTTAAAGGGGGAGAAAGTTAGTTTTGTTGTTAGTTTAATTAAATTAGAAATTAGAAGAGAGGTTTTAGAGAGAGAAGGAGAAGGAGAAGAAGAGAGAAGAAGGGAGGTTGAGCTAGGGTTTGTGATCGAGCCCTTGGATCGAGTCAAAGCAAAGAGCAATCCCGTTCCCCTCGTTCTCCTCTACGGTAATACCCGAACCGATTCTCGTTTCGATTATTTTCAAGAGCTAGGGTTTGGTTATAAAATTTGGTTTAGGGTTGTGTAGAGATTAAAGAGGTGTTGGAGACGTTTTAGAGGTGTTTGGGAGAGAAATTTCACGTTTTCCGGTGACCGGAGGCTCGGGAGGAGCTCCGGCCACCGTGGGTGGTGGCCGGCCGGCCATGTGGTGGCTGGCCGGAGGTGGCAGCAGCCACCACTTGGTGGCCGAGCCCCTCCCTCAAACCCTAGGGTCTCGGCCAAGCCTCTTGGGTGGGGCCCACGTGCTCGGTTGCTCGGGTTTTAATGTTCGGGTGGTTTAAAACGTCCCCCGGACCACTTTATCCTTAATCGAATCGAAATTTGGAATTAAATTGGAGAAGTTGTAATTAACGGGTTTTGGGAAACTTTAAACGTTAATTAATTGACTTAGAAGTCGGAATTCAATTCCGTCAAGTGCGTTGGGTTCCTTGAAATATTCTAAGACCGTAGAAACGAAAACGGGGACTTTTGGAGCCCCGGAAGGCAATTAACCAAAACCGGGCAGATTCGCCATGTCGGGCGAATCTGGCCCTTACGGGTCCTTTATCGGCAATATCGAGTATTTGGGAAGTTTGGGAGTGATCGGCATCGTCGGGGTTACGTTTGGGCGTTAAGTTTATTAATTTTCGGTTTACTCGTACTAGTTTAAAAGTACTTTAAATTTGTGTTCTTTTAGATCGTGCTACGGACCGAGGCAAGGGGAAGCTCGGCGAGTGACTGAGTGTGCTTCGGGTGTTGTTGGAGCGCTTTTGGGATTGTATACGAGGTAGGGAAAAGTAGCCGGATCTCGGCCCTGATTAGGGAAAGTTAATGGTAGAATTGCATGTGACACCGGGGTGTCGTGGGTTGAGTAGATTTATTTAATTATTAGAAAAGCATGATACGGGATTGTAGCGTTTAAGAGAAAGGCATGTGACACTTAGTAGTGTCGTAGGAACAGAGAACTTAGCGATAATTGAATTACTGGAGGCATATGACCATGCCCGGAGGTTGTTTGTGAAACTAGCGATTTTAGGACTGTTGGAGGCATCGAGTATGCCGGAGGTTGTCGTGCGCTTTATTTAATTGTTGAGTTTGGGTGGCCTTGAGAGCCCGTATTTAATTGTTGAGTTTGGGTGGCCTTGAGAGCCCGTATTTAATTGTTGAGTCGGGGTGGCCATGAGAGCCGTGTATTTAATTTGGTGTCTTGAGTGGCAGCGAGTGCCCGTGGGGTTGTTGAACCCGAGTCTTGACTGTTGAGGTGTCTTGAGTGGCCTTGAGTGCCTGTGTGATTGAACTTGCCTGTGATTGTGATTGTGGTTACCTGGGGTGGTGAGTTCTAAAGGTCGACAACCTGATCCGACTTAGTGTCGATGAATTGCGAGTTCTAAAGGTCGACAGCCTGATCCGACTTAGTGTCGATGAATTGCGAGTTCTAAAGGTCGACAGCCTGATCCGACTTAGTGTCGATGAATTGCGAGTTTTAAAGGTCGACAGCCTGATCCGACTTAGTGTCGAGGAATTGCGAGTTTTAAAGGTCGACAGCCTGATCCGACTTAGTGTCGAGGAATTGCGAGTTTGAAAGGTCGACAGCCTGATCCGACTTCGTGTCGAGGAATTGCGATAGGTCGAACCCTGACCTGATTGAGATTGGTTACTGAGCAGCTGGTGTGCGATCCTTTGTGATCTTGTTTGGTGTTGTGTCGTTTCGTTCGAGTCCTTGAGGAGGTCGTCGATAGTTGTATTGGGTCTACACTATTTTTTATCGAGTGTCGAGTCTGTTGAGGAAGGTGACGGGTTGTGGGTCAGTTGAGTACTTGAGTTGGGGACTGTAGTCCCGGTGTTGGGTTTGGTTTTAGTGTTACTGGCTTTTTCTGCTAATTATGCCATAGTCAGTCTGTTATCCGTGGAGGTGAGCGAACGCTCACCCCTAGCTGCTTTTCCTACAGGTACTGATCACCGGACGGACTAGGTTAGCTCTTGAAGTTCATGGAGCTTGGAGCGGAGTCTGGTCTTTACTTTTGTTGAGTCTAGTGACGGATGTTGTACCTTGTCCACTTGTTGGGACGTTTTTGTATTGTAAATGCTATTATTTTGAGAAGTAAATGGAAATGTCAAAGCTTTTATTGAAAACAGGTTTCAAGTGTTCATGTTTTTAAAAGTTCGCGTCCCGAGTTCGGTTCGCTGAAATCGGGGCGTGACATACTCCGAGAAAAATAGAGCATAAGGGGGA
Organism: Erodium maritimum; assembly: GCA_963921825.1. Taxonomy (NCBI): domain Eukaryota; kingdom Viridiplantae; phylum Streptophyta; class Magnoliopsida; order Geraniales; family Geraniaceae; genus Erodium; species Erodium maritimum. The sequence goes on along the minus strand of OY997588.1, from coordinate 126,616,040 downwards.
AAGAGGATATGGTACCTGATTTTGAGGTGAGGACAACACAAAGCAACGACCATAGCACGTGATCCAAATCTGAAAAAGAAGTTCCATATTTGAAAAAGAGGCCGAGAACGGGAGGGAGGAGAAAACGCAGCAAGCTAGAAATGAGGAGCCAAAAAACAAGGAAGAGAATCGGTAGGAAACCACTGGTGACATCTGTGGCCGATGCCACAGACATCGCCGACGAGGACTAAAAGAAGAGGAGGGGAAGCTTTAGTTTTAGGTCTAGAGAGAGAGGATGAAACGAGACATGATGTCAATGTGTAAGGAAATTGACTCAAATTTGGATTCAAGCATACAAATCAGTTTATCTCTCATGTTTAAGCCAGACTTATAGTGGTCCGGCTCTACAGCTTGTCTTAAGTAGAAATCCTATCCTAAATTTAATTTAAAAGTTAAATTAAATCAAAATTGAAATTTTATTCAAACATAACGATATTATGTACACGATTAAGATGATACATTAGTACTTAATTCAAAGACTTTTAATTAAACTGACGTAGACACACTACAATAGACGTTGTTCATCTTAAACGCTCTATTTCAGTCTCGGTAATTTGTTGCTGGTTGTTCCTTACTTTGATCCAGCACCTGATTACGTCGCCTTGGTGGTTGGGATGGATTAGGTTGGGTAAGAGGTGTCGGTTGTTCCATGCCAATGAAGCCACTCAACATGTGGATATCTAATTAAAGTTGGCTTTGATGGTTCACGATTTCTTCGAGTTGATCGGTGTATGATTTTTTTTTATCAGCAAATGTTTTATTATGAGTACGATTTTTCGAAAAGAAAACGAGACTAAGGGATAACCTTCCTTACAACATAGAGACTGTCGTAACAGTACCTCAAACCTGAACAAACTACCCTTACACAGAGTGCACCACAGGTCTTGAAACCCAGTTTTAATTAACCTGAAGAACACCAGTACCTAACAAAGAACCCACACAAGGGCAAGGTCTCTTACCTAACATAATCTAACAACCATTAAGCCAACTTAAGCCTACAAGGGCTAAAACCAGAAGAAAAAAAACAGAACAAGCACAAAGATAAGAAAAACAACAGCAACCCAGAAGACTCCAAGCCATCTAAACTTCAAACTCCTTGATCAAGGTCGACGCAAAAACAGAGAGGCAACCACTCGAATCGGTCCTCCAATACCCTAAAGGTATCTCACCTCCTGCCAGCACAAAGAGGTGATCCAAGGAGAAGGACAAGCATCCAGATAGATAATGAGTGATGTGTTTAACCCCAAATGCCCATACTCTCATAAACCCCCAAGATCAGATGTGGAAACCGTCGGCCAACACCGAGAGAAGCGGTCAATCCGACCTCAATGAACCAGAGAGACAAAGGAGTTTAAGGGAGTGAGAGCAAACCTAGAGGAAGGCCCCGAAAACAGGATCAACAACCAACACCCGCGCCCTCAGATCCGAGCCAAAAAACTCAAGGCGTGGTGAGCTCCTCCATTGCAAAGAAGCTTCAGAACCAAAGCCAACAGGCCTAACCCCTCGCCGGTAGTCCAGTCGCTCCGACGAGGTCCGAAACCCCACCAATCGAGAACAGAGGAAGAAAACAGTGGATCTTGGGTCGAAGACCACACGAAGCAAAGAGCTCTTCGCCTATGGGTAGATCCGAGTCGACGTTTCCGGGACTGCAACGATCCCCACCTGGATCGGTGGAGAAGCACCTCGCACTAGCAGATCCGGAGCCGCAGAGTCGCCGGCGTCGAAGAGAAAAACGGAAGGAACCAAAAAGGGGGGAAAGTGGGAAGAAGTGGAAAGGGAACACGACGAAGGAAAGAGGGGGAAAGGGGAGTACCCCGACGATGTCCATGGCCGGAGTCATGGCCACCGCTAGAGGCGGTAGGGCAAGAAGGTTGACGCGCGCGGCTAGGGTTTGAGGGTTAGAGAGAAGCGAGAGCTTCTCTCTCCTCTCTTAAAATACAATTGAATTGGCTCCCGTGTTCTGTTTAATTAAGTGGTTTGTTGTGATCAGTGTATGATTGGTAGGAATCTTTCTTTGAATCTGTTTGAGAGAAATATCGAGTAGAAGAAGATAGGAACATAAAGAGGAGAACTCAAATTTAAAGGGGAAATATGTGGGGAGGTATAAAGACCGTCTCAATTAAAAAAATTAAAATGTTAATTTTATCGACTTGAAACGTCGTGGTTGGAAATCGGGTTGAAAATTGGAACGACTACAAAAGACTTTGAAAATAAAAAAAAAGGGGAAAAGGAAGCTTTTTGGGCCAAACTGGGTTGGTCAGAAGACCAGGCCCAGTTCGCTGGCACAGGCCGAGCCCACACCCTACGCGCGCACGAGCCCGCACCGCGTCAGGCCCAAGCCACTTCAAAACCCTACAATCGCGTCTTCTTCCTCACATCCGAGCACGCTTCCCAAGAACGGCCGCCTCACTCCTTCTCTCCTCTCGACCTCCCTCGTCTCTCTCTCACTCTTCCTCTCCTTCTCTCTCGCACCGAGCCTCGTTTTCAACATCACCTTCACCCCAGTTCTCAAACCGAGCCACCGCGCACGGATTCGAGACGAACTCGCCGGAAAACACCTCTGGGTCGAGTTCCCGAGCTCGACCCATGCTGGCGACGGGGAAATCGCACGGTTTGTGCTCCCTCGTCCCATTTTCTTTCTCCCCGACCTCGTCTCACATGGATTCGCTTCTTCCCGAGCTCGGTTCGAACGGGTTTGGTCGGAACGACGCCGGAGAACCTCCGCCGTCGCCAGATCTGAGACAAAGGAGAGTTCTGGCGCCGCGCCTGCGGCCACCGCCCTCGCCCAGCTACAGCTCGAGCTCCGCGGTCCTTCCCGTGCATCACCGGCGCGCCACGGGCTTCCCTGGCGTCGTCGCCGCCGTCAGGACGTGGCCGAAGCACAACCCTAGATCGCCAGAGTTGTCTCCAGCTGAGACACAAAGCCAGGACGGGCTGGGCCGGGACGACCCTTGGGCCAGGACACAGCCCTGGATCAGAGCAGGTCTTGGGCCAGGCCAAGATCCAAAGTCCGAGTTCTGGACCGGGTCTGGACTCGGGTCTGGTTTGGGTCTGGAGCCGGGTTCGGGTCGGTCCTGGGTCCGGTCGGGTCTGGACTCGGATCTGGGTCGGTTTCGGATCCAGTTTCCGGATTCAGGCCGGGTTCGGGTCGAACTCGGGTCGGACCGGGTCAGGACAGTTTTAAATAAATTATTTAATTAAATAATTGGACTTAAATCAGTTAATTCAAGAACATAATATTTAAATTAAAGGATGAACTTGTTAAATTAGAGGACTGTTATAACTGGACCGGGACTGATACTGAACTTTACCTGTTAAACCCAGACTTTGACTTCGCCCGAGAAGACCGGAGGTAGGCCCGGACGTCAGCAGCTAGGAGACATAGTTGTTTGTTCTTCTTGAGGTAGGGAAAAGTACTAAACTCATCTGGTAATTTAAATAACGCTAATAGTGTGCCTATAAGATAATAATAATCGGAAAGGTTCTAGTTTGCATATAGGATGTGATTCACTAGAATAACCGTTTTTCGATTATAATAATAACCGTACGAGTCTTAGTATGCATACAGGATGTGATTCACCAGTTAACCTGTAAGAACCGCTCCCGGTCGATCCGGTGAATTCTAGACAAGGTTGACTTTCGACCGGAAAAGTAAACCGATGGCTCAGGAAGCCATTCGGGACCTTTCCGGGGCCCAAAAAGCTTAGCCGTCATCACGGTTAGTTTAGTTGGGCCGTTTCCTTCAGTTTGACTGTAATATTGGTCAGGTCAAATTTCGGTCAAACTTGGACTTTATATCGGTTATTTTTCCGATAAAATCTTGGAAAGCTGGAAATTAATTAAGTGGAAGTGACCCCACATGACACTTGTCATGTTTGTCTTGGAGGATGAAAAAGGAGCTTCAATTGACTCTTATACCCTCCCAACTTACCTTTAAAGGGATAGGACCTTAAGGGCTTTTTGGTAATTGGACAAAATAGGTCATTTAAAGCAACATGAGCACACAACTCAGCTCATTCCCTATTGTTGCAGCCGAAAATCACAAGGAAAGGAGAGGAGAAGAGCTCATTTCTTGAGGAAGAAGAAAGAGAAGAAAGCTTGCATTTTGAAGCTTGTTCTTAGTCCTTTTGCCTCCATTTTCCTTCCATCTTTTTCATCTCACCATCCTAGAGGTATGGATGCTCTTAACTCTCAATTTCATCTACTCTCCAATTTGGGTTTTTGTGGATTTTTGGCTTGAAGTTGAAGAACTAGTTTTGGGTTGTTAAAAGATTTATCGGTTGTTTGTTATTTTCCATTATTAAATCAGGACACGTCTCGAGTTCGGTCAAAACCTGTTTTGGGGCGTGACAATTTTGTATCAGAGCCTAGTTTCATTTGAAACAGGTTTAAAATTTTGAACTTGTTTTCAAAACCTCGGACCAACGTCAATTAGGTGGGTAGAGTTAGAAGGTCTAAGTCGTTGTACTCAATGACGCAAATTGAAATTACTTGATGCGTAGAGTAGGAACAACACTAGTCTTGATTGTTCAATTTTTCTTAAGTTTGAATCTATTTGTTATGATGGCGACTTTGCTTGATTAGTATCCTTACCCTATGGACTGTAAGATACAGTGATCGGTGAAGCCGAACGGTTGAGATCGGTATTGGGTTAACGAGCAATGATCGAACCGTTATAAAGTGGTTGTGAGTAAATTATATTGTTAAGTGTGTTACCGTCGTGGTTGGTCGTTCCATGATTGATGGGGTTGAAGTGTTGACTTATTGAAGTGTTGGCTTATCGAAGGGTGACTTATTGGAGTAGTGACTTCTTGACTTATTGAAAGGTTAAAATGTTAAGGTGTTGAATTGTTGGATTGATGACTTGGTTAAGATGATGATCGTTACTTAAAGAATTAAAGTTGAAATGATGATCCATTGGGATAACATTTGAGAGAAAAGTAGAATTCGAGTATTCTTGCATTCTCTTTATTTGTGTTGTGTAATTGCGGAGCATGAGAACTCTATGTGCTGATTGTGTTGTGTATTTTACGAAGCATGAGGACTCTTTGTATTGAATACCTTGTGAAAATTTAATTGGTAACTGACCCGCTTAAGTCAAATTTTCCGTAGAACTGAAATGTTTGCACTATCACGGGTTGACTCAGGGGCGCCACTGTAGTCAAACGTGATGGTTGGATGTCAAGTGGTTGCAACGAAATTCGGGGACGCCTGAATCGGGTTGTAACGACGTGAGATCGACATGAATGTTTTGATTAAGGATAAAGGGCTTGAGAAAAGAATGAAAACTTACGAGAAAGAGTTTAAGACTTCACCTTTTCAAACTTGTTACTTCGTGTTTTGAACCCATGTGATGGGAAAATACCCGATCGAGACGTTTACCGGTCTGGTATGTTGTGATATGATTGTGTGATATGTGCCTCCTGTGGTAGTTGGTTGCATTACTTGATTGTTGTGTGAGACGCACAAGGTGCGGGCTTCTTTGTCTATATAAGTACTATATATACGACATATCTTCGATCCAGTTAGGATCCTTCGAGACGCATGAGAACGTCCCTTTCACTTAAATCGATTCGATTGTGTTAAACTAAGTTACGAACTGTACGTATAACTGCAGCGATCCTACGAGATGTCTCGTGTTTATGTTCCGAGAGGTACCAGGAGCCGCCCAGCTGTAGGGCAGAGCCAGTCACCGGCCGTTGGACTGGCAGGGGCAGCAGGTGCCCAGGGTGTTGCTCCCACAGAGCACCAGAGCTTTGAGGATGGACCGTCAGGGTCACCAGCGAGAGCTACCCCAGTCGCAGAGCCGACTCAGATGATCCCTATTGATGAGGTGGTTCGCGCAGTGGTAGCAACGCTCAACGCTCAGCAGGAGACCGCAGCACCAACGTCCGTGCCTGCCACCGAGACAGTCGTCGTCGAGAGGCCAGGTCAGATGGATAGCTACACGTCCCAGGCTCTCTGGGATTTTCGTAGGTTGGGTACACCAACTTTTTCTGGGAGTGCTGACTCCGAGGCAGCAGCTATATGGTTGGAGCGGATTACTCGCAACCTTGACACGTTTGGAGTTTCTGAGGGACGTCTGAGAGTCTCTTTCTCCACCTTCCAGCTTGAGGGTGAGGCTTATTACTAGTGGGAGTCTGTGCAGACCAGAGTTGGTGAGGATTTTCAGCTTTTTAGTCGACTGTTCCAGGAGTAGTACTTCTCTCGATTGGTTCGAGACGATAGACACCAGCAGTTTATGGAGCTGCGACAGAGAGGAATGACAGTTTCTGAGTATGCGGCGAGGTTCTTATCCTTGTCCCGCTTTGCACCCGAGATGGTGCAGACTGAGGAGAGTCGTTGTAGACGGTTCGAGCGTGGGCTCATCCCTTCGATTGTAGATCAGATTTGGTGGACCATGCCTTAGCAGTGGAGAGGCATTTTAGAGAGACCGCCAGGGCGCGGGATGTCAAGCCGAGGCCGAGTGGATTCCTCAGACCGTCTGAGGGACGTGACGCGAGGCGACAGAGGGTTTCTGGGTCTTTCCAGCCACAGTTCCAGCAGAGTGGCATGCGCAGAGGAGCAGCGGTGACGTCAGTTGGACCTGCCCCGCTGTCGCAGTTCTGCCCAGTGTGTAGACAGCATGGGCACTTAGCCAGAGACTGCCCGAGGAGCAAAGGACTAGCAGAGCGACAGGTGGATCGCCCACAGGGGTTTGGTGAGAGGCAGCGTGTTGATGAGCGGACTTGTTACCAGTGCGGTCGACAGGGGAACATTTCATCTACTTGTCCTGATCGGGTTGGTGTTACACCTACACCGAGGCCCTAGCAGGCACATCCTCGTCGGGCACCTCCCGGCCGACCACGACAGGCACAACAGCAGAGAGCTCCGCGTCAGGCAGCGGGAGCGGTAGCCCCGAGACAGTAGGCTAGGCCTCAGGAGCAGGTGGCACTACCACCACCACCGAGAGGAGGACCACCGGCACGGCAGGGCCGAGTGTATGCACTCACGGATGCTAGAGCTAAGATACAGTACGCCGGCCATGGGGCCACACAGGGTACGTGTTTACTTTTTAATTCGTGGGCGTCTTTTCTGTTCGACACTGATGCATCCCATTCGTTTATCTCTACTTCTTTTGCTCGTTCGTTGGGTTTGAGGGTGGAGTTTCGTAGTAGACCACTGTGTCTTGAGACCCCAGTTACGGGGGAGGTAGTGTTGGATACTGTTTGCCGAGATTGTGAGGTTCGAGTGGCAGACTGCCCCTTTGTCGGTGACCTACTCATTCTAGAAATGACAGCCTTCGACGTGATCCTAGGGATGGACTGGCTTGCAAGGTATCAGGCGACGATCGATTGCTATCGACGTCAGGTGACGGTGAGGTCAGGCGAGCGAGTCAGTACTTGTGTTTTAGATAGCAAGAGTGGAGTCCTTCTGTCCGCCTTGACTACGGGAGTCGAGACTGAGGTTGTGCAGAGTAGTAGAAACCTACCAAGAGTGGTGTGTGAGTTTCTGGATGTGTTCCGGAAGAACCCTCAGGTTTACCACCGGCGCGCGAGTTAGAGTTCCGGATCGACTTGATCCCAGGCACCGCACCGATCTCGATGACACCATATCGGTTTGCACCAACTGAGTTAGTCGAGTTGAAGCGACAACTCGAAGAGTTGCAGGGAAAGGGTTTCATCCGCCCTAGTGTTTCTCCGTGGGGAGCACCCGCCCTCTTCGTGAAGAAGGGTGGAGCCTTGAGAATGTGCATCGATTACCGGAAGTTGAACCAGGTTACGGTTAAGAACCGTTATCCGATGCCGAGGATCGATGACCTGTTCGATCAACTGAGGGGAGTGACATGCTTCTCCAAGATTGACCTAAGATCAGACTACTATCAGTTGAGGGTCCGAAAGGAGGATGTGGAGAAGACCGCATTCCGGACATGGTACGAACACTTTGAGTTTCTAGTGATGCCGTTCGGATTGACGAACGCGCCAACAGCCTTCATGGATTTGATGAATGGCATTTTCAGACCGTACCTGGACCAGTTTGTCGTAGTTTTTGTTGACAAAATCTTGATTTACTCGCCTACTGAAGAGGCACATGAGGAGCACTTAAGGATCGTATTAACTTTGTTACGTACTCACCAGCTGTATGGAAACCTGGAGAAGTGCGAGTTCTGGCTCGCAGAGGTGAAATTCCTCGGACATGTAGTGTCCCGAGATGGGATCTTAGTCGACCCAGCGTAGGTCGATGTAGTTTCGAAGTGGGCGAGGCCCAAGAATGTGTTTGAGATCCGTAGCTTTCTGGGATTGGCAGGATATTATCGACGCTTTGTTCAGGACTTCTCATGTTTGGCTGCACCTATGACAGCATTGACTCGCAAGGGAGCAGAGTTTATTTGGACTAGTGAGTGTGAGCACTCTTTCTCCGAGCTAAAGGCTCGATTGACTATCGCTCCAGTGTTGATTGTTCCGGAGCGAGGAGTAGGTTATGATGTGTACTGTGACGCCTCAGGCGAAGGACTAGGTTGTGTTTTGATGCAGTCCAGGAAGGTAGTTGCTTATGGCTCGAGACAGTTGAAGGTACATGAGCGCAACTACCCGACCCATGATCTAGAACTGGCAGCAGTAGTATTTGCGTTGAAGAGCTGGAGACACTATCCGTACAGTGAGCAGTTCAGAGTGTTCTCAGATCACAAGAGCCTCAAGTACATTTTCGCCCAACGCGACCTGAACATGCGCCAAAGGCGATGGATGAAGTTACTTGAGGACTATGACTTCGAACTACTCTATCATCCGGGCAAGGCGAACGTCGTCGATGCTCTGAGTAGGAAGTCGACTCATTGCGTGGCTAGCATGGCCGTTCGAGAGTGGGACATGCTAGAGGAGTTGAGCTCTTTCAGACTTGAGCTAGAGGAGGTCACAGATGGTTTGGCTTTATGTGCTTTAGTGGCTCAGCCCACGTTGGTGCCTCGGGTGCTAGAAGCACAGACCGAGGATGCCGAGACGGTAGGGATTCGTGAGAGACTAGTCGACGGTGATGATATCGAAGGTTGGGAGTTGGGTACTGATCAGAGTGTTCGCTATAAAGGTCGGTTGTCGTGCCCCGAGAGTGCAGGGACACGGTGTTGAGAGAGTGTCATCACTCCCGTCTTGTCGTGCACCCAGGTGGCACCAAGATGTATAGAGACATCCGAAGACAGTTTTGATGGAGTGGGATGCGCAGGGCAGTCGCATATTTTATTTCGAGGTGCCTCACCTGTCAGCAGGTGAAGGCGGAGCATCAACATCCCGTTGGCTTACTACAGCCTTTACCGATCTCTGAGTGGAAGTGGGAACACGTTACTATGGATTTTGTATGTGGACTACCGAGGTCGCCTAAGGGGCACGACGCTATTTGGGTTGTGGTTGACCGACTGACCAAGTCGGCACACTTTCTAGCTATGCGGATGACCGATACGGTAGATGTGTTGAGTTGGTTATACGTCAAGGAGATCATTCGTCTTCATGGAATACCGGTGTCAGTTGTATCTGATATGGACCCTCGCTTCACATCCAGATTCTGGGAGAGCCTACAGAAGGCATTGGGGACTGAGGTGGTGCTGAGTACAGATAGATAGTCAACGCGCACCATACAGATTTTGGAGGACATGCTTCGAGCTTGTGTGCTAGACTTTCGGGGATCATGGGAGGATCACCTACCTTTGGCAGAGTTCGCTTACAACAACAGTTATCAGTCCAGCATTGGGATGGCACCATTTGAGGCTTTGTACGGCAGACCATGTAGGCCGCCGGTGTGTTGGGCCGAGGTAGGGGATCGGAGTTTACTGGGGCCAGATATGGTCAGAGAGACGACCGAGAAGGTCGCATTGATTAGAGAGCAGTTGAAGACCGCACAAAGTCGTCAGAAGAGCTATGCAGACAGACGTCGCAGACCGCTTGAGTTCTCGGTCGGAGACCATGTATTTCTGAGGGTGAGCCCGAAGAAGGGCCTACTTCGGTTCAACCGCGGTGGAGGCAAGCTGTCACCGCGCTTCATTGGACCATTTGAGATCTTGGATAGAGTTGGAGCCATAGCTTATCGGTTAGCTTTGTCACCGCAGCTTGGGAACGTGCATAACGTTTTCCATGTGTCCCAACTGCGGAAGTACACGGCAGATCCCTCTCACGTTATCGAGTGAGCAGACATCGAGGTAACCGATGATGTCTCTTATGAGGAGCTGCCCGTCAGGATTGTGGATACGAGAGAGAAGGTCTTGCGGAAGACTACTATACCTTTGGTTCGAGTGCAATGGAAGCACTAGGGAGCCGACTCGACCTGGCAGCGAGAGGACGAGATCCGAGAGAAGTACCCCCACCTGATCGACCTTTGAGGTACTTTTGCTTTTAATTTCGAGTACGAAATTCTTTTAAGGGGGTAGATTGTAAGAACCGCTCCCGGTCGATCCCGGTCGAACCGGTGAATTCTAGACAAGGATGACTTTCGGCCGGAAAAGTCAACATATGGCTCAGGAAGCCATTCGGGACCTTTCCGGGGCCCAAAAAGCTTAGCCGTCATCACGGTTAGCTTAGTTGGGCCGTTTCCTTCAGTTTGACTGTAATTTTGGTCAAACTTGGACTTTATATCGGTTATTTTTCCGATAAAATATTGGGAAGCTGGAAATTAATTAAGTGGCAGTGACCCCACATGTCACTTGTCATGTTTGGCTTGGAGGATGAAAAAATAGCTTCAATTGACTCTTATACCCTCCCAACTTACCTTTAAAGGGATAGGACCTTAAGGGCTTTTTGGTAATTGGACAAAATAGGTCATTAAAAGCAACATGAGCACAGAACTCAACTCATTCCCTATTGTTGCAGCCGAAAATCACAAGGAGAGGAGAGGAGAAGAGCTCATTTCTTGAGGAAGAAGAAAGAGAAGAAAGCTTGCATTTTGGAGCTTGTTCTTAGTCCTTTTGCCTCCATTTTCCTTCCATCTTCTTCATCTCACCATCCTAGAGGTATGGACGCTCTTGACTCTCCATTTCATCTACTCTCCAATTTGGGTTTTTTTGGGTTTTTGGCTTGAAGTTGAAGAACTAGTTTTGGGTTGTTAAAAGATTTATCAGCTGTTTGTTGTTTTCCATTATTAAATCAGGTCACGTCTCGAGTTCGGTCAAAACCGGATTAGGGGCGTGACATAACCACTTTCAATATCTTGGGAAATTGTCGTGCTGGTAGAATGGCCATGTCGAGCCTTAGGGTTGCTTGTTGACTGTATTTACTGATGTTGTTCGTTTTGAGGTCGATGCATGCTCCGTCTTTAGGTTAATTTAAGAGTCATACTAAACTAGATGAATTAAGTTGATTATGATATGAATGATTGATCCGTGTTGTGATTGGTTGAATGAATGAATTGAATGCGATGTGACTGGTTGAATGAATGGAATGAACGCGATGTGATTGGTTGAATGGTTGTTTGAATGTGAATTGGTTGTGCCTAAGGATATGATCGAGTGAGTGATAGACCGATGATACGTGGTTGGTAAGTTATGCCGGTAAGCTTGGTTGATAGTATGAGTTGTTGTGTTACGTGCCTTTGTTGTTTACTTGCCGAGGGTGTTTCCGAGCTCATATCCGACCGAGGGGGTAAGCCGGTCCGATACGTTTACATTGTTGTTTCACCCCGATGCTACGTGTTCCGTGAAGACCTAGACCGAGAGATATTCCGGTATGGTGTATTATTGTCTTATCCGATGCTACGTGATCCAGAAAGACTAGTTCCACCCCGATGCTACGTGTTCCGGGAAGACCTAGACCGAGAGATATTCCGGTTTGGTATATTCTTGTCTTATCCGATGCTACGTGTTCCGGAAAGACTGTTTCCACCCCGATGCTACGTGTTCCGGGAAGACCGAGGCCGATGGAGGTTTCGGCACGGTGTTTTCATTGTCTCATTCCGATGCTACGTGTTCCGGAGATACTCACTTTATCCGATGAACTATGGTCCCTTGGGGACATTTCAGGTACTTCCGAGAACGTGCGTTCCTAGAGAACTTTTCCGGAAATCTCGGTGATAGTGTTTCCTCCGGACCGAGGGGCATTATGACAGGATGTACCAGTCAGCGTACGGATCAGAGTTGTAGAATCCGATGTTAAATGTTTCAGTAATTGTGCGCTTCTTTAATTAAGCCTCTTGATAATTTGTTCTCTTTCCATTGATATCCTTTAGTGTTATCTTCTTTAACGTATTGCATGCGTTATTTTCCGTTGATTTCCTTGAGTGTTACTTTCTTTAAGGCATTGGAACTTTTACTGTTCTATATTTACAACACCTTTCGATTAATCGTTCTAATTATAAACTCTGAATACTTGTACTAATCGATTTTATGCTTTAACAGGGGTTTCTTTTACTTTACTGCTTTTTCCTACTGAGCGTAAGCTCACCCCCTTCGTGTTTATTGTTGCTTTACAAGTTTCCTTGCTGAGTAGGTTGTAGAACGTCTCAGGGCTCGGGAGCTAACTGAGGGTTCGGGTGTTGTTATATTAGAGACGTACCATCTTATTTTTGTATTAAACTTGTTGTCTTTATTACATTTTGAGTTTTCGACTCGTTGGTTGGATTTGAATTATACCCTTTTCGGATTTTTTATATTTAAAGTTTATTTTAATTATTGTTATTTATCTTTATTTCAAGTTCACGTCTCGAGTCCAGTCAAAATCGGATTTGGGGCGTGACAGGAGGGGTGTGTAATGTAAAGAAAATATGATTTTTGGGGGGCAAATCTGAGAACTAGCAGTTTCTTCCACATGGCGTTAGGGTATTAATAAGTTGACTAGAAAATTTGAGAACTAGCTGTTGCGGCGACGTGGCATCAACGCATTAATGATTTGACTCGTTGTTGGGGCGGGGTGGCATCGCTAACTCTGTTGCACGAAGGACTGGGTTCAATAACTTGGCTCTGTCAAATTGTTGTGTCGTCCTCGATGCGATGTCCGCTGCATCAGAAAGCGACAACTTAATTTTTGTTTCTTTCGTTTGTTTTTTTTTTCTAGTTTTTGGGGTTAAGGTTTTTCCTTATACTTCTCCCCTTAGCAGAACTCTTTTGTAAGCGTTATCTGGTCTTCTGACTTGTACTCTGATTACTTATCAGGGCATTTCGATTCTTATCCTGGAGTCGGTCTTATTAATAAAATTTTCGAGCTTATCAAAAAAAAAAAATTCTATTAATATTGAATAATTGTATGAGATCCTACTGCCGAATTTCGAGAAAATAGTGCTTAATTTTTCAATCATGGGAAATATCAAATAATTTTTTGGAGGAAGAAAACATTGGAAACAGTACCCCTACTAATAAAAATAAGAAATAAAATGCAACGAAAAGTATATGAACATTGGAAGTCTGGGAAGGCCAAAGGAAGCCATTCTCGGAGAACGCATGGCGGCAGACAGGCGCAAAACACACGTACCTTCAAGTCCACGCCATTCATCTATTTTTTAGCGTTTTCAAGCTTTTGGGGTTCACATTCACAGTTCATTTGACATGTAACTAATGCTTAGAAACAGGAGAAAAGAATAAAATGCGAGTGTATTAATTTTCTTTTATCTTCTTTGTGATTGAAAAAGCTTTGCGATCATCAAGAAATGACACATGGGATGGTTAATTAATTAATTACTTTGCATGGAAAAATGGGGAATGTTGGGACCATAGCTTCCTTTGACTTGTGACTCATGTACAACACATGACCTATGATTAACACTCCAATACCCTATAAAACCCTGCAGTGTTGTGATTCATTTACATTCTCTTCCTATGCTCACTTGATTCTCATCATCAGAATAGAAACAAACAAAACATACATACTTGTTCAGCGCCGGAAAGAAGTTTACATGGCACGTAATAGGAGATTTACGTGTTTCTTGTTCTTACTACAACTACTCCAACTCGTATCGTCAATCTCAAGTTCCAAACTCCTTCAAGGTAAGTCCACAAATACGTATGTATACACTCGTAATCATGCATGTCTTGGAGATGCTAATCATATGTTCTTTCTGTTCATAGGCTCTCGGGATCATTCACCTAGTCAGGTCTTGGCAACAACAGATGATGCTGTTTTTAGCCGTGGAAAGGTATCATTTCCTAAACTTAACTTTCCGCTCGAATTACTCACTGGTCTGTAGTTAGACCAATTCATACTCTTTTTTCTATCTCTAAAGAAGTTTAATTTAAAATTACATAAAAACTTGTTCTTACAAGCGTAAGATGTTACTTGTTAGGGAACTGATGTGGCAGTAGCTGATAATTACTACAACGTTGGAGGAAGGAAGATGGCGATCACGAAGAAAGTGAGTGTAACCAATAAGGAAGGTGCAGCCAAGGTTGGTGTGAAGATTAAAAATGGTGAAGAGAAGCAAAGCGTTGGAATTGGAAGTGAAGAAGAAGAGGAAGGTCAGGTGGTCCACGAGACAGGTTTTGTCACTTTCAATGCTGACTACCATCCCCCAAGGCACCACCCTCCCAAGAACAACTGACTATAACATCTCTATTAATTATATATGTAACATTACCTACCTACTTGTTTAGTAATTACAATGTTCTCAAATGCTTTGCGCAATTTAAATTCCCGTGTTTTCTTAGTATTTATTACTGTCTACTTGTAGTTTTGGTCTTAAATTCCGGCGCATGTGCCAAAGTTTTGTTAGAAGATGATGAAGCCTCTAATGTATTTTCGTCACAAGTTTGTTCTCTCGAATTATTTTTCGCCTTTTTAAGTATATTATAGTTCATCAAATTAATTATCAAGCACGGGTTTCTTTGTCTTTTATCATTAATTTTGAAAATTTATAAACCAAGCCTTCGAATAAAAAGACTTGACCAAGGAAGACCCTTAAAGTGAACTTACAAACAATGGCGACTTCACCAAACCCAACCAAAGAAACTTATAATGCAAGTAACCGACTGAAGTGGCAATATTCCACCACCTAAACACATATTACGGTAAATTGCAGCAGCAAGTACATACTCACACTTGACTGTAAGACCCAAACCAGCTACTGCAACACCATACTAACCCCAAAGTAAGAACATAAATAATCAAACACCAACTCTCTAGCAAGTAATATCCCTCAAACACACACATAATGCAACAATAAAAGAACAACCCCCAAACCCAAGTAACACACTAGACCAACGGAAACCCACGAAGTCCCAATACCCTTCCGAACAACTCCATGTAATCCTTAGCCTCCAATAACCACCAGCAACATAACTGTTAAAAAAATCCAATCCACACAGCCCAAAGAGAAATCCAGCAACAGAGGCAAATCAGAAAATTGTGTTGGACAAAACTGAGTTTAGACAAATGGAAATGGTCAACTTGACGCTCAATTATATATAGGATCGGCCACCCTAGAACTATGGACAGATTAGTTTCGTGTTCTAGGAAGTGAGGTCTTTCCAACAAGATATTATGAGGTCTAAACGGACAAGAGGTGAACGAGAACTTAAAGCTCAAAGATCAGCCGTTGAACTTAGTTGTTGAGAAAATTGCAAATGGAAAATACACAATTCCTGTGTAGTTCCACATGGAAAGATTGCCAAACTTTCCTTGGGTTTATATAGCATGGGCTTCTTAGCATGTTTGAATTGCTCAGGTGAAAGGCTCTGTGCGGGACGTGAATGCTGTAGTGGATTTGGGCCTGTGGCGCCAGTTTCGTTTTGCTTCGGCCCGTATTGAAATCTCAACAATTAATTTCCTATTTTTAGAATATGCAAAATAAGGAAATATGAAATTGATATCTTTTTCAGTTTTGGAAATTTATATGCAATTAAAGAAATTTCAAAATTTTATATTATATCGAATCTTATAATAATTCTGAAATTATTTTTAGTTTCCAGAATTTATCAAATTCGAATTTAATATATTATTTTCGAAATTGTCTATTTCCCCAAAATTGATATTTCCGAAAATTGTGTTTCCATAAAACTCGTTTCCAAAAACTCTCCCCCCTTTTCCTATATAAGCTCTGTTCTAGTTCATTATTCGTAGTGGAAAAATTAGACACGTAGTAGAGACGAATTAGATACGAAATTTACCTACCAAATTTCTCTCTTTCTCCAAGAACAAAGCAACTGATTTCTTTCTACTCGGTGTTACTTCTCATACACAGTTTCGAGTTCGTTTACGTTGTCGTTGTATCTAGGGAGACTTGCTCAGACGGGGCAATAAAAAGTCTTAAGGAAACTGGTTCGCAGGCCTCGACATACCAGTTCCCTCTTCAAGTATCGATTGAGGTTACTGTTTCGGTTACGTATCGACTTTAGATTTTATACACTTTGCTTGTTATTTTATTTCGTATGTGATTTGAATATTCACTAATAATATTGGACTCAATTTTTATCCGTTTTTATCGTTTATGGACTAACCCGTCTAACAATCTTAAGACTTTTTATTTTTTGCAAGTTCCATAGACGAAGAACAGGTTATCCTTGTCGGAGCTTTGATTCAAACTAAGTTTGAACTATCCAAACATGTTTTATCTTATTTTGAAGAACAATATGAAAATCGAAAATTTTCAAATCATGTTCATCTTTTAATATTGATTAAATCGTTTAGAACACGATTTCTCTATCGTTCGCTGTTGGTCTTGTCTTTTGACATCGCAGGTGGAGATCAATTGCATGTTGAATATGAAAATATTTAGCCGTTAGAGGTTGAAGAATTTATCTTTTTGTAATTTTATACTGTTCATTATGGAGCTCAAATCGTTTTGTTGCTATTACAACACACTGCTGTAATTTGAAGGACTCCATAATCGATACTGTAATTTGAAGGACTCTATATTTGATAGGCAGAGGGAATGGTACACGATTAAAATATAGGGATTTTTTATTTATTTGACTGTATGAGTTTGTGGTATTGTGGTTTATGTTCAGGCCCAACATTCAAAGAAGGAGCCCAAATTGAAAACTCTGGCCAAAATAAAAGGAGCAAAGGAGCATAAACAATTACGCCTACGGATCTGTCGGCACCAGTCGGACGGGTCAGCCATGCGGGTTATGGGTGCTGGAATGGGTCTGATCCGGTCCAGATTGCAGACGCGGGGCGCCGGTCAGGCTCAGTCCGCCTAGCAGGCTGGGTAGTGGAGCGGACGGGTCGCAGGTCGAACCAACCCGGTTGGTCAGATTGGAAGAAAAAGGAAAAAAAAAACTCTCTTCTTCTCCTTATTCTGTATGCCAGAATAGTTCTTGTGATCGATCTTGTTTCGTAGAAACACGTAAAGACGATCTTGTTACACCAATTTGGGTGTCATCTGATTCGGTTTTAGTAAGAACGCATACGAACAGATGAACTTTTCATCTGATTCGGTTCTAATTAGAACACGTTCGAACAGATTAAATACTCCAACGATTGGAATATTTTTACAAATTATATGTATACAGTTTCTTTGTGAAACAAACGAGAGAAACAAACTTGGAATAAAATTCCTAAACGGTTTTCTCTAAACTCATGAAGGAAACAAATTGGATTTATTAGCTAAACGGTTTCCTAGTCTCCTAAAGGGAATTTAAAATATTTCCTTAGAAGAACGGTATTTGTGATCGATCTTGTTTCTTGGAAACACATAAGGACGATCAAACAAATGGATTCGTGAGATCCGTAAAATAAATCTAATTCGGTTCTAAAAGTAGAACACGTACGAATAGATTAAAATCGAACGTGCTTTCAACGACTAAAAGACACTCGATGGAAATTGACAAACTGAATGGTTTCAATTAATTAAAACATCCAAGATTTGGAAAGTAAATTAATTGATTCTTGTTTTGTGGAAAAACGTTACAACGAGTAAGTTGGAACTAAAAATTATGTGTTAGAATTTAAGTTCAATATTGATTATGTTCTTTAAAGAATACGTACGAACAACTTGCTTTCACTTTAGAATGTGATGGGCAAATGATATCGTTCTATCTACTTATGAACTTCGGGTTTAAGTGGTGAACCATTTGTTCAAATTCTATAGTTGATAAAATAGATCGAATCGATCTTGTTTCTTTGAAACACGTAAAGACGACTCAATCGATATTTAAGCTCAATCGAGGTTTGAGTTAAACGGTTCAATTGGCTTGAATCATATAAAAGATCGACATGGATCTAAGTAGTGAATTTGATCTTGTTCTTATTAAGAAAGGACAAATTGGAAAGGTTCAATTGATTTCAAAAATGAAACAAACCTATACAAGAACAAGAAAAGAGAAATTGAATAGTTTCATTTCCAAACTTCTTGATCAAACATGTGCGAACGATATTAATTAATCGATTCGGCTTCCTTGGTACAAGTTCAATCGAATGTGTCGATTTATCATTGAGAGTATTAATTTAATCTCTGACCTATTAATCGATTTCTGTTTCAATGTGAAACACGTTAGATCGATTAATTTAAGACTTCAAGATCAAGTTAATTTTGCTTCATGAAAAGAACAAATGTGACCAAATTGAATAGTTTCAATTTTTGATAATTGGAATATAGAAAATCAATTCAAACAGATTGGAATATGTCCAAATGGTAAAAATTGTTAATTGGAATAGTTTCTTGGTGAAACAACGTGAAATTATTTGAAAATGAGAATTGCTCAAATTTCAATGTGACTTCCGGATATAGGAAGAACCTCGAAACTACTTGAAGCGTACAAGGCTTAAGGACGGTTTATGAGCGTGATAAATAAGTTTTGACTAAGGATGAATATTTGTGGGAAACGAATATGTTTCCAAACACGTTAAGTCCAAGAAATGAATAATGTAAGGGGGACGCTTCTTATAATTATCTCAGTGTGTCATTACATGTATGACTTGGAAAATTGGACACGTTTATCACGTAGCGCTGCGTAAGAGTAAACAATCTCGGAACACATCCTAAAATTCTAACGGACTATAAATGCGGAATTTATGTCAAAATAATTATTCACATGACGAACCTTTGATCAAATCAAATCCGGGTTGTCACTTGACTTGTGGGGGGAGGGGAAGCTATTTTGTTAGCTAACTACCTTTGAATAAGGTACCCCTTAAGAAATTAGACAAGACTCTACACAAATTATGGAAAGGGAGAAAACCTTCCAATAATTACTTGAAAATGTGGGGGGTGTCTTGCTAAGTTATTGGCCCTATTATTAAATAAGATGACAATCGGTCTTAAAAATAGTGGACTGTAGCTTATTGGACTGAAGCTATCACTCAAGCAATGGACCAAAAGGCTTGATGATGTCATGTTAGCCAATAACTACTAGATAAACAAGTGTGACAAATGATAGATGTCAAGACCACAAATGAGGGATATGTGATCCTATGTCTGTATGTGGATGACATTCTAATCATGGGGGTAGTGATAAGATGGTAAAGGGTACAAAAACCTTGTTAAACTCTAAGTTTGACATAAAAGAAATGGTACTCGCGTATATGATTTTGGGCATCCAAATCAAGCGTTCATCTGATAATGTCATGTTAACCCAATCACACTACATAGAAAAGATACTGAGTCATTTCAGTAAGAAGGATACTTGTAATGCCATAACACCTATAGACATTAGTGAACACTTGTCTAAAATAAAGGTGAAAGCATTGACTATGTATCTCATTAGTTGTACTAAACCTGACATTACAATCATGTAAGTACATTGAGTAAACTCACGAGTAACCCATGGAAAGACCATTTGACAGTTATCATAAGAGTACTTGGATACTTACGATACACTCGTGTGAATATGGACTGCACTATAAGAGAGAACCTATGGTTCTTGAAGGATACTCTAATGCTAGTTGAATATCTGATATTAAGGATTCAAAAAGCATGAGTGGATATGACCTTACTCTAGTAGAAGCAACAGTGTCGTGGATATCCTCAAGACGAACGATTATAACCAGATCCACTATATGGAATCTTAGTTTGTGCCTTGGATAAAACCAAGTGAAGAAGCCAAGTGGCTACGAAACTTCTTGGAGGATAATCCAGATTGGCTAAAACATGTGCTCAAGGTTTGTGTGCATTGTGATAATCAAGCAGCAATCAATAGGGCACAAATCTGATTAAACAACTGATCTCAACTATATTTATCGCTATTGATTTTGTAAGATCAAAAGATAACATTGCGGATCTTCTAACCAAAGGGTTAAATAGAGATCTAATTGTTACAACATCCAAAGGAATGTGACTAAAGCCCGTAATCAATTAAGGCGTTATGTGAAGGAAAACCCAACCTTGTTGACTGGAGATCCCAAGATCTAGGTTCAATGGGACAACCTAATTGCATAAACCTTGTGTGGTCACTATGGGGGGTCACCCCGGGTCCATTCCTATGATGTAAACAGTGATTTAAAACGTGTTAAGGTTAAACTATGCTTTTAATGATTCATTGTGCCTCAAGAATATGAGCAAAGAAATCACCTATGTGAGAGTGAGGTGGAGTCGCCTCAAGGGAAACTATTGGGGCTTAGTTGTCTTAAACTCTTGCAGAACCAAGAGATGTCCATGACTTACAGACATAACCATGAGAACCGACAAAATTGTGTTTGTTGGTGTCTGTGTGGAATGAATCTTCATTTACATAAACGACAGAATAGTTCAAGGACATCGTGTCTACTAGTCAGTCAGTAAAATAAATACATCTTCACAAGGGAAGGTTCAAGGGTGTTGCCTACCTATCCTATGCAGATATCAGCTATGAGAAGTCACCATCCTATCGCTTTCCTCTCGCGTTAATTTCTATTCATGTGGGGGATTGTTGGACAAAAGTGAGTTTAGACAAATGGAAATGGTCAACTTGACGCTCAATTATATATAGGATCGGCCACCCTAGAACTATGGACAGATTAGTTTCATGTTCTAGGAAGTGAGGCCTTTCCAACAAGATATTATGAGGTCTAAACGGACAAGAGGTGAATGAGAAATTAAAGCTCAAAGATCACCCGTTGAACTTAGTTGTTGAGAAAATTGCAAATGGAAAATACACAATTCCTGTGTAGTCCCACATGGAAAGATTGCCAAACTTTCCTTGGGTTTATATAGCATGGGCTTCTTAGCATGTTTGAATTGCTCAAGTGAAAGGCTCTGTGCGGGACGCGAATGCTGTAGCGGATTTGGGCATGTGGCGCCAGTTTCGTTTTGCTTCGGCCCGTATTGAAATCTCAACAATTAATTTCCTATTTTTAGAATATGCAAAATAAGGAAATATGAAATTGATATCTTTTTCAGTTTTGGAAATTGATATGCAATTAAAGAAATTTCAAAATTTTATATTATATCGAATCTTATAATAATTCTGAAATTATTTTTAGTTTCCAGAATTTATTAAATTCGAATTTAATATATTATTTTCGAAATTGTCTATTTCCCAAAAATTGATATTTCCGAAAATTGTGTTTCCATAAAACTCGTTTCCAAAAACTCTCCCCCCTTTTCCTATATAAGCTCTGTTCTAGTTCATTATTCGTAGTGGAAAAATTAGACACGTAGTAAAGACGAATTAGATACGAAATTTACCTACCAAATTTCTCTCCTTCTCCAAGAACAGAGCAACTGATTTCTTTCTACTCGGTGCTACTTCTCATACACAGTTTCGAGTTCGTTTACGTTGTCATTGTATCTAGGGAGACTTGCTCAGACGGGGCAATAAAAAGTCTTAAGGAAACTGGTTCGCAGGCCTCGACATACCAGTTCCCTCTTCGAGTATCGATTGAGGTTACTGTTTCGATTACGTATCGACTTTAGATTTTATATACTTTGCTTGTTATTTTACTTCATATGTGATTTGAATATTGACTAATAATATTGGACTCAGTTTTTATCCGTTTTTATCGTTTATGGACTAACCCGTCTAACAAATTGAACAGGAAAAGGGATGAACAAAAAACAAACTCTCAGCCTAAGAACAATCTACCCTCACACTAAGGAAGGGAAAGGAAAATACATTTCAATTACAAAACCCACAATCAACACTAGAAATGTCAGAACCTAAAGAAAGACGACCTTACCAAACTCACCACTCTCCCCAAACCCCTCCTAGGCCCCAAAGAAGAAATACACCCCACTTTACAAAACCAACCTTCACAGACCAGTACTTTGTATTGTAAGTAACTTGCACTAATCCACCAAACCTTTAAACACTATTGAGAGTTCTTTTTTTATAACACAGATTAGTCTCATTGATCCAAGACAAGAAGGAAAAGGAATGTCCCTTATTGAACATGGCCCATAAAAGCTGATATAAATCGTTATGTACCTGTTGCAGTATGAGATTATCAAGCATTGTCTTAAATAAGTTTGTATGACTTCTAATATAATAAAATCGTATGGAAGAGATGGGTGAGTAAGATTTACGCATAACCGACAAAATTGAACGCTATAGATCATGACAGAGGCAACAATGAAAAATATCGGGATCGATATCTATAATACCAATGTGTGGGATCGAATGAAATTACCGACCTCAAAATTTAGACATATTTTTTTACTAGGTGGGGTCACTGCGCGATGCACTGTGCTTGGTGTTAAGAATGATATGTGAAATCCAATTGTTTGCGTTGTTCATGTAATGTTTTGTTTTGTAGTCGGTGACAATTTGTGACAGATATAAATCCAATCTTGTCGGTATCATTAAAGCTACATTGTTCCGTTTATAATCGATTGATCAAATGTGCACACAACTTATAGCTTAGTTTAAGGCTAGCCCAACGATTATTGAGGCCTAAAACGAGAATTTGATCGATACTTTTTTCTTATGAAAGAATACAGTAGAAAAATAGGTAAATTTTCTCATATAAAACATTATTTTTATCAATAAAAAATACGAATTTTATTCAACCCAAAAGAAAATACTCCAAAGGAGAATTACAGAGAAGGGGAGAAGAAAAAAGAAAATGTAACCGAGAGATAAACAACTTAAAGGAACAATTTGGAGGTTTCTTCGTCGTCGCGGGAAAAGGTGAATCCAAAAGACTTGCACAAGGTCCATGCCCTCTTCGCTTCCGATTTTTCGCATAAAGAATGAAAGGAGCTTACATCTTTGAGCTTTGAAAGATGATTGAGACACCATTTTTCAGCTGTTTGTGCTTATGTTTTTCTCGATAGAGGAGAGAGCTAGGGTCTTGCGACGGAGAAAGGATGTCCGATATAAAGGACGAGAAATCGAGTGACTGAGGCCCATGAGATGGGTCCACCTCAGAGAGATGGTCCAAGCCTAAACTCGGGAGTGGGCCCTATGTTGGGCCGGTTTGAGGGTTCACCTGATCTATTAACAAAGAAGACTCACACGTGCAAGAGGGAGCTTTGGGAATAACGACCTTGGGACTCAACACACTCAGCTTTTTGACTTTCGATGGGGAAGAGAACGAGGAGACGTGCGATGGGAAAGGGGACTGACATTGCTGGAAGGAGCCGGCGAGCTTTGCCAGAGGCAGGAAATTTGGATCCCCAAAATTCAAGATTAACTCCAAAATCCACTTTGTGAAATAGCCAAGAGTTGATGAGGAAAAAAGCAGAGTCCAAACGAAGTTGTGTTGAAGAACAAGGATGAACTAGAATATGAGTCCCGCCGTCGAGGAAATATTCCAAATATAGAGATCAGATCAGCCAGAGAAGGGGATACTGACTATCGATGTCCAATAAAAGCGACCACCCTTAGCCACTGAATGGAGATCATGATAGATGTCGAGAAAGATTGGACGGAGAGTTGACCAATTGTCTGCTTCTGAGGTGAGGAAGGCGGCTGTGTTTGGGAAGAAGATGAGGAATACTCATACTCCCAAACACCTAAGCTGAAAACCGAGAAGTACCACACTTGTATGGTTTGGGGGAAGAACGCCAACCACGTTACGAGAGAGCAAATCAATCCAGAGAGGATTTGAAGCACACGAGCAGGATGTCGATGTCTAAAACACCGGGGAGTGGGGTTTGGATCCCAAGACGGCATCTCAAAAGGAGGGGGGCCTTGAGGGAGGCATAAAGGGACCGAGAGCCATACTCCGGTTGGAGCCACGGTGGGGTCTGAGAGAAAAATCAACAATTAATCTCTCGGCGAGAAAATATTATACTAGATGATACTGAGAAAAAGAGCTTCAACATCTATTTATAACACTAAAAAGTATAAAATGAATGATGGATATTGGTTTCTAACAAGACACCATCGATGAATAAGATTTACCGTCTACAATTCAATACAAAAATCCAAATATTTAAGGATTTACATTTATCCCTAAATAATATATATAGGGAAAACTACAAATGCATACCCTTAAGTTTGTACGAATAACTGATGTTTACCCTTAAGTTTTTTTAACCGATACATACCCAGATGTTTCAACTTGTAACTAGAATCCCCTACCATCAGTCTACGTTAGTATTTTTTTTGTTAAATGATGAAAATATCCTCAACTACCTCAATCTACCCTAAATCCTACAGTACAAGTCGTATCTAGTTCGATGTCTTTACTATGGAACCTCGTGGCGACGGAGATAGAGACGGCGTCGTCGACCCTTGCTCGGATTTGATTTACAGATATGAAGAAGAGGAGAGAGAGAGGTTTTTGTGTTTTGAATGAGAATAAGTAGAAGGGAGACGAAGAGTTGGGAAATTGAGGGAATAGAAGAGTAAAGTACGAGGGGTATTAACGACCTTTCATAACTTTTGAGTTAAAAAGAAAAGAAAAAAAGCCAAATGACAGAGGCTACCTCTCAAATAAATTAATCATTGGAAGTCTACTGAGAAATTTTCCCAAAACCACGACGTATGAGCTGGTTTTTATCCCCGTTTAAGAACTGCATAGCTCTCTCTCAACAAGTTGCCAATCTCCATCGATGCACACTAGTTGCCACCACAAGCTCACCGCCACGGCCACCGATCTTGGTTTCGAACCATCGCAAATTCGCTCAGGCTCTATGATGATGACGAACAAGAACAAGAGGAAGACACCAATGTCGGTGCCGCTCAATACAAAACCTCAACAACCCCAATCGTCTTCATCTCACACCGCCAGAGGCATAAAGGAGGGTCGTTCCTTAACAAATAAAAGGCTCATGCTTCCCCTTCCGATCAACCAAACTATACTCGGCGGAATCGGACACAGAGACTCCTACTTCCCTATCCGATCACCGAAACTATACTCGTCGGAACCGGTTGTTCTTCATCTGGAAATCCTATCGCCAAAGATTGCATGGCCCAATCATCTAAACTATACTCGCGCGAACAACGTTGTTCTTTGACGGAGATCCTACCGTCAAACCGATCGCATGACACAACTCATGAAACCCCAACAACACAATCAGCACGCCAGTCTTAACCACATTCGTTCCCGATCAAAAAGAGGCTCATGCTTCCCCTTCCGATCTGTAAGAACCGCCCCCGGGAGATCCCGGTCGAACTGGAGGTTTTTGGCGAATGTTGACTTTATTCTGGAAAAGTCAACCGATGACTCCGGGAGTCATTCGGGACCTTTCCGGGACCCAAAAAGCTTAGCCGTCGTGACGGTTAGTTTAGTTGGGTCATTTTCTTTCAAATGACACCTTTTGTGAAAAAGTCAAACCCGGGTCAAACTAGGTCGATTTTGGATTATTAATAAATAAAATAATAAGAGTTGAGATATTTTGGGGTAGGAGTGGTCCCCACATGGACACATGTCCATGTTAGCTTGGAAGGGAAGAAAGGTGGGTTAAAAGACCAAATGGTCCCCACATAAGGACAAAATAGAGAGAGATGGACTAAAGGACGAAAGGGACATTTCCACCTTGAGGATAAGACCACATGGGGAATCAATTCAGCCTATTTTCTTCCTCTTGGTCGAAACCTCCTTAGTGAGAAGAGAGAGAGTGCAAAACTCCGTTGAAGCTCCATCGCAGCTTGAAGAAGAAGCAAGAGTAAGGAAGCTCTTTTTTGGCCATCTCTACACCAAATCTTCTCAAATTTACTTCATCTTCTTTATCTCTTCATTTCCAAGAGGTTGGTATGCTTTATTTCCTCATTTGATGAAATTAATGTTGTGGGTTTTGAGTAGAGATGACTTGAACTAGTGGGTTTTGGGTGTTAGATGACTTAAATGTTGGTTTGTGAAGAAGAGGTGGAATTAGATGATAGAGATAACTTGGTTTCAGTAGTTTTTGATGAAACCCACTTGGGTCTTGAAACTTAGGATGATTTGAGGTGAAGATTGAAGTTCTAAAGCTTAAAAATGGTGATTTGGAGAACGAATTATGGTTGTGATTCATGAAAGTTCGGAAAAAGCGATTAGAAACTTTAATTGCGAAATTGGGAAGGCTCGGACCCCGGAATTGGATTTCGTTAAGTGCTTTGGAACAAGTAAATTAATTATGTTGGATAGACACGAATAGGGAAAATTTCGGAGTCCCAAGGGACGTTTTCCCGATTTCGGGCAAAATGGGCCTTCTGGGCCCATTTCGCCAAGTTGAGCATTTGGGATTAGTTTGGGTAATTCCCTCTTTAATCCACACTTTAATTAGCATTAATTCTTGTATTTCTTGTAATCTTACACTTTGGACCCGAGCGCGGCGGAGGAGGAGGCCTTTGGACCACGTGAGAGGACAAGGAGGAAGCTAGCCAGGTCGTCCGCTGCTAGGATTGGTTTGCTTTCGAGGTAGGGAAGAGTAGTAAACTCCACATTTAATTTAAAGAATGCTAATAGTATGCATATAGGATAATAATAACCGGAAGAGTCTTAGTTTGCATATAGGATGTGATTCACTAGAATAATCGCTTTCAATTATGGGAATTGGCGTGCTGGTAGAATGGCCATGTCGAGCCTTAGGATTGATTGTTGATTGTGCTTGATTGTAGTCTTTAGTCCTTAAACATTGATGCATATTATCTTCTTTGATTACTTTAAGAGTCATAACATGCTATATGAATGTGATACGAATGTTTGTTCTGGTTATGATTGATCGAGTGAATATGATGAATGCGAATCGAATTGTTGCCTTGTGATATGATCGGGTAAGTGATAGATCGATGTGATATGCTCGGTAAGTTGTACTGGTAAGTTGTTGGTATGTGAGTTCGTTGTATTGTTTCTGGTATGCTATTGTGTGGTTTTGTTTGTGTACCCCGAGGTGTGTTTCCGGGAAGATACCTAGGCCGATGTGCATCTCTGGTATGGTATATGATTGTGTACCCCGAGGGGGTAACTCCGGGAAGATACCTAGGCCGATGTTCGTTTCCGGTATGGTATATGATTGTGTACCCCGTGGGGGTAACTCCAGGAAGACATCTAGGCCGATATGCGTTTCCGGAATGATGTATGTTGTTTACCCCGATGTGCGTTTCCGGGAAGATGTCTAGGCCGACGTGCGTTTCCGGTATGACGTGTGGTTGTTTACCCCGAGGGGGTAGCTCCGGGAAGATATCTAGGCCGATGTGCGTTTCCGGTATGATATATTATTTGCTTTACCCCGATGTGCGTTTCCGGGAAGATATCTAGACCGGGGGGGGGGGGGGGGGGGTATTCCGGTATGATATATTTATTGAGTTATACTTGTGATTGAATTGTCTTGAATATTTTCTCTATGTTTGTGTGTCATTGACTTCGACTAACGTTTGTAGCGGTATTTGTAGTATCATGTTCCGTTGTTCGGACGTCGCTTCAGTTTATTGCTTTTATCGTTGTTGTTTTGTTTCCGTTATTTTCTTTTTGACTGTCGGTCATGAGTAAGAGTTATCGATCGGGTATCTCTGTTAACGTAACAGAAATCCTTTTTCCTTTTACTATTTTTTCCTACTGAGCGTAAGCTCACCCCCTCTGTTTTTACTATTTTACAGGTCTCGATCGTGAGTCGGTATAGAGGACGTCTCAGAGCTCGGTATACTCGACGGGAGTCTGGGGGGTTTACTTAGTAGTGGCGTACGCGTTTTGTACTGAACTCTGTTAATTTATTCGGTCTGAGCATCAGACTTGTGGCATTTTATCATGTTTTGGAACTAACTTTCGGATTTATATGTTATTAGTTTTCCTTTATTATTATTGTTTTAGTTTCACTTTAGTTCACGTCTCGAGTCCGGCCAAAAACGGATTTGGGGCGTGACAATTTGGTGTCAGAGCCTGGTTTCACTGAAATTGTTTTTCAAACCTCGGACCGTACATTAATTAGGTGGGTAGAGTTAGGTTGTTAAGGTTCTAGTGTCGGTTACGCAAGTTGGAAATGTCCTACGCGTAGATCCGAGACGAAGAGTCTCGGATGACGAAGTGCCTTGTTTGAGTATTGCCTTACTTTGTGTTATGCTATGTGCCTTGGTTGAACTATTATACCGATCGGTTGATATCAAGGTCGGGTTAACGAGCGGTGCTCGACGCTGTTTATGATGTGGTTGTCGAGTGATCGTTATGTGGGTTTCCGCCTTGGTCGGCCGTTGATTTAGTGGTTAAATCAAATCGTTGACTTGGCCGGGTGGTAATCAAGTAATGACCGAGACCCGAAGTGTGTAACTACAATGGTTGCTGTGTGCTATGTTGTGCTGAATGCTTTGTGCAGTTTGTTTATTGAATGTCCCGCTTAAGCGAATGGTTAGTGGAATTTACGAACGGTTCATGCCTAAATTTCTGCAAAACTGAAGTGTTTATACTATCACGGGTTGACTCAAGGGAGCCATTGTAGTCTAACGTGATAGGGGGATGTCAAGTGGTTACAACGTAATTCAGGGACGCCTGAATCGGGTTGTAACGACGCGATATCGACATGAATGTTGTGATAGAAAGAGAAAGGTGTTGAGAACCTGTGGAAATGAGCTAGAACGGAGACTATGTGGAATTGTTGTGTGATGTGAACGATATACCGTGTGACAGTTTAAAACTGTGACTCCCGCGGAAGATGGTTAAATTGTGTGATTGATTCTGTGAGACGCACAAGTGTGCGGACTTCTCTAATTATATGAAATTATCTATGACTATACTAAGACTAAGTATATCGTGGGCCGAGTATGACCTTGTGAACTTGCGTGAACTTAAGCGATTTAAGCGGGTCGTTTTTATGCGAACTTTAGGACTGAGCATGTGTGTTTATCCGTGCAGCGGATACAAGCGACATGGCTTGTACGGTTGTACCTACGTCCCGAGAGGCACTAGAGGTCGCCCGGCTAGGGGACAGGGGCAGCCACCTGCCGTTGAGCAGGCAGGGACAGTGAGTGCCCAGGGTGCTTCCTTTGAGGAACACGAGAGAGTTGAGGCTGGACCGTCAGGGCTACCGCCCAGAGGTCTTCCGGTCGTAGAGTCGACCCAGGCGACCCCTCTGGAGGAGGTGGTTCGTGCAGTCCTCGCGGCGATCAGCGCCTACCAGAGACTATGCTTGCTGCCACTACAGCTGCTGTTGTGAGGCCGAGTCAGGCCGATAGCTACACAGCTCAGGCGCTGCGAGACTTCCGCAGGCTTGGCACACCAGTCTTTTCCGGGGAGTCAGACCCCGAGGCAGCCGAGAGATTGCTGGAGCAGATCACCCACAACTTAGATACATCGAGGATATCGGATGGTCACCTGAGGGTATCTTTTGCTGCATTCCAGCTGGAGGGGAATGCGTAGCACTAGTGGCGGCATGCGCAGATTAGGGTGGGAGACGACTTTTCAGTTGTTCAGCAGACTGTTCCTGGAGCAGTACTTCCCGAGATCAGTTCGAGATGACAGACACCAGCAGTTCCTGGAGCTGCGACAGAGAGGGATGGCTGTATCGGAGTATGAGGCGAGGTTCACATCCTTGTCTCGATTCGCACCAAATATGGTGCAGACCGAGGAGAGCAATTTGCAGGTGATTCGAGGGGGGACTCATCCCGTCGATCGTGGACCGAGTCACCGCCTTCAGGACTGAGGTGTACAATGAGCTAGTTGACCAGGCATTAGCAGTGGACCAACACTTCAGGGAGACCGCCAGGGCCCGCGAGAGCAGGCCGAGTAGCTTTCTGAGGTCGTCTGAGGGCCACGATTCGAGGAGGAAGAGGACCTCAGGATCCTTCCAGCCACAGGCCCATTCAAGTGGGATGTGACGGGTCGGAGCAGTAGCGTTCGTTGGACCTGCCCCGTTAGCGCAGTTTTGTCCCTTGTGCAGGCAATTGGGACATCTAGGCCGAGACTGCCCGATGAGTGATGGACCTGCAGACCGCCCAGCGGGTCGCCCAACGAGGATCGAGGAGAGGCCGCGTACCGATGAGAGGACATGCTACCACTGCGGTCGACTAGGACACATCTCCACTGTGTGCCCCGACCGACTTGGAGGAGAGCCAGTGCGACGACCACAGAAGACGCAGCCCAGCCAGGCACCTGCATTTCGCCCACGCCAGGATCAGGCTCCGAGAGCCCCACAGAAGCTAGCGGGTGCGCTAGCACAGAGGCATCAGCAGAGGGCTCCACAGCAAACGACTCTTCCACCACCTCCGAGAGGAAGACCCTAGGCACCGCAGGGCCGAGTTTACGCGATCGATGGTTCCTGAGCTGAGAGACATGATCCCGATCATGAGATCGCTCAGGGTACGCGCTTACCATTTAAACTTGAGTATCGATTTATTAGTTACTTGAGTAACCGCTTGTTTATTTCTTCGTGGTTGCTTTATGCCGGGACAAAAATTAGAACCGTTAAGCCCACCCTGTGCCTTAGTACGTCGGCTAGGGGTGTTTTAGCGCCGATTAGTGTTAGTTATGAGTTTGAAAGTAGACTAGCACACCGTCTTCTTATTAAAGACCTTTCCGTACTGGGAGTTTCTGACCCTTCTTCGAGTGATGAGAGAGTTACGAGAACCGAATTGTGAGGTATCAAGCGTCATCGATCGTTATCAGCGACGAGTACCCGAGCAGCGAAGAGCTGCAACAATACCATTACACAGTCAGACCAATCAAAAGAGGTGACCGAGTAGCGTTGAGATCAGAGTGGAGCAGCGGAAGCGTGATGGGACCATAACCCACAGGCATCGCACTTTCCCGTTTTCTTCTACCCTTGCGGAGAATTTAGGCCTTAGAGTAGAGCCTTTGAGACGATCTTTATGTCCTGACACCCGGCTACGAGTGACAAGGTTTATCGAGTGTGGCTCGTACGTGTGAGATTAGAGTAGTTGACCATCTGTGGCCCGTTTAGATTCGCGCCAGCAGAGTTTACCGAACCGGAGCGCCAGTTCGAAGAGCCCGATAGAAGGAGTTATCTGTCCGAGCACAACGCCGTGGAAAACATAGCGCTCTTTGTGAACAGGAAAAGTGGAACGCTGAAAAGGTGTAAAGATCACCGGAAGCTGGACTGGGTCAAGATGAAGAACCGATACTCTATGCCGATAAGATAGAGTTTTAAAAGAAAATGTCAACAGCGGCGACACCGAAGATCTTGAGCATGTAGCGGATCAAGGAGAGTGTTCGTGCCGCGTAGCAGTAGAGAAGACGTATTAAGAGAGTCACATCATTCGCGTCTTACGGTGCAGACGGGTAGCACCGAGAGGTACAGCGACATCAGGCGACATTCCCGGCGGAGCAGGATACGGAGAGCGAGAACAGAGTTCGTATCGAGGCGTATCATTGGTCAACAAGTGAAGGACGAACGACAGCGTCCCGCGGGGACCAGTACAACCTATACTATTACAGAATATAAGTGAGAACACCTCACGATGGAGTCCGATAACAATTAGCCGAGTGCGACTACCGCAAAGCTTCCAGGCCAGTAACAAGATGGCACCGTACAAAGAATTGTATGGTAGGTCGGGTCAGTTGCCCAAGTGGGGCGCAAGTGAGGGTTATAGGTCACCCTTGTGGTCTTGAGTTGTTCGAGATGCGATTGAGGGATCGCGTGGATCGTGAACGGTTAAGGACCGCGCAGAGTCGACGCGGAAGCGCGAGGAGGAGTTACGGGCGAGGTATCCAAAACCGTTCGGTCCCTGAGGAAACGGTAATTATAGCGTCTTCAGTTATGTGGTTCTATGGATGATACGACTTATAAGTTGGTTCGATTGGTAGTATGTGAGCAAGTGTCGACGGTAAGTGCAATATCACTGGTTGGATAACCTTTGATGGTCGATCATGGTTGTGTGTTACCTCTTGTCGAGTGTAGTTATGGTAACGTCTGACTTGTGTGTGTTTCGAGGTGCGCCTATCTTCCGACTAGGTGCCGGTAAGAGGTATTATCGTTCCCTGTGGAGGTGCGCCTGCCGTCTGACTAGATGTCGGTAGAGTATGCGGTTGTTCCGAATCGTGCAGTGATTATGAGACCCATTGTCTTGATGAATGCATTTGTGTGTTACTTCCTTGAATTATCGTGTGTGGTTGGTCGTGACCTAATCGTATTTGAGTTCCAGTGTGAATGGTCCAAGTAACGGTTACTAAGAGGACAATTGAGGAGATGTGTTTTTGAGATGGTTCCGATTTTTGTTCGATTTACGAAATGTTCCGGTATGATACCTATACCGCCGAAGGATTCCGGTATAGGATATCTAGACCGATGTTGTGTACTTCGGTATGATATCTATACCGACGAAGGATTCCGTTATAGGATATCTAGACCGATGTTGTGTACTCCGGTATGATATCTATACCGACGAAGGATTCCGGTATAGGATATCTAGACCGATATTGTGTATTCCGGTATGATATCTATACCGACGAAGGATTCCAGTATAGGATATCTAGACCGATGTTGTGTGTTCCGGTGTGATACCTCTACCAACGGAGAATTCCGGTATAGGATATATAGACCGATGTTGTATGTGACGCTACAATATCTATACCGATGGAGGATCTCGGTATAGGATATCTAGACCGTTACCTTGTGTCTTGTTTTTGTCTTGGTAATAATCGACTGTGTGTATTTACTCGGTGATTCTTTGAGTTATGGTATGAGCTGGTGCATTGTGAAATTGTGAGTTATTGAGCAGGGCTAATTTCACACACTAAGTGTGGTGTTCGGATAAGTAGTGTGATCAAGTGAAGTACGGTTAAGTGAGTTACGTCCGTTTTTAAATTTCGAGGACGAAATTCTTTTAAGGGGGGGTAGATTGTAAGAACTTCCCCCAGGCGATCCCGATCGAACCAGAGGTTTTGGGTGAAAGTTGACTTTTTTTCCGGAAAAGTCAACTAATGACTCCTATAGTCATTCGGGACCAAAAAAGCTTAGCCATCGTTATGGTTAGCTTAGTTGGGTCATTTCCTTTCAAATGACACCTTTTGTGAAAAAGTCAAACCCGGGTCAAACTAGGTTGATTTTGGATTATTAACAAATAAAATAATAAGAGCTGAGATATTTTGGGGTAGGAGTGGTCCCCACATGGACACATGTTCATGTTAGCTTGGAGGGGAAGAAAGGTGAGTTAAAAGACCAAATGGTCCCCACATAAGGACAAAATAGAGAGAGATGGACTAATGGACAAAATAGAAATTTCCACCTTGAGGATAAGACCACATGGGGCATCAATTCAGCCCATTTTCTTCCAGTTGGCCGAAATCTCCTTAGTGAGAAGAGAGAGAGTGCAAAACTCCATTGAATCTCCATTGAAGCTTGAAGAAGAAGAAAGAGAAATGAAGCTCATTTTTTGCCATCTCTACACCAAATCTTCTAAAATTTACTTCATCTTTTTCATCTCTTCATTTCCAAGAGGTTGGTATGCTTTATTTCCTCATTTGATGAAATTAATGTTGTGGGTTTTGAGTAGAGATGAGTTGAACTAGTTGGTTTTGGGTGTTGGATGACTTAAATGTTGATTTGCGAAGAAGAGGTGGAGTTAGATGATGGAGATAACTTGGTTTGAGTAGTAGTTGATGGAACCCACTTCGGTCTTGAAACTGTGGATGATTTGAGGTGAAAATTAAAGGTCTAAAGGTTAAAAATGGTGATTTGGAGAACCTAGAACTAGTTAGGAGCTTGTTGGAGAAATTATTTATTTTTCCGGCGACCGGAGGCTCGCCGGAGCTCCAGCCGGTCGCTGAAATCCGGCCATCGGAGAAGGAAAGGACCGGACATGGCTCGGCCATCCTTGGAAAGTACCGGCCATGGTCCGGCCACCTTGAACCGTGA
This sequence comes from Erodium maritimum, assembly GCA_963921825.1. NCBI lineage: Eukaryota > Viridiplantae > Streptophyta > Magnoliopsida > Geraniales > Geraniaceae > Erodium > Erodium maritimum. Next base: position 126,582,035 of record OY997588.1, on the reverse strand, counting down.
CCGTCCGGCCTGGTTTGGCCATACACAGCCAAGTGTGGCCGTGGGGCCCACATGGCCGGGTTTTGGTGATTTCGTAAATTGGACGATCGTGGTTGAACCCCAGGACGATGTTTTCATGTCCGGAACGAATTATGGTTGTGATTCATGAAAGTTCGGAAAAAGAGATTAGAAACATTAATTGCGAAATTGGGAAGGCTCGGACCCCGGAATTGGATTCCGTTAAGTGCTTTGGAACAAGTAAATTAATTATGTTGGATAGACACGAATAGAGAAACTTTCGGACAACCGAGGGACGTTTTCCCGATTTCGGGCAAAATGGGCCTTCCGGACACATTTCGCCAAGTTGAGCAATTGGGATTAGTATGGGTAATTCCCTCTTTAATCCACACTTGAATTAGCATTAATTCTTGTATTGTTTGTAATCTTAGACTTTGGACCCGAGCGCGGCCGAGGAGGAGGCCTTTGGACCGCGTGAGAGGACGAGGAGGAAGCTAGCCAATTCGTCCGCTGCTAGGATTGGTTTGCTTTCGAGGTAGGGAAGAGTAGTAAACTCCACTTTTAATTTAAAGAATGCTAATAGTATGCATATAGGATAATAATAACCGGAAGAGTCTTAGTTTGCATATAGGATGTGATTCACTAGAATAACCGCTTTCAGTTTTGGGAATTGTCGTGCTGGTAGAATGGCCATGTCGAGCCTTAGGATTGATTGTCGATTGTGCTTGATTGTAGTCTTTAGTCCTTAAACGTTGATGCATATTATCTTATTTGATTACTTTAAGAGTCATAACATGGTATATGAATGTGATACGAATGTTTGTTTTGGTTATGATTGATCGAGTGAATGTGATGAATGCGAATTGAATTGTTGCCTTGTGATATGATCGGGTGAGTGATAGACCGATGTTATATGCTCGGTAAGTTGTACTGGTAAGTTGTTGGTATGTGAGTTCGTTGTATTGTGTTTGGTATGCTATTGTGTGGTTTTGTTTGTGTACCCCGAGGTGTGTTTCCGGGAAGATACCTAGGCCGATGTACGTCTCTGGTATGGTATATGATTGTGTACCCCGAGGGGGTAACTCCGGGAAGATACCTAGGCCGATGTACGTTTCCGATGTGGTATATGATTGTGTACCCCGAGGGTGTAACTCCGGGAAGACATCTAGGCCGATGTGCGTTTCCGGTATGATGTACGTTGTTTACCCCGATGTGCGTTTCCGGGAAGATGTCTAGGCCGACGTGCGTTTCCGGTATGACGTGTGGTTGTTTACCCCGAGGGGGTAGCTCCGGGAAGATATCTAGGCCGATGTGCGTTTCCGGTATGATATATTATTTTCTTTACCCCGATGTGCGTTCCTGGGAAGATATCTAGACCGAGGGGGTATTCTGGTATGATATATTTATTGAGTTATACTTGTGATTGAATTGTCTTGAATAATTGTTCTATATTTGTGTGTCATTGACTACGACTAACGTTTGTAGTGGTATTGGTAGTATCATGTTCAGTTGTTCGGATGTCGCTTCAGTTTAACGTTTTTATCGTTGTTGTTTTGTTTCCGTTATTTTCTTTTTGACTGTCGGTTATGAGTAAGAGTTATCGATCGAGTATCTCTGTTAACGTAACGGAAATCCTTTTTCCCTTTACTATTTTTTCCTACTGAGCGTAAGCTCACCCCCTCTGTTTTTACTATTTTACAGGTTTCGATCGTGTGTCGGTATAGAGGACGTCTCAGAGCTCGGTATGCTCGACGATAGTCTAGGGGGTTTACTTAGTAGTGGCGTACTCCTTTTGTACTGAACTCTATTTATTTATTCGGTCTGAGCATTTGACTCGTGGCATTTTATCATGTTTTGGAACTAACTTTCGAATTTATATGTTATTAGTTTTCCTTTATTATTATTGTTTTAGTTTCACTTTAGTTCACTTTAGGGTATATGACTCATTGTGGGTGCATTTTCAGCCATTATTATATTGGTGGCTGAAATTGGGAGAGAGAGGAAGAAGAAAAATGGTTTTGGAGACTTGAAGAAGAAGAAAGAGGAAAATTGGTAGCTTGACCCCTTGTGTTACCCAAAATTATGGCATTGTGATGCGTGTTATTTTCTTGATGTGTGTTCCAAGAGGAGTTGGGTCCGGTATGATACCTACACTGAGAGAGTATGCCGGTGTAGAGTATCGAGGGCGAGGATGGTTTAACCATTACCCCTATGCTATGTGGTCCGGGAAGGCGTACGACCGAGGTATGTGCTGGTCCGTTATGCTTAAGGCCCCGAGTCTCCGTGACAGGAAGACATCTGACTGAATGTATTGCCGGTCAGGTATGTTACCACGAGTCTAGGTGACAGGAAGATGTCGGGACCGATGCTCTATGTTCCGGTACGATATAATTGGGACGGGCTGTGATAGCCGGTGATGTTGAGGACGGTTGTACTAAGTTATGTGTTGTTCTGTTGAATGTTCTGTGCGTGCTGTTTGGCTATGGGCGTTGTATTATTTGTGATTATGGTCTTACGAGAGCGATTGGTGGTTGGTACTTGTCCCGTGGGCGTTGTTGATAGTTATGCTTTGCTAGTATGCCCTAATGTGACGGTTACTCGTGGTATTGAATTGATGTTCATAACCTTAACTACTTTTCCTACCAAGAGAAAGCTCACCCCTTACCTTGTTGTTTTTCAGGTGTTGAGCGGGATCTGTGCTAGCGGGATTCTCGACGCTTGGGAGCCAGCGAGGGTCTTGTCTAGGGTCTAGTGACGTACAATTTACTTTTACTGAACCCTTTTACTATGTGTTTTTACCGACCTATTGACTCGCGTTATTACCTGGAGCTTTAAACTTCTATTTGAGACTCGTTTTGGTATTAAATCGTTTTATTTATTATTTATTTTAATTCACGTCTCGAGTCCAGTCAAAACCGGATTTGGGGCGTGAAAATTTGGTATCAGAGCCTGGTTTCATTTTGAAATTGTTTGCAAAACCTTGGACCGTACGTAAATTAGGTGGGTAGAGTTGGGTCGTTAAGTTATCGTGTATCGGTTACGCAAGTTGGAGATGTCCTACGCGTAGAAACGAGACGGAATAGTCTCAGGTTGGTGGTTGGTCCGGTCTAAGTATTGTGGGTCTTTGGTGAACCTGTGTGGTTAGTGTCATTGCTTAAGTTAAACGTTTTTCCGAGTGTGGACTTGGATGGGCGGTAAGAGTGAAATTACCGAGACCCGAGGTGTGTGGGTGAGATATTTTGATGTGTGCTGTAATTGTGATTGAGTGATGTGTGCAGGTTGTGTTTGGTTGTCCCGCATAAGCGGATGGTTAGCTTAATTTACGAACGGGTCATGCCCAATTTTCTGCAGAAACTGAAGTGTATGTACCATCACGCTTCGGCTATAGGGGCCACTGTAGCTGGACGTGAATGGGGGGATGTCGAGTGGTTACAACGTAATTCGGGGACGCCTGAACCGGGTTGTAACGACGCGAGGTCAACATGAATTTATGTTAGAAAGAAGACGTGTTAAGAACTTGAAACTAAGCCTCTGTTGTACATTGTGGAATTGCTTCGCGGTATAAACTGTGTTCTGTGTGACTTATGTGTAAAAATGTTGTTGAGTGTGAAACTGTGTGTAACCTCGCTGTTTGAGTGTATGATCTATGTGACGCACTAGTGTGCGGACTTCTCTATTGTGTGCAATTGTGTGACTATACTATACTGAGTATATTATTACTATGAGTACCTGTGTTGGACTGTGTGTGACGTTAGTTATTTTAAGCGCGCTGTTCTTTAAGAGTCGGAAACTGAACTCGTGAGTTATCCGTGCAGCGGATCTACGACATGGCACCGACTTACGTTCCGCGAGGTACTAGGAGACGACCAGCTAGGGGTCGGGACCAGCCATCGACTGCTGAGTCGGCAAGGGTGACTAGTGCCCAAGGTGCATCCGCTGAGGGGCAAGAGAGGGTTGAGACGACCCAGGCAGCAGCCTGACCCGCACTGTTCAGGGATTGGCAGCAGCATTTTCCCAGAGAGAAGCTATAGCTCCGACAACAGAGACTATGCTTGCTGCCTCTGCAGCAGCCACCGAGGGACCTGGTCAGGTCGACAACTTTACGGCTCAGGCACTACGAGACTTCTGCAAACTGACCCCGAGGTAGCCGAGAGGTGGCTGGTGCGGATCACCCGCAACCTGGACACGTCAGGGGGTCCTGAGTGGTAGCCTGAGAGTTTCATTCACAACTTTCCATCTGGAGGGAGAGGCCTACCATTGGTGGTGGCGCGAGCAGCCGCGAGTGGGAGATGAATTTGCGATGTTCGGACAGCGTTTTCTTGAGCAGTATTTTCCACAGTCGGTACTGGACGACAGACGTCAGTAGTTCTTGGAGCTGCGACAGGAGGGACTGTCAGTGTCCGAGTACGAGGCAAGGTTCACCTCCCTGTCTCGTGTTGCTCAGGAGATGGTACATAATGAGGCGCTCCGTTGCCGACGTTTCGAGGTAGGGCTTCGCCCTACGATCGCGGACCGGGTCGCTGTTTTGAGGACACAGGTGTTTTCTGACTGGTGGAGCAGGCCTTGAATGTGGAGCGATGCTTCCGCGAGACAGCTAGAGTTCGGGAGGCCGAGACCGAGCAGCTCCCTGAGGTCATCTGAGTCTATAGATCCGAGGAGGCAGAGGACCTCGGGATCGTTTCAGTCTCAGACACAGTTGAGAGGGCCGCGACAGGTCGGGTCAGTGGCTTCTGTTGGACCTACCTTGTCAGGGCGTACTTGCTATCGATGTGGGCATCCAGGTCACATGGCACGAGACTATTCGATGAGCAGCGGACCAGTAGACCGTCTGGCGGGTATGTTGGGTCTCGAGGTAGGGTTGGAGATGAACCAACTCACAACAGAAAATAAATGAAAACCAAGAGACGATTAAAACCATGAAACAACTAACAAAGCATGGATTCACAAGAGAAAAATTCAGCACTAATTCTTACCAAAACAAGAACACCGGGTAACGAATGATTGACTTGAGTCTCCAAGTCGCCTACGTATCCACATGGGAATCAAAGCCACGTAATTCTTCTCTTTGAGGACTCAAGAACACAAAAATGGAGGTGGGAACTAGCCAAACCCGAAATTGTCATGGAGAGGAGGGAGAAGTTGTGTTTCCTATTCTTGTCTTGTGTTTGTTATGTTGAAAAAAGATGACTTAAAAATAACAAACCCCATACTTGTCCAAATAAAGGCATGGGACAAGCATGGTGACAAGTAGGTGTAAATAGAACAAAGTATGGCAAGACAAGATTGGGTTAGGTGGTGAATCACCAACACCTTAATCATTGTCTTGCTTACTTAGTACTAATTAATTAAGACTTGATTAATTAGTTCCATGGGCCTTGGTTGCATGGGCCTTTCATGGGCCTCTTGGAACATTGCCCGTTGCCATTTCCAACGAGGTCCCGTGATTCGCTCATCGCCTACAAGCCTTCCATACCGGAAATGTCCAACATTATCCGATGCGATCAATACCAAGAATCCAAGCCTTGTCTCGATCCGTAAATTCCTATTCACTTACGGGCACATGACCCAAAACCCAGTTTTGGTCATGTCCCGAGACAACTCCCTTTTGGCCATTCTCCATAAATGTGTCAATGAATTTCATCCTCCTGTGTGACACTTAGGTTTATGCATGTTAATAGATCAACGTAAAATCCCATTTTACATGATCCTATTTAAGTGGCAACTAACGAGACTTTAGTACTGCATGACACTGCATAACGAACCAAACCTGTCGATTCTAACCTTTCCGTCGTCCCTGTCATTATCCTTTTATCTCCGATATCCTGATTGAGATAAGGCATAGAGTCGTCATCCTTATTATTCTCAATCACTGTTCCTTGATATGTTAGATGACTGAATATATGATACATGTATCATGTGCACGGCCATGCTATTCTTTCAGTCACTCTCGATCAAGCGGCCGAGAACCGATATCTTTCTCATAGCTCAGTATGAGGGATAAATCCCTTAGTCGTCTTTCGTGTCACTCATGTAGCCCATCCCCAAGCCAATCCATGCCGTTATGGAAGCCCTGTTACGGACAACGTTAGGCTCAGGTCAAACTCAATTGTTGACTACATAGCGATTACAAAGACTCCTTGGTCTAAGGATACATGACAAGCTACGACAATGAATATGTTCATGACTTGATCTATGGCACATATTCATGTCGGGTCGTCCAATATCATGTCCCACATGATATTTATGATCAAACTCCAGAATCCCATTCCAATGACTAACAGAACGTAAGCCATAAAGAGCCATCTTTCATACTAGTCGCTTCTAGTAAAGCTTTGTTGACTAGGGACCCATTGAGTGTGATTTATCTCGATCTATGGTTCTATTCGCATGGTGGGCATAGATCAGAGCACACATCGATATATTACTCCAACACATAAGTAATATAAAGTCGCTTTAATTTTTATTGCTAACGATGATATATATATATATTTGGACATTTAGGATTGAACTACGGGCACTAAGACTAACAATCTCCCACTTGCCCTAGTTCCAATCTAAATTCCAATATGTCCCCATCGACTTTACATGTCTAACATGTTTAGGCAGCGACACTGCCTTAGTCAAAGGGTTGGCTATGTTATCATCTGTTGCAATATACGTTATCTTCACTTCACCTCAGTTCAGTATTTCTCTGATTGGGTGGATACGTCGTAGTACATGTTTGGATTTGTTATGCGATATGGGCTTTTAGCTTGCACAATGGCCCTTGTGTTGTCGCAAAATGGATTCACCGGGCTGGATGGGTTTTTAATTACACCCAACCCTGCTGTGAATTTCCAAATCCACATAGCCTCCTTAGTTGCCTTTGCAGCATCCATGTATTTGGCCTCTGTGGTAGATTCGGCAATGGTATCTTGCTTTACGCTCTCCCAGCTAAAGCTCTGTCATTTAGCTTAAACACATATCCTGATTAACTTCTAAAGTCATCTGAATTTGTCTTGGAAAACTAGAATCTACTCATCCTTCGACGACTAGTTCAGCATCATCTTTCCCCCGGGTTAGACTGATGACTACTGGTACAACATAAGACTTATGAGACGTCCGGTCTCATACATGTCATGACATATATGATCGATCCTGCCCCCGGGCGCATAGGATTCTCATCATCCTTTTCAGCTCATCAGGTGTCTTAGGACACTGAGTCTTGCTGAGATGAATGCCTATACTAGTGGGTAAGAGTCCTTTCTTTGAATCGAGCATTAAGAACCTACTCAATGCCTTGTTCACATAGGTTCCCTGACTTAAATCCAAGACCTTCTTGGTGCGATCTCTACATATCTTAATCCTTAAGATATAAGAAGCGTCACCTAAGTCCTTTATTGAAAATCACTTCCTCAACCAAGCTTTAGTCTCGCAAGGTTGGGATGTCGTTTTCAATGAGAACCAGAAAGGTAATCTTGCTCCCACTAGCCTTCTTATAAAAGCAAGATTCATCCTCGTTCTTGATTAAGCCAAATCCAATTACAACTTCATCAAAACGAAAGATCCAACTCCGAGAAGTTCGTTTCAATCCATAAATGGATTTCAACAGCTTATAAATCTTTCCCTTATTCTTCGGATCGTCAAAACCTTTGGGCCGAGACATACAAACGTACTCAGTCAAATTTCCATTTAGGAAAGCGGTTTTGACATCCACTTGCCATATCTCATAATTAAGATACACAGTTATGTCAAGAAGAATTTGGATCGATTTTGACCATAGCCACTAGGGAGAAGGTTTCCTCATAGTCAATCCATTGGATCTGCCTATAACCTTTCACCACCAGTTGAGCTTTGTAGGTCAGAGGGTTGCCGTCCATGTCCATCTTCACCTTGAAGATCCATTTGCATCTGATGGTCCTAACACCATTGATGGGATCAACCAGTTCCAAGACTCGGTTGTCCGACATGGATTGCATTTCCTCCCTCATGGCTCCCAGCCATAACTCGGAGTCGGGCCCATCCACGACTACCTGAAAGGTGGATGGATCATCGTGATCCACCATGACTTCATTGTCACCTCCGGATACCATATCTTGGAGGTGGAAGATTGATCCTTTCAAATCGCCTTGGACCTTCCGGAATTGCAACAGGAATTGGTTCTTACTCTACGACAATCTCTAGGTCCTTTCTACTGGGTTGTCAATTGGTTTAGACATATTTGTACCATCCTGAATTTCTTCGAGATGCACAGTCCCCCAATGACGTCTTTGAAAACAAAACTCCTTTTCCATCAAGACCCCACCCCAGGCGACGAACACCATGTTCTCACTGGGAGTGTAGAAGTAGTATCCCCTTATTGCTTTAGGATACCACACGAAGGTGCATATCTCAGATCTTGGTTCGAGCTTAGTCGAAACCAAATGTTTCACATAAGCCTCGCAACCACAAATCTTTAGGAAGGACAAAGCGGGCATCATCCCGTACCATTTTAAAAATGGCGTCCCTTCCACACCCTTCGTCAAAGCCCGATTCACTATGAATGCGGTCTTCTCTAGAGCATAACCCCTGAAAGAGATTGGGAGATCAGTCCAACTAATTATGGAACGGACCATTGTCTAACAATGTCCGATTTCTCCGTTTGGGTACACCTTTCAACTACAGTGTCCCAGGAGGAGTCCATTCCAAAAGGATCTCATTCTCTTTTAGATGATCTAATAACTCTATGGTCAAGTATTTTCCATCTCGATCCAATCGAAGTGCCTTAATACCTTTGTCGAACTAGTTTTCTACTTTAGTCTTAAACTCTTTGAATTTATCAAAAGCTTCAGACTTATGTCTCACCGAATAGACATAACCATATTTATTGTAATTATCAGTAAATGTGATAAAGTAGTTAAAACCCTTCCTGGCAAGTGAACTTATTGGTCTACACAGATTCGAGTGTATCAGCACCAATAACTCACCCGCCCTTCCATCGTGATCGATAAAGGGCACTTTAGTCATTTTGCCCATCAAACAAACCTTGCGCATATCGATCGAATGGAATTCTAATGAACCTGAAAGCCCGCACTTCTGAAGTGCTGATAGGCGCTTCTTGTTTATGTGGCCCAAATGACAGTGCCATAACAGAGTTAGGTTTAAATCGTTGGATTTAAACCTCTTTGTATTAACGTAATATATAGAACTTGAGGCATTTTTACCCATATCTAATATGTACAATCCTCCAACCAAGTCAGTACTGGTATAAAACATATCATTGCATAGAACATTGAAAACTCCATTTCCAATATTAACATTATATCCTTCCTTGTCAAACACGGATACAGATATAATATTCCTACTAAAGGTAGGTATGCAATATACATTATACAATACTAAGAGAAGGCCACTTGGCAAAGCAAGACTCATGGATCCTACAGCAGTTGCCACAACTCTGAGGTCCACTTCGTGCTTTCCAAACCTCTCCTACTTTCAGCCACCATATATTAGTGCGTGTGTGAGATTCAGTCCTGGTATCTAATACCCATGAATCTTTGGAAGTAGAGACATGTAGCTCTATAGAGTTAATACCGGATGAAGGCACGATCCCATCGCCCTTCCTTAGATCATCTAGGTTTCCTGATGAAGGCGCAGTCCTACTGCCCTTCTTCAGATCATCCAGGCTATTTGATGAAGGTGCAGTCCCACTGCCCTTCTTCAGATCAGCCGTGAACTTCCTGTAATCCCGATTCCAATGACCAGGTTGTTGGCAGTAGAAGCAGACATTCTCAGGTGTCTCATCTTTCTTGCCAATTCCCTTGTTGACCATCAATATATCCTTGGATCCTGGATCCCTGATATATTCTTCTCAGCAGTTAATGACACTTCATGTAACTCTGCTATGGTCTTAGAGACAGCCTTGTCAAGGACATATTCTTTGCGTTCAGACTTGAGGACTACCCTTAAAATTCTGTACCAGTCCATATAGTTTGTCCCATTTAGCTTGACCCTGTAAAGAATGGTTTTTGATGACAAACTATTAATGTTCACTGAATTTGCCATTTGATCTACAATAGATAAAATTCAATCAGTAAACTGAATAAATTTTATGAAGATCAAGCTTAAACACCAACAATTGATTCTAAATATTTAGAATCTGAAACCAAGATCCTTGATTCACTCGATTAAGCTGAACTAATGCTCACCACTTAATCGAGCTATGTAGGTAGGACTCCATCCAATCACATCCAATGTGACTCTTGGCTGGGGTATGTACTTATGTACACGACTTACCCTATCTGCTACCCTAGCTCAACCTCAGGCTGAGAATCGTAGTCGTGTCCACCAATTTTCAACTATGGCCCGTCACTATGTAGGTGCTCCGCTAATGCGCACGACACCCACATATGTCGTCCAAACCTACTACCATGCTTTCCCATGGATGCTCCGCTAATGCGCATGACACCCATAGGACGGGGAGATAGTAAGGTGTTGATAATTGGGAGGTATCGGACATGACCCGTTTTTACTTGTCCGGTTGTGTTTAAAACTTTGACACATCCTAGATGCGATGAGCACATCAACTACATTCCAAATGCAATGATGCCTCAAATTACATCCAATGTAATTCTTCCTTCGAACCCGTCAACTACATCCAATGTAATGAAGATTCTAAGGGCTCACACACAAAGATTAAAAATTCCAATTTTATCTTTGCATGTGAGGTGATATGCTCGGTAAATAAAGTTAAGCATGCAATTCTAAAACACATAGAATTAGTCATGCATAAACTAAACCAAGCATAAAGCGATAAATGTGCACATAATAGCCCCCTAAACTAACTCCCACTAGCTTCTTGAACTCCACCGACTCCAAGTCGATGCCAACACCCGAAAAGCCACCAAATGACCTTTTCGCCCTTTCTTCGTCTTGAGTAAAATATTACAATTTAATACACGACTCGCAGGTCGGGAATAAATAAATATTACAAACAAGTGGTTTGACGACCACACCTTGAAAGAATAATTACACACTAACTCTAACGGCTCGCAGGCCGTGAAAAGTGATAAATAATTAAATCGAGCTCGGAGCTATTATGTACACCATGCTAACATCACATCACACATCGTGTTATCAAAAAATCATGTTAACAAACATCATGTGATTTTCCGGTTATATTTAATAGGCAAGTTTCTAAAAATTTTGATGCTCGGTTTATCGAAGCCGTTCAAAAATGAAACTTTTGAACATTTGATCTTCGAGTTCGTCATGACGGTTCCAAACTCGTCATAACTAACGAAACGGTTTAGCCTTGGCATATCAACCATCCAATGGTCATGCTTGGCCTAGCTCCGCCAACGGAGCCCCGTTCGGTCCCGGTTTCGACTCCCCGAGAGTCCCACTCTCGAGACCCGAAAAATCAAATTATTTTCAAAAATTCATTTTACATGCATTAAATCCATAAACAAGAATTCAAAACATGTTATCAAACAATTTAGCAAAACAACATGCCAAAAACGAAACTTTCAAGCAAAACCGAAGCTTTGAACACCGTCTTGTGAATCTCGAAGGTTGCACGGCTCTGATACCACTGTTGGGTCTTGAGGTAGGGTTGGAGATGAACCAACTCGCATCGGAAAATCAATGAAAACCAAGAGATGATTAAAACCATGAAACAACTAACAAAGAATGGATTCACAAGAGAAAAATTCAGCACTAGTTCTTACCAAAACAAGAACACCGGGTAACAAATGATTGACTTGAGTCTCCAAGACGCCTACGTATCCACATGTGAATCAAATCCACGTAGTTCTTCTCTTTGAGGACTCAAGAACACAAAAATGGAGGTGGGAACTAGCCAAACCCGAAATTGCCATGGAGAGGAGGGAGAAGTTGTGTTTCCTATTCTTGTCTTGTGTTTGTTATGTTGAAAAAAGATGACTTAAACATAACCAACCTCATACTTGTCCAACTAAAGGAGTGGGACATGCATGGTGACAAGTAAGGTGTAAATAGGACAAAGTATGGCAAGACAAGATTGGGTTAGGTGGTGAATCACCAACACCTTAATCCTTGTCTTGCTTACTTAGTACTAATTAATCAAGACTTGATTAATTAGTTCCATGGGCCTTGGTTGCATGGGCCTTTCATGGGCCTATTGGAACATGGCACGTGGCCATTTCCAACGAGGTCCCGTGATTCGCTTATCGCCTCCAAGCCTTCCATACCGGAAATGTCCAACATTATCCGACGCGATCAATCCCAAGACTCCAAGCCTTGTCTCGATGCGTAAAGTCCTATTCACTTACGGGCACATGACCCTAAACCCAGTTTTGGTCATGTCCCGAGACAACTCCCTTTTGGCCATTCTCCATAAATGTGTCAATGAGTTTCATCCTCCGGTGTGACACTTAGGTTTATGCATGTTAATAGATCAATGTAAAATCTCATTTTACATGATCCTATTTAATTGGCAACTAACGAGACTTTAGTATTGTCTGACACTACATAACGAATCGACCCTGTCGATTCTAACATTTCTGTCGTCCCTGTCATTATCCTTTTATCTCCGATATCCTGATTGAGATAAGGCATAGAGCCGTCATCCTTATTATTCTCAATCACTGTTCCTTGATATGTGAGATGACTGAATATATGATACCCAGTATCATGTGCATGGCCATGCTATTCTTTCAGTCACTCTCGATCAAGCGGCCGAGAACCGATATATTTCGCACAGCTGAGTATGAGGGATAAATCCCTTAGCCGTCTTTCGTGTCACTAATGTAGCCCATCCCCAAGCCAATCCTGGCCGTTATGGAACCCCTGTTATGGACAACGTTAGGCTCAGGTCAAAGTCAGTTGTTGAAGACATAGCAATCACAAAGACTCCTTGGTCTAAGGATACATGACAAGCTATGACAATGAATATGTTCCTCTCGATCTATGGCACATATTCATGTCGGATCGTCCAATATCATGTCCCACATGATATCTATGATCAGACTCCGGAATCTCATTCCAATGACTAACAGAACGTAAGCCATAAAGAGCCATCTTTCATACTAGTCGCTTCAAGTGAAACTTTGTTGACTAGGAACCCATCGAGTGTGATCTATCTTGATCTATGGTTCTATTCGCATGGTGGGCATAGATCAGAGCATACATCGATATATAACTCCAACACATAAGTAATATAAAGTCGCTTTAATTTTTATTGCTAACGATGATATATACATTTGGACTTTTAGGATTGAACTACGGACACTAAGACTAACATGGTAGACCTGAGGAGAGGTCGAGTGTCGGGCCACCACTGTGTCATCGGTGTGGCCGGCCAGGACACTTCGCTTCCAGGTGCCCCGATCAGTGTTTGGATGTGTTGGCCTTGCGACCACAGCAGTCGCAGACTGGGCAGTCACCGCAGTTCAAGCGGCGTCAGGCTCAGACACAGAGAGCTCTAAGGCAGACAACGAGTGCGCCAGCGCCGAGGTAGAGGGCTCCGCATCAAGTGGCTCTTCCACCACCTCCGAGAGGCAGACCCCAGGCATAGAAGGGCCGGGTGTATGCTGTCACCGACTCTCGAGCTGAGGGACGTCACGCCGGCCATGAGGCTACACAGGGTACGTGCTTACTTTATAATTCATGGGCGTTTTTCTTGTTTGATACAGGAACATCTCATTCTTTCATCTCTTCTTCTTTTGCTCGTATATTGGGGTTGAGGGTATATTCGTTGAGTCGACCTTTATGTCTTGACACCCCTGTAACGGGAGAGGTAGTTTTGAGTACCGTTTGTCGTGCATGTGAGATTCAAGTGGATGATTTCCCTTTTTATGGTGATTTGCTTGTGTTGGACATGACGGCATTCGACGCGATTCTGGGGATGGACTGGATGACGAGGCACCGGGCGTCGATCGATTGATATCGGTGGCGGGTGACCATAGTATCAGGCGACACGATCGTTACTTGTGTCTTGGGCAGTAGGAGCGGAGTACTCCTGTCTGCGTTAACTGTTGGGGATGAGGCAGAGACCGTGCATATAAGAGAGCTACCGAGAGTGGTATGCGAGTTCCCGGAAGTCTTTCCGGAGGAGCTGTCAGGATTACCGCCGGCGTGTGAGGTGGAGTTTAGTATCGACTTGATCCCAGGTACGGCACCGATCTCTATGGCCCCGTATCGGTTAACACCGGCCGAGTTGGTCGAGCTGAAGCGACAACTCGAGGAGCTTCGGGAGAAGGGATTTATCCGACCGAGTGCTTCACCGTGGGGAGCACCTGCCCTCTTCGTGAAGAAGAAGGGTGGAGCATTGAGGATGTGAATCGATTACCGAAAGTTGAACCGGGTTACGGTGAAGAACTGTTATCCGATGCCGAGGATCGATGACCTGCTTGATCAGCTGAGAGGAGCGAAGTGCTTCTCGAAGATTGATCTTCGATCGGGGTATTTTCAGCTGAGGGTTCGGGAGGAGGATGTGGAGAAGACCGTATTCTGGACTCGGTATGGGCACTACGAGTTCTTGGTGATGCCGTTCGGGTTGACGAACGCACCTACAACATTCATGGATCTGATGTACGGGATCTTCCGGCCTTACCTGGATCAGTTCGTCGTGGTGTTTGAGGATGACATTCTGATTTATTTGCCTAGTAAGGAGGCACATGAGGAGCATTTGAGGACATTGTTGACCTTGTTGCGTACTCACCAGTTGTACGGTAACCTGGAGAAGTCTGGGTTCTGGCTTGCCGAGGTGAAGTTCCTCGGGCATGTGGTGTCCCGAGAGGGTATACTCGTCGATCCGACGAAGATTGATGCAGTCTCGAAGTGGGCACGACCCAAGAGTGTCTTTGAGATACGTAGCTTCCTAGGATTGGCAAGGTACCATAGACGGTTTGTCTAGGACTTCTCACGTCTGTCTGCACCGACGACTGCCTTGACACGCAAGGGAGCGAAGTTTGTGTGGGCTGATGAGTGTGAGCACTCCTTTGCCGAGCTGAAGGCTCGTTTGACCACCGCGCCCGTGTTGATAGTGCCGAAGCACGGGATCAGTTATGATGTGTATTGTGATTCATCTGGTGAGGAACTAGGTGTGTGTTGATGCAGTCCGGGAAGGTAGTTGCATATGGCTCGAGACAGTTGAAGATACATCAGCGCAACTACCCGACACATGACCTAGAGTTGGCAGCAGTTGTCTTTGCGTTGAAGAGCTGGAGGCACTACTTGTATGGAGAGCGATTCCGGGTGTTCTCGGATCACAAGAGCCTCAAGTACATCTTCTTTCAGCGTGACTTGAACATGTGGCTGAGGCGATGGATGGAGCTGTTAGAGGAGTACGACTTCGAGCTACTTTACCACCCGGGCAAGGCGAACGTCGTCGCCGATGCCTTGAGTAGGAAGTCGACTCACAGCCTAGCTAGTATATCATTTCGAGAGTGGGACATGATGGAGGAGCTGAGCATGTTCGGGCTCGAGCTCGATAAGATCACCGATGGCGTGGCTATGTGTTTGTTGGTGGCGCAGCCCACACTTGTTGCCCATGTGCTGGAGGCATAGGCCGGGGATGCCGAGACAGCAGTGATCCGAGAGAGGATGATCAGCGGTGTTGACACCGAGGGCTGGGAGCAGGGCACTGATCTGGGTCTGCGATACCGATGGGGACTATTTGTGCCACGTGGTTGTAGAGATGATGTACTGAGGGAGTCTCATCACTCCCGTCTTGCTGTGCACCCGGGTGGCACCAAGATGTATCGAGATATCAAACGGAAGTTCTGGTGGAGTGGGATGCGTAGAGCAGTCACAGAGTTCATTTCGAGATGCCATACTTGTCAACAAGTGAAGGCCGAGCATCAACGTCCCGCCGGCTTACTACAACCGTTACCGATCGCAGAGTGGAAGTGGGAGCATGTCACGATGGACTTCGTGAGTGGCTTGCCGAGGTCGCCGAGAGGGCTTGACGCAGTTTGGGTGGTGGATGACCGACTAACCAAGTCGGCACACTTCTTGGGCATGAGGATGACGGATACAGTTGAAACTTTGAGCCGGTTGTATGTTCGGGAGATCATCCATCTTCACGGGGTTCCGGTGTCGATTGTGTCCGACAGAGATCCGCGTTTCACCTCCAAATTTTGGGAGAGCTTGCAGAGAGAGTTGGAGACCGAGGTCTTGCTTAGTATATCGTATCACCAACAGACCGACGGTCAGTCAGAGCGCACTATTCAGATACTGGAGGATATGCTGCGAGCATGTGTGTTGGACTTCCGAGGGTCATGGGAGGACCACTTGCCATTAGCGGAGTTCGCCTACAACAACAGCTTCCAGGCCAGTATTGGGATGGCACCGTTTGAGGCGTTGTATGGTAGGTCGTGCAGATCGCCCGTCTGTTGGGCAAAGGTAGGAGACATGAGTCTACTTGGTCCGGAGCTTATCCAGGAGACGACCGAGAAGGTCGCACTGATTCGGGATCGGTTGAGGACCGCGCAGAGCCAACAGAAGAGTCATGCAGATCGACGACACATGCCTCTTGAGTTTTCGGTTAGTGATCATGTGTTTCTGAGGGTGAGCCCGAAGAAGGGCCTATTGCGGTTAAAGCGTGGCGGAGGCAAGTTGCCCCCGCGGTTTATTGGACCTTTCGAGATATTGAGCAGAGTTGGAGTTGTTGCCTATCAACTTGCATTGCCACCGCAGCTCGGGAACGTTCATAACGTCTTTCATGTGTCCCAACTGCGGAAGTACACTGCGGACCCTTCCCACGTGATTGAGTGGACGGACATCGAGGTGGCTGAGGATGTTTCGTATGAGGAGCAGCCAGTCAGGATTTTGGATAGGCGAGAGAAGGCCTTACGTGGCAGGACTATCCCATTAGTGCGTGTGCAGTGGAAGCATCACAGAGCAGAGTCAACCTGGGAGCGCGAGGATGAGGTTCGTGCGAAGTACCCCAGCCTGTTCGACCCTTGAGGTACGTCTGTTTTAAATTTCGAGGCCGAAATTCTTTTAAAGGGGGTAGATTGTAAGAACCGCCCCTGGTCGAACCGGAGGTTTTCGGCGAAAGTTGACTTTTTGCCTGAAAAGTCAACCGATGACTTTGAGAGTCATTCGGGACCTTTTCGGGGCCCAAAAAGGTTAGTCGTCGTTACGGTTACCTTAGTTGGTCCGTTTCCTTTCCGATGACTGTAACAGTGGGTAAAGTCAACTCGGGGTCTTTTTCGGTCAAACGCGGGCCAATTAGGAGCTAAACCCGATTAATTTAAGAGAGCTGGATTTATTTGAACTATGAGTGGTCCCCACTTGGACATGTTTCCCTTTTTGCTTGGAGGGGAAGAAATGGGGGTCAAAAGGACCCATATGCCCTTAAATGGTTGGTCTTGAGAAGTTAGAAGCAAAAGGGTAGTTTGGAGAATTCCCCTTTAGGGTATATGACCCATTGTGGGTGCATTTTCAGCCATTATTATATTGGTGGCCGAAATCGGGAGAGAGAGGAAGAAGAAAAGTGGTTTTGGAGACTTGAAGAAGAAGAAAGGAGGAAAATTGGTTACTTGACCCCTTGTGTTACCCAAAATCTCTCAAATCTGTTGTTTCTTCATCTATTCTTCATCCTCAAGATAAATCTCTCTTCCTTTTTCGTTTTGGGTGTTGTTGGTTCATGGGTTTTGAAGAAATTGATGAACAATGGTTGGGTTTTGGAGTTTGGTGTTTGGATGATGAATTTTTGGAGGGAAATGATGTTAGATGATTGATTTTGTGGAGTTTAATGAATACCCATGGTGGGTTTTTAAGTAGAGAAGTTTAGGGACGGTTTTTGGAGCTTTGGATGGTCATCAATGGAGGTTTTTGGGTTATTTTCGGGAAAATCGCGGCTGCAGGAAGAGGAAGGCGGAACAGTGCTGAAACGTCTCGGATCCGTGACGGGAGACGTCACGGCTCCGTGAGGGAGACCGTGACGGCGCAGCCCACGGATCCGTGACCAGATCCGTGGTAGACCTTAATTGGGCCTTTTGGGCCAATTTTGTTGAATTTTGAGTAATTGGAACGGTTATCCATAACCGGGTCCTTTTGGGGTTAATTGGGAGTTTTCCCTCTTTGAACCTTTGTGAATTACTCTTAATTCGGGTGTTGTTTTGTGATCCAAGACTTTGGACCCGAGCTTGGAGGAGGAGGAGACGTTTGGACCTCGTGACGAGACGGAGGGGAAGCTAGCCAGGTCGTCAGCAGCTAGTAGTTGAGAGTTGTTTACTTTTGAGGTAGGGAACGTAGCGAATACCGATTTAATTACGAAAAGTTACTAGTATGCATGTAAGATGATAATAATAACCGGAAAGGTCCTAGTTGGTATATAGGATGTGATTCACTAGAATAACCGCTTTCAATTACATTAATAACCGGACGAGTCATAGTTGGCATATAGGATGTGATTCACTAGTTTAACCGCTTTCAATTCTGGGAAATTGTCGTGCTGATAGAATGGCCATGTCGAGCCTTAGGTTGTGTGCTGATGGAAATGCCATGATCATTGATTGAGATGCATGATGTGTGACTTAGTGTCGATAAGATTGAGAATCATGTTATGATATACCCGGTGTAGCATGTTGTGGCTATGTGTAGGAAAGTGTGCCGTGATTGATATGATGTGTATCTTTGGTTGTGATATGATCAGGTGAGTGATAGACCGATTGTGTGTTATGGTGAATTGGCTCGGTTAGTATACCGGTCGAATTATGGCATTGTGATGCGTGTTAATCTCTTGATGTGTGTTCCAAGAGGAGTTGGTTCGGGTATGATACCTATACTGAGAGAGTATGCCGGTGTAAAGTATCGAGGACGAGGATGGTTTAACCATTACCCCGATGCTATGTGGTCCGGGAAGGCGTATGACCGAGGTATGTGCCAGTCCGTTATGCTTGAGGCCTCGAGTCTCCGTGACGGGAAGACATCCGACTGAATGTATTGCCGGTCAAGTATGTTACCCCGAGTCTAGGTGACGGGAAGATGTCGGGACCGATGCTCTGTGTTCCGGTACGATATAATTGGGACGGGTTGTGATAGCCGGTGATGTTGAGGACGGTTGTACTAAGTTATGTGTTGTTCTGTTGAATGTTCTAAATACTGATTTTAAAAAATAAAAGTGAATATGTATTTTAAAAATACAATTTGAATTATATATATTTAAAAAAAACTGATTTTTATGTATTTTTAAATTAAAATATGAATTTTTGAATATAAAAATAATTTTCATAAATAAAAACTGAATTTATAAAAAAAACTAGTTTTATTTAAAAATAGTGAAATTTTCATTTTAACACCCTAACAATGAAGGGTATTATTGTCATTTCACTTATTTTCAAGTTCTGAATCAATGGCATTAGTTTGAAATTTTGAGTAATAGTTAGGGGTATTATGGTCTGTTTAACTTTTTCCATCCAAACTAACAGAAAGTTAACGGTTGGGTATGAAAGTGAAATTAAAAGTTTGGTTAGGGTATGAAAGTGATAAAAATTTATGCCAGGGTATTAAAGTGAAAATAAATGTTTGGCAGGGTATTAAAGTGAAATTTTCCCTAAAATAAACTAAAATTAGTGATGAGCTGTGTGGGATAGAATGTTGTTCTTTTATCTCCATACACTATTTTCAGCTTCTTGTGCCCCTTCTTCTCGGCTTGTGGAAAAATCGCAGCCGCAATCAGCCTTTTTTTTCTCGCCACACCCAGTTTGTACCGCCGTCCCATGTTGTTGCTATTGTTTGGTAATTTTTTTGGGGTTTGTGAATCTAATGTGAAAACAAAAATTAAAATGGTATTTTGGTTTGGTTTGTGTTCTTAAATCAGATTTGACAACTTTAAAATTGAACAATGCAGGTTTTGGAACATCTTACATGTTCGTAAAAACTATATGAATGATCGGTAAAAACTGTAATATTATGTTATAAATACTATAACAATGTTTGATAAATACTATAACATTACATTAGATAAGTACTGTAATAATGTTTGATAAATACTGTAACATTATATTTGATATGATACGTGTCTTATGTCAATATTCTCCCCTAGTTTATTTTGTACCATTGTTCTTGTATTTGCCATTTCACTGTATTATAACCACGATAAATTAGAATTTGTGTTGTATGGCCAATACATGACCTTGTTTACTTATTGTGGACAAGTTTGGTAAATTCTTGGGGGTTTGTCACATTGGATCTGTAATATCGTTTGTATTTAACTATAATATAATTTAGATCATTCTGTAATATTTTTTGGATTATTCGATGATTAGATTGGATCTGTAGTATCGTTTGGATTCTTCTGTAACATCATTTGGATTCTTCTGTAACATCATATGGATTCTTTTGTAACATCATTTGGATTATTTTGTAACATCGTTCGGATTCAACTGTAAGGTCGTTCAGATTATTCTATAACCCTGTTAGGACTATTCTGTAATATATTTTGTATTATCGTTTGGTTTCTTCTGTAACATCGTTTGGATTATGTTGTACCCGTACTCACAAATTACTGTAATATTGACTATAAAGTTTTGTAACATTATTCATAAATTACTCTAATATTGAGTATAAATTATTGTAATATTAGCTATAAATTATTGTAATATTAACTACAAATTACTGTAACAAATTATTGTAATATTAACTACAAATGACTATAATATTGGATATAAATAACTGTAATATTACCTATAAACTCTGTAACAGTCGGTATAAAATTTTGTAACAGTAGTATTAATCATAAAATTATAGAAAAAAGCTGATTATTTTTTTAAAAAAATAGTGCAAAAAATGAAATATTAAAATATGATATTTTCGAATTCATTAAAAAATATCATATTTTTTAACCGTAAAAATTTCAGATTACAGTAATAAAATCAAATTTACCCATTTTATATAAAATGTCCTTAATAGATTTAAAGTTCCTTATATTTACATTTGTGTCATTAATGACTATTTTAATCTCATCATTCCATCTAATCTAATCCAATGATTATAGTCTATGTACATTTTATAACATAAGTTTCATTTACAACGGATTATACCCCTATATATATATATATATATAGATTAAAAAATAGTTATGACCATACTTCGTAAAACGGAAGGGGCTCGGTTTCGCTCTGAGTTTTTCTCTACGAGCTATAGTGCCTTCAACATCAACTTTGAATGTCTTCACCCATTCCTATGATGTTCCTCATCTGTTCATTGTTGTTTCTTCATAGGTTCTTCATCACATATTGATCGACGAGTATATTGGTGTAGTGTCCAGGATGACCAGTTAGGGCATCGGACCACCAGTTGCTAAAGTTGTTGTGTTCTTCTGGGTTCTCGAAACACATCTTGGTTGTTCTTGGTTCTTGATCATTTTTCTCTCATTCAGGTACTCTTTCACACTAGAATCATGTTAAGCTTTGAAGAACACAGTGGAAATGCTGTGATACCATCAAATCCTTCTACACCCTCTCATAACTCCAACTCACCTCAGTCGACTCTGAGGTTGCACTCCAATACAATTACTCCTCTTGTTGCTCAGGGTTCTCAGCATGCTGTCATTGTCCCTAATGAGGTTCCTTATCAATCACCAACCTCTGCTGAAGACAGGAGTTACATATTGAAAACCTTCAAGTGTATAAACATGCTTGACAGTGGAAAAATGTTCTTTCAGACAAGACCTGATGGTTCAACAAGATTATTAAATTCTCACACTCGTCCAGTGTTAATTGAGAATCCGTTGGATGTGTCTGTTCAAAGTGAAGGTGTTGCTTCCTCCTCTTCATCCTTGTGACCTCCTCATGGTTTTGAAAGAAGAAGTTCAACAAACCTCAAGAGGAATAAAGGAGCTCTGTCTCCCCCAGATTTTGAAAGGAAATGGAGAAGGAGACTTAGGCCAAGATTTAATTTAGATGGGGATAGAGGTTGGTCAGATGTTATCACTGGTGAAAAGGAATTTTGGGCCTTCATTAGTAAAGTGCCTCCTAAATCCTCTTTTTTATGGATAGAAGAACAGTTCAAAGAAGCAGGGAAAATACTAGCTGTGGAGGCACCTACAAAACCAAATCTGAGAGGGAGATGGTTTGCCTTCATCAGGTTCCAAGATGAGTTTGGTCTGTACACAGCAATTCAGAAGTTTAATGGTTGGTCACTCTGTGGAAACAGGGTCTTGGTGGCTAAAGCTTGGAGAAAAGAATCAAGAGGAAAAGGTTTCATTCTTCCACCAGAGAGAATGGAATAGAGGGAGAAAAAGAGGGCAGTTGAGGATCTGGGGGAACAAAACTTTGCAAAACTCCTTACAGGGTCAATGGTAACAAGTCAGGTGGAAAAGTTGAAAAGATCACACCTAGCCATTTCTCATATAAATCTCAGTGCAAATGCTATTTTGAGGGACTTGGCTGCTGAAGGTGTGAGTCTTATTGAAGTTAGTGACTTAGGGAACATATGTGTTATTTTCACATGTGTAGATGACGAGGTTTATAAGTTGATGCTGCTGGAAAATAAAGAATGGTTGGACAACTGGTTTAGGATCATCCCAGGCAGACAAAATTTATGCAAAAAAAGAGGCTCTTTCCAATGGTTATTCATAAAAGGTATTCATTTCCATGGCTGGTGTGAAGAAACTATGGCTGCAGCAGTAGAAACTATTGGAGAGCTAATTTACACTCATCGCTCTTCTCTCAAAGGCACTAATAGAGATTTGGCTTTGGTTTTGGTACACACTCAAAATATCAAACCAATTGACAAAATCACCAACTTTATGTTGGGAGAAGAAGAATTTGAGGTACTTTTATCCTCAGTCAATCACAATACTCTCCCACAATGGGTACTACAGGCTACTAATAGTATCCCCTCCTCAAAGTTGGGCTCAACTCAATGCTCTGACCCTACTCCTCAGTTGGAAGTTACTCAAGAACACTTTTCTTCCCCACAAGATGTGATTGGCACTCTCCCACGAATACTAGAAGTTGAGGAGGGAGGGCATTCTTTAGGATTAGGTACTAAGAATAAACAACTTATTACTACTGCAGTTATGAGGGTTGGTGAAGTTAATGTTTTGGAGGAGGCAAATGTAACAAACAAATCTCTGTCTGAAGTCAGAACACATAATATGCTTGGGAGTTCTGAGAATTCAATTCTTCCAACTGCCTTTGATGAAGATGCATCTATCAAAGATTCCTTGGATGTCTCTTCTCCTTTGTCACCTGTGGGAAGGAATGTTAATTCCTTGATTATTCTTTCCTCTCGACTGATTCACTCCCACAGACAAATTTGGAAGCTACAATATTTGTTTCTCCCTCTGGTTATGGACCAGTGGATAAAGGAATAATCTCCGCCCTGTCATTTTTTGAGAAGAACACCCCCTATTGGAAGCTGGTGTGGCAGACCACATTAATGAGATGGTAAGGGTTACAAATTTGACAATGCAAAAGATCAACCATCATTTTTTTCAAATTTGGGGGGGGGGGGGGGGGGGGGGATCATTTGGAAGGAAATCATCTTACTGATATTTTTTTCACAACATAGTGGAACCAAAATCAGAACACCTGGTAATACCTCACACAATTCTCTACCTAGTAGAAAGACTAAAAAACCACAAGTCTCCTATGTGTATGATACAAGGTCTAAAAAGGGAAGACAAGTTCCTCTGATTGCTTTACCCGATACTAGAGGGGGTGGAAGGAAGAAAAAATTCATTGCTAATCTGGAGGATCCTAAGAGCCCTTGGGACTATTGCAAATCTATTGGAATTAAAGCTATAGTGGCTGACCATTTGGTGATAGATCAATTCGATAATCTTGAAGCTGAGATTAATCAAAGAGTCAACCTGGAAGCAGATTCTAGTGATGATTTCCTTGACTTAGAAGAAGAGGAAGATGTGTGTCTGGATGAGTTGAATTCTCAGTCCAGATCTCCTTGCCATTAATTGCTCATGAATATTCTCTCATGGAATATGAGAGGTGTTTCGTCTGATCAAAAGCAGAGGGCTTTGAGGGAATTAATACAAAAAACTTCACCTAGTTTCATCTTGCTGCAGGAAACAAAACTGCACTTGTTTCCTTCTTTTTTCTTAAGATCAATTGGCTTGAATTTGGGGTGGGATGAGGTACATTTGGATGCTTTGGGAAACTCAGGTGGCATTTGCTCACTGTGGAACAAACACTTCTTTCAGGTTCAACACACCAAATTCATTGATCATGCTATTATTTGGTCTGGTTTTGCATCTGAATGGAACATCAATTTATCCATTATAAATATCTATGCTCCTTGTGGGGGGGGGGGGGGGGGGGGGGGGGGGGAGCTAGGAAGATACTTTGGTTGAATCTTATTCAGGAAATTAAATCTCTTGGAGTCTATTATATTTGTGCTGGGGATTTTAACAACACAGTGTTATGCCCCTCAGAAAAAATCTTGTTCTTCTCATCTATCCACTGCTAGTAGATACTTCTCACTATTCTTAAATGAGGCCCATCTTATTTATTTTCCTCTCAATGGAGCTATATTCACTTGGTTTGTACCTGTATCCAGAGCCTCTAGATTGGATAGGTTCTTGCTTGGACCTCAAGTTATTGCTGATTTCAAAATTTTGACTCAGACTGGTTATGCAGAGCTATTTCTGATCATAGGCCTCATCAAACAGGAGATTAATGAGCTAGATGGGATTTGTGAGATCAGAACTCTATCTGATTCTTAAAGGGCCAAGAGAGGTTTATTGGGGGACACTCTTATACAAAAATTAAAATCACTTTCAAAGGTTTGGAGACAGAAATCTAGACACAAGTGGCTCAAGGAAGGGGAGAGGTTCTCTAAATTCTACCATCTGGTGGAAAATTTTGCTAGACACAGGAAGAGAATTACACAAATATGGTCTGGGGATATCTTGCTCACCACTCCCTCTCTTATTAAGGGTGCAACTAAAGACCACTTTGCTGCTAGATTTGAGAAGGCCTCTTCAGTCATCCTTGATATCTCCTTTCTTCCTTTCAAGTCTATTTCCTCTGCCAAAGCACAATTTCTTCATAGGCCTTTAACATATGCTAAGTTTATTCTGCTGTTATGGACTGCAATGGTGAGAAGGCCACAGGGCCTGATGGTTTTACACTCAAATTTTTTCAGCATTGTTGGGATTTTTTACAGACAGATGTATCTCAGTTCTATCACCACTTCTTCCATAGTGGACAGTTGGGGAAGGGTTTAAATTCTTCTTTCTTCACCTTGATTCCTAAAGTCCAGAACCCCTTAACTTTTGAGGATTTCAGACCTATTAGTTTGGTTGGTTCAGTGTATAAAATCATCTCCAAATTGCTAGCAGCTAGATTGAAGACCATTATGGACACACTAGTAAGTGATGTTCAATCAGGTTTTATTGCAGGGAGACAGATCCTTGATGGGGTTTTGATTGCTACTGAGCTTATACATTCGGTAAAAGCATCAAAAGAAGAAGTGTTAATCCTAAAAGTTGACTTTGAGAAAGCATATGATTTTTTAGATTGGGGTTATTTGGATCAAGTCCTTAACATCGTGGGGTTTGGATCTGTCTGAAGGAATTGGATGGCTTCCTACTTTCAAGCTTGGTCCTCAATTTTGATTAATGGATCACATTCTCTTGATTATAAGCTCACTAGAGGTCTGAGACAAGGATGCCATTTATCTCCTTTACTTTTTGCATTAGCAGCTGAAGGTTTACATCATATACTACAACAAGGCATCCTGGCTGGCAACTTTGTAGGTATCTATTGTGGCACACAAGGCCCTATGATCTCACATTTACAGTTTGCTGATGACACTTTGATAATAATTAAAGCCATTCCTTCTCATGTGCACAATCTCAAGTCTTCCCTCAAAGCATTCGGTTAGCTTCTGGTTTAAAAATCAATTATCACAAATCCAAGGTGGTCCTTCTCAATCCCTCATCAGTTTCAGTGGAAGAGATCTCTAGAATTTTGGGGTGTGAAGCTACATCTTTTCCCTTAGACTATTTGAGGTTCAAATTAGGAGCTAATCCAAGGAGGTACTCTACTTGGCTCCCAATCATAGCAAAGTCCAAGAAGAAATTAAGTCTCTAGTAAGCTAAAATTCTAAACTTTGGGGATAGAATAACACTTATAAAATCTTCTTTGTCTTCTCTTCCCCTCTATTATATGTCTTTGTTCAGGGTGCCTTAGAAAGTACTTAAGGAGATGGAAATGTGGCAGAGAAAATTTCTTTGGAATGGCTCAATTACAAAGAAGGTATTACACAAAGTCATATGGCAATTAGTTTGTTTACCAAAGGAAAAGGGAGGTCTGGGAATAAAGAATCTCTACATCATGAACTCTGCACTCTTAGCCAAGTGGTGGTGGAAATTTGTTGTGGACACTGATTCACTTTGGAAAAAATTCTTGTGTGCAAAACATGGTTGGAGCCCTGATGATTGGAACTTATCTAATATCAACTAGACCTCAAGTCAAAATTTCTTAGGACATGTGCAATCTTTACTCTCTGATCCCAAGTTCAGCAGTGCAGAGGGTTTTTCTGGCTTAGAATGGTTTGTGGTTAATGGTCTTAGAGTTGATTTTTTGGGGGGACGTTTGGCTTTTAAATGCTCGCTTAAAATGTAGCTTTCAAAGACTCTATCACCTGTGTATACACAAAAATAACAAGGTTGCATTTTACTGGAACAATGGGGAGTGGCTTATTCATTTCAGGAGGAGATTGAGGGGTTGGGAGATTGGGAGATTGGCCAATTCAGGACACTATCTGATCATCTCAATTTATTCACTTTACAAGACTCTGGTCAAGACAAGGTGGTGTGGAAAATTCAGAACACAGGTTTCAAAGTTAAAAAGATGTACTCTTTGCTGGAAGACACTGACATACAGGATAAACATTGGGCAACACTACTTTGGTCACCTATTCTTCCCCCAAAGATCTCTACTTTTACTTGGTTGGCTTGTCACAATGCAGTTCCCACCAAGTTATTTTTGGATAGTAGAGAGTTAAATTTGGAGTTGAATGACACCTTGTGCCCTTGGTGCAAATTTGATTTTGAAGAAATTAATCACCTCCTCCTCCTCTCTTGTCATAGAACTTGGCTAGTTTGGACTGAGATACTCAATTGGTGGGGGTTCAAAGGGGTTTTTAACAATGATATTATCAGCTTCATCTATTCTTGGGAGTCTTATTGTCCACCTGCCTCTCTTTCTCAATGGAAAAATATCTGTTACATCTCTCTTTGGCATATCTGGTTATCAAGGAATGATTTAATCTTTAACAACAAACTATCTACTCCATCAGTCATCTGCAGCAAGATTAAGAGTTATAGCTTTAATCTGGAGTGGACACTCTTTATCAAGTATAAACCTTTCTCTTTCTCCGGCTGGTCAGATTCTCCTTCCTCTTGCATTAGGAAGAAAGCTTCTACTATTGTCTTATAAGCTCTTGGGCTTTGGTTTCATACCCCTGCTGTTTTTAAGTATTGGTGACTTTGTCTTGGGGGTTTCTGGGTGGTTTTGGGGTGGGTTGAGTGTGAGGAACTAGGCACTTGGTGAGGTAGGAGTGTTTATTGGGTTTATTAGTATAGGTTGCTTGTTGAGTGTGGTTTATTGGTTCTCTCATTTTTCCTAATCTTCTGATTGTTTCAAGTGTGGGTAGCTCCTAGGTTTTGAGTGTTTTTTGTTGGGTTATGGAATCATTGCAATACCTATATGCTATTTACTGTGAACTTTTTTTTCCAAAGGGCTGGAACCAATTTTTGGTCTGCATAATTCTGCAGTTACATGAGAAGGGATCTGGGTTGACTGGTACTATGAAAAAAAACTATCTTCGCAACAACTCAGTTGGGAATTCAATTTTTTCAACAAATCTCTCAGTAAACTCACATTACAGGACATATATTTTTCTCATTGTTGAGAGGGTTTTTTTTTTGGAGAAATGAAGTGTTATATCAACTGAAGGTTTGAAGATTGTTGGAGATCTGTTGGGACTATAGTATGGGACTTGGCTTTGTTGGGATTATCTGAAGATCAGAAGGTTTTCTTTTGGAATTGTTCCAAAGGGACTTTAGGCACTGCTGCTGCAAGATGTGTTGCATAATTGGGTGGTTTCAAGTGTATGGTGGAGCTGAGGTTTTGTGATGTATTTGGGTGTGTTTTTGTGATGGGTTTGAAAGTGTAGGTTCATTTGGATTAGGCTAGGTTTTTAAGGGTACTTTGGTCCGGTTTTGTCTTGTGACTTGTCTCACAAGTTTGGTAGTGAGCTTGAGTTTTCAATTGGGTAGTGTTTTGTGACTTGGAAAACAAACAACATAGTTTGGGGTTTCCTTCGGTTGGGTTGGTACCATTTCACAATTTGTGGGTGTATTGAGAGTTTGTTTGAACTCTTGGTCTTTTCTTTATTTCAAAGAATTGGTCCATCAATAAACTATGTTGATAAAAAAAATCATACTTCGTTCAAAAAATAAGATTTTTTTGAAACGGGTAACCGGAGAATAGTATTAATACCCAAAGGTAATCAAACAAAGAAGGGCGGAAACGCCCAGGGTTCCAGATATGTGTCTGGACCGACAGTAGCAAGTCCAGCGCTCATGGACCCATAATAATAGCTTACTTGTAATCGTTGGCAAACAGTCAAGACAACTCCTTACCATCGTCTCAAAACAGTGAGACCTAAAATACAAGTACCCAACCAAAATAAACGATAAGTTGTTTCAAAAATAAAGCAGATTATCATAAAGCAGATAAAACAGATGAGCTGTTGTTGCAGGCTGCCCGAGACCTCCCAACACTGGTTGTCCCGGGTCTATAGGTATAGGCCAGCATCGGCCAAACCCACCCCTTCTGGGTCGGATCATTCATGCATAGGAGGCTTCCCTGCCTCCGCCTGCTTCATCTGGTCCTCCTTTGTGTTGTCCGGCTTGTAGAGCTCTGGCGGGAGACTCGGGGGGACCGACGGCTGGGGCTCATATGGGACGAGAGCTCCGTCCACCAACGGACTTGGCTTGTCCTTCAATGGTGGGAACTCGCTGCCGGCAAGACTCCGGGGCTCAGGGGAGGAGTGGGTGGGTCTGGCAGCCGACGAGGCCGGAAGAAAACCCGCCGGAATCGACTGGGAAGCGGCGGAGCAGATCTGGTGGTCGGGTTCCATGACTCAGAAGCGGTTGAGGCGCCCGAAACAGGAAGGATGGCGAACTGGGGGATGACCGTGAGAGAACAACCGGATCAGGCCGTAGCAGCAACGAGAATGATCAGAGCAATCGAACGGGAAGAGCGGCACAATAGACGTGAACCGACTCCAGTGAAGGCGACGGTGCAAGGAAACCCTAGGGTTAGAGAGCTTTTTTTGTTTGGAGAATTGAATCCAAAAAAAATAAGATTTTTTTTTGAAATGGTTAAACGGAGATTTCATTAATGCCAAATGGCAATCAAGTAGAGTGAGGCGTGATCGCCTCGGGTTCCAGATTTTAATCCGGGTCGACCGTAGCAAGCACGGCGCTCATGGACCCATAATAATAGACCACTTTGTATCGTGGGCACAAAACTAAGCCAGCTCCTTACAACCGTCCCAATTATTCGACCTAAAACAGCTATCGTCTCAAAACAACGAGACTTGAAATGAAAGAAAACGATTAATCGACCTAACACATCGAATAACCAATAACTTATTTGACCTAAAGCAGGAAGAGAAATTAGCACACGATCGAAATAGCAGACTACCAAAATTGTGATGCCAGGTCTTCTAGGCCCCGTGCCATTGGAGCGATCTGGTGTCGTCAATTCTTCGTCTTGATTCACCCTGCTCTTTCGAAGTAGTGTAGAAGGCGAGAACATCGATTCGATCTGCAGCGGTTTGTTCGAGATCGAGGGTCCCGACTTCGGGTGTCGTAGAGGCAGACCCCGTCTTATCGTCCTTCCTCCCGGATCCCAGATCCGTCGGGGAGACAGACCCATGCCGGCGATAGGTGGCACGGCGCATGGAACCCGTATCCCGGAGAGTGGCAGGAGGGCCACGGTGGCTGCGAGACGTCCAGGAATCAGGGACGACAGCGGTGGAAGAGCCTTGAAGCCAGGGCTTCGACGGTGGAGGTGTGGGATTGCCATGGAGGCGGCTGGCGGTGGAGCGGCGGCGACAGCGGCAGCGGCAGCGATGGAACCTTTGGAAGGTTAGAAGAGTAACTTCAACGAGATTGTGTGGAGAGCTTTTGAGGAATTGAAAGTAGAGACTTCAATGGTGGAGAAAAAGGAGGGAAGGGGGAGGAGGCCGCGCAGAGCAGCCCTACTTAAACTTGACTTATTGCTACTGGATTGAGTAGACTACCTTGACTTAATATTACTGGATTCAATCCAAAAAAAAATAAGATTAGTTACTTGGAACAGTCTGATTGGATCATAAGTTGGTCCAATAAGAGAAAGGGTAAGTGTATTCGGTGGGTCCACACATATTGATATGTATCACACATTCGAACCTGTCCTCTCTACCAGTTTTAAAGGTTATGCTGAATTGCTGATCAACAGAAACACACACCATTCCCCCCATCTTCCCTGTTTCTCATCCTTTCTACTCCTTTTTCTCACTAAGGCCGCACTGTTCCTATTTTGGTTGACCAGGATCAAAACATAACAGATATCGGAAACTCCAAAAAGTATTTTGAGATCCATCCTCTACTCTTCAAATTGATGTCAAATGAGGACTACCTCCGACGCACCGCCGCCGCACATACTGGTGTTTCCGTACCCAGCGCAAGGTCACATGCTGGCCCTCCTGGACCTCGCCCACCAGCTCTCCCTCCGCGGCCTCACCCTCACCGTCCTGGTCACCCCAAAGAACCTCCCCATCCTCTCTCCGCTCCTCTCCGCCCATCCCTCCATCGCCACTCTCGTCCTCCCCTTCCCTCCCCACCCCAACCTCCCTCCCGGCGTTGAGAACGTCAGGGACATCGGGAACCCCGGGAACTTCCCCATCATATCCGCCCTCAGCCGCCTCCGCGACCCTATCCTCCACTGGTTCCACTCCCACCCCTCCCCTCCCGTCGCCATCATCTCCGATTTCTTCCTCGGCTGGACCCTCGAACTTGCCACCCGCCTCGGCATCCCCAGAATCGCTTTCTACGGCACCAGCGCATGCCTCACCTCCGTCGTCGACCACTGCTTGCGCAATCCGGACACGGGCCGGACCTCCTCTGTCGTTGAATTCCCGGATCTCCCCAGGTCTCCATCGTTTAGGGCTGAGCATTTGCCTTCAATTTTCCGGCTGTACAGAGAATCAGATCCCGATTCGGAGATAGTACGGAATGGAATCCTGGCGAATTTTGGGAGTTGGGGTCTGGTGTTGAATACGTTCGAGGCGCTGGAAGGTGAGTATTTGGACTACCTCAAAAGAGTAGCGGGTCACAACCGGGTGTTCTGGATCGGCCCTCTCAATCTGACGGGCATCGACGATGTAGCTAACCGGGGCATCTCCGGACCCGGGTCAGGTACGAATGTGTTGAGCTGGCTCGATGGGTGCCCGGACGATTCCGTGCTTTATGTGTGTTTTGGGAGCCAGAAACTGCTCAAGAACGAACAGATGGAGGCACTAGCATCCGGGCTCGAAAGGAGCGGCACTCGGTTCGTCTGGGTGGTCAAGGCGACCACGGAAGAGGGTTACGGAGCTGTCCCGAATGGGTTCGATGAGCGGGTGGCGGGTCGAGGCATGGTGTTGAGAGGTTGGGCCCCACAGGTCCCAATACTAGAGCATCGGGCCGTGGGCGGTTTCCTGAGCCACTGCGGGTGGAACTCGGTGAATGAGGGGATTGTGGGAGGGGTGATGATGTTGTGCTGGCCGATGGAGGCGGACCAGTTCGTGAATGCGAGGCTGTTGGTGGAGGACCTGGGTGTTGCTGTCTCCGTGTGCAAAGGTCCCAACACAGTGCCTGACCCGGACAAATTGGGAAAGGCAATACTTGAGTCTCTCCATGGAAATACAACACAAAAGATCAGGGCCAAGGAGCTCAGAGACAAGGCATTCACGGCGGTTAAGAGCGGTGGCACCTCCTCCTGTCATGTCGAGGAGCTCGTCAAACAGCTCAAACAACTACCCGTCAATGTCAAATATGGGCGTTCTACCTAAACTTGGTTGGTTATACCAATCACAAAAATGTATAATTTATCAAAATGGTCGTAACAATCATGTGTAAAAATGCAAGTGCTGGTTGAGAAGTCAATTATTACTGATCATTCATAGTGCTCGCTTCTCTCTCAAACCCTTGGCAGCGATACAAAGAAACAACAACGACCGAGATCATCGAGGCCCAACCCTAGATATTCTAAGATCCTTTTTCAAACATGTACTTGCATGTTTGATAAATAGACACATCTCATTACACTGATTGAAGGTGCCCGTAGTGACAACGAGGGTCGATGATCAAGAAGTAAGTTATTCATCAGCCAAACACATCGACAACCAATTCCAACGGTGATGAAAACGGTAGTCTTTTCTCCGGCTTGTTAGGTGAGTCTCTCCTCTCTCTCCTAATGGTAGGACCGTTCAACATTGCACTGACGATGGAAATTAGACTCGTTTCCTCCGCTTAAGTGGCAACAGATGCCTCCCCGACAACAACAATGGCGGGGATGAGGGAGTCGATTTGGTGGGGAAACCGAAGGGTCTCTTTTGTTGAGCTACGGCGCGGGTACCTCATCCTCGACAATCCAGAATGGGGCGGACAGGGGGCTAGAGGCTTGGCCGATATCCTTCCCAGATCCAGGGTTGCAAACTTCGATTACTCGAGGAATGAGAATGCAGCAAATCAAGGAGCTTGGACTGGCATACTAGGGACGACACTGGGGCTAGGTGGAAGTGAAGGCGTTGTGTTCGGCGGTGAGACCAGGGGCTTTAGTGGTTCATCGGGCCACACGTCGAGGCGGGGATTGGCATCGAGCGAAGGCAGGAGCATCGTTTGCAACGAGAGGTGCCAACAACTGGCCCCAGGGTTCCAGGACATATGGGGCCATGGGTTGGTCATGGGCCAGGTGTGGGTTGGGCGAAGTTGGAGGCCTAATGGGCCGAGGAGCTTAGAAAGTGAGGCTACCTTAACATTATGTTCCCGAGCGCAACAGCGTGGAAGAATTAGAGGCTCAAAAGGGGGGCTTGGCTATTCGCAAGGTAGTGGTATCCCCGATAGAACTTTGTGGGCAAAGACTCAATTTTTCCTACACGGCGGCAAGCCACGTGATGACCTCGAAGACCTCCTATTGACTGTCCTTGGTGGACTGGCTAGCGGACTTGGGATAACTTTCCGATGAGGTCGCTCGACCAGTAGAGGAAAAGGTGGTGGGTTTCTTTTTCCGTTCGACGAGGGAGAAACCTCGCATGTTGGCTGGCGAGTCATGCGAGTTCCAGCGGTCCATAGTGTTATTCGCAAACATGCATCCTTAGTTGAGACCACAAGACACTGTGCTCACCCATTTTTTAGTATGAGCCCTCATTTCCAATCTTCTGTTGGGCGCATGGAACTGTGGAGTAGGCTTCCATCTGGGAAACACCGTGGGCACATGTTTGGAAGTTGATGAGGATGAGGATGAGATGAGATGGGGGGATTTTATGCGAGTTCGAGTACGAGTGGACGCCCGCTTACCGATGCAGAGCCAGCTCTGGTTCCGACTCTCGGAGTTTGAGGTACAAACTCTTTTAAACATCTCCTACGAGCGTTTACCATATCACTATTTCTGATATAGTTGTGTAGGACATAATCAGTCTTGGCACAGTCCAAACATCCTCTAATTATCAAATTCGTCCTTTAAATTCTCCAATTTAATTTATTTAAATTAATTAAATAAATAGTTAAAAATCCCGACCCGGCTCCGACCCGGATCCGAAAACCGGACCGGATCCGACCCGGTCCAGAGTCCAGACTCGGCCTGACCTAAAACCGACCCGGACCCGGCTCAAGACCCGACCCAAACCTGGCTCCAGAACCGAGTCAGGCCCGATCCAGAACCCGAGTCCAGAGACTTGGGCCTGGCCCAAGGTCTGTCTCCCGACCCAAGGCACGTCTGCCCCAAAGGTCTCACTGGCCCAAGGCCCATCTCCTGGCCCAAACTCAGGCTGGCCCAATGCCGTCCTGACCCAAGCCGTCCTGGCTCGAGTCCGGCACCCTCGAGGTAGCTCCGGCGAGGTCTCCGGCCTCGACAAGGCGGCGGGTGGTGGCAGCGAAGCCCGGAGAAGGGACGGCGGTGGCTTGGAGATGCTCCAGAAAGGTGAGACGGTGGCCAACACGCGGACCAACGCCTCCTCCATCTCAGATCTGGCGAGAAAAGTGGTTCGCCGGCGTGGGTGCTGCAATGACGTCCGGTTAGAGCTTCGGTCGGCGTCGTTCCAGCCAAGCTCGCCCCAAACTAGTGTCGCAACAAGGTGATTCCAAGGCGGCCGCCAGGGAGGAGGAACGGGCGAGGGAGGCACGAACCGTGCTACGCTCTCTGTAGTCGGCGCTGCGCGAATCGCAACCGGAGAAGACGAACAGAAGGAAGGAGCTCTGGGCGGTGGCGTTCGATTTCGTGGCTGGCGTGGCTCGATTGGACTCGAAGGGGAAGAACACGGCGAGGCGGCGCTTCTAGTGCGAGAAAGAAGAGAGGGAGAGCGAGATCGAGAGAGAGAGAAAGTGGAGGGTGAGTCTCAGGAGTTGTGCGGCTGCGTGAAGAAGAAGAGGGAACAGTGATCGCAAGGGTTGGGTTTGGGCTTTGCTTGGGCCTGACTCGCGCGTGTGTGGGCTTGGCGTGCTGGGCTTGGCTCAGTCCGTCTGACTGGGCCGAAGTCAAGGCTTGGCCCAGGTCTGTTCCCCCCCCCCCCCCCCCATTTCCTTTTTTTTTTCTTTTGTAATTGTTCCAAAATCACCCGTTTTTTAACCTCGACGTTCAAATCGAAATTTTTTTAAATCTTAACCCTTTTAACCGGGGCGGTCTTTGCAGTCTACCCCCCTTAAAAGAATTTCGTTCTCGAAATTTAAAACGAACGTGCTCCGTTTGACCTTATCTCAGGGAACGTCCGATTAAAACTCTCAATCCATTACCCTCATGCACGCGAAAACACTTAAACCAGTTAGTCGATACCGGAATTCTCCGTCGGTAGAGACGTCGCACCGACACACGCAGTTTGGTCGAGATATCCTATACCGGAACCGTCCGTCGATATAGGTATCATACCGAAACAATTCTTACATCGCACTTAAAACGGATCCAACCCACCGACACTTCTCCTCCACTACTCACTTCACTTAACCAAGTATCGCGCACACGACAAAACAAAAGAAGCCCACGTCCCGATACTCGGACAACTCAGGGCCAACAAGGGTCAACGGTTAATCCTCAATTGTAAGGAAGAACAGAAGAATGTGATGCATGTGGGTTATGGGCCCACCACGCTTCCGCTGCGCCACTCTGATCTTATCGTCACTCGGCCATCTCCTCTGGCCGTTCTGGCAGCGTACTGGTATTGCTGCGGTCCTCCAATGCTCGAGTCTCTGTAATTACTCGATTACCAACCGGCCAAGTCAACATTTCAATTCACCAATCAAGCAACGGCCGACCAAGGCGGCAACCCACTTAGCAATTAGTCAACCAACACGTCATAAACAGCTCGAGCATCGCTCGTTAACCAACCTCGATCTCAACCGGTCGACATCATGGATCCACTAAGGTGTACAACAAACAGAGAAAAAGGTACAGATCAAGTAAGGTAAAATTAAACAACGCACTATAACAATCGAGACTCTTTTCGTTTCGACTCTGCGCATAGGATATTTCCGACCTGCGTCACCGAGCACTACGACTTTAACTACCTAACTCTACCCACCTAAATGATGTACGGTCCGAGGTTTTGAAAAATCATTTCAAAATGAAACCAGGCTCTGATACCAAATTGTCACGCCCCAAATCTGATTTTGACCGGACTCGAGACGCAACTTAAAATAAATAATTAAAAAGGACAAATTAAAATAGGTGAATCTCAAAATATAATAATAAACCAAAACGGAAGAGTCAACAGCTCATAAAACCAGGACATAAGGTATAATTAAAAAGTAAATGCACGTCTCTAGACCTACTAGACGAGACCCTCGCCAGCTCCCAAGCTCAGTTGTGTCCTGCTAGCACAAATCCCGCTCAACACCTGAAATACAACAAGGTAAGGGGTGAGCTTTCGCCCAGTAGAAAAAGTAGTTAAGGTAATGAACATCGGCTCACCACCACGAGTAACCGTCCAATTAGGGCATACTAGTACAACACAACTAACTGCCAAAACGGGGTTCATAGCCAAACTTACAACACACTCAAACAACAAACGTATCACACACAAACGAAACTAGCACACGTCCCGTATCGCAATCCCTAAACTCCGCCGGCTGTACACAGCCCGACTCCATCATAGCATATCGAAAATTCAATGTATCATATCGGATTGCCCCTCGGTCTAGAGGAGACACATGCGTCGAGGCTACTGGAAACGTTCCCTAGGAACGTATCTCATCGGAAGTCCCGGAAATGTCCCCAAAGGACCATAGATCATCGGGGTAGAAACACGACACCTAGTGCCAAACACGACCTGTAGGCCCAATACGACTCGTAGGCCTAATACGACCCGTAGGCCCAACACGACACGTAGGCCCAACACACCCGTAGGCCCAATCACAACCGTCGGCCTAGATGTCCTACACCGGCATACCCCCTCGATGTAGGCATCGTACCGGAAAAACACACCGGGGGACCGCGCATACGTGGGACCACATCATCGGCCTAGGTACTGCCCCACACCGGCACACCCGCTCGGTGCAGGTACCATGTCGGAATACAACTCCTCTTGTAACACACATCAAGATAATATCACGCATCGTAATGCCACAGATCAAACACGGCTCACCAAGCCCACAATCTTACCACAATTACACGACACGTCGGTCTATCACTCACCCGACCATATCAAAACCAAATTCACATCAAATCAGTCATGGCACACTTGCCCACACATAGCAACAACATATTACACCGAATATAATATGCTTTGACTCTTAATCTTATCGACACTAAGTCACACAACAAGCATCTCAATCAAGATCAGGCATTTCAATCAGCACACAACCTAAGGCTCGACATGGCCATTCTACCAGCACGACAATTCCCCAAAATATTAAAAGCGGCTAAACTAGTGAATTTTATCCTACATGTTACTAAGACTCGTCCGGTTATTTAATAATCGAAGGCGGTTATTCTAGTGAATCACATCCTATATGCCAACTAGGACCTTTCCGGTTATTATTATTTACCTAACATGCATACTAGTAACTTTCCGTAATTAAACCGGTATTCGCTACTTTCCCTACCTCAAGAAGAACACAACAACTACGTCTCCTAGCTGTTGACGTCCGGGCCTACCTCCGGTCTTCTCGGGCGAAGTCAAAGTCTGATTTTAACATGTAAAGTTGATAATCAGTCTCGGCACAGTCCAAACATCCTCTAATTATCAAATTCGTCCTTTAAATTCTCCAATTTATTTATTTAAATAAATAGTTAATCTGCCCGACCGGCTCCGACCCGGATCCGACCCTGTTTCCAGAACCGAGTCAGGCCCGATCCAGAACCCGAGTCCAGAGACCTGGGCCTGGCCCAAGGTCTGTCTCCCGACCCAAGGCACGTCTTCCCCAAAGGTCTCCCCGGCCCAAGGCCCATCTCCTGGAGAAGCGGCCACGTGTCAGCATCGCGCGCGCTCTGCTGACGTCACTTTGACCGCATCTTGTGGCTTAGATTGGTTCGTAGTTTGCACAATAAGGATGGTTTTTACTGGATAGCTACCCTATATATATATATATATATATATATATATATATATATATATATATATATATATATATATGGGGACTATCAAGTACAAACCTATATTCGGGTCAGAACGTAGAATCAAATTATCCAAATCGGATGGCCACCGAAATTCAGGGGGGGTTGGGGGTGATTGATTACGAAATCAATTACAAGATATGCATTAATTAAAAAGATATGCTTTAAATTTGGGCCTTTAATTCTACGATCCAATGGCCCAGATTGATAGGTCTACGTTCTGACGAAATTATAAAGTTTGTACTTGATAGCTATCATATATATATATGAAGCAAAACTATACATTACGTTTAGCGTAAACATACATTAGTGTGGCTTACACATACAACCTGATTTATATGTATATAGAATTTCTAAATCGCAGGTTCTGTTTTTTTTTAGCGAGAGTTGAAATTGTATTAAATTTATATCAGAACATCGATGTGCACCAGGGAATAAGCTCCCGGGCCACTAAGGTCAGAAAAAAAGAGCAATGGCTTGCTGAACCTTTTTCCACTAGAACCGTCGCATACAGTATTTGAAAGCCATATAAGCAAGGACAGAATATGAAAAAGGGGAAGGGGACGCCGGAAATCAGAGATATCAATAGCAGTTATGGTGGGAGGCAAAGAATCTGCATGGGAACCCTCCCAGGGGCGGTCCCCGATGCTCATCCAGCCTCTCAGTCCTCCTAGCGGGGCTACTTTCCCGCCCTGACATGCTCCTCCCGAGGTGCTCCAGCGGCTGACCTCTTGAGTGCTCCAGTGCCCTCACCATGTACCCCAGCGGGTGTTGGAGATTCAGTCTCCTTTCTTCCTAGGCCCTCGCGCACTTCTCCACCTAACTCACCAGAGAGCGATGGTGGGGCCTTAAAAATCGAGCTAGCATGAGACTGACAGGTTTCAAGTCGGGTAGTACCCCGAGTCCCTAGACCAGGAGGCACGAAGCCTGTGGAAACCCGGGGGAGCCTATCTAGAGCCAATGTGCCCTTAGGGGCAATGCCCTTGGTAGTAGTTGACCGGTCAACCTCTCCCCAATCTGTCGCATAGGCCTTGACCTTCTTATCCCTCTGGTACTCTAGTAGAGAGGAATCAAATCGTGAGGGGCCTTTGACTGCCAACGTGCACTCCTTCAAAACATGACCGAGCCGGCCACAGTTGTAGGAGAAACTTGGAAGCTTAGAGTAGGTGAGTTCAACGTGAATCGGTTCAGGGAACTCCTTGAATCGAAGGACCAGTCCCCTCCGGAGTGGTCTCTCGAGGAGGTGCCAGAACCGAACTTTTACAGTTCCACCCCAACACATGCCCCATTGGTCACATTATACATCCACACACGCTCCAGAGCGTCCCCGATGGAGGCACTCGTTTCCCGCATCCTTACTAGAGGTGGTAGACCCCTTGCGTGCACCCATAATTGCACTCGGTCAGGAACAGGCATCTCTCGAGCACACGAATCTAGATCACCGAGTAGTAGGGCCCGACCGTCAAAGCACCACGGCTCATTGCCTCGGACCCACACCCGAGCCTCAAAGGATTGGAAGTAAAAAACAAAGAGCCCCGGCCCTAGGTACTGGATCACGAGACCCTCAACCGCCGTCCCTCATGTGTTTGTGATGATACGCAGGAGAGTATCCTTACGAGGGGTCTTTGGAGACCACAGTTTCCCCCATCATCCCCCATTGCTGACGGGCAATGGCCGTCGATGTTGCCCGGGAAGACGGGACCAGTACTTCGACCTCTGTGTCCTCTTCCAATGAACATGAAGATAAGCCGTCCTGAAGACCCTGCAGATTTGAGATCAAATCAACCGAAGGCGGAGCGACTTCCTCCGTATCCAAGTGGCGCGATCGATCCCGCGTCATTCCTCTCGGAGTAGTAAGCACGCCGTGATGAACGTGATCTTATCTTGATTGGGGAGGCACCGGCATAACCCTAGAGCCACCACTGCCGTCCAAGAAGCTCCCCCATCGGAGCCTTCCCCTTGGCCGGATCTCGCTGCAACTGCGGTGCCCTACTAGGGCTAAAGGCCGACACATAAAACTTGACTCGTCCTGCGGGTTTAAGCGCAAAAACGGGACACGGCAAGTGTAACGGTCGCCAAGTAGTAACCGGAAGTAAATTCCGGGATATCGAGCCCAAGAGAGCAATAGACAAACACTTGTTATTTAAAGTTCGTAGCTAAGCTGTTTCATTAACAATATAGTTTTTATGTTATGAAAATAAACCTACAATGACTAAAAAAGCAAATAAAGAAAATATAGAATTTAGTAGCGAGTTTTCTTATCTTGAATCAAGTGAAGAGAAATCACGGGCACGGGTTCATAGAGTTCATTCCATAATATTGAACATGTTCGATTGTTGTGACGTCGACTTATAATAGAGGCAACGAGTTATCTCGACTCTAGTCCTAACTTATTTCGAATTATTCGGACCCTAATGGAATCTAACCACCGAGTTCTTTCGACTCTCGATGTAGGAAGACCCAAAGCGATAAGCTCTATGACAACTTCTAGCTTTCGACAAAACAAGTCTATAGCTATTGCAATTGTATTAACCCCACTAGTTCTAGCTAGGATTTAAATCCAACGTATGATCGATTTTTGACTAATTAGAATCCTCCTCTTTCAAGTGACAGATCCTAATTCGAAGTAATTACCAAGCCTAAACAGGAGGTAAAACATTAAGAACAAATCAATCTTAGACACTAATACAAATCAACAATCACCATAATCGAAGCATCCAATTTATAGAAATCTCTACTCTAATCCCCCATAACCCTAGAAATCAGGAGTTTAGGTGTTCATGGTGAGAAAATGCAAGGATGAAAAGAAGTAAACAATTAAACTCATAATCAAGATGAAAGTTGAGATACAATCACCGAATTAATCGTCCAATACTTTTTCTTCCCTTCCTTCAATCTCTAGCCTTGATGCTCACTTGTTTAGATAAAAATTGGAGTTTGGCTGATTCAAAATAATACTCTCCCTAAAATTATGTAAAAAAAAGTATAAAGAAAAGGGTTATATACTTTTTGGTACCCAAATGTTTCGCCCACGAACGATTTGGTGCCCTTATGTTTAAAATGACCAATTTGGTACCCTTTTGATTTGTCCACGGAAGGAATTGGCATATTCCGTTAGAAAGTTAACGTAATATTCCATTAATGAAGTCATGTGATCCCATGTGCAGTTAAGTGTTAAGTGAAATGACGATTTTGCCCTTTCTTATTATAACCTTATAAAATTTACAAATGAAATTACCATTTTATCCTTGTTTAATAATAATAAATAATATTATATTATTAGTATTAATTAAACTAAATTATTAATATTAATTAAACTAACCTATACATACACACCTAAACCTAAACCGAATTCATTTCTCTTCTTCAGTTCATTTCTAAACTATAAACTCTAGTTCTCATCTCAACAGAGGCGGCGATGTCAGTGCACGGGCGGCGACGACGACCTTCGACGATCCACAGCACTGCAAGAAGGTCCTTCGTCTTCCTCACAGCGTCGGTGGCGGTAAAGCTCTAGCAGCAAAAAGGGTTTCTTCTTCTCCGGTGTGGAGTCGGAGATGAGGGACGAGGGCAACGAGTTATCTACAAATACGGAGATGAGGGACGAGAGGCGGCGAAGGTCGGTTCCTAATGCTCGATGGTGAGGGCCAGTTCTTCTCCAGACCAGGTTTCTTGTCCGATTAGGTTCGGTCTCTACGCATTTTCGATTTCGATCTATAGAGCTCCGGTCTTTAGGGAATTAGATTAGGTTTTCATTTTTGGTGGTTTTGGTTTGGTATGAGTTTGGGGGTTTTGATTTGGTTATGATTTTGGGGAATATGAACGGTTGGACGAGGTTAGCCTCTTCGTCTTCCTCTCCTCCGATTTCTAGCACGAACACACGATCTCTGATCTCCGGTCTTATTTGGGGTTGAGATTTGTGATTTTGTTTTGGATGAATCTGAGGTTCAGCTCTGTGATTTGTGATTTTTTGTTTGTTTTGATTTGGTTCCAGAAATTTCAAACTCGTCTGTTCATCGTTGTTATCTGAAAATACTGATGGAGGGTTGTGTTCATCCGGATGGATATGTGATTTGGAAATACGCTCACAATTTCCAGAATTTTTAGTTAAGTGTTTTTGTAAAAAAATAAAATCATTAATAATACAAATAAATTAAAAACATATCAGATCAAGAAATAAATTTCAGAAAAAAGAACAAAAAATTATGATGAAAAACATACCATATCAGAATTACTAGAACAAAAAATTTCAAAAAAAATATTAGAAAAAAGAATTTAAAAATAATTATGATGCAAAAGAATTTAGAAAAAAAATTATCAGAAATAAATAGTATTAAAAATTATTAAGCGTTTAAATCAATAATATTATTTTAAATAAATAATTATTACATTTTATAGAAAATAAATAAATAAATAATTATAAAAATAAAAATATATTAATATTGAAATAAAATCAGGAATTGATTAAATAATTATCAATTTTTTAGAAAATAAATAAACAAAAGTAAAATAATCTTAAAATTCGAAAATTAATATTCAAGAATTAATATTAAAAAATTAATGAAATTTTAATAAATAATAAATAAATAAAATTCGGAAAAAGGTAATTTTAAAAGTAATTATTTAAATATTAAATTTTTATAAAAACAGTAAGCAAAAATATGTGAAATAATTAAATTCATTAAAAAAATTAAAAGTAAAATAAATAAGAATTAATAAAGACATCAAAGAAAAATAATAACTGAGGGTATAATGGTCTTTTTACCCTTAAGTCAAAACTCAATTGAAATACCAAAG
Organism: Erodium maritimum; assembly: GCA_963921825.1. NCBI lineage: Eukaryota > Viridiplantae > Streptophyta > Magnoliopsida > Geraniales > Geraniaceae > Erodium > Erodium maritimum. The sequence continues at coordinate 126,539,460 of OY997588.1, read as the reverse complement.
GGTAAAATGGTCATTTCACTTTGGTATGTTAGTTTTTTAACCCCATTAACTCAAATCGTTCGTGGACAGAACATTAGGGTACCAAATTGGAATAAAAATTCATAAGGGTACCGAATCGTTCGTGGACGAAACATTTGGGTACGCCAAGAAAATAAATCAGAAACCCCAAGAAAATATGGTCTCCTATGAGTTGCGGCGCAGCTAAATTAATAGGAGAATGAATGTTGCTGGCCTAAAAACGATCCACCAAATAAGATTAGGACACGCGGCTGTAGAGGAGTGAAGGAGAGCTAGACAAGTGTCGCATGCAGGAGGAGAGGTGAACTGGATTGGACAGGTGTCAGCCCCAAGGGAGTTGCGGCTGGAGCAGGACACACGTCGGGCTGAGGGAAAGTGGCGGCTGCGGTGCGCTACGTGTCAGCGAGGGTGAGGTGGCGGTTGGACAGGTGTCAGGCCCTGGCGTAATCTCTAATTTTGTTCTTTTTCGGTATTTCGCTCGCCCCGGCTTCGTTTGGACTCCGATTGATCTTGTTCTTGCGCCAAAAAAATCCTCTTTTCAAGACTACAAAACAAGACCAGTCATGCATATCTTTCGAAGCGGAAAAAATCAACCCTCTTGACGATCCACCTGCACGAAACACCCAAAATGTGTCGGTTTCCCATCAAAACACCGAACACACCGAGAAAAACAATTCCTAATGCTAAACCTAAATATATAATAAGAAACGAGATTAAAAGCCTATATAAATCGATATAATATGGCCTTTTTATGTGTTAAAATGCACTTGCATCAACACCCCACACTTAGACTTTTCTCGCACCGAGAAAACTAAACATAAATAAACATAAATTAACTAAGATAAATGCAAAGATAAATGCAACTCCGGGTCATTGAAAGCAGTAAAAATGCATATGTTGACTCAACTAGACAAAAATTCTTGTGCAAATGCACAAGCAAATCAGTGACCAAAAATCTAAGACTCAAAGAAGGTGTGTGCTTACACTTGGATTTTATCGGCAATTTGGCCTAGAGCATGCATAAGGAATAAGATCTCTCATCATTCTTTTCTATTTTTCACCAACCAATTTTTACATCTTGTAGATTGAGAGTGTATGTGTAGTAGATTACAAGATGAAGTGCAATAACTAGAAAGATTTCAAGTCTAACTATTGTCATTTAGCCTTTTGCTCTCTCGGTTCCACATACCATAGTACTAATCAAGAGCATAACATAATCTCATTAACAAATCTTATGAGCGGATGTTGTCATGCAGTTACGTTGCCTTGGGACTACGCGAGTGGTAAACCCACCTAGTACCTTTACGAGTCAAGTGGTAGATCAAAGTTTTGCTTGGTTTTTTCGATTACGTGTAGAAACTTTAGATCACTAAGATAGGCTGGGGGTTCACCTTTTATTTGTCGGGTCTCGAGGTATGGTTGGAGATGAACCAACTCGCAGCGGAAAATCAATGAAAACCAAGAGACGATTAAACCATGAAACAACTAACAAAGAATGGATTCACAAGAGAAAAATTCAGCACTATTTCTTACCAAAACAAGAACACCGGTTAACGAATGATTGGCTTGAGTCTCCAAGACGCCTACGTATCCACATGGGAATCAAAGCCACGTAGTTCTTCTCTTTGAGGACTCAAGAACACAAAAATGGAGGTGGGAACTTGCCAAACCCGAAATTGCAAGGGAAGGGGGAGAGAAGTTGTGTTTCTTATTCTTGTCTAGTGTTTGTTATGTTGAAAAAAGATGACTTAAACATAACAAAACCCATACTTGTCAAACTAAAGGCATGGGACAAGTATGGTGTCAAGTAAGGTGTAAATAGGACAAAGTATGGCAAGACAAGATTGGGTTAGGTGGTGAATCACCAACACCTTAATCCTTGTCTTGCTTACTTAGTACTAATTAATCAAGACTTGATTAATTAGTTCCATGGGCCTTGGTTGCATGGGTCTTTCATGGGCCTCTTGGAACATGGCCCGTAGCCATTTCCAACGAGGTCCCGTGATTCGCTCATCGCCTCCAAGCCTTCCATACCGGAAATGTCCAACATTATCCGACGCGATCAATCCCAAGAATTCAAGCCTGGTCTCGATCCGTAAAGTCCTATTCACTTACGGGCACATGACCCAAAACCCAGTTTTGGTCATGTCCCGAGACAACTCCCTTTTGGCCATTCTCCATAAATGTGTCAATGAGTTTCATCCTCCGGTGTGACCCTTAGGTTTATGCATGTCAATAGATCAACGTAAAATCCCATTTTACTTGATCCTATTTAAGTGGCAACTAACGAGACTTTAGTATTGCCTGACACTACATAACGAATCGACCCTGTCGATTCTAACCTGTCTGTCGTCCCTGTCATTATCCTTTTATCTCTGATATCTTGATTGAGATAAGGCATAGAGCCGTCATCCTTATTATTCTCAATCACCGTTCCTTGATTTGTGAGATGACTGAAGATATGATACCCAGTATCATGTGCATGGCCATGCTATTCTTCCAGTCACTCTCGATCAAGCGGCCGAGAACCGATATCTTTCCCATACCTTAGTATGAGGGATAAATCCCTTAGCCGTCTTTTGTGTCACTCATGTAGCCCGTCCACAAGCCAATCCTGGCCGTTATGGAAGCCCTGTTACGGACAACGTTAGGCTCAGGTCAAACTCAGTTGTTCACTACATAGCGATCACAAAGACTCCTTGGTCTAAGGATACATGACAAGCTACAACACTGAATATGTTCATGACTTAATCTATGGCACATATTCAAGGCGGGTCGTCCAATATCATGTCCCACATGATATCTATGATCAGACTCCGGAATCCCATTCCAATGACTAACATAACGTAAGCCATAAAGAGCCATCTTTCATACTAGTCGCTTCTAGTGAAGCTTTGTTGACTAGGGACCCATCGAGTGTGATCTATCTCGATCTATGGTTCTATTCGCATGGTGGGCATAGATCAGAGCACACGTCGATATATTACTCCAACACATAGGTAATATAAAGTCGCTTTAATTTTATTGCTAATGATGATATGTACATTTGGACATTTAGGATTGAACTACGGGCACTAAGACTAACAATATCCCACTTGCCCTAGTTCCAATCTAAACTCCAATATGTCCCCATCGACTTTACATGTCTAACATGATGTTATCATCTGTTGCAATATCGGTTATCTTCACTTCACCTTAGTTCAGTATTTATCTGATGAGGTGGATACGCCGCAGTACATGTTTGGATTTGTTATACGATCTAGGCTTTTAGCTTGCGCAATGGCCCTTGTGTTGTCGCAAGATGGATTCACCGGGCTGGATGGGTTTTTAATTACACCCAGCCCTGCCATGAATTTCCAAATCCACATAGCCTCCTTAGCTGCCTCTGCAGCATCCATGTACTTGGCCTCTGTCGTAGATTCGGCAATGGTATCTTGCTTTAAGCTTTCCCAGCTAAAGCTCTGCCATTCAGCGTAAACACATATCCTGATTGACTTCTAAAGTCATCTGGATTTGTCTTGGAAAACTAGCGTCTACTCATCCTTCGACGACTAGTTCAACATCATCTTTCCCCCGGGTTAGAATGATGTCTACTGGTACAACATAAGGCTTACGAGACGTCTGGTCTCATACATGTCATGGCATATATGATCGATCCTGCCCCCAGGCGCATAGGATTCTCATCATCCTTTTCAGCTCATCAGGTGTCTTAGGACACTGAGTCTTGCTGAGATGAATGCCATGACTAGTGGGTAAGAGTCCTTTCTTTGAATCGAGCATTAAGAACCTACTCAATGCCTTGTTCACATAGGTTCCCTGACTTAAATCCAAGACCCTCTTGGTGCGATCTCTACATATCTTAATCCTTAAGATATGAGAAGCATCGCCTAAGTCCTTTATTGAAAAACACTTCCTCAACCAAGCTTTAGTCTCGTGCAAGGTTGGGATGTCGTTTTCAATGAGAACCAGAAAGGTAATATTGCTCCCACTAGCCTTCTTATAAATGCAAGATTCATCCTCGTTCTTGATTAAGCCAAATCCAATTACTGCTTCATCAAAACGAAGGATCCAACTCCGACAAGTTCGTTTCAATCCATAAATGGATTTCAACAACTTATAAATCTTTCCTTTATTCTTCGGATCGTCAAAACCTTTGGGCCGAGACATACAAACATACTCAGTCAAATTTCCATTTAGGAAAGCGGTTTTGACATCCACTTGCCATATCTCGTAATTATGATACGCAGTTATGTCAAGAAGAATTTGGATCGATATTGACCATAGCCACTAAGGAGAAGGTTTCCTCATAGTCAATCCATTGGATCTGCCTATAACCTTTCGCCACCAGTTGAGCTTTGTAGGTCAGAGGGTTTCCGTCCATGTCCATCTTCACCTTGAAGATCCATTTGCATCCTATGGTCCTCACACCATTGATGGGATCAACCGGTTCCCAGACTCGGTTGTCCGACATGGATTGCATTTCCTCCCTCATGGCTCCCAGCCATAACTCGGAGTTGGGCCCATCCACGACTTCCTGAAAGGTGGCTGGATCATCGTGATCCACCATGACTTCATTGTCACCTCCGAATACCATATCTTGGAGGTGGAAGATTGATCCTTTCAAATCGCCTTGGACCTTCCGGAATTGTAACAGGAATTGGTTCTTACTCTACGACAATCTCTGGCTCCTTTCTACTGGGTTGCCAATTGGTTTAGACAGATCTGTACCATCCTGAATTTCTTCGAGATGCACAGTCCTCCCAATGACATCTTTGGAAACAAAACTTCTTTTCCATAAAGACCCCACCCCAAGCGACGAACACCATGTTCTCACTGGGATTGTAGAAATAGTATCCCCTTGTTGCTTTGGGATACCACACGAAGGTGCATATCTCAGATCTTGTTTCGAGCTTAGTCGAAACCAAATGTTTCACATAAGCCTCGCAACCACAAATCTTTAGGAAGGACAAAGCGGGCATCATCCCGTACCATTTTTAAAATGGTGTCCCTTCCACACCATTCGTCGAAGCCCGAATCACTATGAATGCGGTCGTCTCTAGAGCAAAACCCCTAAAAGAGATTGGGAGATCAGTCCAACTAATCATGGAACAGACCATTGTCTAACAATGTCCGATTTCTCCGTTTGGCTACACCTTTCAACTACAGTGACCTAGGAGGAGTCCATTCCAAAAGGATCCCATTCTCTTTTAGATGATCTAATAACTCTGTGGTCAAGTATTTTCCACCTCGATCCAATCGAAGTGCCTTAATACCTTTGTCGAGCTGGTTTTCTACTATAGTCTTAAACTCTTTGAATTTATCAAAAGCTTCAGACTTATGTCTCACCGAATAGACATAACCATATTTACTGTAATCATCAGTAAATGTGATAAAGTAGCTAAAACCCCTCCTGGCAAGTGAACTTATTGGTCTACACACATTCGAGTGTATCAGCCCCAATAATTCACCCGCCCTTTCATCGCGATCGATAAAGGGCACTTTAGTCATTTTGCCCATCAAACAAATCTTACACCTATCGATCGAATGGAATTCGAATGAACCTGAAAGCCCGCACTTCTGAAATGCTGATAGGCGCTTCTTGTTTATGCGACCCAAATGACAGTACCATAACAGAGTTAGGTTTAAATCGTTGGATTTAGACCTCTTGGTATTAACGGAATATATAGAACTTGAGGCATTGTTACCCATATCTAATATGTACAATCCTCCAACCATGTCAGTACTGGTATAAAACATATCATTGCATAGAACATTGAAAACTCCATTTCCAATATTAACATTATATCCTTCCTTGTCAAACACGGATACAGATATAATATTCCTACTAAAAGTAGGTATGCAATATACATTATACAATACTAAGACAAGGCCTCTTGGCAAAGCAAGACTCATGGATCCTACAGCAGTTGCCACAACTCTGAGGTCCATTTCGTGCTTTCCAAATCTCTCCTACTTTCAGCCACCATATATTAGTGCATGTGTGAGATTCAGTCATGGTATCTAATACCCATGAATCTTTGGAAGTAGAGAGATGTAGCTCTATAGAGTTAATACCGAATGAAGGCACGATCCCACCGCCCTTCCTTAGATCATCCAGGTTTCCTGATGAAGGCGCAGTCCTACTGCCCTTCTTCAGATCATCCAGGCTATTTGATGAAGGCGCAGTCCCACTGCCCTTCTTCAGATCAGCCGTGAACTTCTTGTAATCCCGGTTCCAATGACCAGGCTGTTGGCAGTAGAAGCAGACATTCTCAGGTGTCTCATCTTTCCTGCCAAGTGCGCATGGGCCCAGCCCTTGCCACTTCCAATTCCCTTGTTGACCATCAGAATATCCTTGGATCCCAGATCCCTGAGATATTCTTCTCAGCAGCTGATGACACTTCATGTAACTCTGATATGGTCTTAGAGACAGCCTTGTCAAGGACATATTCTTTGCGTTCAGACTTGAGGACTATCCTCAAAATTCTGTACCAGTCCAAATAGTTTGTCCCATTTAGCTTGACCCTGTCAAGAATGGTTTTTAATGACAAACTATTAATGTTCGCTGAATTTGCCATTTGATCTACAAAAGATAAAATTCAATCAGTAAACTGAATAAATTTTATGATGATCAAGCTTAAACACCAACAATCAATTCTAAACCTTTAGAATCTGAAACCAAGATCCTTGATTCACTCGATTAAGCTGAACTAATGCTCACCACTTAATCGAGCTATGTAGGTAGGACTCCATCCAATCACATCCAATGTGACTCTTGGCTAGGGTATGTACTTATGTACACGACTTACCCTATCTGTTACCCTAGCTCAACCTCAGGCCGAGAATCGTAGTCGGGTCCACCAATTTTCAACTATGGCTCGTCACTATGTAGGTGCTCCGCTAATGCGCACGACACCCACATATGTCGTCCAAACCTACTACCCCGCTTCCCCATGGATGCTCCGCTAATGCGCACGACAACCATAGGACGGGGAGGTAGTAAGGTGTTGATGATTGGGAGGTATCGGACATGACCCGCTTTTACTTGTCCAGTTGTGTTCAAAACTTTGGCACATCCTAGATGCGATGAGCACATCAACTACATTCCAAATGCAATGATGCCTCAAATTACATCCAATGTAATTCTTCCTTTGAACCCGTCAACTACATCCAATGCAATGACGGTTCTAAGGGTTCACACACAAGGATTAAAATTCCAATTTTATCTTTGCATGTGAGGTGATATGCTCGGTAAATAAAGTTAAGCATGCAATTCTAAAACACATAGAATTAATCATGCATAAACTAAACCAAGCATAAAGCGATAAATGTGCACATAATAGCCCCCTAAACTAACTCCCACTAGCTTCTTGAGCTCCACCGACTCCAAGCCGATGCCAACACCCGAAAAGCCACCAAATGACCTTTTCGCCCTTTCTTCGTCTTGAGTAAAAAATTACAAATTAATACACGACTCGCAGGTCGGGAATAAATAAATATTACAAACAAGTGGTTCGACGACCACACCTTGAAAGAATAATTACACGTTAACTCTAACGGCTCGCAGGCCGTGAAAAGCGATAAATAATTAAATCGAGCTCGGGGCTATTATGTACACCATTCCAACATCACATCACATATCGTGTTATCAAACAAGCATGTTATCAAACATCATGTGATTTTCCGGTTTTAATTAATAGCCAAGTTTCGAAATTTTTTGATGCTCGGTTTATCGAAACCGTTCAAAAATGAAACTTTTGAACATTTGATCTTCGAGTTCGTCATGACGGTTCCAAACTCGTCATAACTAACAAAACGGTTTAGCCTTGGCATGTCAACCATCCAATGGTCATGCTTGGCCTAGCTCCGTCCAACGGAGCCCCGTTCGGTCCCGGTTTCGGCTCCCCGAGAGTCCCGCTCCCGAGACCCGAAAAATCAAATTTTTTTCAAAATTTCCAGATTTGAAATAATTTTCAAAAATTCATTTTACATGCATTAAATCAATAAACAATAATTTAAAACATGTTATCAAACAATTTAGCAAAACAACATGCCAAAAACGAAACTTTCAAGCAAAACCGAAACTTTGAACACCGTCTTGTGAATCCCGAAGGTAGCACGGCTCTGATACCACTGTTGGGTCTCGAGGTATGGTTGGAGATGAACCAACTCGCAGCGGAAAATCAATGAAAACCAAGAGACGATTAAACCATGAAACAACTAACAAAGAATGGATTCACAAGAGAAAAATTCAGCACTATTTCTTACCAAAACAAGAACACCGATTAACGAATGATTGGCTTGAGTCTCCAAGACGCCTACGTATCCACATGGGAATCAAAGCCACGTAGTTCTTCTCTTTGAGGACTCAAGAACACAAAAATGGAGGTGGGAACTTGCCAAACCCGAAATTGCAAGGGAAGGGGGAGAGAAGTTGTGTTTCTTATTCTTGTCTAGTGTTTGTTATGTTGAAAAAAGATGACTTAAACATAACAAAACCCATACTTTTCAAACTAAAGGCATGGGACAAGTATGGTGTCAAGTAAGGTGTAAATAGGACAAAGTATGGCAAGACAAGATTGGGTTAGGTGGTGAATCACCAACACCTTAATCCTTGTCTTGCTTACTTAGTACTAATTAATCAAGACTTGATTAATTAGTTCCATGGGCCTTGGTTGCATGGGCCTTTCATGGGCCTCTTGGAACATGGCCCGTGGCCATTTCCAACGAGGTCCCGTGATTCGCTCATCGCCTCCAAGCCTTCCATACCGGAAATGTCCAACATTATCCGACGCGATCAATCCCAAGAATTCAAGCCTGGTCTCGATCCGTAAAGTCCTATTCACTTACGGGCACATGACCCAAAACCCAGTTTTGGTCATGTCCCGAGACAACTCCCTTTTGGCCATTCTCCATAAATGTGTCAATGAGTTTCATCCTCCGGTGTGACCCTTAGGTTTATGCATGTCAATAGATCAACGTAAAATCCCATTTTACTTGATCCTATTTAAGTGGCAACTAACGAGACTTTAGTATTGCCTGACACTACATAACGAATCGACCCTGTCGATTCTAACCTGTCTGTCGTCCCTGTCATTATCCTTTTATCTCTGATATCTTGATTGAGATAAGGCATAGAGCCGTCATCCTTATTATTCTCAATCACCGTTCCTTGATTTGTGAGATGACTGAAGATATGATACCCAGTATCATGTGCATGGCCATGCTATTCTTCCAGTCACTCTCGATCAAGCGGCCGAGAACCGATATCTTTCCCATACCTTAGTATGAGGGATAAATCCCTTAGCCGTCTTTCGTGTCACTCATGTAGCCCGTCCCCAAGCCAATCCTGGCCGTTATGGAAGCCCTGTTACGGACAACGTTAGGCTCAGGTCAAACTCAGTTGTTCACTACATAGCGATCACAAAGACTCCTTGGTCTAAGGATACATGACAAGCTACAACACTGAATATGTTCATGACTTAATCTATGGCACATATTCAGGGCGGGTCGTCCAATATCATGTCCCACATGATATCTATGATCAGACTCCGGAATCTCATTCCAATGACTAACAGAACGTAAGCCATAAAGAGCCATCTTTCATACTAGTCGCTTCTAGTGAAGCTTTGTTGACTAGGGACCCATCGAGTGTGATCTATCTCGATCTATGGTTCTATTCGCATGGTGGGCATAGATCAGAGCACACGTCGATATATTACTCCAACACATAAGTAATATAAAGTCGCTTTAATTTTATTGCTAACGATGATATGTACATTTGGACATTTAGGATTGAACTACGGGCACTAAGACTAACATTATTACGCTATGATTAACTCGGTACATGAGGGTCTCACTCTGCACAACGATCCGCCGCTTAAGCCTTTGTTAATACATAGATTTTATTGGATCCCCTTTCCCCGGGACCTATACTCAATTCCCTGTGCACAGTGTGTGTGATTTTGAAAAATTGTACCACAAACGCACAATGGGACTAACCACTTAAATTCGACTAGATTTTTAATCTATCAAAAACACATAGTTTGATCCCAAAACAACAAGCATGTGACCTCAACCTCTCCTGTACATGCAATAAGTAAAATAAGACTAGTATCTCTTAACTAGGCTCACCATATACAGAAATCAAAATAGAATCAAGCCGGCGACAATAAAAAGAATTGAAACCTAACCACACCTAACATTTGGTGTAATCGCTTTTTCATGTCTAAGGCATCTAGCATCACAAAATCATCTTGCACCCATTTAGCAATATAACACAAACACAAATACAACCCATTATTACTAACAACAGTAAATCATCCAAACAATCCTAAAAAATCCTCAATGATTTAAATCTACTCTCGGCTTGCTCATGTTGCCCAAAAATTACACATCCAAGGTTTACACACAAAATAAAGACGCATAAAAAAATTCCACCAAAAATGCATGAAGTGTAGCATAGAATGCAAACATATAAATACAAAGCATCCCACCCCACACTTTAAACCTAAGCATTGTCCCTAGTGCGACTCTAAACACATATTTACACATATTTACACATGCACCCGATAGATAATAACAATAAACACCCCACACTCAGAGTCAGGCAACATACAAGTCAAGAAATCCTATATGCATAGTCTATCAGCACAGCAATTTAGATGCTCAGCACCCACCAAATAGTATATAAGAAATACAATAACGGTAAAGAATTGAAAATAGGAAAGGATGAGATACTGCCCCTCGAAGAACCGCTACTCGACTTGTAAGCTGCCGTGGGAGTCCTAACGTGCATGGATGGATGGAAAGTTCCTCGCCCATGAGAACTTCTAAGAAGCTCGGCGCCATGGCATGTGACTAAACCGCTCCCACTTTCCATCCATTGTTGGGGTGCCTCCCAATTAGCGCGTTTGTTTAACGTCGTTTGCTCGACATGTAGGAGGCTCAATCAGGAGGCATCCCAAGAATCTCATACTTACATTGCGTCTGTCTCTTCAAGTGTGGATGTGAAGGCGGGAGAAAGAGCACAATGAAACAAAAGAATTTCTTCCTTGAGTTTTGTGGGAACTCCAAACTAAAGGCTAATCTCATCAAGCTTGCCTCAACAAAATAATCATGATCAAACTCATATTGGCATAACTTATGAGGGACATGAATCCCATGAATCGGAAAATGCACCTGCCAACAAGGGTTAGTAGCATCTACCGAAATAGAATAATAGCTCACAAACAGGGAATGAGAACTAGAAAATTAATAAAAAAACTTTATGCTCAACATTAAATTTATAAATCAACGGTATATGTTGAACATAAATAACAGATTTGCTAGAATCTAAAAATGAATCTCCCACACTAAATGAAATTTCAACATCATGCTCGATGTCTAGCAATATACAATCAATAGGAGACTCAAACATAACCCCTCTCTTGAGAGCATCCTCCATAGTACCCCTTGGATATCTAATAGATTTGTCAGCCAACTCTATGGATACTATGAGAAGATTTGGCTTGACAAGAGTTTGCGAACTATCTTCTGAAACTGTACACTCAATATTTACATCTATAGAATTCAGTGCATTAAAACTACATGGAGATTGAACTGGCATACTACAAGAGGGATAAGAACTTGATACCTCACATTCCGCACTTACCTCTAAACTCATGGTTGAATCACAAGTTTCTTGTTCCGGTGTGTCACATAAGTGCTCGGAATGATCATCATCAATGTGGACTGCTTGATCATCAAAGTTTGTCTCATTAATCAATTGCATGAGATCATTCATTTGACCTTGAAGCTCTTTCATCGTGGATGCTTGTTCCTCTTGTTTCCTCAACATTCGCGTCATCATCTCGTCCATCTCATCATGTCGCTTTTCATTCTCCTCAAGTTTTTTCAGGCGAGTGAGACAAAATTCTTGAAGTGACGATTCCTCGTCATTAGACAATTGCAATTGAACTTGATTTCATTGATCAAAAGTGGAAGTGTCCCCCCAATTTTGACTATCGCCACTCGAATGCAAAAGAACCTCACAGTTGTAAAAATAATGATCATTAGCTCCACATATATTACAATACCTCTTATTAGGGAACCAATTCTCCATAAAAGCTGTGATGCAAAGAATCAACTAGAAAAATATATACAAAAAAGAAATGAAACAGTGGTAACACAAATTATATAGCAAGGGTCGCCTAATTGTTCCCCGGCAACGGCGCCACAAAACTTGATGCCATGCGGGTTTAAGCGCAAACATGAGCACGACAAGTGCACCGGCCGTCAAGTAGTAATCGGATTTAAAGTTCGTAATATCAAGCCTAAAGGAGCAATAAACAAACACTCACAATTTAAAGCTTGTAGCCAAGCTATTTCTATAAAAACTTGGGTTTTATGCTTCAAAAACAAAATAACGATTAATGAAAATCGAATGGAGCACAAAAAGAACTAAATTGAGAGTTTTCGATTTCTTAAATCAGATGATGAAAAATCTAGGATATCGGGTTCATAGAGTTCATTCATAAAGTTAAATATACTCGATTGTTGTGATGAAGACTTGATTTAGAGGCAACGAGTTATCTTAACTCTAGTCTTAACTTCTTTCGAATGATTCGGACCCTAATGGAATCTAACCACCGAGTTCTTTCGACTCTCGATGTAGGAAGACCCAAAGCGGTAAGCTTTATGACAACTTCTAACTTTCGACCAAACAACTCTATAGCTATTGCAATTGTATTAACCCCGCTAGTTCTCGTTAGGGTTTAAATCCAATTTATGATCGACTTTAGACCAATTAGAATTCTCTTTTTTCAAGCGTTAAATTCTAATTCAAAACAATTATCAAGCCTACACGGGAGATAAAGCATTAAGCACAAATCGATCATAAACACTAAAGCAACTCAACAATCACAACAATTTAAAGCATTCAAAACATGGAAATCCCTACTCTAATCCCCAAAAACCCTAGAAATTGGGGGCTTAGTTGTTCATGATAATTAATGACATAGAGATGGACCAACAAGTAAATGATTTCATAATGATATTTAAAGAGAAATTTTAGATACAATCACCACAATAAATTGACAAATGGTTTCTCTTCTCCTTCTTCCAATCTCTAGACTTGGTGCTCTTGTATGACCAACAAATCCAAGAGTAGAAACTCAAAGAAGAAGCTCTCCTATAGATGATTTTTCTCCAAAAATAATGAAACCTTTGGCTCAAAACCCTCTACAATCCAATAAAGCTCCACCGTATGTCTCGAACAAATGCATCTCTCCCCCATAAAGTATAGATCTCAACAATAAATTCAGAAAGTAAACAAACCCTGTGTAAAATTCTCTTTTAAAATTAAATACTCAATAGACTTGTTCTTTGTATATGTATGGAGAAGAAAAGAAAAATAAATCAATAAATAAAATCAAAGTTGTTCGAGCTCCTCTGCGTCGCTCCCTATTCCCCGTGTAAAAAATAATTAAGCTCCCCTTAAATAATGAAGGAGCTCTCCTTTCTGTCAAATGCAGCGCAGAAAAAATGATGGTAAGAGGCAGAGCTGCTGCCCTACACGCATCAGAGGGAGATAGGCTGAAAGATGGAGGAGCTGGCTTTGGACAAGTGTCGCGTGATGGGAAGGTGGCGGTTGCCACATGGCGATGAGCTGGCGGCCACATAAGGAGAGGGGGACCGGCGCGCCAGCTGTCGGTCGCTGGATGGTCCAGCCGTAAGGGGGTGGGCCGGCTGGGCCTGGACAGATGTCAGGCTCTGACTCGCTACTCCATTTTTGCTCATATTTCGTTATTTTGCTCCCACCGACTTAGTTTGGAATCTGATCGATCTCGTTCTTGCGCCAACATTTTTATCTTTTCAAGACCTATAAAACTAGACCAGTCATGCATATATTCCGGAGCGAACAAAACTGACCCTTTTGACGGTATACCTGCATGAAACACCCAAAATGCGTCGGTTTTCCATTGAAACAACGAACGCACAGAGAAAAAAAATTATTCATGCTAAACCTAACTATACGATAAGAAATGAGACTAAAAGCCTATATAACTAGATATAATGTGGCCATTTTATGTGTTAAAATGCACCCGCATCACAACCACAACCCTACCCCTTGTATCCGGAGTTGAGGAAACAAAGGCAGGCTCGTGACGTGAGGGTGAAGAAACCACAGTCGTCGCTCCAACATGGGGAGGGTCCAATGGCGGCGTAACCCTAGGAACCGCACCACCCTGGTGGGAACAACCAGAGCAAGGTCATGGCAGTTGTGTGGGGCCGGCGAACTAGGGTTTGGAGAAGGCTGGGCTAGAAGGCCCTTACTTGCAGGAGAAGTAACTGTGGGACGCCGTTTGGAGACGGGCCTCCCACGTCTCGGCTTGGCTGTCGGAGTCGGGGAGGCTAGCCCCAAGGAGAAGGAGACCATACCTGAGGCTTCTCCCAGATGAGGGAGAGTCGGAGTCGGCAACCCAGGCGGAGAGGCAGAGGGAGCACGAGTCGGCTTGAGTTTTCTCCGCCGACGGCTCGTATCCCCAACACCTTGGGCGGTCTGTAGGGGACAAGGTAATGCAAGGAGGGCACCACCCGTAGGAGCGACGACAACAGCCACGGTTGGAACCACCGCAGAGGGCATGTCGACGGCGACAGGGGTAGAGGAGAGCACCATAGTTATGCGTGGCTAGGGCTAGTAGAGAATCTCAAATTGAGAGAGTTGCAAAATTGTATTGTGGATTTAAATCGCAGGTTCTATTAATCCAAATTCAGTCGACTATGATTTTTAATTAAACTATATGTTTCCAAATATTCTATTACGTGAAAAAAAAAGATATTCCAAATCAAAAGATTCGTATAATCAAGGAAATATTTTTTCTATTATTTGTACATACTGAAAGTCTGATTTACCCTTAATTCGAATGCATTAAGGAAATACGATTAGAATTAGGTGCGTGTAATAGTAATCCAATTTTGATCGCAGCCCTAAAAACTATTTATTAACAAGGCCTTGATTGATTCGTATTTCGTAAAAATTTGGACTATTCGTTCCTGAATATTATTCCATATATATGTGTGTTATATAAAAGTTGTTATAAAGATATTATTAAACATATTTCAATGTTAAATGGTGTTTTTACTTTCAAACAGGTTACAAATGCAGTAAAAAAAAATAATGAATCCACATAGCCGAGGAGTAAACATATTTCGTCGGCCATGTTTTCAATCTCCGACAAATTGAGAAATCGTCGGCCAACTCTTCCAAACAGAGAGCAAAATGCTCTGTTTTTTTCTAAGCAATGGTCGTTTCCACATCCAATTGATCGTTTTTTTAAACAAGCACATACATAAATTGTTTTATTCCGATACGAGTGTTTTGGTATAATATTTTTTAATTATAGATGCTAATTACTCAAAATACACTTTTATTTCTAAAAAAATACTTACTCGAGGAATGCGAAAATCGTCGGTCTAGAATTCCACATTTTCAGCGCTCAAATTTCTACTTCGTACTGAAATAACCCTAAATAACCGAATTCATTAGAATCTCGTTTCCCCTTTTTTCTTTTTTATTTCTTCTCCTTCGAATTCACTTCGTTTCTCTCTCGGGATAACCCTCTTCTTGGACCCTCTGCTCCGTCTACGACCTCCACGATGTTGACGTCGTCCGAACTCCGGCTTCTCATCCCCGACCAGACTCCGGCTTCTCAGCCCTGTCCCAACTCCAGCTTCTCATCACCGTTCGAACTCCGGCCTCTCAGCCCCGTCCCAACTTCGGCGTCTCATCCCTGTCCCAACTTCAGCACGTCTCCTACTCCGAACTCGTTTCAGAGACTCTCCGGTTTCCTCCTCCACCAATTAAGGTTAGTTCTCTCGTTATACGAGGTATCTGGTGTGGAGGTAGGTCAACATTTTTATTGGCAAATAGGGGGATTCCAAGTCCACGGTCAAGTGCTTATTACTTCTTGGGTCAACATTTTTATTGGCAAATAAGGGAATTCCAAGTCCACGACCAAGTGCTTATTACTTCTTGGGTTGTAATTGCTATTTTATTAGGTTCAGCTATTCTAGCTGTTCAAAATCCGCAAACCATTCTGATAGACGCTCAGAATTTCTTCGAGTATGTCCTTGAATTCATTCGAAACGTAAACAAAACTCAGATCGGAGAAGAATATAGCCCGTAGATTCCCTTGATTGGAACTATATTTCTTTTTATTTTTCTATTCGTATTGATGTTAAAGTTATGGTTAGTTCTCCCTCCTTCAAGCTGATACAGGTCTCTTTTATGGTTGTGTACTTCCAAGTTTCGATCTTATTGCTAGCATATCCACACATGCATGGATTAGGATCTAGTTGGATTGTGTTTCAATTGAACTAGCAAACTACCCACTTTGTATTCTCCTTTGAAAAATAATAAACTGAAACAGTCAATGAAAAGAAAAAGGCAAGTGCAACTTCTAGCTTGTGAGATGCTTCTGACTGCAATTTTTTGATGATCACAGAAACACAGGATGCGTCTCGGTCAGAAAGCCATATTCCATATATATTTATTTGGGGTAATTTTCACCTCAATATCCTAACTCTCGTTTTTTTTTCACCTCAATAACTTAACTATTTTTCGTGGCACCTCAATACCCTACAATGACGTTTTCCGTCACTTTAGTACCCGCCGTAAACTTTCCATCCATTTTGGATGGAAAATGCTTGAAAAGTTCAAAATATCCCTCACTAACAGTCAAATTTTCAGAATATGCCATTGGTTTTCAAATTTTCTTTTTATTTATTTTATAAAAAACATTTTGTATTTTATAAAAATTAGAATTTCTTTAAAAATATTAATTTTGTATTTCAAAAAATCAGTTTTTTATTATAAAATCACTTTTTTTATAAAATCAGTTTTTTATTATAAATCAGTTTTTTTTTTTATAAAATCAGTTTTTTTATAAAATCAGTTTTTTATTATAAAATCAGTTTTTTTTATAAAATCGGATTTTTTTAATTATAAAATCAGTTTTAGATTTAAAATTTTAAAATTTATAAAATCATTTATATCCAATATTCCTCTCTCTCTCTCCTCAACTTCATCTGTCTCCTCCATTTTTAATCCCAACCTTGAATCAACAAAGCTCAGTGTTGCTGGTACCAGGTGATTTAATTCATACCCAATGCCAAAATTAGTAAAAAGAATCAGAGAAGATCCATTTCAGAGCATCTGAAATCGTAGCAGATGGTGAGCGGCGTCGTGCCGGAGGTCTCAGAGACGTCGGGCCCCGACGTCAGGCTGTACACCAGCAGAGGAGGAAAGAGCCTCCGAGTCCGATCTTCTTTTGCCGACGATGGCACGAAAGCCAAGGAGATCTGGTTCTCGTTTTCGCTATACTCCGATCTGGTTCTTGTGTTGTGGCTTTGCTTCACATAGCGAAAGCAAATCACGGTTTTGAGGAGCTCTGGATCGATCTTAGCCATAGATCCTTGAACATCTAGAATAAAAAAACCACAAATCTCACCACCAAAACCTGGTAGTGAAAGAGGCGAAGATGAGGAGGAGAGAGAAAATCTAGGTTCAAAAATAAAAAAAAATGAAAAAATGAAAATAAAAAAAAACAAATATAATAAAATATTAATTACATTTTTAAAAAAATGATTTTTTAAAAACTGATTTTATAAAAAAAACTGATTTTTTGAAATAAAAAATTAATATTTTTAAAGAAATTCTAATTTTTATAAAATAAATAAATAATAAATTTTGAAAACCAATAGCATATTTTGAAAATTTGACTATTGGTGAGGGGTATTTTGGACTTTTCAAGCATTTTCCATCCAAAATGGATGGAAAGTTGACGGCGGGTACTAAAGTGACGGAAAATGTCATTCTAGGGTATTGAGGTGCCACGAAAAATAGTTAAGGTATTGAGGTGAAAAAAAACGATAGTTAAGGTATTGAGGTGAAAATTACTCTATTCTTTTTTATCAGCTACCATATTGCATATTGAAGGTACTACTAGTATGATTAGGGTCATTTTAAAAACATGTCCCCTAATATTTTAATAGTCTTCTCTCCCTCTAAGCCCAATTTTCATATAAAAATATAATTGTTCATCAAAACATGTCATTTCCACATATAGATCTATTAACCATGTATCGATTTTTTCTTATCAACACCGCCCTATTTCTATAGAGTACTTGCTGCCTCTGGGTTATAATCTACTTTCAGATCAAATATTTTTTTTTTGATCAGCAGATTATTTTTTTATAAAAAACCAAGCCTTCGAAAAAAAGGACAAGGCCAAGGGCAAAGCCCTCAAAGTGAAACAACAACAAGAGATCAGCAAGATCCCAAACACTACTACAGTACTCCTATTACAAAAATCATCAAACCAAACCATGCCTTGGAAGGTAGGAAAACACAGCACAAACAACCACTACCTAGAACTACCCTACAACCAACCAGGCAAACTAACACAAAACACCCTAACCTTAAGACACAAGGGAACACCAAAATGACACCAAGGAAGCAATAGAAAAGAAAAGACCACAAAACGGTGCCCACACAACTAAAAGAAAACCCCACCAAACCTCAGTACAATCCAAATCACAATAAACAAGGAAGGACCTTGAACCTGCAAATCTCTACCATAAGAAGATATAAATCAACACTGCCCAACCACTTTGATACTTGGAGGAAAAGGGAGAATCCAGCCAATGATCCAGTCTCGAAAGATCCACAACAAGCTATTTCTAGGACTGCCCCCTTCAATTCCAAGCTAGAAACCTCAAGGAGAGGAAAGATTCAAAGTACTTGGAGTATGAGAAAACTTCCCTCTCAGTGACTCCACTCCCTCATCCATTTCCTCAAGATCACAGAAATCATCCTTAGAGTTTGCTTCAAGGTCTACTGCTTGATTCAATTCAATATCAAGGTTGTCAAACTGCTCAACCATTAGATCGTCATCAATATAAGTCTTTAATCCCAAGGCCTTACAATACTCCAAAGTCCCAGCTCCCCCTAACTTAAACACTTGAGTATTCTTCTTAATTTGAGCAGTAGAGGTGGAAGCGGCCACAGATGAAAATTGGACAGGAACTCTTGTTTTTGACCTTGTGCTATAAGCAACTGGGGTAAACGATTTGTTCCTCTTCTTTTTGATGAGGGCTTAGCCTCAAAATTTAGAGAGTTTGAAATCACAGTTCCCTCAGTCCCTTCTTCTTGGGCAAGAGAATGAGGAAGATTTGAATCCACCACTAATGATACCGGAATAATGATCTCTCTACCATCTTCCAAACTCAAATTATCGGCATCCACCACATCTCTGAAGCTTTGAGTTAATGGAGACGAGAGATGTAACTCCTGAGAATGGCCATGAGTGAATAATGGAGGAAAATCAGAGCCCCTTGCCCCACAAAGGTCTTCGGATGCAATTAAATCTGAGGTAACCGTTAGACCAACAATTTCTTGTAGATAAGATCCTCCATTAAAACCAGCCTCAGAAGATAATACACCCTTACCTACAGGGGTTGTCTGAATAACCCCCAAAGGAGCAGTCTCCGCAGGTAAAAGTACATTAAAATCACTAGACACGGAATTATCACTGCTAAATTCCTCGGAGGAGTTGAAAGGAGTCTTAAAAGTAGGTACTGGTGACAAAGGAACAACAGATACATCCACTGAACACACCATAAATTTGTATTCAGATTGTTCGAGCACCAAACTATCTTCTTTGTAAACCTTTGAATACTCTTGTGAATGAATTAAAACATAGGTTGCATCAAGATACTCACCAGAATTAGTTTGAGGATGGATCAACACCAAAGAGCCCAAATCTGAAGTGACAGCAGCAGAGGTTTCAGGACACCATCCAATGATTGGGATTCCATAAATAGCTACCCAAGTGAATTTTCCACCCTCATTGCAAAGCTTTGCTTTATCACCAATAAGACTCATCCATGGTTTGAGCCAATCAGCATCATCTTTTAGAGCTTCTATCTCCAATTCCTTATCAGGGAACAAGATAAGAACCACTCTGTTGCCAAGTGATTTAACCAGTAGTTCACCCTCTCTTTCAGCTCGAAAATCCTCCATAATTGCTTCAATTGAAATGTTCTTATGAAGAAAAGCTAGATGTCCCCTTGAAAGCAGTTCCTTGTGAGCTTCTACCACTTTTCCAACAGGAAAGGGATTCCTAGTAACTTTAATCTCCTCCTTCCTTCTCCAATGGGCAGATGTTTCAGAAATATTTTGTAGCTTTCTCCTTCGCCACGCTTTCACCACAAAAAGATTGTATCCTTTCAACACAAAACCATTAAAATTTTGTATGGCCTTATTGAACCCCTCAACTGATTTGAAGCACACGAATCCAAACCACTTCCCTTTGCTGTTGGGTCCATTTGGAGCTTCGACCTTCAAAATGTCTCCACACTCTTGAAAAAGATTTCCAATCCATTCTCTGGAAGCTTGTGGAGGAAGGTTATGTACAAAAATCCAGTTGAGACTCTCATGTGGCGAAGTCACAATCTCTTCCACTTGTTTATCATTCCCCAGCTTACTTTGTGAAGGTATGATGATTGATCGCAATCTCGACTGTAGAATCTCTGCTTCGCTACTAAGACTCTGACCCAATCCCGAACGACCAACTACCTCTGACCTTCTCAATCCACCTTGTTCAAAACCTGGAGGAGACCCAATCGATAAAGACGAAGCCATGGAAGCCATCAGAATTCTTAGTTGTCGGAGAAAGCAGCACCCGAGCAGTACCCAAAGGAGTCAAACAAGGATGAAAATAGAAGCAGGAGCCAACCACGGAAGGAGAGTGAAAGCTCCCAGACGAAGTCTTATACCAGACAAAGAGAGTATTATAGAGTCGACCTTATGCTAGAGTGATCAATATGACAAACTTTGGGGTTTTCACCTCGATGCTTCAGTTCTTTCTGGTTTTTTTCTTCTTTTTTTGATCAACAACAAAGCAATATATAAATACTCGACTTTTAGAGAATAAAATACGAGCAATAAGGGCAAAGCCCATACAGATGAAAGCACCGAACTAGCTTCGGTCTTAGACCAGTATAATGAAGGAGAGCAAACATATGCTAGGAACCTCAACAACCAAACACGGGCGTAAACTAGACAAGCAAGGTCTAATAACCTGATTTTACAAATATGAAGCCCCAAATACGTACAAAATGAAATAAGGCCTAAATACCGGATTTTACAACCACTAAGCACACCAAACAATAAAAAGATCTAACACTCAGATTTACCAACCATGACGATCAAACAGAACTTAATACATCCAAATCTCAGGCTTAAGGATGAGGAGATCTCTGTCTCATTAGCATCATCAACCTATCACACAGAAAGGAGATGGACCTAACAAGCCGACAGCCAACACTGTAAACGGAGGAGACAAAACTGAAGGGAAAAACCCACCAAAACACACGAACTGGGAGGGGTCCCTGGGAAGAGCTCGGCCTCCCTTGGAAGCTTGTGTCAGCAGGTTCGGTAGCATTTTACAAAATATGAGCAGTTGGGCAAGACCTTGAGCCGCAAACACCGGTTTCATTGTTATTTACTTTTTGTTCGCCTTTATGGCTTCCTAACAAACCGCTTGTGTCGATTTTTTTGTCACGGAGTTATGAGTAGACAGACCTTAGGGGCTCGATACCATGTAATGCTCTTCTACTGTGGTCAGGGATTTTCCTGATGCACTTTTTTTGTCGGATTGAAATCTAATTAATGAAATTGAAACTTTTAGTCAAAAAAAAGTTGGACATGATAGATAATTAGAGGATTAATCTTAGATTTCATGTATATTAATACTCGTTTAGCTATTTTTTTTTTTAAGGTGTGATATTGTATTCTTTTTATTTCAAGTTGAATGCTTGTCTAGATGAAATATGAGGATTAGTCATAAATTTCAATTCATAGTTAATGACCTTTATGGGTTGAAGTGGACATTGTTTATTTTGTTACTCTGTCATAAATATGTGGATTTTTCAGGATGGTTAATTTGGAAGCGAGATTTGTGTTCGTGAGGATTGGTCGACGAAATACGGTCGATGATTCCTCGCATATGATGACACCGTTGAGCAGGCCGTCGACGCCAGACAACCAAGAGAATACACATTGGTCTGCATCACTTGGGATGGTACCACCTCCTTCTTTCGTTTCCGGTTCCTCCTCGAGTTCGGGAAACTTCTGTTTGATGATTGGCTACAACCTCTGAAGCAAGGAAAATATTGTAGAGGCAAATACTTTCCAGGCCGACATCGTTGAGAAAAAGAAAAGGGGGAGGGGGAACGTGGTACATGTAAGACCTCCAGTACCCTGAAGAAGGTCCCACTGACGTCCGTTTCAGTTTGACCTGGAATGTTGCGATTCGTGCACCTGTATGTGCGAACTCTGAAGAAAGGTTAGTGAGGGATATTGGGTTTATTATTCGCGGATCATTCCCGATGCTCGGTGAGACATACGGCAAGCTTGGTGAGAAGAGGGTGGAACTCTTCAACCGACTCAGAGTATTCCCACCAATATTACATCCATATTTTAAAATTACTTCGTTGCATTTTAATGTTGGTGTTTCTTTTATTTTTGCAGATATTATATGACTTCGCCGACGATGACTACCTACTTTTCGGCTGGATGGAAACGGAAGACAGGAAAAAATTCCAAGATTGGAAGTACGAATACAAGACGGGATATTTGGAATATAAAGAAAAGGATCTGGCTAAAGGTAACCCAGATCCGGACCGTGATCTTCAAGAAGAGTTCAGTGGTCGGTCGGATCAGTGGGCGTGGTTTCTCAATTATTGGAATTCAAAACCTTTCAAAGTAAGTAATCCAGTTCCCAATAATATATTGGGGTATGATTTGGTTATTTGTGTTACTAATTTTCTAATACATTTCTATATGGGAGAAGAAACCGAAAAAGTGTGTGGCATCTCGAAATCAAATGAAGGCGAAGACGTGCACTGAAAATAGGTCACTGAATAGGATAACCCATGACCTCATACACGAAGGGATTTCCCTCACACCTCGGCTCGATGTTGGACTGAAGGCATTCCCACCTATCGATGGACATGAGCCGAATTGGGATCACGCTCTACATTTTCTATTCCTAACATCTTTTTTTGCATCAACTCTTTTTGTACATTCAACTTATGAATATTCTCGTCTATCTCAGGGAAAGTTCATAATGGCGAAGAATGTCATCCTCCCGGACCGAGTTGCCTTACTGATGGACGTGGAAGATGTCGGGTGCCCGGAACCTCTCTCTCAAGTGGTTGTCAGAGAGCGAGATACCCGGGAGATTTAGGCGATCTGCAAAGAAATCGACGGCCTTAAAAGATGAGTCCAACTGGGAATCGTGAGGAAGTTCAAGATCCTCACGGTGAGAGATCTTGGTATGTCCAATGCGTCTTTTCAATCCTCTGAGAGGGTGGACACGCTCGTCCGCACTGTCACGGAGCATTATACTAAGCATGCTCAGGAAATGGAGGAGATGAGGCTTGCATTAGATGAGGAGCGGAAGAAGCGGGAGGAAGTAGAGGCCTAGATCTCCCGATTGAACAACATGTTCTCTGAATTCATCCCGGATAGTACTAATATCGAGAACCCTGGGATCATCCAGGGTCGTACTAATATCATGGTCCCCGGGATCAACAAGACCCCTTAGGTTTTTCCTTTGTATCAAGCACGTAATATTAGACCCCTTAACTTTAGATCACATTTTCAATGTTTAAACTTTAAATTTCAAATATTTTGTATTTTGTTTGTGCTCATTATACTGTTGTATAGCTTCGTTTGCAAGTTTTGCATGTTTGGGTGCACAATATGCAGTTTTTAAGTCGTAACTAGATATCATTTGGTCGAGGAAATTCATTTTCCTTTGGGATGAATAAGCTTACAAAATCCTGACCGATGAATGTTTTTCTCGTTGTTGAAACTATTTGGCCAATGAAAATAATCTTCCTCAGAGATGAATATTCTTACAAATTCCTGATCGAGGAAGGAATTCCTTGGTGTTGAAATTATTTTCCTTGGTGTTGCCATTACTTGGCCGAGGAAAATATTCCTCGGCCATGTAAAATCTACACCGAAGAAACTAATTCTCGTCCAAGTAATTTCAACACCGAGGATTCGAAAATAGTAAAAAAAAAACATTCCTCGGCCAAGAAAAAATTAAGCTATTCGAGCCCGACGAAATTTGGCCCAGGAAATTGGAGTCGTATTTCGTCGGGCTTTGTCTGAATACACTTGGCCGAGGAATATACCTTTCTTGGCCGAGAAAAACAGTTCATCGGCCAATTGGCTTACAGTAGTAGTGGGATTAGACAAGAGGACCCGTTATCCTCGTACCTTTTCTTTTTTTGTATGGAAGCCCTTTCATGTATGCTTCACAAAGAAGAGGCTCTAGGTAACATTCATGGGATCTCGATTGCTACGGGATCCCCCATAGTTTCCCATATGCTATTTGCAAACGATTGTTATATTTTCTACAGGACTAGTCAAAGGGAAGTTTCCAACCTTCAAAGCATTCTTATTACCTTAAGGATTAGGTTAAATCAATAGATAAATTGGGGCAAATCTTCCGTATTCTTCATTACTAATACATCTTAAGCCGATACGGCTTCTTGCTGTAACATTATAGGCATCCCTGAAATTTCTGAGGCTTCCGCTTATCCGGGAGTTCTAAACTTGATTGAAAGGAATAAAATTAAAGCCCTTCAGTTTATTGATGATCGAGTTCTCAGCAAAATTAATACCAGAAATAATCAGCTCTTATCTCAAGGTGGAAAGGAGGTTATGACTAAATCCATTCTAACGGCTCTCACGGTTTATAATATGGGGGTCTTTTTCCTCCCATAATCTTTGATATCAAAGTTTCATGTGGCGTTGGCTAAATTTTGGTGGTTCGACAACTCAAAAGCCCAGAGACCGATTATCTTGAGGGATTGGGCTAAGCTTTGTATGCCAAAAGCTCATAGAGGCATGGGGCTCCGTAATATGGGAGACTTTAATGTTGCTCTCCTTGGAAAGATGGGCTGGAATTTTATGACGGAACTAGATGCTTTGGTTTCTCGGATTTTTAGAGCTAAAATTTTCCTTGATGGATATTTTCTAGGCAGCCGGTAAGGGGACTAATCTAAGTTTTCTCTGGAGTAGCGTATGGTCAGCTCAAGCCTTACTAGCTCAGGGAGCAAGGAAAGCCATTGGGTCGGGGACATCCATTCTCATTTCGAATTCTCCTTGGATACAATCGGACTTTGCCGAGTTGGAAGGACAATAAGCCATCTCGTTATTAGTTCAATGATAGAGAAAATTGAATGAAGAAGTGGTAAAAAGACTTTTTTATCGGAAGGGATCAAGAGCAAATATTAACAGTTTCTCTCTCCGCCTCAAGGGTGGATGATGGCTAGTATTGGTTTAGTGATCCAAAGGGTCTTTATACTACAAAGAATGGGTATTGGAAAATTCAACAGTTGAAGGACAACTGGCATGTAACAGGATCAGAGTCTTTTAGGGAGGACACATGGGACATCAAAGCCCCTCCGAGAGTCAAAGTTTTCCTCTGATGAAAGCGCACAAGCAAGCGATAAATATTACAAACTACAAACTAACTTGCATATAATATTACCGACTCCCTACCAGAACGCAAAATATGGCGCCCTAGAACGTGCAAACACGTGCACGTCAAAAGTGCAACAATGTGCACACCAAACCGTTCCACACAACGAGCACACCAAACTGTGCAACAAGTGCACACCAAACGTGCAACTAGTGCACACCACGTGCAATTATTGAAAAACGGTAAAGAGTAACACAAAATGAAAACTAAACCTAACCGAATCAGAGTCACTGTCGTCCGACCACGCGCCAAACTCAGCCACCAAAAAGTTCTGAATCAAACCTTGGTAGCAAGGAGAAACTTCAGATCCATTCGAAAGAAACAGCAAAAGCCGAAACTCCAGCGAAACTGTCGTCAGAATTTACGACCGTCAGCCAACGTACACGTACTTGTATGTTGTCTAATGACATTTTAGTGAGAAAAAGACTTGTGCTCATTTCCAAAAAGAAATTGTATTGATATTTACAGCAGGTTGCGAATGAGAGTGGAGGAGTACAAATTGATATTTCAGTCCTAAAAAAGTGGAGCTGAGCTGCCCACGTCCATCATCACTGATGCACGCATTTTCCTTTATTAGTAATTAGTAACAAACACAAATTAGATATCGTAGAATTACAAACTCCACAAAGCACTCTAATTTATTGCCCAAATTCAAAATTTCCGACTAAGGACAGATGAGTACTGCCTCGGACGCATCGCCGCCGCACATACTGGTGTTTCCGTTCCCAGCGCAAGGCCACATGCTACCTCTCCTGGACCTCACCCACCAGCTCTCCCTCCACGGCCTCACCCTCACCGTCCTGGTCACCCCAAAGAGCCTCCCCATCCTCTCTCCGCTCCTCTCCGCCCATCCCTCCATCGCCACTCTCGTCCTCCCCTTCCCTCCCCACCCCAACCTCCCTCCCGGCGTTGAGAACGTCAAGGACATCGGCAACTCCGGGAACTTCCACATCATATCCGCCCTCAGCCGCCTCCGCGACCCTATCCTCCACTGGTTCCACTCCCACCCCTCGCCTCCCGCCGCCATCATCTCCGATTTCTTCCTCGGCTGGACCCTCGAACTCGCCACCCGCCTCGGCATCCCCAGATTTGCCTTCTTCTCCTCCGGCGCATACCTAACCTCCGTCGCCCACCACTGCTGGCTCAATACGGACGCTGCTCGGACATCTTCAGTGGTTGAATTCCCGGATCTTCCCGGGTCTCCGTCGTTCAAGGCGGAGCATTTGCCGTCACTTTTCCGGTTTTACAGAGAATCGGATCCGGATTCGGAGATTGTTCGGAATGGCATCCTTGCGAATCTTGAGAGTTGGGGTCTCGTGTTCAACACTTTCGAGGCGCTGGAAGGTGAATATTTGGACTACCTCAAAAGAGTAGCGGGTCACAACCGGGTGTTCGGGGTCGGCCCACTCAATTTGACGGGTATGGACAGGGGCATCTCCGGACCCAAATCGGGTACCAATGTGTTGAGCTGGCTCGATGGGTGCCCGGACGATTCCGTGTTGTACGTGTGTTTTGGGAGCCAGAAACTGCTCAAGAACGAACAGATGGAGGCACTAGCGTCCGGGCTCGAAAGGAGCGGGACCCGATTCATCTGGGTGGTCAAGACGAGCACGAAAGAGGGTTACGGAGCTGTCCCGAATGGGTTCGATGAGCGGGTAGCGGGTCGGGGCATGGTGTTGAGAGGATGGGCCCCGCAGGTCCCAATACTAGAGCACCGGGCTGTAGGCGGGTTCTTGAGTCATTGCGGGTGGAACTCGGTGAACGAAGGGATAGTGGGAGGGGTGATGATGTTGTGTTGGCCGATGGAGGCGGACCAGTTTGTGAATGCGAGGCTGTTGGTGGAGGACCTGGGTGCTGCTGTGTGGGTTTGCGAAGGTGCTGACACGGTGCTTGACCCGGACAAGTTGGAGAAGGTTATAGCTGAATGTTTCGGTAAAAATATGACACAAAAGGCAAAGGCTAAAAATCTCAAAGACAATGCACTAGCGGCGGTGAACAAGGGTGGCAGCTCATATTATGATCTGGAAGAGTTTGTCAAACAACTTAAGCAACTACAAGCCAATGTCAAGCCTACATAAACTTGGTTGGTTGTACCAATAACAACGTAACATATATAAAACTACTTAAATGGTATTGAAAGTTCATGTAGAATTGTGTGAATCGTATTACTTGTGTTGTTGAATCAAGATACTAATGCATTGAATGAAGATACAAATAGAGTAAGAACTCAATAATTTTTTCTCTTATGGCATTAGTAGATCCCAAATAAATTTTCTTATGCACCAAAATCATTCCCTATTGTAAGGAGTGAAGTGATTAGGAATAGAGTTGGGAGTTAGGAAGAGCTATAATAATATTCCCTCGGCTTCAGCATTATTCTTATAGTTTGAAATTACCTCAGTGATCCAAACAATCAGAAGAGTAGATATAGTCATGTAGTATTCTTTAGGCAGTCTCAGCCAGTATCGAACTTCTGAGTCATCAAACAAGGAAAAGGAGATTATGGGTAGCTTGTAGTGGTTTTTTGGGTAAGGGTTGTAATTGGTGTTCATCTAAGGAGCTCGAGGAGGGTTCATATATGGTGGAGCAGGGTTAATATGTGGTGGAACTGGGTTACGGGAGTCAGGACCCGGAGGAATTGGTGTGTGTTCAAGAGAAAAAGTTCTTTTATGGGAAGAAAACACAAATCCATCATGTGTTGAGGCCAGAGATGAAGAAAAAAAATTTGGAGAGTGGTGATGTGGGTGAATAATCTCAAGTGTTGAGTGAAGTAGGTGTATCATTTCAGATGTAGATGCAGAATGGAACACGGGATGCACAATCGATGGAGTCACAACAATGGATTTATCTCTATCGACTGATCTGGAACTGGATGGTGTTGGCCTTCAAGCCTAGAAGGTGGAATTGGAGGTCTTGTTGGAACAGGCCTCTCTCGAATCAACAACTCTACATTCTTAGCTTGGAGCACCAAGTTGCGCCTCATATTTTCCATCTCTTGGTGTGTCTGGGAACACCATTTATACATATCAACTCGTAGATAATCCAAGCTTGTGCGAGCAAGAAGCTCATCTGGGCATCGTTGCCATCCATAACTCATAGTTACGTATCTGAGGCTTTGATACCACTTTTAGTTTTAGCTTAGATTTACATAATAAGACGAGAATCCAAGGAAAATGGGTTTGTATTGCGTATAAATTTATCTACATGACATTAAATTACAAAGCCTTTTTCTAAGCTAGCTAGATTAGGTTTGCACAATCCAATTCATGCCCAAAACAATGGCATCGCTAACTGTATATAGCAACCCAAATACCCAAGCAGCAACGTCAGCAAATCACACGCACGACTCTGTAAATCGAGCTCGAGACCACTCGGAGAAGAAGTACAGTGACGCTAACGGTATTTTGTCCTCCCAACAACGAGAATAAAATACGAGGCACGCGCTCGTCCTCTCGAATGCTCGACCAACTAATACTCTAAACGCACAGATTCAATAAATGGTTATTATTCAAAAGAAGATAAAAAAGAGATGGAATGGGGCTGAAGGAATCGTAACATATTGTGAAACATTTTCATCATTTATCGTTCTTGCATCAATAAAGATACTCAAGAGAAAGAGAAGAACACTATTTCCAACAACTCACACAAGTGATATCTATTTATTACATTGGTCGCCGACAACTCACATATATTCTAGGTTTTTGAAAATTGAAGGGTATTTTTATCATTTATTATCAAAATAGAGTAAAATAAGAAAATTTTAAAATGTAATATAGTTGAGTGATAACATCTAAAAATCAGTGTAATTAAATAAGAAATATGCCAAGATCAGTGCACTTATATAAGATTACTCCATGAATTTTGTAGATAACTATATTTACACGTCTGCAATGGTATGGTCTGGGAGCAACACAAGGTCTTTTTTACCATAACTTGGCCGGAGGGACCGAATAAAAGGTTGGGGAAAAGGAGGTGGATCAGGTGTGGAGACCAAAAGCTTGGAGCAATATTGAACAGGTTAAACATGTGGTTGTCCCTACCCTCTGTCCAGAAGTTAAAGGCACTTTGTCGAGCTATTTATCGCCTTGGTCTGAAGCGAGTTTGCTGGGAGTTGCAAGGGAAGATTTATCTATAACAGAATTACGAGAGCATATCAACAATGAAGCACCCTTGGACCTGCAATTCCGATACCTGGGAAATAGAATTTTCCTGCTTCTTTCATCTGATCAGGAAGTTCTCCCTAGTATTCTGAATTCAAAGTGGAAGTGGTGTTCATCTGCCTTCATCATGTTCGACTGGGCTAAGGAGTGGTTGAATGCAGAGGGTAGCTTTTCTTCGGTGAGAGTTTCTGCCATTCCGATCTCGGGGTGGTGTTTGGCGACTTTCAGAGAACTAGGAAATTCACTTGGGACCTTTATTCTATCCCTGCGTGATGAGACCTCGACGTTGTTGGATTTTAACTATTAACTGTTAAAATTGAATTCACACGCCCAATTCTTCTCTCGAGACTTGATTTTGGAAGGGAAGCGTTATCCCATTGACGCTCAGAGAATTAACGCTTTATCAGTCAATGCGCCAGATTTTGAGGTGAAGCATCAATCCGTGGCCTACAAAGAGGCCCTTGGTTTGACCGACACGTTGAGACTTCCGCCTCCGGAAAGGTTGTTGAAGGATAAAGGCGCGTTGCGTGCATCTCCCTCGGCGAGCAAAGTGTCAGATTCGCAAAGTCAAAGTCAGAGTCAGAGCAGCCCGAGCCCATCCAATCTCTTGCGTAAACCTAAAGTTTCTCGGGCCGGGGGATCAGTTAACCGAAACCTGTTGAGTTCTAGGTAATAATCCTAACTATGTGTATCGGTCATATGCGGCTAGGAGGTGTACTTTGAGCAAAGAGAATGCAGATCGTGATAAAAAGTGGAAATTATTCAAAGCTAGTCAGAAAGCTATTGTGGTTAATCTTGAAGCCGCGAACCAGATAGAAGCTTTGGACTTTGAATTGGGAGATTCAGTTGACCCTGAATTTCAGGAGGATTCTGATGATTTTTGCACTGATGACGAGTTAGATGAGGGGGTTTCTCTCCCCTCTTCTTTGCCTTTCTAATCAGAGTCGCAGGGTAGTTCGGTGTGGTTGAATTTTTGTTATATCACCTACTGGCTTTTTTGGTTACAGAGAAACAGTGTGGTTTCCGGAGTACCGTACAAACGGTTTCCGAGGTGTTTTTTAAGCCTCATTCTTTCAGTGTAGTTTCTCTGGCAGGTGACTTAGTGCGTCTTACGAGCAAGTTCAATCGCTGAAGACTACTGGCTGGAGGGTAACTTTAAGTTTTATTTTGATGTTTTGGGGTTCTAGTTTGAGTTTCTTTTGTTTCGTTTCTGGTGTAGCCTTTCGAGGTGTTCGTTTTCAGGGTTCCACCTCGGAATCGTGCAGCAATAAATTAATCACCTATCCAAAAAAAACTATATTTACACGTATTTTGAGTAATGATTTTATATTCAGTTGTTTCAATCGATATTTCTTTATCCCAACAAAAGTATTATTATTTTATCAGTAATGTTTTTAAAACATCCAATCCTTCGCAATGAAGGAAGAGAACAAGGTACTGACGAATCAGTCCTTACTACAAACAAGAGCATTTTGACAAATCAAACGCTCAATAATACCAATGGACATATTGTCCAACCAACAAGGATGGGTATAATAATCCTATACCCAGATTTTACAGACCTGAAACAAACAAGAGCTACAACACAAAAGCACTGACATCAAGCTCGGCTTCCGAACAATCACAACAACCAATTACATGATCTTAGTACCAGAATATAAGCATTAAGAAAACATAAAGCCAACAAAGACCACAAGGCAAAACGAGAAAAAAAAATCCAACCAATGGATAATAGGTCAAATACCTCCATTTAACAACCATTAAGCGTAGAATAAAATGACAAAGGTCATCGAAACCCCGATAAACCAACAGAAGCACAAAGATCAAGAAAAGAAGGACAAGCTTCGAGACAACCAAGGCCCTGAGAACAACAGCCAATCACCCTCGCTGCAACGAACTGACAACAAACCAACAGAACATGGACTTCGTCGGCCTAACGAGACAAACCTCTTAAGATCTCTAGTTCAGTCCTCGGTTACCAAAAGGTGACCCACCCCCGGCCAACACCGGGAGATGACTCAAATGGTGAGGACCAGTATCAATAAAGATACCAAGCCAAAGATCGAAGCCCCAAATCGCCATAGAATAAATCGGTGAGAGATACCCAGCTTCTAACCCAAAAACCCCCAACTTGGACCAAATAATTGTCGTCCAACACCGGACAAACAGCTTATCTGACAACTCCGACACACATAGTAAACTAGGAGGAAGAGGGGAAGAAGCAAAACTGTAGACATTAGGACTACCTCGAAAAAGATGCAACACCACACAAGCGAGATGACCAGATCTGAAGTTACAGAATTGATCAACATTAGCCAGCACTACTGGTAGTCAACCACTACAGACTCCACATTGGCAGCCAACGACGCCCCCCATCCACCTCCCATCTAGCTTTAACGATGCCAAACCAGGTTGAACCACTTGCTGGAGGTAAAACACTTCTTCGAGCCCTAGACCTCACAAGTGACCGAGAACGGAAGAATAGAACGGTGGAACTAAGTCAGGAGCACCGACGCGCCACCAAATGATTAGATATGAAGGGGTCCAAGACCGACAACCGGAAAAAAAAAAGTAAAAGGAGGAAGAATGAGGGGGGAGGGTATGGAGAGGTCGTCATCACCAGCGACGACCATGGACAAAGACCATGACGTCGTCGGTGAAGAATGATTCTATATAAGTGGCGGCTAGGGTTTTAAAAGAGGGAAAGTTGAGAGATTAGAGAGAGGATAAGATAGTGGTGGTTAAGAGATTGTTTAGTATTTACACAATTATAATTTGAATATAAGTTTTTAATAGATACAAAAGACTTAAATATCTTTTTTTTTATAAGCTCGAAAATTTTATTAAGAAAGACCAATTCCAAGAAGGAAAAGGGAAAGGAAAAAACGATAACCAAGGAGCTCAACAAACTGAGCTAAGGGACCAAAACACGAAATAAAACCAAACTAGGATACTAAGAAGAGCCATATAACCAAACAGGTGTCACACCGCGACCAACGAAGAGCACTCGCCAGACCGCATAAGGAAACCTGCAAAGAAAATCCAATCCAAAGAACCTCACCAATCTTCATAAACTGAGTGAACACGGTGGCAAACCTAATTAAATATCTTTAATTAAGTATCCAAAATTTAAAAATGACATTATATTTATTTTAGGGTTAAATATTGAAACTTACTCTTTAGTATTGGTCACGAACACTACACTACTCATGTTTTCAAAATGAACACTACACTACCTTTAAGTATTGGGCACGCGATTTTGTTAGTAAAAATGGACGGAATTTTCCATTCCGTTAGTCATATGACCTCAAGTTTCACATAATGGATGATAAAATGACGTTTCCCCTTAATTATATGACCTCTACACATTTTATAAGGAACATTACCATTGTACCCTCGTTATTGTTCCTTATAAAATGTATAGAGGTCAAATACTTAAGGGCAAGAAAACGTCATTTTACCATCCATTATATGACACTTGAGGTCATATGACTAACGGAATGGAAAATTCTGTCCATTTTTACTAAAAAAATCGTGTGACCAATACTTAAAGGTAGTGTAGTGTTCATTTTGAAAACGTGGGTAGTGTAGTGTTCGTGACCAATACTTAAGAGTAAGTTTCGATAATTAACCCTTTATTTTATTATTTTTGTTTACTTTGTTAATTACTATTTCTTTTTGTTGACTTATTAAAATTTACTGAAACACTAAATGAAATCTTCTCTTAGACCATTTACAATGAAAAGAGAATGAGATGGGCGAATCACTGGTATGTAGGTGAATTGGTTCGACGAATTCATCTAACTTAAGGATTCAACGCCCATGCAATTCGTTCTGTATTGGGCAACAAAAACGATTGTTTCATTCACATATTCTAGAACCATTTTTTTGCAATCATCTGAACTATTTCAAGTTTCCCAAATCAATTTTTCTAAATAATTTTTTTTAGATAAGCTCAAAAAAATTTATTAGAAAAAAGTTAGAACCAAGCAGGATCTAACCAAAGACAACCATTACAAGAGAGCTCTCAGAAGGAGTTGCGGGAACAAAACCCAAAACAAAAACAAAAGTAACACAGAATCACCCATCAATGACCCACTCTTCATCTTCTGAAGTCAAGGTCGGATCACCAAAAGCTTTAGTTGCATGAGCCAACTGAGCAGCTTGAATCTGATTTCCAATGTCCATAGGATTTACAAATCTCTCTCGACTTCTCGAATGGGCTGGTTTGATATGAGCGGTATAGTAACCCCCTAAGAACTTGGGAGGCTGACTTTGACGGTTTGAAGTTCTAGGAAGTTGCTTCGAATGTCGACCCTTGTTCAAAGGTTTAGGATTCAGAGGTTTAAGAAGAACCTCCTTCCACGGACTACTTTGAAAAACCCCGGTCGGATCTCCCTCGATAGGTACAATATTAACCGAAGTTGTTGGATCTCGGTGATCTGAAACTTCCACAACGAGACCACCCTCGTTAGAGACCTCAGGAGCCTCCATAGTGTCGACCCCAACATCATGCCTAAACACCTGGGCTACCGATCCATTAATTGAGCCCATCGCAAGCCCACCCTCAATGTGCTTGACATTCCTTTGCTCTGATCCGTCCCGTACAAACATGGACAAGGCCATTGGTACAAGCCCAAATTAACTTACTTTGTTCATGCATATTGGGCCTGTTTCCTCCTGCGGCCCAAGATCAGACAATACCATATCTAAGCCTTTCGGCCCAACAACATCAACTTGCGATGGAAGTAACGCGCCCAACCTGGAAACCAAATCCCCAGTGACTGCAATGCCAGATTCATCACGATTCGCCACCGTGATTTCAGGAATTGTAAAAAGTGTAATCGAAATGTTTTGAATAATTTTATTGAAGAGTCTAAACTCCTTTACATAAGAAGTTACAAGATTCATAGAAGAAAATAAATAATACATGATTTTCTAATTTAATTATCGAAATCAAATAAAATCAAATCAGAATAAATCAATTAGATTTATTCTGATATGATTACCTTCAATAGAATCTGAACCCGGATTTACAAGAATCACGGGATTCCCACTAGCTGGAGAATCACCATCCCGAGTGAACTCCGGCGAAGCATGATGGGCTGCAACAGGACAGATATGTCCTTCGATTGCACCCACCTCATCCAAATCTGCACTCGAGCAGACCTTCTCCATCTGCAGAACAGGGGCAACCTTTCCTCTATCTTTCTCAAGGAGCTAAAAAGCAAAACTCCGGTTTATACAACCCAGAGGACGATTGTTTTTCCGGCTACGGGAAAGGGCTCTAAACAAAATATGTCCAGTTCTTCTAAATAATGGTTCACCGAAAATGGCTTACATATGGTGCTTAGATTCGGGACTGATGAACTGATAGAGACAGAGTCTTCACTAATTGTTGTTCGTTTTCATGAACCAGACTCCTATGGCCACGAGAACAAAGACCGAAGGAATGTTGATCCACGGACTTCGGAGTTTTTTTTGTTAGAGATAGGCTTATCAGAGAGTTTGAGTTTATTCAAACCTCTTAGATAATATTCTCTTGTATTTGAATTGGTCTTATCTCATCTGTAATTATGTACAAATACAGAAGATTAATGAATACAGAGATACAGTTGAAATCCCAGAACCATCATGGTATCAGAGCAATACCAAAATTAAACTTTTTTTCTTCACGTTTCCGCATCTCAAATCGCATTCTTCTCTGCGATTGCTGCAGCGCCACTTTCTATTTCGTTTCTGCGATTCTAAACTTGCGTTTACCTCTGCAATTCGCAACAGGATCTGCGATTCCAACCTTGCGTTCCCCTCTGCAAATCGCAAAAGAGTCTGCGATCAGTCTGTCCCAAACGCGCTGCTCCTCACGATTCCGAGATCGCAGCACTTGCACGCCAGACAGCCCGTGACGTCCAGGCCGAATCACAGCACTTGCGATCAGGTCCCATTCAGAAGCCCGTGACGTCCAGGCCCGTGATTTGTTCCAGTTTTCAGACGCAGGCCCGTGCATTGTTACAATTTCAGGCGCGATTTTTTGCAGTTTGCGTTTTCTCCAGACGCGACTCCTACTGCACCAGCTGCGATTGCGTTTTGCATCTGCACGTTGCTGCTTCCATTAGTTGATGTTGCACGTCCCCTCCTCTTCCCTGTCAGTCCTGCGACTGAAGCAATTCATCTGTTGATCGCGATTCCGCATCAACAAGCCCATATTGCCCACGACTGCACCTGCGTTAAGCACAAATCGCAGTACCTGTTCCGGACCGTCTCTGCATCAACGTCTCTCCCCGAAAACAATGGCTGACCCGAGATTCTATCCGGCCACAGGCGTCTATGGAGCTTCTACTATTGCTCCGGACCGTCGTGGACGTCGGCAGTCCCCCCATGGAAGCTCCCATAGCAGCTCTCGCCCATCTGCGTCTGATCAGCAGGCTTCGTGGGCTTGTTTTCCTCCACCAGCTTGGAATGGCCAGCAATACAACTGGATTGGGCCTCCCGCTTGGCCCCCTCATCCTTAGCCCGGACAGCAGCATCACATGATGCCACCATAAAAATTACCTGACCGCACCTGCGCCTGGAAATTGGTTGCGTGGACCGCACCCTCAGCAAGGCCAAAATGGTGTTTTGGGCCCTTGGCCCACTTCTGTTTCGCGGGCTCATATTGCAGTACCCACTGATATTACTAATGCTATGGCTAATTTGTCCATGCAGCATGCCCCTGACAGTCAATGGTACATGGATTCGGGTGCTTCCTCCCACATGACCGCGAATTCAGGTACTCTACGATCTTATGTTAATTCAAGCACTTCTCGTTCGGTTATAGTGGGTGATTGAAATAACATTCCTATATTTGATTATGGTCAAGCATCATTATTTCCCACCCACCCCCAATATACCTTAAACAATGTCATTCATGCCCCTAAGCTAGTAAAAAATTTAGTTTATGTGCGCCGTTTTACTTGTGATAATAATGTCCCGATTGAATTTGACCCCCTCGGTTTTTCTGTTAAGGATTTTTTGACGGGACATCTGGTCATAAGATGCAATAGCACAGGCG
This sequence comes from Erodium maritimum, assembly GCA_963921825.1. Classification (NCBI taxonomy): domain Eukaryota; kingdom Viridiplantae; phylum Streptophyta; class Magnoliopsida; order Geraniales; family Geraniaceae; genus Erodium; species Erodium maritimum. The sequence continues at coordinate 126,502,624 of OY997588.1, read as the reverse complement.
ATTTGTATCCCGTCATATCTAATATTTCGTGTCGTTCGTCAATTCCTTTCTCTGCTTCTGCAACTGTGTCTCCAGGATTGTGGCATTCTCGTTTAGGTCATCCGGGGTCTCCGGTGTTTAATTCTCTTCGTAGCAATAAACTTATTGGTTGTACGAATGCTTTTAATTCGGTTTGTCAGTCATGTGTACTTGGTAAACATGTTAAGCTTCCTTTTCAAACATCTACTACTGTTACTTATGCTCCTTTTGATATTGTACATGCTGATCTATGGACATCTCCTATTTTGAGCAAATCTGGTCATAAATATTATTTGTCATTTGATATTACTTGATGATTTCACTAATTTTGTCTGGACATTTCCTTTGGGAAAGAAATCTGATGTTTTCAAGTTATTTCTTTCATTTAGTGCTCATTTTTCTACACAATTTGGGGTCTCTATAAAAAGTTTTCAGTGTGATAATGGAAAGGAATTCGACAACTCTCTGTTTCGTGCATTTGGTGATTCGTCCGGATTCGTGTTCCGTTTCTCGTGTCCACATACCTCCTCTCAGAATGGACGTGCAGAACGCAAGATCAGAAGTATCAACAACATGGTTCGTACCCTACTTCTTCATGCGTCCATTCCCCCGTCTTATTGGCAATATGCATTGTCCATGTCTACTTACTTGTCCTATATTCTCCTGTCTAAATTGTTTAATTTCTCATCTCCTACTTTTGCTCTCTATCGTCGTGTCCCTTCTTATTCTCACCTGCGTGTTTTCGGTTGTTTGTGTTTTCCACTTTTTCCATCTACCACAATTAACAAACTGCAGGCTCGGTCTACACCATGTGTCTTTGTCGGATTTCCTCCTAATCATCAAGGGTATGTTTGTTTTAATTTACAAACAAAAAAATTTATTATATCGAGGCGTGTATTATTTGACGAATCGGTGTTTCCCTTTGCGTCTAGATTTACCCCGACATCACCTACCTATGATTTTTTATCCGACCCCATTTCCACAGCCACTAGACACCACTTACTTTTGGGGCCTAATCCATCTTCCCATGATTTGGATCCGCCCGCCCTCTCTACTAGGCCTGACCCAATACCTTCCCCTCCTCAGCACAACACCTCTCCAGTGCAACCCGGCCCTGCCCCATCTCCTGGTCCACCTCCCCGAGATGCTGAGTCCCTGCCCGAGCCATCCTTTGCTCTCTCCCCGGCCCATACTCAGGCTCATACCCAGCCTCCCCCCCCCCCCCCCCGGCTGTTGATCCAGATTCTGCTCTGTCTGTGCCCCAGCATCGCATGGTCACACGAAGCAGGTCTGGTATCTCCAAACCTAAAGTCATATTTGACCTTCACTCCACCTCATCCATATCACCCGTTCCCAAGAACCCGAATGATGCTCTACTTGATCCTAATTGGAAACTCGCTATGATGGACGAGTTTAATGCTTTGATTGATAATAAGACGTGGGTTCTAATTCCACGTCCTTTGGGAGTCAATGTTATCCGGTCTATGTGTATTTTTTGCCACAAAACCCGATCTGATGGTTCTTTTGAGCGGTATAAGGCTCGTCTTGTTGGTGATGGCAGGTCTCAACAGGTTGGCGTGGATTGCGATGAGACTTTCAGTCCAGTGGTCAAGCCCTCGACCATTCACACAGTTCTCAGCATTGCAGTATCTCGTTCTTGGTCCATTCATCAGCTGTATGTCAAGAATGCGTTCTTACATGAGAACCTTAATGAGACAGTTTACATGCACCAGCCCCTCGGATTTCGCAGCACCTCTCATCCATATGATGTTTGTCTATTGAACCATTATTTATACGGTCTCAAACAGGCTCCTCGGGCTTGGTACCAGCGGTTTACTGACTTTGTTTCTACCATTGGCTTTGTTCATAGCAGGTCTGATCATTCATTGTTTATCTATCGCCATGGTACTGACATTGCCTACATACTGCTCTACGTCGATGACATCATCCTTGCATCCTCCAGTGAGGCTCTTCGCCTTCATATCATGTCTCGCCTCGGCTCTGAGTTTGCAATGAAGGATCTTGGCCCACTGTCGTACTTCTTGGCCATTGCAATGACTCGTCATCCTGGTGGCTTATTTCTCTCTCAGCAGAAATATGCCACCGACATTATAGACTGTGCTGGCATGTCATCTTGTTCTGCTTCAGCGACTCCAGTTGATACTCAGGGCAAGCTTAGCAGCTCTGATAGCTCCCCGTACGAGAATCCGACTTTATACCGTAGTCTTGCGGGGGCGCTTCAGTATCTCACTTTCACGAGACCTGGCATCTCATATGCTGTTCAGCAGGTGTGTCTCCATATGCATGATCCGTGAGCCAGTCACATGGGCGCTCTGAAGCGCATCATTCGGTATCTACAGGGGACGACACACTTTGGCCTGCACTTATACTCTTCCCCCATCACTGGTCTGGTCTCTTATACAGACGCTGATTGGGCCGGTTGCCCGATACACGACGCTCCACCTCAGGTTTTTGCGTATTCTTGGGGGACAATCTGATATCTTGGTCTTCCAAGCGTCAGCCTACATTGTCTCGTTCTAGCACTGAGGCGGAATATCGAGTTGTTGCTAATTTTGTGTCTGAGACTTGTTGGCTTCGGAATCTTCTGCTAGAGCTTCATTGTCCTCTCTCCCGAGCCACATTGGTCTACTGCGACAACATCAGTGCCATATATCTGTCTGCAATCATGTTCAACATCAGCGCATGAAGCATATCGGGCTATACATTCATTTTGTCCGGGAAAAGGTCGCCAAGGGCCATGTTCGAGTACTCCACGTCCCCTCACGTTCACAAATTGCCGACGTCTTCACTAAAGGCTTGCCGAGAGTTCTGTTCCTTGATTTTCGGTCCAGCCTTAACGTCCGCGAACCTCCCGTTCAGACTGCAGGGGCGTGTTAGAGATAGGCTTATCAGAGAGTTTGAGTTTATTCAAACATCTTAGATAATATTCTCTTGTATTTGAATTGGTCTTATCTCATCTGTAATTATGTACAAATACAGAGATACGGTTGAAATCCCAAAACCATCATTTTTATCAAATTCAGTTGTGTTGATTTCCATAACTAGAAAGAAATGATTGGCTCGGTTTACTTTCTTATTTTTTGTTTATCAACCAAGAAATTTTATAAAGCCACCTTTTTAGAGATTGAAAAGGGAAGGAGAAAACATTAAACTGTCAGCTACAAAAGTTGAACCAAGTACAAAATGAGGATGGATGAGCTTAAAAATCACCAATTACAAGAACAAACAGACAAAACGAAACTACTATGATGGAAAGCTCCGAAGAGGTTGATCGATTTGGGAGGATATGAGAATCCAGGCAATAGACGAGGGAGCTTTTGAGGATCTTTGATGGACATGGTGATCCTACAGCTTTGTGAGTGTTGAAGAGAATGTGAAGCTCTGAGCTGAAAGGATGAGGATGAGGCATTGATCGAGACCACCGATAATGAAGGGTGAACCTACAATGGTTTTTGGGATGACAGTCTGCAATTGATAGCAGAGGATTGCTGAAGTTATGTGTTGATCTACAAACACTGAGAAGAGGTAGAATCTAAAGCATCATTTTTTTGAGTTGAGACACTTTCGTGTTTGTTGTGGAACTACTTTTGTGTTTGTTGATTTTCACTTTTTTAGATTATTAAGATGAGTAAATGGGAAAGATAAGATTAGTATGATTTTTATTGTGGAACATATTGAAACTTGTTCTTAATTAGATTTTTTTTGAATTCTTAATTCAATGTTTATATATTATTGAATTTCGGCGTTAGTTGATAAAAAAAATGGAACAATGTCGTGGTTATTGATTTTTGTGTTCTTAATCCACGACATAAATTAATACAGAAGAAAGATAGATGTTTGTTAGTTTGTTGATGAATTCGTCGAATAATTCATTTATGTTGTTTGTGACGAGTTCCTAGTGCTTACTTGAAAAAAAATTTACAACAAAGGAAAAAAGAAAGACATGTGGGGATGCTTGTCTGTTAGATTTTTTTTCATTTATCTCTCAAATATTAACAATGAGGCACAACAGTTACATTAAATAGGAAAAAAACCCATATGTGACCAATACAAGATGCACATTGCGAGTTTCCAATACAAACCAAGGAAATACCCCTATCGAAAGCTTTTCTTGATTTGTTGTCAGCTGGATACATCAAGTCATCGTCTTTCGCCATCCTTTTCTAACACCAGCTCATTTTCTCTACAAAATGAGGTGCACTGTACAGCTTGCACAATAGTGGAGTTGTGGGTAATTGTCTAACAGCCTTCCTCGTTTTCAGTTTTTCACTCGCTATCTTCTCGTACTGAGGCTCACCACAAACATGACACGTCGTTCAACCGACCATTTTTTTCTAGTATAAATAGCACCCACATATTACTTACACGTATTTTTGGTTAAATTTACCAACTAAACGATTTCCAATTACAAACATTGAATTTTTTTTAAACATAAACTTGGTCCAAATTTGCATAGATAAATAGAAAAAAGGGAAAAATTCAGTACAATGCCCTGCCAAACATTTAATTTTAGTATAATACCCTGGCAAAAAAATTTGCACTTTCATACCTAAACCAAACATTTAATTTCACTTACCCAATCGTTAACTTTCTGTTAGTTTAGATGGAAAAAGTTAAAAAGACCATAATACCCCTAACTATTACTCAAATTTTCAAACTCATGCCATTAACTTAGAACTTAAAAATAAGTGAAATGACAATAATACCTTCCCTTGTTATGATATTAAAATGAGAATTTCACTATTTTTAAAATAAAATTTGTTTTTTTTATAAATTCAGATTTTATTTATGAAAATTATTTTTATTTTCAAAAATTCATATTTTAATATAAAAAATACATAAAAATAAGTTTTTTTTTATAAATTCAGTTTTTATTTATGAAAATTATTTTTATTTTCAAATTCATTTTTATTTAAAAATTTATATAAAAATAAAAATAAAAAATTAAATCATATTATTTAATTCTTTTCTTTTATTATATTTTCGTTTCTTTTAATTACTTTTTAAATATTAAAGTTTTTTCAATTTCATACCCACAACCACACCTGCTTCTTCATCTCCATTCCAGGTAAATCAAAATTCCATTCTCATTGAATCTGCAAGCCACAACCATTGAATCTGCAACCCATACCATTCCCACTTCATCATACCATTTCATCTAACAAATTAAAAAAATATGTAAAAATCCCCAACCCACACTCATTGAATCCCGAAGCAACCTCCATCGCACCTCTGTCACCAACCCAAACTTGTTGAATCCCCAACCCACATTGAGCCTTCGTGGCAGATCTGGTCACCTCTGGTCGCCGGAGTTCGTCCAGATCTGCACCTCTGGATTTGCACCTCTTATCGTTGGAGTTCTCCCACGACCTCAACGAGGAGCTCGATGACGACGATGGCGAGACCTTTCCCTTTATATGGCTTCTGGTTTCAAGCGAGGAGAGCTTAGATATAGGGACGGTGGGATCGAGCTTCAATGAACAGAAACCGGAGCTCCGTGGGTCTATCCTCGCCATTCCTTCTGCGCCTACGCTAGAGATCGGAGTTGGGTGCCTCGGCCTCTTCCTCACAGGGTCTTGTTGAAGACGAAGCATAAGTTCGACAATCGGTTTGGGAAAAAGAACAAATGAAGTGATGAAGAAGATAAAGCGATGAAGATAGAATTAGATACTAGATATGTTTAGGTTTAGGTTTAGATATGTATTGATTAGGTTTAGATGGTATATTTTAAATTTTTTAATATTTTTATTTATTTATTTTTATAAGTTTTAAATTTTTAATAACTTTATAAATGAAAAGTGAAAAAAAAATGTAATAAAGAACTTTTGAAAATAACTGGTTTTTATGTATTTTTAAATTAAAATATGAAATTTTGAAAATAAAAATAAATTTCATAAATTAAAAACTGAATTTATAAAAAAAATGATTTTTTTTGATAAGCGAAGAGATTTTATTAGGAAAACGTTCTACAAGAAAGTAAAACGAAGCAAAAACAATCCTTAAAAAGTCCTTTTTCCCAAACCGATACAAGCATAAAGCCAACAAAAACCAATAACAGAACAGGGGCAAACTAAACAGAGCACCGCCCTCCTAGCCTACTTTCTATCCGGATTCAAGCAGAGAAATCGGTTAGAAACCGAAACAGGATTCATAACCTCAATCTCGCTATCCTCGACATCCTCCTCCACCTCAACCTGCTGTGGGGATTCAAAACCTAGGTAGTTGGCACGAACCTTTTTCACAAATCGCATGCTAAAACTCCACGTTCCGTCGTTACTTTGTGTAGCAATATCAATAATGAAGCTTCCCGCAGGATCCCTTTTAACAGCCGAAGTTCTGGCTCTGGTCTGGTAAAAGACAGTTGGAGGAACTGTCTTTTTTGGCTATCCGTTTTTTGGACGCCCACGTTTCTTTGGAACCTCTACGGGAATACTTTTTTTACTCAGAAGAATGTCCTTCCACGGACTACCTTGCAACCCGCTTTCCAAAATTGGTTCTCCATTCCGAGGCTGAATGACCTGCGTGACTGGACCCGATCCCACATCAACTGTCGGGCCCAAATCATTATCGATGCGTTTAAAAATGTCAAACAAGCTCGGATTATTGGCCGACTTCTGGGCACCTGAACCTGGGCCACCACTTGGCAGCACTACCCCAAAACCAGCCTCTACTGAATCATGATTTTGTTACTTAACTGGGCCAGAACCAATGGGATTGTTAGCTACACCAAGACCAATAGGCCCGTTAGCTACACCAGAACCAAATGAAACTGGGCCTACGACAGAAACCGACCCATTTCCCAAGTGAGCGCGTTGTATACCTCCTTCATCCTCGCGACTTTCAGTGATTGAACGCGAATCACGGGCCTCCTCGCGACGATTTGATCGCAAAACAGAAGAGGAAAGAATCGCCGAAATCCCGGGATTGATCTCCAAACGATCCGGTGAATCGGCTGCAATCAAAACCTGCCGAGAAATCCTCCGAGAGATCGTACCGGCGTCGGGAGATTGCTCGTCGCTCGGAGAAGATGTGTCGACGCCGTGATCTTGCTCACCAGAGACGACACAAACCGGGGTCGAGCTGTTGTCGTGTTTTTCGTCAGATTCGACCTCCAGATTCACCTGCGATCCCTCCATGGGCTTGCTCTGTTTTTGAGCCTGTAAAACAGGGGAAGTCGTCGAAGAAGAACCACTCTTTCAGGGGTGAGCAAACGCAATGAAAAGCTTGTACCCGTTCAATGTGAAGCCATTAAAAGTCTCAATGACCTGCTGTGCCGAGTCCCTGCTTCTGAACGTGATAAAACCGAAGTAGTAGCCATGGCGGTTTGCTCTTTTCGGCAACGAGACGGTAACGATTTCACCGAAGGGGACAAGTGCATTGCGTACCCAATCTTCAGACGAACCATATGGCAAGTTGTATAGGAAGAGCTTCCCCTTGTCCACGTCGTCTGAGCCGATCTTTTCCGTCCCTGGAACAGTTCTGGCCTACTCCTCCGTTCGCAAAAGCGAAGCTGCTTCTGGCTTGGATTGGACCTTCTTTACATGCACCTTAGCCGGATGCACCTTAACCTTTGCTTGAGCCTTGGCCGGATGTGTTACCTTCTCCCGAAACTCTTGCCTTACTTTGGTTGTGAATATTGCACGGTAATCTCTATAAAGAGATAGCAAAACTGCACCAAAAGAAGACAAAGACAACAACTCCTCCTCGAACTTACTGGAAAAATATTCCGGCCAACCGAAGTCATTGCCTTACGAGGAATTATATCATTAATTAAAAAAATGATTTTAAGGTTTTTTTTAAATAAAAATAATTTTCATAAATAAAAACTGAATTTATAAAAAAAAACTGATTTTATTTTAAAAATAATTAAATTTTCATTTTAATACCCTAACAATGGAGGATATTATTGTCATTTCACTTATTTTTAAGTTCTGAGTTAATGGCGTGAGTTTGAAAATTTGAGTAATAGTTAGGGGTATTATGGTCTTTTTTAACTTTTTCCATCCAAACTAACAGAGTGTTAACGGTTGGGTACCAAAGTGAAATTAAATGTTTGGTTTAGGTATGAAAGTGCAAAAATAATTTGTCAGGATATTATACTGAAATTAAATGTTTGGCAAGGTATTATACTGAAATTTTCCCTAGAAAAAAAGGTCAAATGACGCTTGAAGGTTTCTCCTGCACATACATAATATATAGACAAAGGTCACATCCTAAGACCCAAAGAATATTATCGGTTACCTATTTTAACAGTAGAAGACAAGTTTTTCACACTAACGTATAATAAAGTACTCCCTTATGGCTCATGCTACTCTAATCCACCCGGGCTTGTCAATTAATCACAAGTAGCATGTTTTTTTTAGCAAAAGGTGCAGATTTCATTAATTAAACTATGTAATGACATTAAGGTGCATCAAGACTCTCTGACCATAAGAACAAGGCAAGAACATTTAAGAATGTTTGATATTCTTTTCACAGTAGAACCGTCCTTGACAGTTTTGAATTGGCGCCCTAAGGGCAAGGACAGAAAACGGGTGGGGGGAACAGGGTACCAGAGATCAGAGACCTCGACGGTAACGGTGAAGGTGGGACGCAAAGCATCGACTAGGGACCCCGCCCAGGGCCAGTCCCTGATGCTTAGGCATAGCCTCATCCCCCTGGCGGGGCTTCTTCTCCGCATGTGACTTATCTCCCCAACTAGATGCAGACGGCTCCTTCCTCCGCCCTCCAATAGCTGCTCGTCCCCTAGCCCGGGTCGCTTGTACTTCAACAGCTCTTCGGCCGCTCATCCCACCGCTTCCTAGGGACGAGGGATCAGTGGTGTACTCAGCAGAGAGCTTGTTCCCACCCGCCGACCACCGAATCTTCGTGTGTACAAAAGCCAGGGTGTGGGGGCTGGACCACCCACAGGTGCCTGGCTTTTCCGATAGAGCACGGGGACCCTGATTAGGTACCGGGTCCATTGTTACACCAGGTCCCCTCCCCCAAAGTGATTCAGTAATAGGTAACGAGTCCATTGTCAGCGGGATCGGGTTAGTATCCTCCCATTCCCCGTCTAGGGAAGCTCCCCCTCCACTAGATGCCTCATGGGGTCGCGGTCGGACCACCGAGACCCGGAAGCCATCTCTCCTGTGGGTAGGGGCGGGATTAAACCCATCAGGGGGAACCCACACCCTTGTCCGCTGCCAAGTCCAACTACGAAGAGCAGTCATGGAAGAGGTCTCAACCATGACATTCCGCTCCCCATACCGATCGCGAATCAAATATTCGCGATGATTCCTAACCCTCGTGAACCTAGTGTATGCCGTGTACTCCCACTCTCGGGGTTCCTTGCGAGAACCGAGCCATAGCCCTTACAGCATCCACCCCAGGTAGCAGATGTGGAGTGTGACGCCACAGCGACATTGGCGATGGTGGAACCCTAGCTTGGGTGGCAAGCGCCCTAGGCACCAGGGCGAGGTCTTAGAGACAGTGATCCCTGAGTGCATGCTACGGTTCGGCTCCCGAGGAGAGGAACGGTAACTTGGAGGCGAAGTCATCCAGATAGCACCCGGGGGCTAGTGGGCGATCCTCGCGGAGCAGAAAATCCGGGTGATCCCAGCGGAACCGAACCCCGAGTCTTAGAGGTTGCCGAAAGAGGAGGCCAGGGCGAGGTATGTGGGAGAGAAGAGGGTGGGTTTGGTAGGAATTGCAGGTCAGGCAGAGGAGGGATTCCAGACGAATCCGGTAGAGAAGGTATGACAATCGGGGTAGGGGTCACCAATTGCACAAAAGGGGTGGGAAGAGGGAGAGGCGGCGAGGGTTGTGGAAAAGCCAGCCATTCCCAACCGTAGTTAAACCCCGCACCAGGCGCGGTCAACTAAATGGGAAAAGCAAACATAGGGACGGCGAATCCGACAGACCCAGGCGGAGCAGCAGCAGCAACAGCGACAGAAGGGAGCTTCATAGCGGCGGCGCAGGCTGGGTTAGGGCTAGGGTAGGCTCTCAGGTCGAGAGAGTTTTTCTATGGTTAGTCAAGGATAAAAGTTGTAAAAATTGAATATTTGAGGATTATTTTTTACAATTATTTCTAAAATAAGTTCCCGTATAGTATAGGAATTGGAAAAGTAAAATGGACATATTGCAATGTGGAGTGCGTAGCGGAAAGTGAATTCTTTATCGAATTTGTTGATTCATAAAGAATATCGAACAACATAGTTGAGTATTGAACTCGTTTTTGTTTATTATTTCCTAAAATCTGATTTACAATCAAAGCCTCAAGTGCTTATATAGAAAACTAAACCCCAAAGTCCTAATATGAATAAAAAAATATCAAAACCCTAAAACAAAAAAGAAATAAACGTCCTGACTCAAAAAATACGAATTTGCCCCTCCAGATGACCTCGGATGGCCGAAAAACATCGTCGATTATAGATGAGTTTTGCTCGGGAGCCCGTTTCACCCCAAAAATGCTAAGGTTTTGTCGGATTCGAACACTGACGCATTTTCAGGTTCTCTAAGTACTACATCATTGCGTCTTCAATCTGAACTGCATCACTAACTACATACATTTTGATGGTAATGAAACTTTCATTACCGACCAAATTTATGTTCAGTCGGTAATGAAGCTTTCATTACCGACCAGAATGTATTTAGGATTGATAATTTGTAACATTACCGAAGTTAATAGTTTCGATCAGTAATAAAACTTTAATTACCGACCAATGATTTTCATTTCGTCGGATAAGTAACTTCTTGATGTAGTGACTTTTTTTATCAGGAAATAAATTCATTGAACCTCCCCTTTACATTAAAAATAGAGGACAAAGGGAAACCCCTCAAAAGAAACCGAAAAAAAAACTCTCTCTAAACGCTCTCTAACCCGTCTTCTTCTTGTGTAACCCTAGTGGCCGCTGACGGCTTTCCATGTCATTTTGGCCGTTTGGGAAGCCGTCGGTGATGTCATCCCCTTCTATTCCTCCTCCTCGTCTCGGATCTGTTGTTCTTTTTTCAGATCTGTTAGTTTGGTGACCTGTTATGGTTTTTCCTCCTCTCCGTCGACGGCGATGGCCTCGGCCATGAGATCATCGTTGTCTTCTTCTCCTTCCTCTCGCTTGTTTGCTTCGTTGTTTCTCCTCTCCCTCTGTTTTTTTTTTCTCTTTTCGGTGGCTTATTCCTCATCGCCGACAAAGTTCCGATCGGTCTGAGTGTGGGAGGCTTTTTCTCACTGTTTTGGTGTTAATGGCCTCAGATCCAGTCGGTTTTCTCATTTGGGGGAGGGATTTGTCACCGACCGGTGCCTCTGTCTTCAGTTCTACTTCTTGAGGGTTTGATTTCCGGTTCCTCCCTCTTCCTTCAGTGCTTTATTGTGGTTTTTTCCGGCTGTGTCCGGTGGTGAGTGTTGGTGGTGTCATCGTGGGCTAGGGTTGGGTCTAGTTTTGAGTTCTTTGGGGGTCAGATTTGGGGGTTTTGGTGTTTTCTTCTTTCTTGGGTCTTTTACCTTCCCTGGTTCGTCGTTCTTCCTTCGTTAGACTTGGCTCTTTGGCCCTTCGGCTTCTCCTAGCCTGAGACTTCTTTGGGCGTCTCCGTCGAGTCTTCTTTTCCTCATGTGGGAGGTGTTTCTCTCTGAGATCCACAGTGGAGATGGGCTTGGTAGGGGCGTCTCGGGTCTTCTCTTTTGGGGGTTCCTCTTGTGCTGCTTTACTGTCCCGTTCTCCTCTTGGTTGGGTACTTGTTGGGCTGCCTCTCTTACTTCGTGGGAAGCTTTGGGTTTTGTTGTGAAGGTGACGCGGCTGGTGGCTCTTCTCTGGGACGGAGTCGTGCAGGTCAGTTCGTGCCTCCTCCCTATCCGAGCTTCCTTAGATTTGAGTTGTCGGACCTGTTAGGTATGGTTACTTTACTTCTTCTTCCTCTCTTCTTTACTTTGACCCCAGATTCTCTTCCAATTAGTCTTCCTTTCCCCATACCCCTTGTGGATGGGGCTTCACGGGCGGTGTTAGCCGGCGTGAAGTGTTTATCCTTGGGCTTTTGCTGAAGAATTTTTTGTTTTGGAATCTTGGGGATTTAGTGTTAGTTTTGAGGTTAGAGGTTGTTTTGTCCCGGCCCCCTCTTGGGTATTCTGGTGTTGGCCGGATTGGAGGCGCCATTTTGGTCCTTTGGCATGTTGGAAGTTTCGGTTGAGTTATGTGGAGGCATGAGTTGTGTTTGGGGGTTGCGGGTTTCCTCGGAGCTCCTGGTTGCGGCTTGGGTTGATCGTGCTGCTTGGGTTGGCAGATCCTTCTGTTGTGTTTTTCTTATGGACTTCAAGGTTGGAAAATCAGATATCAGACTCCGTTTGTTACTATTCCTGCTCTTCAAGGTGGTGGAATCAGAGTTTCTAGACTCAGTTTGTTCTCTTTTGGTTGTTGTTGATTTTGTCATTGTTGGTGTAGTTGCTGCATTGTTAGTTTTTGGGTATAGGAACATGTTAGACCCTTCTCCGTTCCTCTGTTGTACTTCAAGGTAGAAAATTTTGGATAGATAGGCCTTTGTTTTCACTGGTTCGAGAAGCCTTCGGGTTTGCTCCTGTTTGTACCTTGTTATGGGGGGTTCTTCTCATTGCCATGTTTTCATTTTGAAAACATGATTTTTTTTATAAAACAAAAAACTTGCTGATCCAAAAAAAAGGGAAACCCCTCAAAAAAAAAATTACAAACAAGAGCATTCTAGTAATATAGAACATCTTAATTTAGTGATGATTGTTTTTTCTAGAGGAGAATATGAATGTATATATCACTGAATTACTTAGGTTAGTTGGTCATATTAAGAATTAATTAGGTCGTTTAAAAATTGTCTCGTAATAAAGAGTACTCTTCCATTAACATGGATATGGAAATCTAAATGACTTGTTCCTTGAAGTCGCAAAAGTACCTACCGTTATCGGCCAACATATTTCGGACACCTAAAAATGTGATCTTACTCATGCTAAGTGGGACATTTGAAGGGTGGTCTCTAACATAATTGTCCTTTTTCGAGAAATATGAATCAAACATGCTCTCTCAGTGGCATTAATGATTAATTATGATTAAGAGCATAAGAAGTTGAGAGTATGTGAACATTATTTAATCCAAAACCATGAGGTGAAGAAGGAAGAAGGACAAAAGCAGAAAATTATGGATGAAATTTCTCTGTCTATGCAGGCCAAAGGTAAGTCTCAAAACGAAAACAAATGGGATGGGTGTAGGAGTAGGAGTTAAGATTTACATATATATGGTGTCCCTATTTTCCACTTGCATTGAGACTAACTCTACAACTACATGTTCTTATCATTTGATCCTTCTTTTAAGTTCTTGGGCTCCCATCACCACCTACTATTCCCCACCTTTTTCCTTACCATCTTTCATATTTTTGTATTACAAATAATAAAACAAGTTGTGCTCATCTTTATCAAATAGTCAGGCCTTTTTCAAAAATTTCTTTTTATTATCAGTATCGTAACTTGAACTTTGATTGTCGGACCAAAGATACAAACTACATACTAAAACTGTATATGTACCACTCGAGGTCTTGCAATGACTCCCTAACTAACTCCCCTTGAGTAGGGTTTGACCGTCTTTGTATAAGAATTAGTAGTTGGTATATCAAGATCTCAACAAGTTCTTTACTCATTTCCTCCTCTTTTTTGTCTAATATGTATGCTTAGTTCATTTTAATTGCTTACTTACATTAGGTAGGACGAGTGTAGTCATATTTAGTATGTCAAACCTTATCTCGAGATGAACAATTCAAAGCTCATGAATTATTTGTTGGAGCCAATGGAATCAAACAATATTAGTAAACTTGTAGTTATATGTTGATCCATCATAAAATTTTGGTGATTGATTAACAAATAGATGTTGATGGACAATTGTATTTGTCATTAAGAATATGATGCTCTTGAATTATATATGTATATATGTATGTCAGGTACACATAAATCAACTACGTACATTTTTTTAGTGATAAGTTTGTCATGGCTTGGAGGAATTATAATACAAGAAGGTAGAAACTATACATTTTTGTCATGTTCATGTTCATAATAGACATGGAATAGAGTAGACAGAACCAAATTACAAGAATATAGTATATTGCTTAGAACCTAAGGTGCAAAATGGCAAGGCATGATTAGATTCACACTTCACCTACCAATACCAACTCCTAGAAATGCATATTTTTAGTCCTATAGCTGACCCTTGTTCAATAAAACCCCCAAAACACCTTTTATGGCTCTCCAATGCATCACAGCCCATCTTCAAGTCTTATAAATCTATATCAAGAAAGTGTTAGTGTATCTCCTCCACACCATGTCCAGAGGAGATGTGAGGAGGCACATGTTGGAGAAGACCAGAAACTTGAGAGAGAAAGAGAAACCCACAAACCAAAGCCTCCTCTCCAAACACCTGAAGAAGATATACCCAATTGGGCTTCAGAGGAGTAGCTCCACCTCCTCTTCCCTCTCCTTCTCTTCTCTCTCCCTCTCCCTCTCTCAGAACTCCAATGACTCCTCCCTCACTGACCATTCCTGCTCCCATCTGGACCACAAGATCTCTCTGGCCCTCAGCCTCATAGCGCCGTCGCCGCCACGGGTCAGGAGAGAAGCTGTGGCGGCTAAAACTGCCCAGCAACACCCTTGTGACCATGACTCAAGTCATGGTGAGCTGAGGAGGTGCAATTGGATCACAAAGAACAGTGGTAATAGCAGTACTATTATCCGTAGAGTGCTTGTTCCCAATTCTTATACTGTGTCTTGAGTCACTGATATATTGATGCAGATGAGGCTTACGTGTCGTTCCATGATGAGTGCTGGGGGGTTCCAGTTTACGATGACAAGTAAGTCAAATGATCAAATACAACATAGTACATTTCACGAATTATGCAAGTCTTGAACCTGTGAATCTGTCTGGACAGTAAATTGTTCGAGCTGCTGGCCTTGTCCGGCATGCTGATGGATTACAATTGGACTGAAATTGTGAAAAGAAGAGAGCTCTTCAGGTAACAAATGGTATCATTATAAAAGTAATACTCTGTTTTGTCATTTGACTGAGCAATGAGTTGGTGCATAGAGAAGCATTTTCGGGGTTTGATCCGAACATGGTTGCGAAGATGGGTGAGAGTGAGATAGAAGAAATCGCAGCAGACAAGGGGATGATGCTAGCAGAGAGCAGAGTGAGGAGCATAGTGGACAATGCCAAGTGCATATTGAAGGTAGTACTCAAGTCACTCAAAGGTATGTATATGTATTGTTGTTGCTAAGAGATGGATTTGTATGAATCAGATAGTGAAGGACTACGGATCATTGAGCAGCTACATGTGGGGGTATGTGAACTACAAGGCAGTGATAAACAGATACAGGCACCCGAGGAACGTGCCGCTGAGGACGCCCAAGGCAGAGGCAATAAGCCAGGACCTGCAGAGGAGAGGGATGAGGCTGGTCGGGCCGGTCATCGTCTACTCCTTCATGCAAGCTGCGGGCCTCAGCATTGACCATATGGTGGATTGCTACAGGTACGAGGATTGCGTCAGGCTTGCTGAGAGACCTTGGAGGCACATTTGATTATTTATACTAATTATCATCGTCACTGTGTCTGGTTAATTAGTTGAATTTAACGTTATTCTTTGCTTATTTAACATGTTATATATGTCTCTGTGACTCTGTCTGTGTATGTTGTTGCATTGCATAGCAGTAGTATTTTGTTACATGTTCAAAGAGTGGCTTGTCCAAACTCTGGACTCCAAAGAATCGTCTATGTATTTGAGATGGATTATTATTATTATTCTATGTTAATTAATTATATAATTCTTTTGCTTAAATGTTTTTGGCCATTTCGTGGTAAATATGATAAACATGTGTGCTTCTCAAAAAATGATTAACATGTGTGAGGACGATTATTAAATTTTTTAGGGAAAGATAATTTTACCTGAACAAAGAAATAGCCCATTTAATTCAGAGGGGAAAATTATGCCTCCGTAGAGTAAAGAAAAATGGCACTGCAGGGTAGGTGAAAAAGAACTGAGCGCCGTCTGTGGGAATCGAACCCACGACCACGTGGTTAAAAGCCACGCGCTCTACCAGCTGAGCTAAGACGGCTTCGCTGAATGCTCATGACTTTTTTCACAAATATACACTAGTTTAGTACAAATTGCAAAACTTACCTTCTGTATACATCAGACCCAAGGAATGTTACGTGTAAACTAATAATAATAATAAGAGATAATTTCAAAATTATACGGTGAAGTGTTTTTATGCAAATAAAATTCCTCAATTATTTTATATTGATAAATTTGTTGTATTAAACAGAAATTAATCATTTGATTGTCACATGATTTCAATTTAGTTTGGAGATGACGGTTATTTTTCCTTTTACATTATACGTGTTTTGTAATTTTTAACGATAACTCTTGCATGTATACTTTTTGTGATTTGGAAACCTTATATATACACTTTTATGAAGTTATTTTTAGCGGACTTACAAGCAGAAAATAATTAGGGGATGTTTTGAAAAAATGTAAAATATGCATAGTTCACCTCATATATTTCAAATATTCCTAATAATAATATATCATGGGCTACCGTGAATAATCCTTGTTAATTAAGATATGTGTTTTATTAGTTATATAATTAAGGATATATTTGTCTACACTGGCTTTATGATAAATACATTACAAATCTTACATGTAAGAAACTTATTCTAAAAGATGAATCATACACCACTAAAATTTATACTGTTAATAAATGTAGCAAAATCTACCTCATGGTTTGTGGGAAGATGGGATTACTGATTTATGTATGAAAAAATACGAATAACAAAATCCCATAATGTAATAACATTGAAGTTATATCAAACAAAACAAAAATGTAATCATTATTATTGTTTATATGCAAAATAATTTTGAATATGAAGTCTCCTTTTTAAAAACAAGGTAATTATTGCAGAGGATGTTAAATAGGTAACATTGCTCTTCTACACTTGACAAAACAAGAAATCCATGAATTATTGAAGAATACACATTTCTTCTTTGTTTCACTGAAATGCTACAATAAATGTCCATACCCTCAATTATTATGTAGTTACTAGTGAAAGAAAACAAACCATTTGCTTGTCAGATACTTGCCAAACTAATTACTGTGAGCAACAGCTTCTTCACATTGATTTAAGAACAAATAGACAAGTCCTTGTCCCGTTTTAGGCTTGTGTTCATCTTCTTACCTGCATGAATCATGATGGTGTCGTTGTTGCTTCTTAATGTTACTTTGTTTCCACTTCTGAGTCATCATGCTACCACATTTCCTTTTAACCCTTTTCTCAAATACTTGAGCAGAACATCCACGACCTAATATAATAATACTCATCATGTCTTTTCAAAATGAAAGAGAACAAGAGTAGTCGGCAGGATTACAATAATAATAAGAAAACCATCTGTTAAAAATGTTACTTAGTTTTGGAGAAACCATCTTATCGAAGGCAAATAGACAACACACACTAGAGTCACCTTCATTGATGATAGCAACAAGGATAACTTTGAAGATGATAGCAACAAGGATGACTTTGAAGGTGATGGGTCTTGAACGAGTCCTTCCCATATGACCGATAATATCTTTAATCTCAATCGCTATAAATACTATATAAACCAAATCTCAGAAAATGACTTCAATCCACAAACAAAATTTTGTGAACCCTTTGACACAATTACATTGTTTCCCATGGAGAGCAAAAATAAGGGAACGGGTTATTTTCAACCACTAGTAATAGAATTTTGTAGCAAACCATACACAAAACTTCACTATATTTACATCATATTCTAAATTCCAGGATTTTCACTCTACAAATTATTTATTGAACAAGTCAACCAGTAGTGAACTGAAAAACATCAAAGCAAAATAAACAAGAAAAAAACAAGGAAAGAAACACAACCCAACCCACAACCCATTTCTCTCAGCTCTCTTAGCTTGACTGATCTCAAGAATATTTATAGCACGGTTCCAAACTACAATACCTTCTACTTGTAGGAGGCAACATAGAACTAACTACCCTACAACTACCTCTCCTCCATCGACCTGCGAGTTTTATTTGTCAGTGTAGTCCCTTTCTTATATACCCACCACACTATCCCGAGATATCAAAACTGGCATGAAGTGCCAAGCCTAGTCTGCCTCAGCCTCTGACCTAAGCTCACAGACTTGCGTTTGGCAAATGCCGGGTAAAGTAAATCCTGAACCTTCTCCAGAAACAGGGACCATTCCTCCTCGTTCATATCCGCCAACTTCACAAAGCTCGCACTTGCCAGAAGCTGCTCATTTGCACTACACCCAGATGATGCGCTTGCTAGATGCCCATTTTCTGGTTTTGCTCTTGGGAGTTTCAACTTTTTCTCACCAAAACTGGTATTCTTCAGTGACATAGAAAGTTTCGATATGATCGGGGCATTTAACTCTGGAGTTAACACACCTCCAATTCCCCCTTGCTCTTCTTCTACACTTTCATCTTCGTCCTCCTCAATGCTTTCTTCCAGTTTAGAGAGCAGGCAGCGGCCATTCCTGCCTCCACTACTAAACAGGAATGGTGCCTCATTCATGTATTCGACTGCAGCTAACTTTGGGGTGACATATGCTTCAGAGTCCTCACAGTCTATATCAAACAGAAAATGATCATCTTCAGTATCAGTCTTGGGAGGAAACGCCTTAGGGAGCAACACCTCTTTTTCCTCTATAAACCTCCTTGCCTCCATACATATCATCTCCAGTTCACTGGGTTCCTCATCACCACTGCGAAACTCCCTACTCATCATCTCTCCAATTTCAGCAAGGCAGAGACCAAAAGCAGCTGCTTCTTTGAGGAATGTGGTGCAGAGGACCAAAACACGTAGGCAGGCCTCTCGTATCATAGGGAGTTCCATGCGAAGCATCTCACATTCCAGGACTGGATTTAAACTTTCTATATACTCCAGTTCATCCTCAGAGAAGGGAATTGAAGCCTGAGGCCAATGAACCCACTCAAAGTACGGATCCTCCAAAGTCTCCGGTAGGCAAAGGCCATGATCGATTGGAATGAGCTCAACTTGACCGAACCTCCCAACACCATCAAGTTTCCTGACTAGAAGATTCCCGGCATGCCTATCCGTGTTAAAAATCCTAATGTCTAATATCCCAATTCGATGGACATCAGACACTGCAAAACTAGAGGTGCCATGATCACTGGCATCAAAATCGTGTTGAATGAACTGCTGGAGAGATGCAAGTTTGCTAACAGGATTCTTTCTCTGAGGCATACTTCCGTTCACCCCATCATTAACATTGAAGATGGAGTGAGTGATCTTTACTAGGGCAGTTGGAGGGACATTGGCAAAGTGGTCATGATCGAGAAGGTAAGCTGCCACTTCTCTGAATCCTGTCTCCCCGACTCGGACCGAACGCTTTAAACCTGGTTGCCCCAAAGCTTTACCAACAAAGCCCTTTGGGTTATTTGGGGCAAAAGGTTCTTCATCTGTGGGCTTCACAATAGCTACACTTTCACCTCTCCTGTTCTTAAAATAGTACGCACCTCCAAGGCCACCATGAACGGGGATTGGATCAACCCCGTTCTTGATTCCCTTCACGATGTCCTTCACGATCTTTTTAGTTCTAGCGAAGTGATTTGAATGCCCCAATATCTCAATAGGACCACTCTGATCCCTTTGCTGGGTATCCCTCCCAGTAGGTGACATACATGGGGTTGATGAGCTTCTATGAAGAAGGTTCCGAGTGAGAAGAAGAGGAGAATCATTCCGAACACCACTGAGATCATTCTTCAACACCGTATCCCCAAAAGTCAGATAACTCTCATCTGTCGGGACATTGAGAGCAACCTGCAGCCTCCTCTTCACAGTATGGGCATTGTCACTTCGATCAAGCTCCATTCCTAAGACACACCCGGTTTCTGTTTGCACAAAAACCCTTCGCCTACCAGTTGATTGTCTCCCATCCATTCTATTGCTCCCATGGTACTCCCCACCAAGCGGACTCTTGAAGATTGCAACAGCCATCTGGGTCTGAACAGGGCTGTCAAACTTCCTAGACATGAGATGAAAAAGAACAAACTGGTTCTAGCTGTGGAAGAGAGCTTCTTCCTTCCCAAGGAGATGCCGAACTCCAAATCCAACAAAAGATTGAATGAGCAATGTGTGATTCCCAGCCAATCGTCAGGCAGCAGAAAATAAATCAAATTCAAATCCACCTCACAATAGCCAAGCCAAAACCCATTACCAGGGTATACCAAAGAGACAAAGGGCAAAGATGGGGCACAACTACACCAAAGAAGACATCTCAAGATAGTAGATAACCAGAGGCAAGAACCTGTAAGAAATAGACAACCAAAATCAATGCTGAACACTACTAATAACTCATAGATTCATTTTATCAGTCAGTCAACTAAAAGCATCATATCACTGAAACAGATGTCTAGGACTTGAAAAGAAGGCAACATATCAAGAAAATAAGTGACTAAAATTTATAATCCTTTCTAACGACCGTTCATCGTTCATTAACCGATCATTTCAAGGCATTTGCTGAGACATTAGCAACTGATTTGTGAAATTCCTCAGTTTCATTAACTGCGAATAGAAAACGCTTAACTGGTTTGAAAAATTAACGAGAACAAATGAAACAAATCAAATCGATTTCATTACCATTTCCATGTTCACCCTCTATCTTCCCCAAAACACATCCCACAGTAACCTGGATATCTCCATCCAAATTCAAACAAATTTGGATCTCGCGAATGAAAATTAACCTCAAATAGCGTGAACCGACATTCAATCAACAACAAATGATAAAATCTATGGTGCAAGCTCTTCAGGAATCATGACATTTGACTGAAAGATAAAGTGAGTGAGAGGGAAAGAGAAAACGGATGGAATCATAGCAATGAGCGACTCACCAGATAGCGAGATCTGGAAGCACTGCAACCGGCGAATCAGAAAA
The DNA here is from genome assembly GCA_963921825.1 of Erodium maritimum. Taxonomy (NCBI): domain Eukaryota; kingdom Viridiplantae; phylum Streptophyta; class Magnoliopsida; order Geraniales; family Geraniaceae; genus Erodium; species Erodium maritimum. The sequence goes on along the minus strand of OY997588.1, from coordinate 126,481,632 downwards.
ACACAAACACGGCGCTATCTATCCGCCGACGAGACACCACCACGACACTCGGACGCTGATAAATACCACTCCGAAGATGACCAAGAATCGGAGGCACCAACAACGAACCGTGCCGCGACGACTGGAACGACGGAGGCGAGCAAAACCGTCGGAGCCGACTCAGTGGAGTCTCGAGGTGAGTCTTCTCTGTATGTATCTCTTTGGCTTGTTACTCTGGCTCGGTTTGAGCGTTTCTTTAACTCACCGCGTTTTGGGTTAAAGAGAGTGACCGTGGTTAAGAAGCAAACTCTGCTCCCTCTTGGGATTCGGAAGGCTCTGGAACGAGGAAGCAGACCGTTGGATCGATAGGACGTGGACCGTCGGATGGGGATTAGAGATGTGGAGCCAAGGGATTGGACAATGACGTGGCCAGCGAATGGGGTTTTCTGTGCCGATCGCGGTCGAATATTTACCTGGAGCCCATTGCAGCCCACTCACCAGCAACCTATTTATATTGGCTCGCTGGGCTCTCAACTTGGATTGGACCCTCATCTTCTCTCTCTAAAGACCAAAATATCCTCGGACAAAGTGTATTTATTATTTAACTACCAGGGTGGGTTCCTTAATTCCAACTAGTGCCCGCCAAATGATTTGCTTGGTCTTACCTCTCGTGCATTTTTTATTTTTTTTTAATAGGTAAATTTTTCATAAATAAACCCTTTTTGAGGTAAAAGAGGAGAAGTACAGACCAACAAGTACACAAAAGGACGATATTCTTAGATGATCATATGTCATCTATAAGGGAGATCAACTACAACAGAAACCAAGAAAAGAAAGTACAACACCAAGACAAGAACCGCCAACAAGGGCAGACCACAAGAACATGCACCAAGAGCAACAAAAGTAAGAAGGTGCAGAAAACAAGAACTGCCAACTAGGGCAGACCACAAGAAAAAACACCAATTACAAGAAGAAAAGCCAGACCAAACACCCTTGAGAAACTGGGCAAGACAGCAGTCACCAAACCAGAACTGGCCACCAAAGAGAGCAGACACTCCAGAAACGCTGGAAACCGAATCAGAGTTGAACCAAACTCCATGTATCATTAGTAACACTCAATCCTAGTGAGAAAGAGAGTACTAAAAACGTCGGTGGCCAGGACCACTATCGACAGATACAATATCAATGAAAACTCACTGAGACACACTACACCCAACAAATAAAGCGAGAGGCTTCGGACCAAGGAACAGTCAAAAGGACTCGCCGGCAGTCAACACCAACACCTAATACCGCTCGTGCATTTTTTAGTAACGTTTTGTTAAATTTACAGAGAGTCACTTTATAGATTTGGTTTTTAGGAGTTCTTTTTCAACCAATTCTATGACAATCGTTGTTGTTATTTGTTATAGACGGTTTTTAGAAAACTAAAATATGATATTGTCGAGAACCGCTCAAAATGGTGTGTAAACGATATTTGATCCTTTGAGAATACTCTTTTCATCGTGAGGAGAACGATCGAACTTGATCTCAACATCAATAATGCGAGGATATACGTGATTCAAGGTTTCCTCCAGATAAAAGCTTTTGAATCTCTGCTCACTAGTCATAGACCTTGCTAAATAGAAAATAGATAAAATAAAACAAACTCAATCGATTATCCTGATCCAGAATCGAGAGAGAGATCGAGGAGGGTGCGTCGATGGATGTCAAGGAGGTGGATGTGTCGATGGTAGAGTCATGACCGATGAAGGCTGATCAGGGATAGAGATCTGAGATGGCGGCGACGGTGATCGCATACTTGAGAGCAATGACAAGAGTGAGATCAACCAATGCTGAGGAAAGACACTAGTCGACAACCATGAGACTTACAAGGAAGAACTGGTACGGAATTGATATCGCTGACAGCGAGGAAAGGCCAAAAACACAGTGATTAACAACGGTTAATTGATTGAAGTACTAACAAAAACCTTAATATGCTCTCGATGTGGAGGAGAATTCGTTCTATATGACAATTATTTTGTCCCTCGTGCATTGCATATGAAAGAATCAAATATGTTTATTAAGAGGAGAAATATATTGAGAACCACTCTTAACATAGGAACCGTGAGAACCAATCCTACCCACACACATTTAAGATCCAACATTCACCAAAATGCCACATCATCACCCCAATCCAACCCCCATCCACGCCAATTTCATCTATTCTCAAACAAGCAAGGGCATAATTGTAATAGCATGGTGCCATATGGACAATTGTATTTTTTTTCCACCAATTCACTAATTTAATATTTCCCGATTCGTTTGAACTCTGATTAACTTCAAACTTGCGCCAATATTTTTCTTTTTTCAAGGGCTTTAAATCAAGATCAGTCATGAATATATTTTGAAGCATGAAAATAAAAATTTATATCAAGGTGATAAAAATAATGTTGAGCGTTGATAAATCTTCACTAATAAATGTTTTATATCGGAGTACCAAACTAGTGCTAAATGTTGATAAAAAAACATGTAATGAGGTGATAAGAAACAAATAATGAGGTGATAAAAACCATTTTCAATTTTGATAATAAGTGTGATACACTAGAGTTTAACGTTGATAAAAAAAACTTGTGATGAGGTGATAAAAAAAACACGTAATTCAATGATAAATCTAGTGTTCAGTGTTGATAAAACTGGTGTTCATAAAAAGCACGTGATGAGATGATAAAAATCATGATCAGTTTTGGAGAATAAAGTGATAAAACCAGTGTAAAGTGTTGATAAAAACAGGGTAAAGTGTTGATAAACCCAGAGCAAAGTGTTGATAAAAATTACCCATATATAATTCCATTAAAAACTAGCCCCGAAATAAATAAAAAAATCCGTGCTTCAAAAAAACATGTGATGGGGGTGATAAAACACACGTAATTTGAATGATAAACCTAATGTTTAGTGTTGATAAAACTAGTGTTCATAAAAAGCACGCTATGAGGTGATAAAATCATGATCAGTTTTGGAAAATGAGGTGATAAAACCTGTGTAAAGTGTTGATAAAACCAATGTAAAAGTGCTGATAAATCCAGAGCAACGTGTTGATAAAAATTACCCAGATTTTTTTTTACAAAAAAAACAACCCCGAAATAATTTTTTTTTTCGTGCTTCAAAATATATTCATGACTGATCTTGAATGAAAGCCCTTAAAAAAACAAAACTAATGGCGCAAGTTTGAAGCCAATCGGAGTTCAAACGAAGCGGGAAAAATTAAATTAGTGAATTGGTTAAAAAAAATATGATAGTTTTACTAAAAAGCCCTTACCACTTAATAAAAAGTGTTGTTTTTTTGCAGTCAACAAGTCAACTACTCAATTGCATCTCATCCATCCATTCCTAAAATGAATGACTTAGATTGGTTCTCGCGGTTCATACGTTAAAACATGGTTCTCACCAGATTTCTCCTCTGTTTATTAATTAATGTATCCAAATAGTAAACTGCAAAGTCACAGTATCACTGTAATAATTATTAAAAAATATGGACTAATCAATGAAATTTTCAAAATCTTGCTTATGGTGGGGTCTAAATAATTATAATTAAAATTATGTTTATTTGTTGAAGGGAGGTCTGAGGCTTGCTCCGGTCAAGATTTGGTTGCACTTACAAAAAAAATATAAGGTTATGCTGATAAGTTTGGTCGGATTAGATTTTATCATCAGATATATAATAATTATCATCAGATATATAATAACTAGCCCATGGTTTTTCTGTCAAATTCAAAATTGAAAAATCGTGACTAGTTTCTGAGGTATCTTCATTTCAAAATAATAACGATATAAAAATTGAAAACAGGATAAAACAATATTATCAAAAGAAATATTATTAATATACATTCTTGGTTTACAGAATTTATCATTAGAAGTTTCAATTTTTTGTGTGTTATGTATCATTCAATAATTTATGTATATATTATAAATCAACCTCTGACCACCTTCCCATCTTACTAGATTTGGACCGTCGAGTGGAGCCAGTTGGGTCTAGACAATTTAGATTTGAGAACATCTGGGCGGAAGATCCGGAGTGTGGCCATCTCATACAAACATGGTGGGGAACCCCGGGAGAGAGGGACATTGCCACAAAAACAAAGGAAAATGGGAGTGCCTTAGAGGTTTGGGGCAAGGAAGTATATAATGCGTTAGCCAGGAAAATATCGCGATATGAGAAGGATATATTGTGGCTGAATGGAAAGTTTGATCGGACGAGTATCAAGCGACGTAGGGCGCTGCAAAAAATTTATGTGTCAGCATTGGATCGGAAAGGAGAGTTCTGGCGGCAACGGGCTAAACAACACTGGCTTACAGAGAGTGACTAGAATACTAAAAAATTTCAAGCGTCGGCCTCACAGAGAAAGAGTATAAACAAGGTGACGGAATTGAAGGATGGCGCTGGAAATATATTATCTTGGGACACGAGATTGGGAGATCATATATTGGAATTCTACAAAACTCTATCCCGGAAGTCTAGGGGGATGGGGTCAACTGCCCGAGATTCCTTCGGCAGGTCACAGAGGAGCAGAACAAGGCACTGATGAATGAGGTGACATCACAGGAAGTCCGTGAAGCTACCTTTACGATGGGCCCAAATAAATCGCTGGGACCGGATGGGCTCAACCCGTATTTCTACCAGAGGTACTGGAGTACGGTGGGTGAGGATGTTACCAATTGGGTACGGAGAATATTTGCGGGGGAAGAGATACTGAAAGTAATGAACATGACTACGCTGATCTTGATCCCGAAAGTAGAGTGTCCCATGTCTGTGAAAGATCTGAGACCTATTGCACTGTGCAACGTGATTTTTAAGATTGTATCGAAGGTGGCGGCGAACCGGTTGAAAGTATTGCTGGATGGTATAATCTCGGCATCCCAATGGGCGTTTGTACCAGGCCGGTCGATTTAGGATAATATTATCCTCTCATATGAGACCCTCTATTACTTGAAGAATAAGAGGGTTGGCCGGGAGGGGTGGGTGGCTCTAAAACTTGATATGAGCAAGGTTTATGACAGAGTGGAGTGGGGTTTCCTGTGGGATGTGATGCAGGGATTCGGACTAGGGGAAGGGTGGATAGATCTGATTCGGCGATGTACGTATTCGGTCACATACGATATTGTGGCTGGTGGGAAGCAGGCGGGCTTTGTCCAACCGGAGAGGGGAATTAGGCAGGGAGACCCACTTTCCCCGTATCTATTTATGTTCTGTATGGAAGGATTCTCGCGTCTGCTACAAGGGGCAGAGAATGGAGGGGAAATACATGGAATCAAGGTGGCTTCCAAAGCAGCTTCGCTTACCCACTTGTTTTTTTGCAGATGATTGTTATGTCTATTGTAAGGCGACACCATTAGAAATGGGTCGAGTAAGAAACTAACTTTGAATGTTTGAGGAGGCGTCGGGCCAGGTGGTGAATCAGCAAAAGTCATTATTGTTCTTTAGTACCAACACGTCGGACACAAGACGGTTGGAGGGGGTCTGGATACTAGGGATTCCGGAATCGACGCAACCATCTCCCTACCTGGGGATCCCAAATATGATGAGATGTAGCAGAAAGCAGGGGTTGCAGTATGTCCTGAATAGGGTTTTGAGGCGAATCCAAAGATGGGATGGTAAGTTACTTAATGGGGCTGGTAAGGAGGTATTAGTCAAGTCGGTATTACAAGCGATTCTTACGTACACGATGAGTGTTATGCGTCTACCGAAAGGGGCATTAGATAAGATGAATGTGGCGTTAGCCCGTTTCTGGTGGAAATCAGCCGGCATAGATGGGAAATGAGTCATATGGAAATCGTGGTCGACTATGTCACGTCCGAAGGAGGAGGGTGGCTTGGGTTTCAAGAATATGCAAGACTTCAATACGGCATTGCTGGGAAACCAGCTTTGGAAGCTGCTGACAGATGACTCTAGTTTGGTGGCGAGAGTGTTGAAGGCTCGGTATTATCCGGAAACCTCAGTGTTGGAGGCGGTACGGAAACCAAACCAGAGCTATGTCTGGCAGAGCCTCCTATTAGCACAGGAATTGGTCAAGGGGGGGGGGCAAGAAGATCGATTGGACCGGGGACATCTACATGGGTCTGTGCGCACCCGTGGTTGACAGGATTTGAGGCGAGGGTCCGCTCGATGGGGTCAGGTGTGGACACCATGACAGTCTCGGACCTTATGATGCCTAATGAGAGGCGCTGGGATATAGACAAGATTCATACCTTGTTTGATGTGGAAGATCAGAGGGCGATACTGGCAGTCTCAATCAGCAGGTTGGCCAGGTCAGATTCGTGGTATTGGATGGGTGACTATTTAGGGCAGTATACTGTGAAGGCTGCCTATGGGATGTGCCATCAGGAACAAGCAACATTCCAAGCCCAGACGGACATCTGGACAAAGATATGGACGTTGGAGGTAATGCCAAAGGTGCGGACGTTTCTGTGGAGAACGTGTTCGAGGTGTCTTCAGGTAGCGATCAACCTTAGGAGGTGACATGTGGAAATGTAGGCACGATGCCCGGTCTGCTCAGGGGCGGAGGAATCGGAACTACATCTTCTGGTCCAATGCCCAGTAGCAGTAGAGTGTTGGTCTAAGTCAGGCTTAAACACTCCCCAAGACGCTCAAACGATTTTTGAATGGCTGTAGGGAACACTCAATCTTAACCCTCCGGCGTGTGGGGGTCTGATAGGTTGTTTGTTATGGGAAGTGTGGAAGGCCAGAAACAGGGTGGTCTGGGAACAGACGACACAACTCCCTGCGACCATTTTCCAGACGGCTTTCCATTTACAGGCAGGATGGCTAGAAGCCAAGAAAAGGAAACAACAGGCGCAGACATGCACTGGTCAGTCACAGATAGGGGCGGCTGAGATCTGGGAACGTCCTCCACAAGGGACATGGGCCGTGAACACAGATGGGGCGCTCTTCGCAGCGGCAAATAAGATGGGGACGGGCTGGATATGCAGAGATGGACGGGGACATCTGACAGGGGCCCGCTCTGCGTCTTTCCATGGTCCTCAGAACCTGGGATTAGTAGAGGCTTATGCAATCCGGGATGCATTAACATGGCTCCTGCAATACCTCATGCAATGTGCGACAGTGCGAAGCGACTGCAAGATCATAATGGATATGATCAGGAAAGGAGGGCGACTGCTATCTCCTTTAGGGACAATTGTAACGGATTGTATCTCCCTATTAGCTAAACTCGAGTACGTGCAACTCGTTTTTGTAAGACAGACAACGAAGAAAGCAGCTCATTAGCTTGCCAGGGCGGCTTGTTCTTCCCCTGTCTGGAATTGGTTTGGGGTCATATCCCCAAACCTCTTCAAAATATCATTCTTGCCGATATTTAATAAATTATCATATTTCCTCAAAAAAACTATTTATGTATTTTTTTTAATTGTAAACATAACCATGTATTAGCATAAAACAAAAGCCCGGCCCATAACAGGTAAACCAAAGTCAAGTCTTTTTGGTTCCATGATGTTAGGACTCATTTTTCAATATAAATGTTCATATACTGAAATGCTCCAGGTGGATGCTGGGAAGGGGATACTGTGATAACGATCGACGCAACCGATACAAACACACAGGGGTCAGAACAAGTTATGTCATACTCATGCCAACTATGTGAATGATGCTTTCGACAGTGAGCTAGGACAGAGCAGGCCTATTTCCGAAAAAAAAGTATCTGACAACTCTAGGATGTGCTCCAGGAGAATAATGTGTTAGCGGTTGATGCCACCGAAATAGCGGCTGAAGCCCGAGAGTAAAGGTTTGGCCAACCCTGTAACCAGAGGCTACAATGGCTTAATTGGACTATACAGTCTCCTGAGGAACAAGCTGACGTCGTCCCCCTCTGATGATAATGAGGGCCTTTAAAAACGTAAAGTTGTTGGTTCCCGGTCGGGTAGGAGAATGTCACGCCCGTACTTAATGAAATTGATGGCACCATATGGTCAATAAGGGAGAGTACCCAGGAACCCTCATCGGCACCCAGAGTACTCATTGTGATAGGTGAGGGTGTGCGCCGCCCCTCGCCGATATTCTCGATGCCCCATTGGGCTTTGAGAAACACTTTGGTTCCGTGGTTACATCACCAACGCACACAACTCTGTCTCCGGCCTCCATGTCGTCGTCGTCCACCACAGGACCCCAACTACGGCCGAGCAAGCCCATATGAACGTCCCCACCGCCATGCATGATTATCCCCTAAAAGGCCGACCTTGCTCTTATTATCTTCGTTGGTAAAACGCGTCGAGGAGGAACAATGTTCCACCGCCTATGCCACCGACGTAGGGGAATGGTCTCCTGCGCCTACTCCACAAAAACAATCCTCACTGCCGTCTCCATCGCTAGTCCAATCGGACGCACGTCCGGAGAAGAGAGAGAAGCATTGTATGCACTGGTTGATGAGCCACTGGTCACACCATCAAAAATCATTGTCGCAGCTTGAATTATTTTGCTACAAACCCTATAAAGATATGGCGAGAACTTTGGAAGCGTCATGATATTACCAAGCCGCCCGCCGCCATCTTGAACTTAGAATTGAGATCTGGTACACCCACTGGAAAAGTACCTCCTTCCCTCCCTGTACCCATTCCTTGACCGAACAACAACATCAAGGACATATAGATCAAGCACCGATCCATTGGACCGTATTGTTCTCCTATCGCCAAGTCATAACTGTAAAAGTCCACAAACAAAACAAACCACGCACAGAACATGGTGATCAATCACCAAACAACCACCTATGATTAATCACCAAGTAAGCCCAAGAACGATGGAGAGAGACAAACCATACGTGTTCCCTAGGTCTTCTAAACCGGCTCGGTTTTTTTCTTCTTATAGTTATTTATGTATTTTTTTTAGAATGAATGGTTGGTATTATAGATGATAGAAAGTGTTTACAAAGTAATAAAGCAATAAAACACTAGAAAATAAGTAACATAAATAAAGTGAGTCCCCGCAAAGGAGGACACTCGGACATAAAACTAATGCGCTCAAATCATCAACTACCTTCTGAATTCGCTTGGAAGGTGATACTGCGGTAGCATCTATTGACACTGATACAGCTAATCCAGACTGGTGGAAGATAGGACAGAGCAGACCCCTTACCGTTAACAGATATTGGTGGATAGAGTACTCCCTCAGGTTATCAATGTGTGTCGTCCCCCCTTGAGTGATAATGGTAGGGCTCTAAAACGCGGGATTGCTGACCTCCGAGCTGGTAGGGAAGTACCTTGCTGGTTCTTGGTGGTACCGTTGCCACCTTACGTTCAGAGGGGTGGTGAAACCGGCCGACCCCCCTCTGGACCACCTTAGACTCATTCCGTGAGGCGAGGGTGCTTTAAGCCCCCCGCCGTTGTAAATGATGCCCCGTCCGACCTAGTGAAACCGACCCAATTGTGGAATCCAGGTGGTCCACCCGACCCAGCCCAGGCCCCGAGGTCTTCATCCGACCCGACCCAAGCCCGGGAGCCTTGACCTATCTTTTCCCATACTCGCGACAGCCCGCTACCCTGACCCAACCCGGCCCCATTCCTCCTTGCCCCCCCCCCCCCCCCCCCGTGTTGCAAGCCTGGTACCCCCGATTCCCTAGTCCCGCTTCCCCTGAACCTCGCCCCACCAGCCCATGCTGGATGCCCACGTCCTACGGTTCGAAACCTACGGTTCGAAACCCTAATTCGATCTTTTCCTTCCCACCGCCGCTAGATCACCTTCTCCCGACGTTCGTCCGTCCGCCCAATCTCTATTTCATAGGGTTCCGACTCTAGAACATCAGTAGCCGCCGCCCCATGCCTCTCCGCCTACTGTATCGTCGGAGAATCCTCTATCATCGCTTGTACGGAGAGAACGCGCTCCATCCTCGTCGTCGGGCCGAGCCCAAGTAGACCCACCATTGGAAAAGAGGTTGGTAACTCACTTAGTGAAGCGTAGAAGGGTATCCCAGGTTCACTATTGATTGTGGTGACCGTCATTGCCATCAGAACAATTCCGTTGACGCCGTCCATCAGAAAAGTCTCTCTGCTGCCATTAACTACGAGAGAATTCCACTATCCCATGGTGCAAACTAGTTTGAGCACACACTCAAACCTACCCCAAGACATGAGATGGTGATAAACCACCACGGTAGCAGTGGCTCTTCTAGGTCAGAGAGCGCACTGATAAAAAAATCTCCATAATTAATTATTTATGTATAAATTTGTCTATACGTTATATAAATATTGAATATGTATGTTGACATGGGTTGGGATTGATTCTTTTCATTCGAAAAGAATTATTAGATGATTTTTTTAAACGATTATTAGATGAATTAATGTATCATATGGTATATATCAACCTGATGATACTCATTATATCATTTGGACGTGCAAAATAACAAATTTTATGTCAAAAAATTATTTGAATTCAGTTCACAGACTTAATATGGTTGGGATCTAAATCTTAAATAATATATGATTGGATTGAATCTAATAAGGAAGCATCATCTAGTCTAGTAATACGTGAGTCACTCAAGTATATCTCAAGTTTCTATTGGATTATTCTCGTGCTCGAGAATATTATTATTCAAACAATATGTACAACTCGTGCTGCAATATATTGTTATTGTTGTGCCACAGCCAGCCTCTTGTGATTATTCCCACATGCATCATGCACGTTTAGGAGTACATGGGTAATTAAGGTCGTTGTTTAGGGGTTGTGTGCGGGAGATAGAAACCACCACTAATCAAATATTTGAGTGTTATATTTGAACATTATGCTCCTAAACTATATATTTATCGTTCATTCATTTCGAAGCTCGATAAGAAATAGATTCTTTTTCAAAAACGTGAACTACATCTTCAAAACCAACGATCCCTTCGGAGAATGAAGATTTGTCTCGTTTGATTTACAATAATTATCTATTCTCTTCCTTTCATCGGTAAATCTTAACAAGTGTGAGGTGTATACGTAAGTGAGGGTCATATTTTTCAGTGCTCAAAAAGTTATGCTTCACATGTCTTCCGGAATATAATAGGCCCTCTAAACTTGAGCCCATAATTAGTATTTTATAATAACGACTTAACGAGATATATATTAATACGAGTACGTGAATTGTTAATTGAATATTTCAGTGGGTGATATATGTACACGACCATGTATAGGTGCAAGTGGAGTGCAACCAACGTGCCTGGCCATTGGTTCTTGGATTTTTTTTTTGTTATTTTGATTCCATATGATAAGTTATATAAATTTCAAACAAACGGTTTATTTTTTAATGTACCGAGTAGATTGTAGAATGAAAATCATTCCATCACAATATTTTTTTATCGGCAAAGCAAATTGAATTAAAACCTCTTTTGAAACGAAAGAGGAGTTACACTTGATTCAGCTACAGACCAACAAAACAGTCGCCGAGTTGATCATAGTCAACTTATAAGGGATACTGAAGAACAACCACAAGAAAAAAACCACACCTGAAAAAACTAACTAAGACCAACCAAGAAGAACGAGTGTTTCTACACAAGGAACTTCGGCATCCCAACATGGGAGCGAAACTGAACAAGGTCTAAAAAACAGATATTACAACCATGAAGCGCAAGATAAAAAGAAGATCTAAAACCCGGATATTACAACCATGAAGCTCACACGAAAGAAGGTCTATAACCCGGATTTACCAACCATTAAGCACAAAAGCGACCAAAACCACCAGAAGCAAATAAAGCAACTTCGTTACGGTCCACACCATGAAAGATGAAGAAGCGCATCCCACTAACAGAACTGGAACTACTGGAAAAACAACCTTGAAAATCGAAGAAGAGAGGACCCAAGTACGAGTTCAAAATTTAAGAAGGCAGCAGTAGGACCTCACTTCCGGGGATCCAAGGATGCAATCGAGCTGAGCGTTCCGAAACCGTGATCGGTAACCCCTTGCCGGCTATCACCAAGCAAGGACCCTAAGGGGAAAGCCTGTAATTATACTGAGCACGAACAAACTCGAACCCGGATAGATCTGACACTAACCTAGAACCGCAACACCACAACCGAGCTTCCGACCCAAGCACCCCAACAAACAAGCAGCAGGAAGTCAACAATTTCTGGAAACCAAGGATGGACTCGAGTTGAGCGTTCTGAAACCAAGATAGGTAACCCCTCGCTGGCCAACACCAAACGAGGACCCGAAGGGGAAGGCCTGTAGTTATACCGAGCACGAGCCAGCCTGCACCCGGAAAAAACTAACACTAAAGCCTGTAGAGAAGCGGGACATCACCACTGAGCTTCCGACTATCCGCGATGACGAGGGAAGAGACCAAATCCACAACGAATCAAAGATCCAAACGATCAAGAAACGCTTCCCACCGTAAATTTGAAATAAGCCGCTCACGAATCATCACAAATGAGGTCGAAAAAGAAACAACAACTCTGCTTCCACCACCGCACCACCGGCCAAATACTGACACCTCCACAAACTGAGGATGCGAGACTGGAACTTGAACTGAGCGTTCCGATACCGAAACCGGTAACCCCTCGTCAACCAACACAAAATGAGGACCCTATGGGAAAAGCCTGTAATAATACCGAGCTCGAGTGTAGCCAACCCCGAAAAGAGGTCAACACGAACACAGGCGTGCGAGATTGAACTCCTCCAAACTAAGGTCTCGAGAAGCAGAAAAGACAACTTAATCAAACAGCACCGAAGAGGAAAAAAAAAGAGAAGCTGACCCCGCTCAACCCAATCCGGGTCGACTTGAACCAGTCAACCCGAACCGGATCCAGGTCAACCTGGACAAACCAGCCTTACCCGACCCGCATGCTCGAACACGACCCGATTGAACCCTAGCTGGATACAACCCAAACAAACCTCGCTACCCCTGCCAGAAGAACTGAAGCCGACCCAGCAAATGGAGCAGCAGGCAGACACCACACCATAACTCTGGCGACTCCACCCCATACTCTGGCGACTCCAACCTCCACGAACCCCGGCCACAAACCACACACAGACCGGATTGGAGACAAGATGAGGACCTTCGAACTGGACCTCTCACGAGGCGAGGACCACAACAACATCGACGATGTTAGATCACGCAGCCAAAGGACGAGGCCGGACCACTCTTTAGTCGAGCAGGCAAAGCATGAGGACGAAGAAAGGGAAACCCGAGCCTGTGGGCCTAAAACAAGGGACACCATAACCAGCTCAGTTCCGGCAACCATGACCCCAGAAGCACAACGAGACCAGCCTCGAGCATCCGGCGAACACACATGTCGAAGATGAACTCTGGAAAACAGACAGAGACTCCGACCGAGCAACCAACCTTCCCCGGCTTGAAGGACACGCACCATCACCCATATGGCAGATCTGGACTTAGAGGTCACGCGCCTCGACCAAGACCAGATCTAGAGGTTCCATGAGCAGACGAACGAGGGTAGTCGGAGAACGAGCAACCCCACACACGAGTAGCACCAGTCTGATAGAAGCAACCAGGAACAAAAATCAGCGACCTGAGAATAGCCGACAAGGAGCCAACCAGAGAAGAAAACGAGGAAGGAGAAAGGTGGAGAACTGCAAGGGGAAGAGAGAAGGGCCATCGCCGGCGACGACCCAGGCCGAAGCCTGAAGTCGCCACCGGCGAGGGCAAGAAAGAGGATGATGGCTGCTTCTTTGGCTTACTTATCCATCACAACAAATTAAGAAAATGAAAAAACACTATTCCCTCTGTTTTTGAAGCCACGACGGCACCGTCGTGGGATTTGGTTGATTCTTGGATGATCAAAGCATTAGTTTGGTTCTCAATACAACGTACTCTTAACTCCTCGGGAGTGCCTCAAACTCCAAGGGTTTTTTCTGAACCCTAAGGGTTGCAGCCGCCTCTCCTCCTCCTTCCCATCTTCATGTCTTTTCTCCGATCACGCAATGACTTGATGCATACCACAAGGACGTACGTGTCTCCCCCAAACCTTAAGGCTGTCTTTGAACTGGTAGGTTTCTCTCCATCACCATCGGCACGTCATCGCCGTCGCCAAAAGCTCCGCCCCCTCTCTTGATGCGGGTGCATTTTAACACATAAAAGGGCCACAATTTATCGAGTTATAAAGACTTTCAGTCCCGATTTTCTATCATATATTTAGATTTAGTATGAATAATTGATTTTTTCGATATATTCTGTGTTACGACGGATTTTCGGCGTATTTTGGGTGTTTTGTGCATTTGGATCGTCAAGAGGGTCGATTTTTTTCGCTCCGAAATATATTCATGATTGGTCTTGTTTTGTAGGTATCGAAAAGAGGAATTTTTTGGCGCAAGAACGAGATCAATTGGAGTTCAAACGAAGCCGGAGCGAGCGAAAGAGCGAAAAAGAACAAAAATGGAGATTGTACCAGGGTCTGACACGTGGCAGCGCCTGGTCAGCCCAGATTGGTCAACACAGACCAGCCCATCTTCCATGCATGCGTGGCGCTTCCTGCACGCGACATGTGTCCCAGCAGCTCTCCTTCCCTTGTGGCGACATGTGTCCATAGCTCCCATCCTCTCATCTCTTGCCACTTGTCTCCATTAGATTGATGGATTGTTTAGGGCAGCCCCAACTTTTCTGTTCTCTAAAAAATCAGCCGCAATACAAAAAGGGGGGATCTGCTTCACATTAAGAGGACTTCGTTTTTTTTACACAGAACAGAGAAGAACACGAACCAGGAGGCATCTTTGTGTATAGTTTTGATTTTATTTCTTTTTATTTGTATAATTAAATAGAAATCTTCTTATCTTCTATTATTTGTTGAGAAACACTATTTTGTGGGTAGAGAACTATTTTGAGATTTATTTGGGTATTGATTTTTGGAAACAAACTCCATTGTTGGCTACACAAGTGAATTTCTTTTGGTGGATCTTCAAGAGCTTCAAGGAGAGGGATCGAAGAAGAGGAAGAGCAACATTAGACGACTAATTTGATGATTGTATCTCAACTTTTATCTTGATTATGAATTTAACTGTTTGCTCCTTTTCATCTTTACATTTTCTCACCATGAACAACTAAACCCCCAATTTCTAGGGCTATGGGGGACTAGAGTAGGGATTTCCATATTTTGAATGCTTCGATTGTGGTGTTGTTAATTTGTATTAGTGTCTATGATTGATTTGTGCTTAATGTTTTACCTCCCGTGTAGGCTTGGTAATTGTTTCGAATTAGGATTCGTCGCTCGAAAGAGGAGGATTTTAATGAAGTCAAAAATCGATCATAGGTTGTATTTAAATTCTAGCTAGAACTAGCGGGGTTAATACAATTGCAATAGCTATAGACTTGGTTGGTCGAAAGTTAGAAGTTGTCATAGAGCTTAACGCTTTGGGTCTTCCTACATCGTGATTCGAAAGAACTCGGTGGTTAGATTCCATTAGGGTCCGAATCGTTCGAAAGAAGTTAGGACTAGAGTCGAGACAACTCGTTGCCTCTAAAATAAATCGACATCGCTACAATCGAACGTGTTCAATTTTATGGAATGAACTCGATGAACCCGTGCCCTTGATTTCTCTTTACTTGATTCAAGATAAGAAAACTCTCTGCTAATTTCTGTATTTTCTTTTTAGTCGTTATAGGTTTATTTTTAAAACATAAAAACTCGATTTTTACCGAAACAGTTTAGCTACAAGCTTTGAATAGTGAGTGATTGTCTATTGCTCCTTTGGGCTCGATATTCCGGACTTCAAATCCGATTACTACTTGACGGCCGGTGCACTTGCCGTGCTCAAGTTTGCGATTAAAACCCGCAGGGCGTCAAGTTTTATCTCTCCCCACACCGCCACCACCGCCCATGGATCTGGCCTACCTCGATCCACGTCGTCGCCTCCATCCACGTACCAGTCCTCCTTCTCTCCATGCCACCGCTACCAGCCACGTCGCCATCACCCTCGGCGACGGGATCGTCCTCGGGGCGCCAGAGTCCTGCAACATAAGGGTCACGACATACTTGACGTCGTCGCTCTGGTCAATCCCGACCATCTCCTTGTCGCTCGTCGGGATGGACGTCGTCTCTTCCAACACCGGAGTGATGCTGACCGTTCTTCAGCCGCTACTGCTCCGGATCTGAAGCAACCCCCGCTAGTCACGACCATGAGCGGGAAGAAGGAGCAGCACCGAGTTGGTTCAGGGCGAGCCCGCGAGGGACGTCGCTAAGGGACAAGGAGGAAATCCAGAACTCATAAACGGAGGCGATTCAGCCTCCTTCGAAAAAATGAGAAGACCCGGCGGGGGTAGGAGGGTCCGTCTACGGACTATACCCACAGACCCAGGACTTTCAGTGTTGGGAGGTCTCGTGAAAACGCACTCAAAGCACTCTATTTTCGCTTGCTTTATGAATTAGGTCGTTTTTATTAGGGTCATATTAGTTTGGTTACCATTTGGTTTTATCTTTTCCTGTTCTGTATCATTGAAATGTTGGTAAGGGGATGTCGTTAGTCAGTGTCTACGATCAAAAGTAGACTATTTCTGTGGTTTCATGAGCGCTGGGCTTGCTACGGTCGGCTCGGACAAATATCTAGAACCCAGAGCTTTTACGCCCTACCTTGTATGGTTTTTTGTTCGTAGTAATGCAATTCCCTAGTTACTCGTTTCAAAAAAAAGAAAATGAAAAAAATACAAGTCAATTACTTCTCTATGGGAACGTGTGTTCTCCTAGAGAAGTTTAGACCTAACTCTAATTCTAAGGTTCTCTATCGATGGTGATCTTTGTAATCTCGGTTGTTACGTCGCCGACCTCGCTATCAATGGAACCTTCCGCATTTAGACTAAATGTCCCCTCAGTAGCCTTGATAATGCCTCTATGCTCTCCTTCTGAATTCATTCGTCCGGTGAGAGAGAAGAAAAAGCACAGGCCTAAAGTCTTTCCCACCGATCAATCGATAACCGCCTTTCCTCTATCGAGCAACCCTCCACCAATGCTCTCTTCCTCAGACCATTTGTCCATGTCATTCTCAACGGTGGTGGCTTTCCCCCCAAGAATGGATTCGGCTAACTCTGACCCGAACAGACCGAAGCGAGGTCGACCTCTGAAGGCTCTCCCCATGCTTGCCTTGCTACGCAATTAACCCAGAAAGGACCTATTTTTGTGGTGTCGATGGCTTTTAGGGCTAACAACCCTAATCTCGACTCATCTCTTCACCTTGCCTCGTCACCAACCTCAAACGATCTTTAGTCTGTGGGCTTGACGGTGCCTAGGGTCTATGACCCTCCTAGAGACCTTGGACCATCTATGGTAAACCTTCAGTCTGGCTTCTCAGCTTGCTCCCTCGCTGAGAGAGAGACAATGGAGATCGTGGTGCCTTACACCCTGATGGATACGACCATCATTTCTCGCCAGCAATATGACATGATCGATCGTCTATTTTCCCCAAAACTAATCCGCAAGGACTCCATGCTCAGGGTGATCACGTGGGCATGGGAAAGATCGACGTTAGGGTTAGTAGTGAAGGACTTGGAGCCCAGGACATACGGGTTCTATTTTGATTACAAGGAGGCTCGGGCACGGGTTCGGAACAACGAACCCTAGTGCTTCAATGTTTACCAGCTACTGTTAGGGAATATCCTTAACCCGATGGCTCGGGACCTTTACAAATTGGATCAGATCTAATTATGGGTGTATGCACGGGATCTCCTGCCTTCGGTTCATACGAAGGCCACTGGATAATTCATTGGAGCTATGCTCTAGGGATGTGTGAACGTGCCCTATGATAAGTGGGGCCTATGCTGGGGTGGGATCGTCAAGGCTAGATTATGGATGGAGCTTCACCGACCACTTCGCTGGTCCATGGTCATGAGGTTTCAGGAATTTTAGGAGCCGATTCAGGCCACCCAGCTCGGGACTATGACCTGGAGATACCAAGGATCCAACAGTATGACAACTCCTTCTTGGAGTTTAAACATGACAATATGGAGAAGACCTATGCTACGGACTAGGGGAAAGTACCACTCCATCCCCCCTAATTTCGATCTTTTGACCTCTGATATTCTACCTAAGTCCGCGTTGTCTCGAGGAAGGGGGCAAATTGTAACCCCATGGAAAGGGGAGCTGGGTCTGCCTATTTAGGAAGGGGTCCTGGCCCATCTGTGAGGCTGTTTGTCCCATCTAGGACGCTATATTCCCCATAAATGACGTTGGGCTTAAAGAGGGACACTACGGGAGAGCCTCGTGAATACCAGGCGAGGGATGGAAAACATCCCCACCAGTAGGAATGATATACACTTGTGGCTTCAGGGACCAACCTAGGGAGGGGTCCTTGGCTAAAGCCTATACTCCCCGTGTTACTGATGCGTTCAGGTTCGGCCGCACTCCACACAATGAAAAGAGTTCTCTCCATGGGATCAAGCAGCGTTCAGGCACCACCTTGAGCAGTCTTCATCAGTTTCGTAGTTTAATTTTTGTTCTCCTATATGAATTTTTACAAATTGTCTGAAAAGGTCAACCTATCTCGGATTTTTTTGTTTGTTACGGGACCTTTTTAAGGCCCCAAACACTATAATGACTCTTTTCCATTATTAATAAAATGCATCGTTTGGTAAAAAAAATGTATCGAGTAGATTAATAGGGGCCAAAGGCCACGACCACAAACAAACTACAAATGAAAGAGTAGATTAAAAAGGATCAAAGGTCGCGACCTCAAACAGACTACAAATAAGATATTCTATTACACTACTTTTAAAAACGTATCGTAGAAAAATAAAAGACAAATATCAAAAAGTCGCATACAATTATTCGGGATTATCGGCTAATTATACAAATATATAAACGTTTCATCTGGTCTATTTGATTGCCTAAATTTTTTCGATGTTAGTTTTTTCTACCAAAAAAACTGTTAATTTTTCTATAATGACAAAAATGCCCTTAACCTTTTTAATTATGATGTCAACTATGAATTTTTTTAAAAAATACAAAAATGTCATCATACATATAAATCTAATTTTTAAAATATTTATTTATTTATCTTTTATTCTTCTTCATAGAATTTTAATTGTATAGTTTCTTTGTAAATTTAATCTTATTGTTTTCCAGAAATTCTCATTAGTTTTAAATTCCACTGGCACAAATCCGAGCGGATATGGAAGCAAAATACGCATTCATGATTGAAGACACAAAAGAATAAGAGCGATGACATTTAAAAGGGGAAGACTTGCATACAGTCATCAACCAACGACGTCATGAAGGTGGTGAATGAATGCAATATTTTTTTCTTTGAGCGTCTCATCTACAGCGAAGCTATGTTTCGACAAAGGTTCTACATGACTCACAGAAATTTTTCGGTCAGTGATGGAGGTAGTGGTGTACCAAGATTACTATTCTCAACAGAAGTTGGGCTATCTTGGGGTGATGGGGTTTAGTCTGTATAAAAAATGCACGATCGCCTTATGGATGCTAGCTTAGGGATGCTCCGCAGATTCCCTTGACAAATAAATGAGGATGGGTGCATCGACCATCCTATAATGTGTGAAGCGATTTCGCAGTGCGGTCAATGTCCAACTTGGTGCAGAGTACATGAGGCGTTTGAATGCTACTAACACATCAAGCTTACTTGTTTAGGGCGAGGGCAAGGTTTCCTTGGCATATCAGTAGCCTTGATTGCATACACTAGGAGTGGGGAAATGGTCTGGTGGCTTGGAGTGGAAAATTCACCGGAGGTGATCAAGGCCGACCTACTATCATGCTTGAAGTAGTTGCACACGCAATTCATGGATTTGACACACGTTCTATAGTAAGTTGGGTAGAACAATGAAAAAAATATGTTGAATGATTCATATTCGTTCACGGAAGTGCTACGAGGCGAAGACCCTCGTGTGCAGTATGAAGTCAATGGTACGATCTACCACTAACCTTATTATTTGGTTGATAGAATTTATCCTACTTGGTCTAGGTTTGTGAAGACCATATCGAGGACACTTACGACTAAGGATAAGATATTCGCCCGAAATCAAAAAGGCACGCGAAAGGATGTGAATCGATATTTTGGAGTTCTTAAAGCACGATGGCATATCATCACCAAGCTAACTCGTATCTAGCACCGGGAAGACTTGAGTGCTATCATGAATTGTTGCATCAGTCTCCACAACATGATTCTAGAGGACAAAAGAGACACGTAAGATGACGCAAATGATTTCGTTGATGAGGTCGATCCTAAAATTTCGCATGGGAATACCCACCTAAGCAACACGCTAGTGCACTACCTGATTTCGCATTTGTTCTATCCAACTTCAATGGCCTTTTTAATGTCCAAATGCATATGCATCTTAAGTATGATATTGTTAACCATGTTTGGTCCTACTTTAACCCTAATGTAAACTCTGGAGTTTTCGACCCTATATTTTAAGCTTTATGATTTGTATGCTCTTTTTATTTTTAGTTATTGTCGTCTTTCGTTAAGTTAATTAACGTTGTAGTACAGTGTTGCATTGCTAATTAATATTATTGTCGTTCTAAGTATGAGCACATTCCACGGAGAAAGTTTCTACTTTTTGTTAGGTAAATGCTTTGACAATGGACCTTAAGGTCCCACAAGTTTGAAAATGACCCTTTTGTTAGCCTTATGTTCGGTCCATGAACCTTTTTTCTATTTACGGTTAAAAAAAACTAACGAAATATTCCTTTCCATTAGTCATGCGACATCATGTGTCAATTTGTCGACGGTGAAATTTCACTTTTACCCTTACTTATTTTAACCAAATAAATACCATAGGGAAAAATTATCTTTATACCCTTATTTATTAATAAAGAAAATAAATACTATTAAAAAAATAATTAAGTATAACAAATAAAATAAATAATAAATATAATAAAATAAAATGCAATTAATAAACCTAATAGGTTCATCTGTATACCTAAGACTTTCATCTTCATTTTTTTTATCACAACTGAGACTTTCATCTATATATTCTCTATCTTCTCTGGTCTGTGAGCTTGTGGCTACGACGACGACAAGGAGACCAAGGCGACAAGCTCATGGTGGGGCATCGAGGAGACCACGATGGCGAGCTCGTGGAGGATCGTTAGGAGACCATGACGGCGATCTCCTAGCGGGGCAGCGGCGAGGTGACCACGATAGAAAGCTAGGGGAGAAGACGTCCGGATCTAACTCGAGTTCTCTAGACTCATTCATATATGAATAAGTCACGAGCCATAATCAACCAAGAGACCGAGCCAAAATCCCTTGAAATTGTAGCCGGCGTAGAAGCTCAACCACACAGCCACCGTTGTCTCGACGAGATAGAAACAACCCAGATTGATATCTGCTCCCAATTTCGTCTTATATAGACGTCGATTTCATATTCCTCAAATTTGAAATCCATATCAGTTCTTCTTTCTCGTATCTGAAATCCTTAACCGTTCTTCTTCCTCGTCTATCGATGGAGGCAACATGACCATGGCGGAGGTAACGTTACCATGTCGTGCTTCTCCGGGCCTTGCCTCTTTCCTTAGATTTCTAGATCTTCCTTCGATCTGTCGCGCGAGGTCTTCCTCGTCTTCAACGATGGCTAAAACTGCTCGGTGAAGGAGGTTCAATTGACGACGAGCTTCAATCCACCTATGTTGATCTACGGCGCATCGAAGCTTGCTGGAGAAGACACAAACTCCAGGCTAGGCGATAACCACAACGACCTTCTTCTTCCTCGTGCCATGGTCGTCAACTTTGCTAGAGATTGTTCTTCCCTTTTCTCTTCCAACATAATTTCAGGTCTTTGAGTGTCTTGATGTTGTGCTAATGTTAAGAGAGTCTATGGTAAGCTTAGTAGTGAATTCAGACCTATAGTTTTATTTGGATAGCGTAGGTTTTCGCTGGAGCTCGTGAATACAAATATGATTAAGCATTTTTCATGTTATTCATTCATAAAGTTTGAGTTCTTAGCATGTCTTGAGAAATTGTTAGGAGGTTTCGTAGTTGTTCAAAAGTGTTGAGACTGTTCATATTATGAGTTCTTATAATTGATTGTGTTCTTTTTGTTTTGATCAAATTAAAGAATTAAAAATATTAATAATAAATGAAAATCACAAGGAAAAAATAAGTTGCGAAAATTATTAAAAATTAAATATATATTAAATTATAAAGTAGTGATTAATTTTTTTTAAATAAACAAAAAAAAGAAAATAAAAGAATATCAAAATTTAGAAATAATTAAATAATATAAGTTAAAAAGAAAATAAAAAAAATAATGTAGCGGTAAAATAGTCTTTATACTTATATCAATCTTTTTACCCTTAAGTCAAAAGTCAACTAAATTAACAAAAGGGTACAACGGTCATTTAACTTTTATTTGTTAGTTTTTTAACCCTAAATCAAAAAAGGTTTGTAGACCAAACATAAGGTACCAAAAGGGTCATTTCCAAACATGTGGGACCTTTTAAGGTCTGAAGACCGAGCATAAGGGTACGAAAAGGAATTTACCCTTTATTTTCGTCTTTTGTTAAGTTGATTGCCATTGTAGTAGTGTGTTGCATTACAAATTAATATTATTGTCGTTCTAAGTATGATCATATTCCACAGAGAGAGTTTACACTTTTAGTTATAAAAAAATAAAACTCCAACTCACCACCTCTATATGAATCTCTTCAAGTGTCTTCATACTTTTACACTTCTCCCTCCTCAACCTGTTTGCCTCCGACTGAAGATGATGATGTTGAGCCGTCGGCGCAAAAGGTTGAGTCACCGGAAGACACATTTTCATTGGCTTCTATTGACGATTAAATACTATCGAAGCACTTTGGTTCACACAGAGGTGGATCAAAAAACGCCTCCACGCCAACATGCATCACCACCACTTGCCCTGGGAGAGCCAACACCACCTCGTGATCCTTCCGACTTGTTCGAAGATTATTGGGGCTACTCATCCTCTTCTGGCGCTTTCGAAAGATGGTATAAGTGGTCACCACCTTGTCTGCCTACTCCGGCTTCTTCTCCTACTCCTTAGTGTTATGCTGACTAGGCTTCATGTTTATCGTTCTATGGGAAAGACCACTAATTTTCGAATATGTTGTGATCTTTATTACTATTATTATGTGTATCGGTGTTGTTTGATGTAATTTTCTTAATAATGGTGTTTTATGTTTATTTGGTTTGTTACTTGTTTGAAAGAAAAGATATCCAAAATATTTGATGTATGGGACATATATGGTAAAACTCAGATAAAAAAATAATCCAAATAACTAGCATAATTAATAGAATCTAACTGTTAAACGAGACTAATTAACGTTTGTCCACTATATGACATTATTATATTAATAAATTAATTTATATGATTTTGACCATTGATTAGCGGATTAAGTATATATTTCCAGTTCTGCCTTTAGGGATTCTATTTTCCATCCATTTTTTCGAGCATCACTACCATTTTCACGTGCACGTCAACTCCCACCTACCACCATCATCAATGGCCCCCACCCCTACGCGTCCCGATGTACTCCTTGCCTCTGCCTTACCCATGTGACCATCCACCTTGGGAAGAACATCGGTCCCACGATGCCTCTTTCGGGTTCGACCCCTCGGGTCATGCCCCCAGCCCCCTCCTCTAAGGTTATAAGACCTCAAGGGCTGCGGAGAAACCACGACGTCCACCATCGTCCTACCTCTGCCCACTTTCAGTTCTTCCATCGAGCATCACCCTGTCGGTTACGTTGCCAAGGGAAATTCAATCCCAAGCCCCACCGCCTGGATCTCCTCTTGACCACGACAACTAAGCAAACTTTTCCTTGGGACTAATACTGACCCACGTTGGTCGAATCAACACCATGTCGATCGACCATCCAAGAAAAATCCCGACATCACTCTTTCCGTCCTTTCCCTACCTTACACTAGAAAACATAACCTTCTCGGAAACCACGTCGTCTAGGAGGTAGACTACCGCTCGAGAGGACTCTGGAGGCCCTATCAGCGAAGCCACGGATCTAACGCCTCCTAACACCGGGGAGACCAGAAATCCATGTAGCAACCCAGCTTAGAATGCTTCTTCTAGGAGGGGCCTTCCCTCCTCCACGATCCTCTCCACCTCACTGTCCCGGATCTCAATAGTATCTTCACCGCTAATAAGGTAGAACTAACACCCCAGCCTCCAGTGGAAGCACTATTAGCCCTTCAAGAGAGCTTTGATGTTCTTCAAATAGAAGAGGAAGAGGATGTGGCCATGCATATCCCGAGAAACCTTATGGTCGAACGAGCTCGTGCTTACATGGCGTTCGCTTTGACAATGCGTCTTTTCACGAGCAAAGAATGTGATTGAGGGTCCATGGAGGTTTTCATGACTAAATTCTAGCACCATGAACGATTGGTCATTAAGGACCTATGATGAGGTATCTCCGATTTCTAATTTACGGCCCAGATGAAAAAAACAAGGATCCGTAGAGAGGAGCCCTGGTCGTTCAAATGGGCACCTCTAATCTTAGAGGACCTCCAACCATGAATCAACCCGACTACTCTCCTATTTTCCAAAATTCAGATGTGGACCCTTGTCTCTGACCTCCCATGGGATGGTCTCACTAGGGAAACGGGTATACAAATAGAGGAGGTTTTATGGGGCTTTATGGATGTTCGCATGAAAAATGCAGGCCTTGGTTGGTGTGGTGCCCTTGAGTGTATGATTCTAGAGTGATCTTACTACTAAATTTTGTCAGAAGGACAAAATCTTCATCACGGGTCACCAAGCACCTATCTGCGTCCGGCTCCAGTACGTGAGATTACCGAATTTATGCTTCTATTGTGGCTGCATTGGTCACATAGAACCAAAATGTCCTCGGAGAGACTCTAATCTCCCCAGATCCACTACGCTTCGATGCATCACTCATGGCATCGTCACTGACTAAACTACGATCAGAAATCTGTAGGGACTGGTTAGAACTTAACCCTCATCGGTCGTCCAATCGCCGTTGAACCCCGAATAAGAACATGATCTTACCTCTGGCCCTACCGAGACCTAGCCCCAATATTCCACTTGGTTTCAGCATAGTGGCACCACCACCTCGACACCCAGTGAAAAATATTATGCTTATCCCAACGACGTTTACCTGGAGCCGAAGGCCTGCACTCCCTCACCTCGAACCACTATTCCCGACTGCCCCAAAAATAAGAGCAATAGAGGCGGTTGTAACGAAGAATATCATGCCCAACCAGGGTCCATATCTGGTTGGTATGGATGTCGGGTCGATCTCGTAGCGTCCGGTACCAGGGACAGTGTGGAGGGGTATCGTCAGTTTCTCCCCCGCCGATTTTAGGGTGCCCACTCTTACTAACGCCTAGAAGAAAAGGAGCCTAGACGCTCTCGTCCTGACTAAAGGACTACCCATTCCAATGGACGTCAAGGCGAATACTGCCAAGCAGCCTCGTCAGGATTAATAAGGGAGCCATCAAGCAACAAGGTATGCATGAGGATGCATACTTGACCTTGCCTAGGCCGACATCAACCAGACCTTCAACCTCCCTCGTTTTTTGGTGTTCTCCCTGAATAACCGTTATCCTCCCAAGTCTCTTATATTATTTGTTACGAACATCTTCAAGTTGAGTTAGAAATGACCATGTCTAGTTTATAGGTGTTCAGATATTGAGAACCTCTGTGTATCTATCTCTTCTGGAATAACTTGATATTTTAACTATAAAGTTATGTGTATCTATCTCTTTTAGAATAATAAGATACTTTAATTATAAGGTTAGCGTCTAAAAACCTTAAAGCATGCACAACAAGCCAGCCCGGATCGTGTCCCACGGCCCGACCCGTGTTTTTGCGGGACGTAGGATGCGAGCCGTCCTGTTGTGGGACGACTTTTTCGCATCCCGCAAAAACACGGGCTGGGCCGAGTCTCGCGTCTCGGAAATTCGGGATGGGCTGAGGCTGGCGTCCTGAGTTTGAAGGCTATCCAATCACGACCTGCCACATGTCGTTGGAAGGGAAAAAAATTCGACCGTTGGTGTTAACGACTATTTAAAAAAAAATTAAAAATCTTAAATTTTAACCCTATAAATACCCCAACCCCTTTCTCAAACTACCAACCATCCTACAACTTCTCTACAAATTCTCTACAAATTTCCTTTCTACATTTCGATACAATATGTCCGACGATGAGGGTCCATCATATGAGGAGTTG
This sequence comes from Erodium maritimum, assembly GCA_963921825.1. Taxonomy (NCBI): domain Eukaryota; kingdom Viridiplantae; phylum Streptophyta; class Magnoliopsida; order Geraniales; family Geraniaceae; genus Erodium; species Erodium maritimum. Next base: position 126,455,576 of record OY997588.1, on the reverse strand, counting down.
GCAGCCCAAATGCGGTTAATTGAACAACGACTCCGGCGAAGGGTTTATAGAGGCATACATAGAGCAATTCTAACGATCAACACTCCGAGGGAGAGGACTGACCGTGAGGAACCAATGCGACGTGAGAATTTACAAAGGTCGTGTCGAAGCCCACGACCAACTAATGAGGTATTATTTTGCCAATCAGCCCATATATGGGCCCGATATGTTTAGGCGTCGCGTGTGTATGTGAAAACCACTTTTTCAATGAGTAATAGACAAGGTCAGGGAACACGACAATTACTACGTTCAGAAGCGGGACGCTGCCGGACGCTTGGGCTTATCAACGGAACAGAAGTGCACCGCCGCGATACGGATGCTTGCGTATGGGTGCTCGGCCGATTCATTAGACGAAACTTTACACATTGGGGTAAGCATCATACTTGAATGTTTGCGTTATTTTTGTAAGGCCGTCATTAAGGTATTCAGACCTGAGTACGAGCGTACACCCACACCGGCTGACTTGGACCGTTTACTCCGAGAAGGGTGACACTCCGAGATTTAACCCTCAGAATGATACGGCAAGCGTACCGGTCGTCAAGTAGTATTCGGGTTTTAAGTCCGAGATATCGTACCCAAGGGAGCAATTAGACAAACACTTTAGTTAATTAATTCGATGGTCAAGCTATTCCTATAACGATGTTTGGTTTTTGTTTCAGAAAATAGTAAATTCATGCAAGTAATGAGAATATATGAATGATCAGAAACGAAGAAAAAAGTCACAACGGGGTTGTAAATCAGAGATAAAAAGGCGATCTAGGACATTAACGGGGTTCGAATGTGATGAATGACTTAACGGAGTTCGGTATGCATTTGTAACTAATACTATTCTAAGGGCAACGGGAATTCTCTAAGTATAGTCCTAACCATCTCTCGATCGTATTAGGACCCTAACATACTCGGTCCACCTAATTATCTCTAATCTAGGTGTAGAGCGGTATATAGCATTAAATTCTATGAATGCCTCTAACTTTCGGGTTTTACTCCTATAGCTATTGCACTCGTGTCAATCTAACCATATTCTGGCTTAGATTAAAACCCGAGCTATCTCATTCCTTTTCCTCCTATTAACCTCATTTCTCAATTGTTGGTTAACACGATTTAAACATTTCTCACGTGATCAAGGCGAAAAAGGCATTACGAACAGAATGAGATAAACAAAATCCTAATACTAGTTTAACAATTGCATAACCCGAACAAGTTAATTCTACTCATCACATCTTTACCCCTAGCCCTAGATCAATGGGAGTTTAGTTCATAGCAAGGAGACGAGAACACAAGGAATTGATAAAAACCATGATACTCATATTAATCCAATGAAGTAATACAATTGTCAAAGTTTGATCAAAACCTACAAAACCTACAAAACCTTCAATGATGATTTCCACTCTCTTTTGATCTCCAAGTCTTCTCTTCCAAGTGCTCTCCAAGTTCTCCCAAGGTGTCTTTTCTTCTCCAATTTCGTGATCCCCTTCAATCTGACCTAAATTCCCTTTTATATGACGGGTTAACTCTGATAAAAAATAGGAAACGCAGCTGGAAATCGCGTTTTTGACGCTTGCACGGTCGCTTGCACGCCGTGCAAGTTTCTGGTGCACTTAAGTTGCACCAGTTTCTTGCACGCCGTGCAAGAAAATGGTGCAGATTTTTGACTCCTCTGTTCTGAGTGCACCAGTTTGTTGCATGGCGTGCAACAAACTGGTGCATGTTGCTGACACTTCTGCCCAACTTCCAAATTCGCTCCGTTTCACTCCCAAACTGCCCCTTTTTGCTCCGAAAACTTGATGAACCCTGAAACAAGACCAAATAAACAATACGAGAGTAAAATGCATCATTTCATATTAACTCGGGACTAAAAAGAGCATAAATGTGGGCTAATGACATCTAAAATAGATGTATTTTATGTCCACATCAAAGGGTACAACCGAGGGTTCCCCAGCATGGCTGGGAGTCTTGACTGCATGCATTGGGAGTGGAAGAACTTCCCAACCGCATCGCAAGGTGGCAATGGACGAGGAAGTCACCACGGGGTAAGTACCGTTATGTTTGAAGGTATAGCTTCCCGTGATTTATGGATTTGACATGCTTTTTTCGGGATGGTTGGGTCGAACAACGACATCAACGTCCTCAAAAACAGCCACTTAGTCCAGGACGCTTATTACAGTCGTGACCTTATCGTGGAGTACGAGATCAACGGCCATTGGTACGACCGACCTTATTACTTGGTGGACGACATTTACCCATCATGGGGACGGTTCGTGAAGAGTATTCGACATCCCTACACTCACAAAGAGAAGTTGTTTTCTAGATGCCAAGAAGGTGCTCGGAAAGATATTGAAAGGGCTTTTGGAGTACTTCAAGAAAGGTGGCACATCATTTCCCGTCCCGCTCGTGCTTGGAGCAAACACACTTTGGCTGATATCATGCACACTTGTATCATTCTACACAACATGATTGTAGAGGATGAACGCGACCAGTATGAATATAGAGATGACGAGTTGTTGTACGAGCATCCTCCAGAAATGCCGAATTGGACACCACCGGAATGATGGCACCGAGGAGGGCCATTGCAATACCAACAACGGTTGGATGCTCGAATCAATGTCACAAGTCATCAGACCTACAAGAAACTACAAAATGATCTTATTGAGCACATATGAGGTCGATTTGGAGCTACTTTCAATCCCAACAATTAGTCTTTTGTACTCGATGCTCATATTCGGGATAAATAAAATTATCAGTTTTAATTTATTTTATTTTATATTATCATTAATCATTTTTTTCATATTTTTTTCAATATTATATAATATTTACTGTTTTCATAACGAATTAAATAGACCAGTAAAATATCAATTAATTAACCAGTCAGCATCCACTCACAATGTAGGACTCAATCCAAGACTCATCATGGTAAAACACAGCTTATTTTGAGTCCTGCATCCCACTATTTTGTACAGTCAACATCCAAGCCCCTAACCCAAACCCTTTCATTGTACATACTCTTATTTCTAAATCTTTCCTAAGATTTTTTCCAAATATCAATGCCGTATGCAGCACTTTTATTAATAAAATTCCACGCCATATAAATATTAAATATTAGCGGATTAAGTCGCGATTTATGGATGTTTTAGTAACAAGTACTACTCACCCTATCGAGACCCCCTCCTTGCTATGTCAAGACCGAAACCCTAACCGTGGAACTAGCCCCTATTCCCGCCGCCTCTCCCAGGCCGAGCTCTCCGGAGGCCGCATCAGCGGAGTGGTCTTCTTCGCTGCCCTGGTCGGAGTTCCCTTCCCCGCCTGTCACTATGCCGAGGCCCTCGCTCGGCTCGAACATAGGATCGTCCGCCTCCACTCCAAGCATGAGCCTCATCTCCTCGGACGACTCATCCTCGAGTCTCTCACCTCTGCACCGATCACGTCACTCGTCTCCAACCTCGTCGTTCCCCACACGGGGGCCACGTCGTCATCGCTCAGGGTTGGAAGCGCTACAACCAAGGCGTGGCTTCGCGCGGGGGCGGCCATGTGAGGTTGCCCTTCGCTCCGGTGGTCCCTCTCACAGTCCGCACCTGGGTTTCAAAACCACGGGAACCCATGACCTTGCTCTGGGTAGGCGGTGGGTGCAAGGCCAGCGCTCTGGTATCCAGCATCAATGGTTCTTGCACGCTACGACCCATGATCTTGCTCTGGGTCATCAATGGGCGCACTGCCAACCTGTCCATCAGGAGCGCTTCGGGGAGGCTGCGTCCTATGACCTTGCTCTGGGGCATCGTGGGATGCGCGATTGGCTGGGTAGTCCGGTAGGATTTGCTCGATCCCCGGAATGCCCTTGGGTTGTAAGGGGCCATGCCGGGACTCATGTCCCTCCGTTTGGTTGGGTTCCTCCTCCCCTTAGGGTTTCATACTCCCATCGTGCGGCTACACAGGGTGCACTGGGATATCAGCGGTCCCTTCGTTCACAGGCTCGGTTGCACTAACGAGGCAGTATGTCACCCTTGGGTGATCCAGAAATATCCAGACCCCACATTGAGCAGTGTTCGTCGGCTGAATTTTACTCCCATAGCTTTTACTTTTTCGTTATTAGTTTCAGTTCTAGTTATCTATGTTTGGTTGTTCAATCTAAACGTCCCTACGACACATCATCAACACGTCGTCGAAGTGATAGTAGTTACATGGTCTCTCTGTTTACCCTCTGGGTCTTAAACATGCATTGACTCTTTAAATGGAATAGACAAACATTTCTACTCAGAAAAAAAAATCGCGATTTATGTTACCATATTTTACTTTCCTTTAATGTGGTAGAGTGGTAAGGCCTCCTACATTAAAGCCTAAACTCTTAATTTTTCAACCGTTCATGTCGGCCTTTTTATTCACATCAATCAAAATGAAAGCCCAATACTATAAATAAATAATTAATATCAAAAAATACCGTCCCCATCAAAGCATGACCATATGCACTGTACAGACAGTCTCGCAGAGCCAGAATCAATGCCACTAAACGACGAATCGTAATCAAGGATCGTCCGCCACGTCATACGTAAACAGATACCATCAACGGCGGCCATTTGTCCGCGTACGGAATAGCCACTCACCGTTAGTCAGAGCAGCAGAACAAAAGTAAAACTTGTTGTGGGCGGTGCACCCGCGGATTAGCATGTGACCTTCTTCTCTAGTTACCGGGCCCACTTTCGCTTCCTCCGGTTAACGGTAACAGCGGTCTGGTTCGACCAAAATTCTTTTGACCGTTGTGTGTGGTCATGACTCGTGAGTGAGTATAACCAATTTGACTGAACCAAAAGCGTGTGATTTACTGATTTACATATGACCGGTGCGTGCGCACGATATAAGTTAGACTTTTGAGGGAATCAGTTTTTAATTGGGCTTAATTGAGTACGTAGAACAAAGACACACAGATGAGCCTCGACTGAAGTTTAAGCCCACCTTTATATTTTCTATGGGCCAGAAAGCTCTAAATTTCAAGGCCCATCATTGTCTTCTGATTTCAAGACAAGACCCACTCCTCAGCATAACAAAGTGAAGTCGATGCACATGGACCCTTTTCTTTTGGTGGAAGTGTTCCATTATTCTGTTCTTTTACTGGATAATGGAGATTTAAGTTTTATAAATAAAAAATTATAAGAAAAAACAACAACTCTCCTCCTAGTCCTTTGTTTAATTGGTCCATAAGAATTGAAATTCTAATCTAACGAACGGCAGTTACGGCTATTTGGTATCTCCAAATTCCAAGTATTATAAGATATGAATATGTTCCGAGAATTGATGATCTAGAATAATGATTTTTTTAGCATAATAAACGAGTGTTTTTATTGATAGAAAGTAGAAGGGCCGTATAAACCGTACATGTATATTAATAGTCGAAAAAAAGATGAAATACAACTCTAATGACGATCAGAGTATTGATTCTGGAAAGATGAATTGGAATCAAAATAAACAAAACTTTAATTTTGAATTAAAATACCTTTTGTTGTTATTAGAAAATTTTGTATATATCATTTTTGTTTTGTGGGACAATAACATATATATTATTAAAATGAATAAAAAGAATGAATATGGAAACCAGACGACCTCAGTCCTCTATTTATAAATTATGGGACAACTGTCAAAGATAAATTCGGTTTTAAAATGAAAAGACAAGTTAAGAAAAGAAACTATAAAGATAAAATCAACTGAGGAATTCTGCATAGAATGGTGCCTATACGTTACTTGATCCCATGATGAGGACTCGTTTCTGTGAGATATGCGATCGAACATAAATCTCAACAGAAGGTAGGGGATTCTTGCTCGATTCAGAGGCCTCTTCCTCCTTAGGGCCCAAAATCTCTCATAACTAATCATGGTATTTGGTGATGCTGTTTACTAGATCTCATCTGATCATCAAATGGTTCGTCTGCATTTGCCTTCTTTTTGACTAGTTCCTTAGACAGGACAATCACTAATGTATGTTTGGCCCTTTCCGCATGACCATTCTTCCATCCAGAGTAGAGGACAACTCGATCCCAAGTCGCCACCCTCCCTCCTACATGTGTTTTAGGTAAGATGTTCGAGGTTACCAATGGTCTAATCCTTGGATGTGGTGGGGGGGGGGGGTAGATAAGATATTCGGGGTCACTTAGGCGAAGCCAAGGGTCACTCCGGGGATTTTGCTGAGGCCTTGACCCATTCTGTTGTAAAAATTTTACCCATCTTTTCAGTATTTTCTACAACAAAGGATTTTTCAAAGCAAGAGGTTCCTGGTGTTTCTTGATTACAACCCTAACTGCATGTCCTGTTCGGACACAATTGAAGCAAAATGCATGCAGTCTCCCTTACCGGGTACAGAATTTCCTGAAACCGGAGGACCATCGAACTATGCAGTGGTCGATACGAAGACATACAGAAACAGACCCGGACTGTTCCACCCCAATAGAACCCCCATTAGTCACATAACCATCTCACACTCACTCAATGTGTTTCCAATGAGTGTTCCCATAGTTTGGGTCATAACCAAAAGAGGCAGACCCCTCGCCTGCACCCATATCTGAATCCTATCAAGCATGGGGGATTTTGACCCATAGTGGATCAGTGATGTCCCTTAATATCAGTGGTGCCTTGTCGAAACACCACAATTTACTTTGACGGGCACAATCCTTGGTTGTCTAGGATCCTAAGTAGAACCCAAAAGTATTCGAATCCAAATCCTTGATCACTAAGCTTGAGGCAGAACGTCCCCAAGCCTCTATAATCACCTTCAACATAGTGTCTTTCCTATACGATCGACATGTGAGCCATCTGTCGACCATGACAAACTGTTGACATACAACGACCTTCGGGGAAATCAGGTGAATTGGACCTCGATCACGTCATCCTCGTACATGGTAAGAGAGCATGTGTACAGTTCATCCTAGAGGTCTTCTACAAACAGAGATAGAGCGACCATGAGTAGGGGAGACATCGACGTAGGGGTTGATGAGATCGATAGGCTGGTGGAGGATCCAGACGAGGTCGAGCCATGATGGTAGGGATTAAAACCCAAAGGAGTCATTCCATGCAGAGAGGATGTGAGGACCTCCATAAACTGTTAAGAGGGCTCAGGTCCACCCCCATTCGTGATCAGAGGGCAATATTCTAACAGCGGCAGAAGGGAGAATGTCTACGACCCCTCCACCAGTACGGGTCTTTCGGTTACGCTTCATCTTACATTGTGGTCGACTTTCACCCCTTAGAGACGCTGACAAGGTATAAACGCCATGAAAGTGGTTGTGGGTGGTCCGTGGGTGATAAACAACGACCTGGGTGTTGCAGGAGATGAGGGGGGAGAGGCCAAAACCGTCTTGCATACCATTTGTGGAGGCGTGATCTATTTGGTTTGGGAAACTCGTCGAAACCTATTGAGCTTAAAAAGACAAAAATGAACATGGAAGCATGACGTAGAGGCTCCCATAGTTGGCAGGGTGGTCGATGAAGTCATAGGAAAAAAGTACAAAACGACTGGTTGACATTATTAGTACTAGAAACCAAGTTCTAGGGTAAGGGGTAGAGAGTGTCTCTAGGAATTTTTGAAAATAAGATTATAATTAGACTCTTAATATGACCGAGATTCATGTAAATCTAATTGGTCTATGTTAGATAATTATTATCATTTTATATGTTTTTATGTGATTGATATGTTTTTTGAAGGATATAATTATATTTTATTGTCTACAATAAGGCCGTTTTTATAATAAAAATTATCCATAAACACTATAATTAGAATAAATCACGTAAAAAACGTCCTTTAGGGTTCTTCTTTGCTCTCTACCTATTGTCGCCCGCTTCCAGTGATGTCTCCACCACTTCTACTACCACCGGCCTCGCTGCTATCACGTCTCCCTCATGGAGTCCAAACCAGCACAATCATCTGCTACCCCCGTGATGAACGCCAGTAAGGTATGTTTCCATAAGTCCAACTGTCTTGCTCCCCAAGTACCGATTGCGATCGACGAACCTGTCTACATGCTACTTGTACTGAGCCTAAAGAATATCAAACCCCTTCGGTACCAAAAGAAATCCATACGACTGGTACCAATACTCCTCCGACCTTTTCCCCTCTTGGTTTATAACCCATCTCCCCTCTCAATATCGATTCTATCGGGTGATCATAGTGTTCCCAAAGAATCTTGAGACTGCTCATATTCGGGCACAAACAAAGTTTGGGATCGTCGTACGACTTTTTACCATACAAGAACATGATCAAAATATCGTAGAAGGAGTAATGAACATAGCCTGGAACCACGGAGAGAGCCTAGGTATCAGAGATCTGGGATGAGGAATCACAAGATTCTACTTCACATCCCAAGTAGAGAAGGACCGTATCCGATGGACAAAACTCTGGTCCTTTAAGAATATACCAATCATCCTTGAAGAGCTTGTGCCAAGAGTAAACATGTAAGAACCGCCCCCGGTCGATCCCGGTCGAACCGGAGGTTTTCGGCGAAAGTTGACTTTTTGTCGGAAAAGTCAACCGATGACTCCGAGAGTCATTCGTGACCTTTCCGGGGCCCAAAAAGCTTAGCCATCATTACGGTTAGCTAAATTGGGCCGTTTCCTTTCAAATGACTGTAATTGTGAAAAAGTCAAACCGGGGTAAACTACGTCGATTTTGGAGTATTAACGAATAAAATAATAAGAACTGAGATATTTTGGGGTAGGAGTGGTCCCCACATGGACACATGTCCATGTTAGCTTGGAGGGGAAGAAAGGTGGTTTAAAGACCAAATGGTCCCCATATAAGGACAAAGGAGAGAGATATGAGCTAAAGGACGAAATGGACATTTCCACTTTGAGGATAAGAGCACATGAGGCAAATTTTCAGCATTTTTTATTCCTTTGGCCGACCACCATCCTAGCTAGAGAGAGAAAGAGTGCAAAAAAAAAATTTCATTGTTGCTCAAGGAAGAAGAAGAAGAAGAAGAAGAAGAAGAAGAAGAAGAAGAAGAAGAAGAAGAAGAAGAAGAAGAAGAAGAAGAAGAAGAAGAAAGGTCATCCAAGTTCCATTTCTCCATCAAAATTCCAATTTTCTTCCATATTCTTTCTCCTCTCTTTATTCCCTACGGTGAGAACTCTTTTATTTTCGTTTTGAGCAACTAAAATCCATGGGTCTTGGAAGAATAAACTTGTTTTGGAGTGGGTGTGGTTGGAAACAAGAAAACAACGTTGGATTTGTAAGGAGATGTAAAGAAAACATTGGATTTGAAGATTGGAGTTGAAAACCTAACTTGGAGAATTAGGGAAAATGTAAAATTGGGACTATTATTAAGGGGCTTTTTATGAAACTTGTTGGATTAAGGACCTAAAGCACTTTTGGAACGAATTTGGAGAAAAAGGGAAATTTTCCAACGACCGGAGGCTCGCTGGAGGACCTGCCACGGGTGCCGGAGTTTGGGAACATGGGTCGGGCACCTCGGGAATCGTGCCTCGAAACCCGTGCATGGGGACCCGTGCCTCGGGGATCGTGCATCGGGAATAGTGCACTCGGGGTCTCGGGTGTTCGAAGCCCGGTTGTTCGGGAATCTCGTGCTTAAAACCAGTTAAATTGAAAAAGGGCGAATTGTTTGTTTAATTTCGGTTTTCGTCACTTTAAATCAATGTTGGACTCGTTATTAATTTATCGTGTTCCATGTCAATTCAGAGCCCGGCTTCGTCCTTGGAAGAGGTGATTAGCCAAGGTCGTCAGCGCAAGTTTGGATAGCTATCGAGGTAGGGAAGAGTAGTAAACTCCACTTTTAATTTAAATAATGTTAATAGTATGCCTATAGGATAGTAATAACCGGAAAGGTCCTAGTTTGCATATAGGATGTGATTCACTATAATAACTGCTTTTAATTACAATAATAACCAGACGAGTCTTAGTTTGCATGTAGGATGTGATTCACTAGATTAATCGCTTTCAATTATGGGAATTTGCCATGCTGGTAGAACGGCCATGTCGAGCCTTATGATTGTTTGTGATTGTGTTGGATTGTGATCTTTAGTCTTCAAATGTCGATGCATGTTCCATGTTTTGATTAACTTAAGAGTCTTATTAAATTAGGTGAATTATGATAAGCATGATATGAATGATTACTTGGTTGTCTCGTAATATGATTGATTGAATGAATGTGATGAGTGTGATGTGGATTGTTATCTCGTGATATGGTTGAATGAATGGATGTGATGAATGTGATATGAATGGTTGTCTGGTGATATGATTGGTTGAGTGATTATATGAAATGATTATATGATTGTGCCTTGTGATATGATCAGGTGAGTGATAGACCGATGTGACGTGGTTGGTAAGTCATGCTGGTAAGCTTGGTTTGACAATGTGAGTTGTTGTATTGTGTTTGATATGCAATTGTGTGGTTTTGTTTGTGTACCCCCGAGGTGTGTTTCCGGGAAGATACCTAGGCCGAGGTGCGTTTCCGGTATGGTATGTGATTGTGTACCCCGAGGGGATAATTACGGGAAGACATCTAGGCCGATGTGCATTTCCGGTATGATGTACGTTGTTTACCCCGATGTGTGTTTCCGGGAAGACGTCTAGGCCGATGTGCAGTTCCGGTATGACGTGAGGTTGTTTACCCCGAGGGGGTTGTTTACTACTTGCTTCACCCCGATGGTATGTGTTCCTTTGGGAACATTTCCGGGAGGACATCTTGCTTCACCCCGATGATTTGTGGTCCTTTGGGGACATTCCCGGGAGCCCCGATGATATGTGTTCCTTTAGGGACATTTCCGGGAGCCCTGATGATATGTGTCTCCTCTGGACCGAGGGGCATTCCGGTTTGATGTGTTGGTTTGTGTGTGGATCAGAGTCTCGTGGCTTAAATTATCTATGTTTCGGTACTCGTGTGTTCTTTAGTTGTTTCTAGTGGTGAATAAGTTGTCTCCCCGTTGATCTCCTTTGATCTACTATTTTATTAAGTGTTGAAATTCTTGTTGATCTCTAATTATGGTATCTTTTGGATAATCGTACTTATCAGGTTTTTGTTGTCAAAGCGGAGGTTCTTGTTACTTTACTACTTTTTCCTACTGAGCGTAAGCTCACCCCCTTCGTGTTTACTGTTTTTACGGGTTTCATTGATGAGTAGGCCTAGAGGATGTCTCAGGGCTCAGGAGCTCGCTGAGGGTCCGGGTGGTGTTTTGTGTTAGAGACGTACCCTTTTTCTTTACTAAACTATGTTTTAAATTGTTCGGATTGAGCGGTTAACTCATGTTATATTTATCGGAATTGTTAATTTGGAACTAAAATTTGAAGTTTACTTTCATTTAAGTGTACTTTTATTATTGTTTTGTTATTATTTCTAGTTCGCGTCTCGAGTTTGGTCAAAACCGGATTTGGGGCGTGACAAAACCCGACGACCCTCCCGTTCTCCAAGATTCACCTATGGGTTATGATTTCAGACCTCCCATGGGACAACCTAACAAGGGAAACAAGATGGAGGATTGGAGATTTGCTAGGGGGCTGTTTGGATGTCCGTACGAACACATCAGGAATGGTAAGTGGAGGCGTTCTCCGGTTATGCTTCCAGAAGAACTTGAATACACCCCTTAGGTGAAGGACTAGAATCACTATATATGATTAAGAGACACCAATCCTGACCTGAGTCCAATACGCCCAACTTCCAGACTTCTGCTTCCACTATGGATGCACCGGAAATTAAGAAAGCAAACACAGACGGAGGGACCCACTTCGACTAGTGGGCCCACCCAACTATGACTTTTCTCTTATGTTGCTAAAAATCTCTCACATTAAGGCAGGTATTCGTAGGACTTGGTTGGAACCCACCCTGCTTAGACATAAACCCCTTAGGGGTTGGGGCATGCAAACTATCCACATCCAGAAGATCCTCAGTGCACCACGACCCACTCTACCCCCAGGTTTCGCCCCTAGCCCTATTGGCCCAACATCGATGTAGGAACTTCCGTCTAAACCAGTGGCACACACATAGAGTAGAATGATCAGACCATGCTCCCTTAACCCATCCTTGACATACCCTCTGGTCATGGATCGGGCTATGGTGGGAAAGGCAACTCCGTTCATCCCAAAGAAGGAAAAGACTCATATGGACAAGGGAGAGACGCTCAACCCCCTCAGCATATACGAGGCCCCGATTACCCGTCAAACACGAAAAAGGACCACAAAGTTTAGTCTCAAGGATGAAAGGATGCTAGTCGTGGTACAAGCCCCAAAGAAGAGAAACCTAGATGACACCATACCGACCAAGATGCAATCTACTCCAGAACAAGATGAGGCGAGGTCTGCGAAACAACCTCACCAAGGTCAATGTACGACCCCCTTTGCATCAGAGTGTGCACGGGGATGCATATTATGCCATGTTCTGCTCGGTGTAACCCCGAGGCCCTGATCCCCCTTTCCTGGTGTTCTCCCCGACATCTTAAGCAATTTACAACTTCTCCAAATCCAAGCCCACATATATCAGGTAGAGTCAGGAAAAGTGATCAACTCCCGTTATAACATCCCCTTTTTAGGAGGCTGCCCCCTTTTTCCTTTCATGGTATAACCGAGTCTGTTGTTAAAAAGTCGAGCGTTCTACGCTTATGAGCTAAAACATATTCTTTCCACTTAATTTTTAATATCATTATTTTCAGATTATCTATATAGTGTTTTACTTATAATTTGGATTTCTCATATCAATAAAGGGAGGTGAAATCGGCTACAAACCACTCTTAACCTAAAAACTAGAGAACCAATCCTAACCACACACACCTAACATCCAACATTCCCCATGATGCCACATCATCACCCCAATTTCACCCAAACTCACGCCACTTTCATCCTTTCCCACACAAGCAAGGACATAATTGTAAAAGCATGGTGTCATGTGGACAAGTGTCCATTTTTTTCTTCACCAATTCACTAATTTAATATTTCCCGATTCGTTTGAACTCCGATTAGCTTCAAACTTGCGCCAATATTTTTATTTTTTCAAGGGCTTTAAATCAAGATCAATCATGAATATATTTTGAAGCACGAAAATAAAAAGGTATATCGGAGTGATAAAAAAATGTTGAGTGTTGATAAATCTTCACTAATAAATGTTTTATATCGGAGGTATCAAACTAGTGCTAAATGTTGATAAAAACATGTACTAAGGTGATAAAAACTATGTTCAATTTTGATAATAAGTGTGATAAACTAATCATGATCAGTTTTGGAGAATGGGGTGATAAAACCAGTGTAGAGTGTTGATAAAACCAGTGTAAAGTGTTGATAAAACTAGAGCAAAGTGTTGATAAAAATTAGCTAGATATAATTTCTTTAAAAACCAGCCCCGAAAAAAAAAAATCGTGCTTCAAAAAAACCATGTGATGAGGATGATAAAACACACGTAATTGAATGATAAACCTAGTGTTTAGTGTTGATAAAACTAGTGTTCATAAAAAGCACGCGATGAGGTGATAAAACCAGTGTAAAGTGTTGATAAAACCAGTGTAAAAATGTTGATAAATCCAGAGCAAAGTGTTGATAAAAATTACCCAGATTTTTTTTTAAAAAAATCAACACCGAAATAATTTTTTTTGTGCTTCAAAATATATTCATGACTGATCTTGATTTAAAGCCCTTAAAAAAACAAAACTAATGGCGCAAGTTTGAAGCCAATCGGAGTTCAAACGAAGCGGAAAAAATTAAATTAGTGAATTGATTAAAAAAAATAACATGATAGTTTTACTAAAAAGCCCTTACCACTTATTAAAAAGTGCTGTTTTTTTTGCAGTCAACAAGTCAACTACTCAATTGCATCTCATCCATCCATTCTTAAAATGGATGACTTCGATTGGTTCTATAGTTTTTAGGTTAAAATGGATGACTTAGATTGGTTCTATAGTTTTTAGGTTAAGATATGATTTGTATTTGATTTCTCCTCAATAAAGATTTTCTGGATGCGCTAAAAATAAATAAATCACCTGAACTCACTCTCTAATTAGCAAATGCTTTCTCAGTTATTGTGTATAAAACTTGTATGGGGAGGGAGTAGCTTAATTCAATTACCATTGGGAAATTTCATAAAACTTCATAATGGTATATATTTGTTTTCTATGCTAGTATAGTTTAAAATTTGAAAAATATGCTTTTCAATTGTTTTAGGACAATAATACCCTCATTCTAATTTAAAAATATAATTCATAGTTTATTAATTCATTTAAATCTATTTTCAAAATAAATATTCAGTTTTTAAATAAAATAATTTTTAAATTTTATAAATTATGTATATTTTTTAAATAAAATTATTTTGATAAATATATATACAAATATAATTCAACGATAATTTTTCAAACAAAAATATTATACTTCATTATTTTTTTCATTTTTATTAATTATTAAATTCCTATTATAATTATTATTTTTAAAATCGGATTATTTTGATAACTATATAATTTGAAAGATAATTAAATTTTATAATGGTAACTTTTGAAAAATAATTTTGATTTTATAATAAAATATATTTTATACAATTTTATTTGTTATTAAATTCGTATTTTATTTTTTAAATTTTAATTTGAAAAATAAATTAAAAATTAAAATCTTATTTTCATAATTAATAAAATATATTACAAATTTAATTATCTTTACAAATTATTTATCAAAGTAACCTGTTTTTTATATAAAAATAAATTCAGATCTGATTTTAAGAATTAATAATATAGAATAAAATATATAGAAATTATTCTTTTCCGTTATATATTCATATATCAGAAAATATTTTTTTTAGTATTATTAATTATAAAAACCAGATTTTAATTTATTTTTAAAAAAGGGAATACACTGATAATAATTTTAGAAAGATAATTAAATTTAAAATATATTTTATCAATTATAAAATTCAGATTTTAATTTATTTTTAAAATTATTTTAAAATTAAAATAAGAATTTATTAACTAATAAAATTTATTTATAAAAATAATATTTTGTTCAATTTTATTAGTTACTACATTCATATTTTATTAATTATGAAAAACAGATTTTAATTTATTTTTCAAATTATTCTATAAGTAAAATATGAATTTAGTAACTAATAAATTTTATTTTTATAAAACTTAATTATCTTTCAAATTATATTTATCAAAATAATCCGATTTTGAAAAATAGAAATTTAATAATTAATAAAACTGAAAAAAATAATGAAATATAATATTTTTGTTTGAAAAGTTATCGTTGAATTATCTTGTTAAAAATATTTATCAAAAATATTTGATTTTTTAAGAAAATAAAATGTTATTTTAATAATTTTAAAATATTTTATTTAAAAACTAAATATTTATTTTGAATATAGATTTAAATGAATTAATAAAATATGAATTATCTTATTTAAATTAAAATGAGGGTATTATTGTCCTAAAACAATTGAAAAACATATTTTTCAAATTTTGAACTATACTAGCATACGAAACAAATTTATACCATTATGAGGTATATTTTGTGAAATTTCCCTTACCGTTTCGGCAATTTTTCTTCTCCTAACAAAAAGATAAAAGAGCCATTCACGGGAAGAAGCTGAGCTCACCCACCTGCAATCGACTTTTTAGAATCAAGTCAAGAGCCCTTTATGGTTTCGCGACAACAGCCCAGTTGCTATTCCAGCCCCGCACCGGAGGAGCACCCAGCAGCTCATACCTGAGCCACCACTGTGGTGGCCGCCGGAGACAAATCAACGCACAAACACCTTTTTTTTTCAATTTCCCAAATTTTCGAATCTATCTGCATCTCTTCCTTCGCTTCTCCCTCCGACAAATCGCAGAAACGAGGATGAGACCAGGAAAAGGAAATAACAATCACGAGGAAGATGAGTACGAGGACGACGATTACGCTTCCAAGAAGGTTGGGCCTTCCTCCAACCACAGCAACACTAGAGGTACACCTCTCTGCTGTAGAGACCCGCAAATCAAAATCAATAGCACATACCGGAAATTTATCTTCTTTAGGTTTCCTTTCTGTTCCCGTTACATGGGTGGTTGATTTGACACTGACAAAGCAATTGTTTTCATGATAAGTGTTACATGCGTGGTTGATTTGACATTGACAAAACAATTTAGTTGCCCCTTTGCTTGTTTCAGATAACTGTTAGGTCTTGTACTTGATTTTGTCTTCTAAATCTGCATCTTCCTGCAAAGCTTGATTTTTTAATGCTTTTTTCTTGAATTTTGAGCCTGAGCTTTGGGGTCTGGATCAGTGTTTTTGCATGAAAGTTGCAATCTTTTTTGTTGTTGAAGTAATTTGAGTTAATTTTTCATACTGGATTCGGAATTTTGAAAAAAGAAGACGGAAAGAACAATGATAAGGCTAGTGCTATAAGATCAAAACATTCAGTCACGGAGCAGCGACGGAGAAGCAAAATCAATGAGAGGTATGTCTGTCCCCTAATTTGTTTGTGTTTTTGTTGCTAATGTATCTGCACAGTGATGTTAAATTTTGTTTAGTATTGCTGATTATAACCATACCAATAATGGTAGGATTCATATATTTTAATCACCAACACACACAATTAGTTATACGATGCCATGCTTAATCAGCTGTTTGAATTCAATGCTTTCCAGCTGCCTTCACTTTTAAGATGTTCAAATGATATATTCATCAACCTTTTCTACTGGGTTTGGGGTGGAATGTGGTTGCCTCACTTGGTTAGGCTTATATCGAGTAAACCGAAGGGAACTAGAACAAATAAAAGAGGAAAATTTGTAACAGAGAAGTGTGCTATCAATTTAGTAAGATTAGCATCATGTCATCAAATCAATTTTTGTTGTTGTAATACTGAATGGAGTTTAGACATTTATTTCACTGTTTTAGCTGGACGGTGTATGCCTCAGGTTGGATCCATCAAACTAGAGAAACAATGTTTAATTTAAAAGGGATTTTAGTTATTGCACCCCTAGCACACATAAGTGTTATTGTCTATAGTTCATACTGTGCAGGAGTTGCCAATATTCACCAAAAATCTTATTGGGTGCCAATTTCAAAGAACGAAAAGTGTTGGACCTTAGAGTAGGGTTCATCTACTTCCCTTTAGACATAGATATATGTTAATTCTAGGTCATGATTAACACTACAGATCTATTTTTTTTTGTGAATGAAGTTGTTTGATTGAGCATGATAAAAGAAAAGAAAAAAACATTTCTTCTTCTTACAGATTCCAGATATTGAGAGACCTCATACCTCACAGTGATCAAAAGAGAGATACATCATCTTTTTTATTGGAGGTACATTACCTTAATAAATTTCTTGTAGTTTCTTGCAGATTTAAAAGTGCTTAGTGTTGTTTCACTAAATTATCACCGGTCACTGCAGGTGATTGAATATGTCCAGTATTTACAAGAGAGCATGCAGAAGTACGAGGGATCCTATCCAGGTAGGGGTTCAGAGCCCACAAAACTAATGCCATGGGTAAGATGATTCATTCAGATAGCCTTATACATAATGTGCAAGCCAGTCATCACCAGCATGATTGTGTGCTGACGGCGCATAGTTCATTCACTTAGAAATGATGTTGGGAATCCTAAATAACATTTAAGGATCCAATGAAAGTTATTTATATATATATATATATACTAGTTTAGTAAGCATGATTCTGTATTTAATCATGGTATAAACCATATAATCCATAAAAAGAAATGTGACTTTCTATAGAATTTGTAGTTGCAACAGTATGCATGCTTTAATGTTGTATTATTTTTCCCAATATGTAGTAACCTTTATTTTTCCCAATATGTAGTAACCTTTATTTTTCCCAATGCAGCCTATATTTGTAACCTTTGATTTAATGTAGTAAGCAAAATGGTTGAGAAATGCATATGTGCTTGAAAATTCTTTGCCTTGCGAATATTCATCTGAATTAATTGATATACATCACCTTCTTCTTGGAACAGAGAAATAGTCACTGGCGTGGTCAGAGTCTCGTTGGTCATTCTCAACCTCTAGCCATAATGGATGGATCTTGTTCTGGTCCAGGAACAACATTTGTTGGGAAGTTAGAGGAAAATAACTCTAGTCTCAGTCCAAACATGCTCATAAGCACCGAAGACCCCACAAAATCAGACAATAGTATGGATATTGCAGTATCTGGCAAAGCAGTGGATTCACTACCAGAGGTTGTAAACAAGGGATTTTTTCCTGTACCAATGCCCTTGCCTGCAACCATTCCTGATCCTGTTCGAAGTGATCATGTGGTTGCTCATAATTTTCAAAGGCCGGTTTCTGGCACAATGAACCAGCAGGAGGAGCTGGTGATCGAAGGGGGAACCATTAGCTTCTCAAGTGTTTACTCTCAAGGGTGAGTACCATTGCCTCTATTCATATTTCATACCTGGCACACTTTAAGCTTGACTCCTGCTCGGTTAAATTTCTACACACAACCCTTTGTGATTTTCTGTGTCTGTTCTCCTCTCCTCTTCCACTCCATTCCATGAATATTCTACACACAACCCTTTGTAAATTTTCTGTGTCTGTTCTCCTCTTCCACTCCATTCCATCTTATTTAATGGTATCTCATGCATTTTCTTATTAATTCTTTCAATGGTAACTTGGCCCTATGTTACGAGCCGTACGGGCCGGTAAAAGGAAGAAAAGCCGCCTACAACTGCCGAGTAAGGGAAGTCGGTTATGGGTGGAAATTTCTAGTAGTTTATTTTCTTTTTAATAAAAGTCCTTTAGTTGGCTAATTGTATTAGTAATAGGAAAGTTGGGTAGAGAATTACCATTTATGGTTGTATTAGGACTTTGAGTTTTAGGTAACCTCTTTGGCTATATATATACCAAGTGAGGAGAATAAAATAACAACATTGAGAAAAATAAATCTGTTTTGGTTAGGTTTAATTGAGGTGTAAGCTCTCTCTAACGAGTTTTGGTTTTATTGAGGTGTAAGCTCTCTCTAACGTGCTTGTGACAGTCACAATAGAGAGAGGGAAGCATAAAGGCTCGCCGTCGCAAAGCCGAAGCATCAACTCAGCCGCGTATTACGCCCCTGTAACGCGATCCCTAAGTCAGGGTCCTAACAGCCTACCAACTTCTATTAAAGTTATAAGTTCTGGGTTTTTTCTGATAAGTCTGTATATCTCTAATTTGCATTTGTTTAACTTTTGGTCATTTGCATTGCCAGGCAAAAACCTTACCCATGCTTTAAAGATATCCTCTTAGGATCAGAGGCTGGGTTAGGAGTACTTCAATCATTGACTATGTTTGGGCTGTTTATATTCATCTTGACATACCATTTTTGAAATTGATGAACATAATGTTTCATTGTACATTAAATTTATTGGAATTCATGTAACACTAGTAGTGGTCTAACCTAGGGCTGTGGGTGAAGTGGCAGAGAGTTCATATAATAAGTATGAGTCTGCTGATGGAAGAAAATTCTACTAATCTGAACCATGACATACACAAATACTCATGGCCTGTTCATTCAGAGGCTTGTGTTTTTTTGTGGGTACTGAAATAAGAGCTGATTAGTGTAGAACTTGGTGTTTAATAGGTTGCTGAACACATTGTCACAAGCACTGCAGAGTGCAGGCGTGGATCTTTCACAGGCCAGCATCTCAGTGCAGATTGAGCTTGGAAAGCGAGCCAATAGAGGGCTCACTACTGTAACATCCCCTGCAAAGGTAATAGATTAATAAGCACGTTATACTCACCAGCATGCACGGAAATATATCATGTGATAGTTAATTCAAAGGTTGACTGGAAGGTTGTTGTATAAACAACTGCCATATGTCTAATTGTTTTGTAGGATCATGAGAATCCACATTCAAACAGTCAGGCACCAGCATATAACAGGGAAGCAAGCAGTGGAGAGGAGTCAGATCAAGCTCAAAAGCGACTGAAGACTTAATAACTTGTAGACATATATTTGTTTGCTACTTGTCTCCATTTACATAATCATTGTGGTACGTTTCTGCCTCCTGGTTATTTGTACATGATGTGCTTTTGTATTTAGTGGAGAGATCTTTCCTAAAATTATAAAATACTGTTGAGATTGCCTTACAATTCTTATATTTGTAACCTTTGTGACAAGATCAGTGTAGCAAACTGAAAGTTGGAATGTTTGAGATTGAGAGACAAATTCTGAAGCATTTCTTTTTTCCCTTTCCAGAAAGGCAACTCATAATAAGACAAAGTTGTTAACTGTCATAAACCTTGTGTGGGAACTTGACAAGAAGATTAATATGCATGATTTGGATGAAGATGACAAGAAAAAAAGCTTTAATGCTCAATTTGCATGTATGAGACTACAACTCAAAGCCTACACTAAACCTACTGCACATTACACACAAGCAGCCAGAGAAGATGAATATGTAACACTCCATAGCGATAAGTAAATTTCTGTATATGTTGACTAAAACCCTATATGTATAAACCATAAGCTTTCAGAATCTACAGCAAAGTAGCCCCTCCCTCCAACCCCTGTGCTTCCTCCGGTCAGCTTTTCTCATTCTCACTGGACTGCTATTCCACTCATTTTGTAACCTGTAAATTATATCAACAAAAGATGAGTAAACAACTGATTTTTTTAGGGAGTAGAAGAGTTCACTAAGAGTTGATAGTAACATACACTGGGAAGGCAAAGGATCTGGTACTGGTAGTGCTACTATCAGATCTAAGAGAGCAACTGCCAGAGTAAGCTATTGGCCCTGAATAAGAAATGAGACCCGACAGAGGGCCTGTGACTGAGAAGCTTGCCCCTCCAGCTCCTGCCATAGAGAAACTTGCTCCTCCAGGCCCTGCCATCGAGAAACTTGACTCTCCAGGACTGTGCCTATCTTGGTTCGATACCATCTGCTCATCCGGTGCAGAAGAGTCAATATCGAGAGTGACGCTTCCACCCTCCACATTGCTATCACAAACTGTATCATTGGCAGAGCTTTTGTCGGACTCTTGAGCTGCAGGACTCAAAATTGATTTCTCAACGGCTGAAACAAAAGTATTCTTCTTTGACACGGCTTCCTCATCAGGAATCTGTATTGAATCCACAATAAAATACATCATGACCATTTCTCCTCCCAAGAGCACTACACAAAACACTTGCATCATGCAACATTTGTGTGAAAGAATACATACCTGAACAGACTCACCATTTTCGGGTATGAAGTCCTCTGTCTCGAGAGGTTCCCCTTTCTCCTCTGTTGCCTTTGTTACACTGTCATCTATTTGCACTGCATCCACAGTAGCACATCGATTCACCGAGTCCATAGAAGAGTCATCTAGAGTGGACATGGTAACACTTTTATCCTCATCAACATCTCCAAACAAAATCTTACCCAGGGAAGTCACTCCTTGATCAATACAAATGTCCTTGATCACATTGTCATGGCTCTCTTTGTAACAGACTATTATTTCCGGAAGTTCACATTCCATCACGCTTTTGGCATCGTACAAGTCCATATCTATTGGCGAAGGAGAATGATTGTACGCTTCTCCATAATCCCTGACCTCATCTTCATTTCCATTTGTGGAATCATCACTTGTAGAACAATCAAACTCTGAAACATTCCACAACCCATCTCTCTTCATTTCCAAAGATACATCCTTCTCATTGCCCTTCAAATCACATGGAACTTCATCATCACTAGAGTCATTCACAACGTCGTTGCACTCAACAATCTTAGAATCAGGCTTACGGGCTGCAGTTTGCTGGCAGTAGGCTGATTCACCGTCTGCAAGTTGCCACAGTCAGCGCATGACGATTTTGAAATCTAAATATGATAGCATTCAAAGTCTTCATGGAGAAATTCAACAAATTAACACAATTCTTACCAAGTTTCATTCTTTACATAGGCAAGGGCTCAATATAGTGAATCTTGACTCAGACTGCTACAAGCTGCAAAGGTCCCTGTGCATCACAAAGACTAGTTAGATTAATCAAGCATATTAACTACAGAGAAAAGCTAATAAACACTCCAAAGGAGACATGTATACCAGCTTTTAACAGGAACAACATACAATACAAGCTTGAACCTGAATCTCTAATAATAATATACGTCTTTGCTTATCTCTAACACTCAACTAGTTGGTTAAAATACTGAAACTAACCAATCAACAAGCTGTGCTGAAAATAGCAGTACTATTTTAAACAATCAATAACAGTACCGAACCAATAACAACAGAATGGTCCCAAGGCATAAAAAAAGATGGGTAGGATTCAAGAGCCTGACGTATGAGAAACTCAAGGTCCAAACTTTTCTGTCGAAACCGAATCATCCACCAGAAATTGTAATAAAAATCATCCTCGTTTTGTCTTGTTCTGATCAGATCTAACCCAGTTCAAATCTTAAAAATCGCTAAGGACTAAAAAACCCAACGGGTGATTTGTCACACAATCTCTTGTGTAGAAAGGCAATAAGAGAGAGATCTGAAACGAAACCCGATCCCAAAAGCACGCATGGACATTACCTTATGTCTTGGCACCAAAAAAGGCCGAGTTTTTCTCTTGTTCGTGATTCAGACAGAGACCGTTTCCGACCATTTGAGCTGCAGCCCACAAGGACACAAGACAAAACATCAACAATCATTTGCAGAAAAAGAGGAGAAAAGAGGAGACTCATCCATGGACGAACCTCAAGCTTGGAGACCATCAAAAAGAAGGAAGAAAGTTATCAAAGTAAGCCCATTATGAATCACAGAAAGGTGTTAAGAGGAGAGAGAAGAAGCAATAATGGGAGGGGAAATATAATAAATGGAAGACTTGATACAGAGAGAAAGAAAAAAGATGAGATTTGTGAGTTGTATTATAAAAGAGGAGAGAGAGAGAGTCAACAACAACAGCAAGAGCTGGTTCTTGGTCTGGAGACCCAAAACCAAACGGCTCTCTATTAAATAAACCACTGCCCCAACTGCATATTCATAAATAAAAAGAAATAAAAACAGAGAACATTTCATTTATAGCAACAGTTGAAGTTGAATTGATTTTTCCCTCGTCCGTCCGTCCACAGGATTTTCCATCCAACCAAACACTCCTAACTTAGAAAATATTTCCCGAGAAAAAGAAAAAAAAACTCTCCCGGAAAGTCAAGGAGATTATTTTATATAAAAAAGAAAAGAGAGCAAGGGACGTGTTGGTTAGTGGACAATAATATGTTGGAGTGTGCACATCTCTGGCTGGCGTTATAAGATGATGACCTCGATTCAAGTAAAATAATGAAGCAAGACCGTCCAAAAACCTCAGCTTTAAACAAAATAAAAAGGCAGTTTGTTACAGAAGGGGCTATTCTCTGACTAGTCCGAATATCGGCTGACAAGTATGTCGGGTTCTACTCACCGGCGGAGAAGAACCTTTGCTCGATCGTTGTTAGTTCTGCTTCGGCCGGGAAAAGTGACGGCAGGTTCTGGTTCCTGATGTTGGGGATTTGAGTTTCTTTTTATCGGGCTGAGCTGGCTTTCATTTTTGTTTTACTTATTATAAGAAAAAGAGAAATGTTTGTTTTGTGTTCAATAGTGGAACCCAGCATGATAGGATCCGAGTGGGTCCACCACCCTCAGTGTCGATCGACTAGGATCAGGGTGGTAGTACTAGTACCCTTGTAGGATGGGTCCTCGTTTGCTAGCTATATGCTCGGGCACTTGCTTCCAAGTGTCCAATTCAAGACAAATAAAAAATAGACTGTTTAGGTCTCAAAACATGTTTTCTTTTTAACGTGAAAATGTAATCATTTTAACACATTTCTTATTTTCAAAGAAGAAAGTCGGTAAAGAGTAAGTAATAGATTTTTTTGTTGAGGAAAGCAATCATTTATTCAGCTGAATCTAATGCCAGTAGTAGAAACAGTTACCGGCAAAGCATTACAGTTCCAAATATTAGAAACTCACTCACGGACATTCCTAGCTATTCTATTAGCAACCTCATTAGCACCTTTTCTCACATGAGCTATCTGTACTTCCGGAAGCTCATGCAGAATGGCTTTACAGTCCTCAACAATTGCTCACAATGGGGTAATGAGCACCCCCTACTTCTTGATAGCTAGCACCACTCCCAAACAGTCAGACTCGATCACCACCTTCGTCCAAGCTCTTTGGTTAATCCATAACAGAGCCCTATGTATGACCAACGCCTCCACCACCTCAGGATCCTGCAATCTTGCAAAGATAGTGTACTGTATCCCCTGCACTCTTCCCTCTGAGTCCCTACATACTATACCTCCACCACCTCCACTTCCTTCAAACACAGCCTCATCGGTATTAACCTTTAGCACTCCCACCTCCGACCTCAACCACCTCGGTACCAGTCTGTCCCCCCCGATATATCTCTTCCTCTTCCGTTCGCCTCAACCCACTCCTCCACTAAAATCACATCGGCTCTATAAATAGCCTCCGACTTCATTTCCTTTCCTCTCTAGACCCTACTATTCTTCCCCTTCCAAAGCTCCCAACACAGCACCCCAACTAAGTTATCCTCGGCCTGCGCCACACTTGCCCACACCTCCTCCAACCATGCTCGGACTAAGCCTGTATTAACCATTGGCAGTCCGGGTACTCAGCTCCAAACATGTCGTGCCACTGTACAATTAACCAACACATGCACCGGCGTCTCCTCCTCACCACATACCAAACAAGCCGCCTTAATAGGTACCCTACGGCTTCTCAAGACCGTGTTGGTAGGTAAACACCCAGTGACCCCTCTTTATAACATATGACTAACTTTCGGAGGCACGTATAAAGACCACAAGGCCTTCCAGAATGGATCTCTATCATATTGACTCCATCTTCCCTTCTCTACCTGCAGCTTTCTATAAACATCACGAACAACATATTCCCCCGTCCGACTTCCTTCCCATAACCAACCATCCTTCACCCTACCCTCTGATAGGGGTACTCCTACAATCAAATCACGGTCTTCCACAGAAAATAAACGTTCAATGAGCTGCAAATTCCATTCCAATTTACCTGGGATAAACAACCTGCTAACTTTCCACGCTTCACATCGGTCCGGGACTTGATTTAGATGTCCCGTTGATGACCCCACCCACGGATGGCTCAATATCAACTCCTCACCCGAACCTATCCGTCTCCTCAGTCCGCTCCGTACCACCCCTTGACCTGCCAGCAGGCTTTTCCATCCTGGACTAGCACCCGGTTTGTCATGAGCTGAAATGAAATCCCCGAGGGGATAATATTTGGCCTTTAGGATTCTTGCCACTAAACTCTCCGGTTTTTCCATCAATCTCCACCCTTGTTTTCCTAACATGACCACATTCAATCATGCAAAAATTTAAAGCTCATACCCCCCCCCCCCCCTTCAACTTGTGGGAGCACAAATCCTTCGATCTTTGCCACCTTATACCTCAACTTTGCGAACTTTGAGACCACCAAAATTTATTCATGGCTATCTCCATTTCTTCTTTAAGAGAATGTGGTAGTAGATGCACACTCATCACATAAGTTGGAAGCGCCTGTATCAATGCTTTTAGTAGGACTTCTTTACCAGCCTTACTTAACAACATTTCATCCCAGCTTCCCATTCTCGCCACCGTCTTGTCCTTCAAGAACTTAAAAGCTCTATATTTACTTATCCCCACCATGGCCGGCATACCCAAATATTGCCCGATATCATCGACTCTTCTCATTCCCAAGATCCCCTGTACCCCCTGTATCACCTGTATCACCTCAACACTGGTATTTGGACTGAAGGATATGAAAGACTTGGTCATATTGGCTTTTTGACCTGAAGCCCTCTCATATAACTCCAACACCTGCCTCCAATTCATGGCTTCCTCTTTTGTTGCCTGACCAAAACAGAAATTGTCATCTGTGAAAAATAAATGAGACACCAAAGGAGCTCCCTTAACCACTCTTGTTCCATGAATCCGACCTTGGAGCTCAAATCTTTCAATCAACTTGGATAGCCCTTTTGCACTTATCATAAACAGGTAGGGGGATAACGGGTCTCCTTGACGGAGCCCCCCTACCCGGTTTCACCGACCCCAACCTACGCCCTTCGACGGTGATCCACAACTCCGAGGTTCGCACATAAGTCATCACCAACCTCACCCACCGGTTCCCGAATCCCATGCGCAGCATCACCTTCTCCAGATAGTTCCAATCGACTCTATCATAAGCTTTGCGCATGTCAACTTTCAGGGCCATTTGCCCTGTCCTTCCAGTTCGCCTATTCTTTTGAGCATGTAAAATTTCACCTGAAATCAGAATATTGTCAGTAATAAGTCTACCCTTCAAGAAAGCACTCTGGGATTCAGAAATGCTTAATTGAAGGATAGATATCATTTTCCCCACCATGACCTTCGATATCACCTTATAGACCACATTACAAAGTGCAATGGGCCTAAACTCCTCCATCTTGGTCGGACCTTCGGTATGAACACTATATTTGCATCATTCAATCTTCCCAGGATCAGACCGGTCCTAAACACTTCATGCACCAACTTGAATACACTATCACCCACAACTGACCAATACTTCTTAAAGAATCTGGGGTTAAACCCGTCAGGACCGGGGGCCTTCAACGGTTTCATCCTAAAAACCGCACTCCAAACTTCTTCCACCTCCACCTATCCCATAAGCTCCTCTTCCTGATCCACCGAGACCGAACGAGGTATTAGAGAACTTACCTCGTCCAACCCCTAAATCTCCGGAGAAAACAACTTCTCCAAATAGCTGACCACCACCTCTTCTAATCCATGTTCCCATCCTTTCCCCACCTCGTCCTCATCCTTAAGTGAAGTTATTTTGTTCCTTCTTCTGTGAGAGGGTGTTTTTTTCCATAAAGTACTTGGTATTCCTGTCTCCCCCCTCGTGTCAATGTTGATTGGCTCGCTGTCTCCACATATCGTCCTTTTGAGCCAAAAGTTTCGTAAGATCATGCCTTAGTTCTCTAATCCGACGTCCTATACTGATATCTTATCTCCCTTTCAGTCGGTTCATTTCCTCCTTACAGGTTCTTATCTGCCTATTTAAAGGATGTGGGTTCCTCCCCGCCCACGCTCGAAGCTCCTCGTCCTTCCTTTCCAGGACATGTTCAACCGGTTCCTTACCTCGAGCGTCCCACACCTTCTGTATCACCCTGCGACACTCTAGATCCTGGTTCCAAGCCTCCCCAAATATGAATGGCCGACATCTTTGAAACCGCTGCTCCAAGGTACCCCGAAGTAATATCGGAGCATGGTCCGAAGTAGAAAGTCCACCATGCTCCAATATATAGTTCGAAAAAAGCTCCTCCCAGCCTCTATTCACCACTACTCTATCAAGTTGCTCTTCCATTCTATTCAGCCCGTTCCTCCCTGTCTCCCAAGTATAACAGTATCCTTTGATGTCCAAGTCTCGCAAACCCCCATCACGTAATGCCTCCTCAAAACCCCTTTGTAATCTGATCGGGTATGGAGCCCCACCTCTCTTGTCTTCGTCTGTCCTCATGTTATTAAAGTCACCCACCATTGTCCAAGGTAAGGTCGACCTCTAACTTAACTCTCGGATTACGTTCCACTTCTCCCACCTTGGTTCCCCTTACAACCTTGTTACTCTCACACTTCTCCCTTCCGGCGCACTTATAATCATATCAATGTGCCTTGGGGAGTACGTTTGCATCACCCCGTCTTCCTCATGTTTCCAGAACATTGCCAAACCACCACTGCTTCCAACGCAATCTACAGAGAACACGCCTTCCATCCCAATACTTCGCTTCAAACTAATAATTGTATCCTTCCTAACTTTAGTTTCAGAAAGGAATACAATGTCGGGCTTCTTTTGAGCTACCAGCTCCTGCAGGAACCGTTTTGTCCAGGGGTTTCCAAGCCCCCGGCAGTTCCAGGCCAGGATAATCATTGCTCTTGGTGGGGGTTGCTTAGCAACCCTCGCCAAAACTGTCATTGAATCCTCTTGTGTCTCAGGGACAGAATTCCCAAAATCCACAGATTGATCGACAAACACACCTTTTCTCTTCCTTGCTGCAGAGTCTCCTCCCGACTCACCCTGTGGCCCTCTGCTGCCCTTCTTCAAACTTCTGAATCTCCTCCCACCACTTCTACTAAATTCACTTCCTGAGCTCTATGACGGGTTGACAAAGCCCGATCTCCTTGTTCATGTCTTGCCGAGCCCCACAACCCCCTACACTGGGATAACATTTAAGTTCATTCCAATTCCTCTAGACTGGGAGTTCAAGCTGTGGCTTGCTGCTGGTTTTGCACCTGATACAGCCTTACCCTTCTTCCTTTCACCACCTTTTTCTCTACCACCCGATGCATCACTTCTAGCAGCTCGCCTCTCCAAGTCTAACTCGCTGCCCCTACGACACCAGCCCTCTATATCACTGTCACTTGTATTCTCCTCCTCCAACATATCACTGTTGTTCTCCTCCTCCCAGCCCTCAGATACGGTCCATACAGATAGTTCTCCTCATCCTGGCCCTTCACATACGTTTCACAGTCTTTGACTACATGCCCTAACTTTCCCACCCATAACAGAAATCTTGAATCCGCTCATACTTCAATGGGACCCAAGTATGTACCATATTCTCTCCCAACAGGACCTTAACTCTTCTGCTCAATGGTTGAGATATATTCCATCTAACTCGAATGCGAATGAAATCAAGACATGCCCTCCCATCCTTCTTACACTTAACCTCAATGGTTTGACCAATACGATTACCAATTTTAAACCCTACCTTTTTCGTCATTGCCTTAAAAGGTAGATTCGAGGCTTGGACCCACATTGATATTTCCGAGAACTCTAGATTCTTAGGGTTATCATCATGTGAAAATTCTCAGAAACAAATAGGGTTCTTAATAAAAAAAACATGGTTCCAACTGTAGTAACTTCCGTCTCGCTGTGGCCGATGAGAAGAAAAAACCGAAAATATCTTTTGCTAGTGGTTCAATAATCACACCTCTATTGTTGCTTGCTTTCTTCATAACTTACATGAAAATGGATGTGTTGTACCCCTTCTGTGTGATCAATTTTCCAGCCAAAGCAAATATGTACTTCTCACCACTTTAGTTCAACTCGTCCTCAGGAATCACGAGTTCCTCCTCCTCCTCCTCCTCCTCAATCTGTACTCCTCCCAATCTATCTCCCAACAAATCAAGTCTATCATCCTCGTTCGATCCCATTGAAAGACAATGTTACAGTATTAAGAAATCGCTGCTCCCTGTTCCGAACTGCAAATCGAACAGAGTCGGCGTCGACTTTGTACAATTTTCGAGAAAATTGGCAAAACCCTACTTTAGTGTCTGAGAAAACCGGAACAGAGACCCCACATGTTTTATATTACTTTAGTTAATTTTAATAAGTAGTAGATTTGATAACACTCAAGAGTGAGTTAAACCGATTACCTTATATCTATGGGACTTGGTTAATCTAAGTAGAATAGACTATTCAAACAATGAGATGCATATTGAACTCAATGATTTTTTTCTAGCTCGACTGAGACACATCGAGAGACACACAAGTCCCTTTTAGGTGACCCTTAGGTTTTGAAATGGAATCACATCCCCTCAAAGTACGCTCCCACGATTATGTTTTGAGACGATAATTTTTAGTGCTCAGTATTTTCGTTGCAACCCACCAACTCAATTGTTCTTTCATAAATCATGAATTCCAAAATAATCATGAGATTGACATCAAGCAGAGTCGTGTAATGAAATCTTGCAAGTTTGTTCATTAAATTTTTACAACCTCGATTTTTTGGAAAGTCAATGTACAAAATAGTATGAGTCAACTAAGCAAACAACCAAGAACACTCAATCATATTTCAAGGGGAGCGACAACGGATCGTTTTTCTCGTTCTCTATTTCGAGTCATCCTTGTTGGTTCCTATTTCTTGGGCCTTTAGGTAATCAATCTAGAGCTACGACTGATCTCGGGGGTTTATAGGGCTTGTTGATCCGGAGTAAGACTATAGAGTGGGTGCATGAAGTCTCTTCTCGGCATCAAGTAGTGGAGCAAGTGTTGTGCTTCATGTTGAGAAGAAAATCACTTGTCTAGTCTCTTGATGTTGAGCGTTGGGTTTATGTCTCGTGTCGGTGTTCCAACGAACAATGAGCAGTTTTGGAGATGGTAGGGTCGTGGTGCTAGTTGCGTGTGTTGGTACCTGGTTAGGTCTACGGTGGTGGAAAGGTTCAGATGTGGTTGTTGATCGTTGGTGTAGGATCTCCGTGGATTCGTGCTAGAGGTCTCCGGATCCACCGTTCGTGGTTGTTTTGGAGACTTTGTCCATGGTGGTGTGTGGTTCTTGTGGCGGTGTGTGACTCTCGGGGTGCTGAGGAAATGTCGTTTCGGTGATCTTTTCGGCTAGAATCAATCACTGCGAAGCCAGAATCACAGGTTGGGATGATTTGGTTTCAAATTTTCTATATCTTCGGCTCCGTTTTTATGGTAGATGATATCGGCGTGGGGTTATCAAATCCTGGCCAATACCGTTCGATTCTGTCAAAAGAGACAAAGGTGATGTTGTCGCACATTATTGGGCATAGTAGTTTGGGCTCAAGGCTTTTGAGGGAGTTTTTGGGCCTTGTGCTGTGTTTTTCTTTTTTGTGCAGCCCGTGAGAAGTCTCGTAAGGAATGGTGGTCTGTGCTCCAGCTATTGTCCACTGTCGGAGGTTGTTCGTTGTTCTACTTCAAGAATCGGGACCGCTCTTAATAGTATGTGGACCATAGCTCGTGAGGTAGTCAATTGTCGTTATAGGGGCACTACAGTTGTATTAGTATTTGGAGCGGAACGAGGGGTAGCCTTGGGCTTTAGTTGTTCTTGTGGATGTTTTGTCTTTATCTCGGTAGACTTCTCGTTTTAGGGCATGTTGTCCAACAGTCTATGAGCTCCCGTTAATGAGCTCCCCTTGTAATCGTTTTCTTGGGCCTTGCCCTTTAGGTACTTTCCTTCTCGGAGAGTATTCCTTTTTAATAAAAAAACTGCATTTATCAAACAAAATACTTCAATGGGAGCGGCAATTAAGAGAGCTTGTGATTTAGTGCGCTACTTTTTTTTTCCTTTTCCGAGTTCTGTCTCATGGGGTTTTTCTGGAAAGGTTTTTTAACGAGACATTTGTTAAATATGCATTTCCAACTTACCAAGAGTGACGCTCTACTCGATAAGGCTTTAGCAACATAAACTTTTTGAGAAGTTAATGTTCAAGATAGGGATGTGTCGACTCAACCAATAACCTCGTTAGTCGTTAAGGGGAGCGAGAATCGTGTGCTGTACTTTTTTTCCATTGTTCAAGTTTTGTCCCACCGAATTACCTGAAAAGGTTTTTAACAAGACAACTTGAAGCACATCCATTATTTATGATTACTTTTATGAAACGTAATCTTTTGTAAATGGTGTACAATAAGGAGTGTTATAATTAATTTCCCCCTCACCCCACCTACACACATTTTTTATATTATCTTAGTAGTATTTTAAGGCGGTGTAAGATTGCATATATAGAGGTAAACTTCCCTTTTTTTGTATAAGAGCGAGAAAGCCAATACAAATAAAAGGATGAACCAATTTCTATATCGAGTTATGTTCCTACAACATCAGTTACCTTTTTTTAGAATAAACTATAATTGTATTGAGATTATAAAAGAGTCATTACAACGGTCAAGGCCCTCAAGTGGTCATTGATCCAAAAGCTGTGAGACAAGAAAACCGGTCTTACAATGGGAAACGGTTGTGGTAAACATGACTTAAAACTAAAACAGGAATGGAAACCAAAACTAGAACATAAATAAAAACCAAAAGGCTCAAACTACCAAGAACCGCTCAAAGTAGTGCCTAAACTCTACTTGACCCCTACTTTCCAAGGACTCTTTTCGTCGTGATGTGGGCAACCGAACTTGAACTTGACAGTCTGCATGGGAGGATATGTATGATTCAGGGATCTCTTCCGGTATAAATCCTTGAATCCTTACTTACTCATTGGGCTTGGCGAGGCTGCATAACAATATCCTCGCCTGATTCGTCTCATTTTTTCCGACTATATCGTCGACCATGTTCCTACTTGAGACGTGAAAGGATAACACAAAGAATGCGAGCATCACCGCAACAGCGAGTCGTGGATCATCGCCAATGCTCCATCCTTCCGATACAGCAGCGCCAGATTGTGGATGCGTAGAAGAGAACACCACCACAATAGAGGGTCGCGGTCCATCGTTGATACGACATTCTTTCGATATCGTACCATTGACTTGTGGATGCGAAGAGAAGAGCACTACCAGAAGTAGAAAGAAGAGGAGACCCACGATCGATATCGTGGTGGTTGGAGACGTGTACGATGGCGATTCCATGATGGCGACTACAACGACTAACATTGAGAGCTCTAAAAACACAAACACCAGTTTCTCAAAACCACGGACTTAAAAAAACTAGTAGCCCTTCTTCCCCTTCGTTTGATCTCTTGATCCCGCCGGTGACGCCGGTGGTTCCGCCTCGGTTGTTACCGACGGAGGCCAACCTTTACGCTTTCTCCAATCTCTCGGGAATTCTATTTCGTTGGTCATGGCTGCTCGATTTTTCGTTCGTTCGTCATATGCCCTTTTTCTCCTCCTTCAATTTCGCTTCCTTCGATCTCTTCGCTGCATCCATATTTCACGGTTGAGGCCAGAAAGTCCGTTGAGGCAGCCTCAGAAGTGTGGAAAGGGCGTTGTGGAAGGAGAGTCGAAGTGTTTTGTGTGGGTTTTGGATTCTCCGGCATTGTTTCTTTAGATACAGGTGATCAAAGTCAGATGGAGGAATATCGAGATGTTCGGCGTGGTTGGATCCCAAGAGACATGGTCACGTTTCTAGTTGTTTCTCTGTTCTTTTTTTGTTAGGTTTTGGTTGGTTGTGGTCTTTTCGGGCCAAATAATTGCACTTTGTTGCAGACTGGTGTGCATCGATTGTACGTTTATGTGGATCGGTTGTACTTTGGTGTGCTGATTACGTGGCACTTATGGTGTGCACGGTATAGTTGCACGTTCTGGATGCATTTTGTTGCGTTGCATGTTTTGATTAGGGGTTGGTAATATTATGGTTTAGCTTGTCTAGAGTTTGTAATATTTACCGTTGTGTTTACATGATCAACGATTGTTAGTTGTAAAGGATAGTTTGTATGTCTTCACCGATTGATATATAAAATCTAACAATATTTCTTTCTTCAAGAAAAACATTGAGAACTTTAAATATTAACAAAACTTCTTCTCTCCCTCAGTTACCTTATTACATAAGTTTTGAACAAAAACCTTATTTGTGTCTAATATTTACTTAACATCTGGTACTTCCTACACATGTTTTATAGCATTATACTTTTGGAAGAAGGGGTAATCTTTATTTTAAATTTAATATGAGAATATATTGGAGTGTATTAAGGGATTGAATCTCTTCTCACATGGGATCAGGCCTTAACCACACTCTATTTTATTTGATCGGATAACGAGAATAATATATTAAAAATAAAAGGAACTCTCTAGAGATACAATTCCAAGATGGGTCACCCAGGAAAGACAACTACCAACTGAAATTATTGCAAGAAAACAAAATAACAGATCCACACATCGTGGGACAACTACTAAATTCAAACTTACTCTTTCGCAGAAGTGTTTCAAGGATGTCGTCAGGAGAATGTTGCGATAGCTGTCGAGGCAACTGGTACAGCGGCTGAAGACTGTGGGGTAGGGCCGAGTAAACCCTATGATCCGATCATGCATAAATCGACTATGAGTTGTGCTCTAGTAGAATACTGAAGCCCATGAGTGACGCTCTAGAAACTCCTGTAACCA
Organism: Erodium maritimum; assembly: GCA_963921825.1. NCBI lineage: Eukaryota > Viridiplantae > Streptophyta > Magnoliopsida > Geraniales > Geraniaceae > Erodium > Erodium maritimum. The sequence goes on along the minus strand of OY997588.1, from coordinate 126,421,831 downwards.
GGGACTGAAATGGCTCAATTGGACTTTGCATCCTCCCGAGGAGCCAACAGACGTCGTCCCCCTCTGATGATAATGAGGGCATTTAAAAACGTAAAATTGCTGGTTCCCAATTTGATTGGAGAATGTCGTGCCGGTACTTGGTGGAATCGATGCCACCCTACGTCCAGTGAGGCGGTAATACCTGCAGACCCTCCACTGGACCACGAAGTCCTCATTGATCGAGGCAAGGTTGTGTTCCACCACTCGCCGTTTGTGGTGTCCCTCCATTGGACTCCGCATGCCCCTCTGAGTCAATGCTCATGATTAGTGTTAGACCATTGAACGTCCCAACACTACCAGCAGACAAGTACCTCTTGTCGCTAACTGAGGACCAGATCCTTGCAGTACTTGTTCCTCTGCAGTCAAACGAACAACCTTTGTGGAACGAAGCATCGTCTGACTACTCCCATTGCCTCCACTTTCTCCTCCACCGCTGCTACCGTCATCGTCTTGTCCGCCCAGGATCATCCAGCGTCACCACGACGTCTAGATATTTTGCAACCCCTGCCACCATCGATGGTCGGCCACCTGAATATCGTATCTCATTAAACGCCACCGAGACCGGCACTGCCATGATGAGCCTCACTGGAGGTGCCTCGCTTCGCCCCGCTCCACTGCCATGGCTCGTCGAGATCCCCCCTGCATCCACAGATGAACAACCTTCACCGGCGGATCCTCGCAACACCCCGTGTCGCCGCCATGCACCTCTATCCACGGCGATGACTGGACTGCTCGGTTCTCCGCCTCAGGAGCGAAGTGGCCGCCCGAGGCCAAATCTCGGGCCCCCTTCCTCGTCGACACGACAAGGCTGGTACCTCTGCACCCATCGTCACCATGGGTCCAAACCCCTTTCCCCCAGCCTCCCCTACTCCCGTTGCCGATCCAAACCAGCAACAACCAAATCTGCACCTGATCTGCTTTAAATAGCTCTCCACATGCGCACCTTCAACACACAAGCTCCACACCTGAAAAAGCATGCCACAGTACCACTCCACGCACGAAGCTCCTTGATCCATCACCGATCAATCAAAGAAGATTAACGGCAAACGATGGTGGCGGAATTTCAATCCTAACCGCCGGCTTAGAGAGACTTAGATAGTTATTTTGTTGATCATTAACCACACTCTAATGGAAATATATGTTTGGATTACCATTTACTAAATTTCTAATCGATTTTTTTTATTTAAAAAAAAGCTCTCAACGGAAATAATTATAAAAATACTAAGAGGATCGTAGTTATGTGACAAATAGGCCGCCAACCCATCAACCTTTTCTCACCCAACCTATAACATCAAGTACCAACCCTAACTCTTTCCGTTAGGGATGACATATACCTAATCAAGTTTAATGCAACCAACCAAATATCAAATCCAGATTCTCCACTTGTTGCAAGTGGTTAGGGTTTTTGTTCTTTTTAATTTAATTTTGAGTTGTTTACCTGAGTTAATCTAGATTGACATATTTAGTCTGTCATCTTCATTTCTTAATTAGCATTCTAAAATACAAAAACACATCAATTAGACTTTTTGATTTATTTTCGACTGTGTTTTCTATATATTTACCCACACAAAAAAACATTACGTCCAAACAATAAACCAATATGTTTTAATTTAAAATCCAATAGGCGACTCGTGGTTTATGGGAACAATTACATTTATTTTAGTTTTTTCATAAACCATAATAAGAGTCCTTTCATGGTTTTGAAATCTCGTTAACATGTACATCTCTAGTTCCTCTATCAAAGCACATAACCCATTTGATGTCTAAGCTTGTAGGTAGGCGACCAAGTTACCATTTATCACAGTCCAATCAACGGTAAAATATGAACAAAAACATTGATTGTTCATTGTAGTGTGTAAAAAAATCATTAAAGCTGCAGTGTTTAATCAACTGTTCATTTAATATGATTGAAAATGAATCACCATTTTTGTTGACATGTTGATTACATCCAGATCTAACCTCTTTTAGCAATGAAATGATGGGTACAAGAAATCAAGAATACGGATTATAATACAGATGATGACGTTCACATCAAATATTTGTAGTAGTTGGGGATGGCGTGTTAGCCAAGGCAACTTGGGTTATCACACAAGTAGTATTAAATCGTCTGTTAACACCACGGTTTGTAGAAACAGAATGAAGCCAAAACTGTGATTGTATATCTTCAACTCCATGGACGTCATCTTATTTGTTTTGTCATAAGAATAAATAAAAAATACATGTGGTCTGAAGTAAATCTTCCAAAATATACAAAATTGAAAATGAGAAGGATCATGGCATGGACAGGTGAGGTGTAACATCAAATGCATGGAGATTGATGATGATGAGTGAGTAGGTGAGGTAGGTGGGCTCATCAAATGTGGCCTTTTATCACATTCTTCTTTTGTGTACAAATTTCACGGCTCATCACTGCCACACACTAACCACTTCCACTCTCATTTCTTAGGTCAACCCCTACATTCTTTTGCCTCTCCAAAAGATGATCAATCATGTTTTATAATTATCAATGCTTTTTTTTTTCCTTCTGAATTATATATCTTCATATATTTATTTATTATGATAGAAATAGTATTTGACAAAACTAAGACAAAAAGGAAGTTTCTTGCAAGTTAAATTCTGAATACTATGTTGGATGAATTTACAATAAGATATTAAAGACAACATGCGATTTGATTTTCTGTAAATTCCCTTTCTTGTCTGCAAGAAAACAGACAGCAAATGTATTATATAGAGGTTTCAACTTTCCCAGAAAAGTCTGGTTCATGACTTGGTGGGTTGAAAGGCCAATATGGTTGCTTGGTCGCCTGGAAAATTAGGATACAAAAAAAGGGTGGGTATCTTAGGGCGCAAGGAAAAGAAAGAGTATTGAAAAAGCAAGACCTGGACTGAAACCATCATTAATATTAATACGTGGAACAGATGACACATAAAGAACATGAACTCTCAACGTCTTGTTAAATTAATTGACCCATAAACAGGTTGAAACCTTAACAATTGTTTATATTCGTATCATTGGCATTGATCTAGTCAGATTAGCAGGAATTATTGTTCAGAGAATGTACATCTAACTAAGTTTCATCGTTTTAATTACTAAGTACAAAACATAAGCACGGTATCGGAGAAACAGCACACTACAAAGGAATCTGTAGGCCACCAACTAACCAAAGACCCATATTCTATCAAGGAACATTTTTCATCCAATTATATTGGGCCTTATACTTAAAGCCCAAGCCCATTTTATTTCCAAGGGTCAAAATTCAGTTTTTGTCCAAATTTGTCGTTCCGGGTTTCAAATATATGCAATTGATTCCCTCGTGTCATGGTAAATTCATTTCAGTCTCTTAACAAAACTTTCTTCTCATCTTTCTAGGAAAATCTAGAAGGATTTCATTCATTTCTTCGTATGGTTTCGGGATGACTTTAAAATGAAGTTGAAACTCACATTGAGAACAAAAGTATGGTTTTGGTTAGTTCGACTTCGATCATGTTTAAATTTGATTATAGAATCTGTTTTAAGTATTCAACCAATAGAATTAGAGTGGTTAGCTAAAGACTAGATATTTTTAAACTAAAAACTTAATATTTATATGGAAAAACTACAAATACATACATTTAAGTTGTCACGATTCTTTGATTCCTATCCTTAACTTTTTTCTTAACCGATACCTACACTTATGTTTCGTTTATTAACGAATAGACCCATTTGTCTAACTCCGTCAGTCTTGTTTTTATTAAATGACGAAAATACATTCAACAGACTTCCAATATTACATAACCCACAATTCCTTTTCTTTAATCATTTACCTTTCTCATCTCTTATTTATTTCTTATAATTTTTTAATAAAACCCAATAATTTTAAAATATCAAATTTCATTAAAAAACAGTTATTATTTTTAAAAATCATTTTTATTATTAAAAATCATTTTCATTATTTAAAAATCAGGGTTTCATTTTTTTCAAAAGTTAAATCTGTTTTTTCTTTTCTTTTTAACTGTTTTTTAAATTCTTAATATTAGAATTTAAATACTTTTTATTTCTTTTTTCAACTAATTTTTCATTTATAAAATTAAAATCAACTTTCAGTTCTGCATCTTCGTGTTCGTCTTTAACTTTCAAATCAGATCTTCATCTTCGTCTTTACCTCCCAGAATCCCAAATTAAAAATCATATCTTCATCTTCTTGTTCATCTCTAACTTTCAGTTGTGCCCTAAGAGCAAACACAACGGGTCGGCCCTCGGGCCCGACCCGCGCGTTCGCGGGACGCGGGCCATCCCACTGTGGGACGGTTTTTACGCAGGCCGAGGCGCAGGACTCGGCCCTCGTCCCTCGCTCGCGGGCCGGGCGCGCGTCCCTCGCCCCTCATCCCTGGCTCGCTCTCGTCCTCTCGCGTGGCGACACGTGGCATCCCAAATCCGACCATTTGACAACGGTCGGCAACGACTATTTTTTTATAATTAAATCTAAAACAATTTACACCCTATAAATACCCCAACCCCAACCTCATTTTTTTCACACTCATTCTCCAATTTCACTCTCTCATTCCCACATTCTACTCTCTAATTTCCAAAATGTCCGACGTTGAGGTTCCGACATATGAGGAGATGGCAGCCCAAATGCCGACGTATGAGGAGATGGCAACCCAACTGCCGACATATGAGGAGATGGTAGCCCGAATGCGGGTAGTTGAGCGATGACTCCTGCAGAGGATTGAGAGGAGCATGCAGAGAGCAATGCCAAGGATCGAGAGGGCCGCCCGTGGGGAACCAATGCATCGAGATATTAACAGAGGTCGTGCTGAAGCCCACAACCAATTAATGAGGTACTATTTTTTCGATCAACCCATATATGGCCCAGATATGTTTAGGCGTCGATTCCGTATGTGCAAACCACTTTTTCAACGGATTATGGACAAGGTCAAAGAACACGACTATTGCTTCGTTCAGAAGCCCGACGCGGCCTCACGGTTGGGCTTATCAACGAAACAGAAGTGCACCGCCGCGATACAGATGCTTGCGTATGGGTGCTTGGCCGATTCATTGGATGAAACTCTACACATTGGGGTAAGCACCATACTTGAATGTTTACGTAAGTTTTGAAAGGTCGTCATTGAGGTATTCGGAGCCGAGTACCAACGTACACCCACATCGGCTGACATGGAGCGCTTACTCCGAGAAGGGTACAACTGAGGGTTTCCCGGAATGACGGGGAGTCTTGACTGCATGCATTGGAAGTGGAAGAACTGCCCAACCGAAGACTAGGGAGCCCATGGACGGGGAAGTCACCACGGGGACAAGATGGTTATGCTTGAAGCTGTAGTGTCCCGTGATTTATGGATTTGGCATGCGTATTTCAGGATGGCTAGCTCGAACAACGACATCAACGTCCTCAACAACAACAACTTATTCCAAGACACTTACTACGGCCGTGAGCTGGGAGTGGAGTACGAGATCAACGACCATCGATACGACCGACCTTATTACTTGGTGGACGACATTTACCCAACATGGGCACGGTTCGTGAACACTATTCGGCATCCCTATGAGCCCAAAGAGAAGTTGTTTGCTAAATGCCAAGAAGGTGCTCGGAAAGATATTGAAATGGCTTTTGGAGTACTTCAAGCAAGGTGGCACATCATTTCCCGTCCCGCTCGTACTTGGAGCAAACACACTTTGGTTGATATAATGCACACTTGCATCATTCTACACAACATGACTGTAGAGGATGAGCCCGACCGGTACGAGTATGGATATGACGAGTTGTTTTACGAGCAACCTCCAAAAATGCCGAATTGGACACCACCGGAACGATGGCACCACGGAGGGCCATTGGTGTAATAACCACTCCCGGTCAACGCCAGTCAAACCTGCGAAAAACAGGAAAATTTAAAAAATTTAAGACGGACACTTAATGAACCTAAAATGACCCCGAGTGTCATACCGGACTTAAGTTGACCCCGTTATTGACCAAAGTGAGTTACGGGGGACTCAGGGCAACTTTCTGATCAATTTGAGAAATGTTGACTTTTCGCTGGAAAAGTCAACCGAGCGACGTTTTGGTCCATTCGAGGACCGTTTTGGATCCGAAAAGCTTAACCGTCATCGCAGCGGTCTTAGTTGAGCCGTTTCCTTGTGGCCCGCCAAGTTTCGTAATTTTTGGGAAAAAGTGCCCGTTCGGGGCCCGAAACGTCCGATTTTCGCGAATCTGATTGGAAAATATTAACTAGATATTTTCCAAAAGGTGTGGGACCCACCTTGACACATGTCCTAAATGTGGTGGTGTTAGTTTTGGGGGGAAAATGAATGGAGGAGAAGGGCTGGCCGAGACTTGGGTTTTAAAAGAAAAAAAAAGAGTTTTAATTGGGTTTTTATGTTAGTTGTTTTAAATTAGAAAGAAGAAGAGAGGTTTTAGAGAGAGAAGGAGAAGGAGAAGAAGAGAGAAGAAGGGAGGTTGAGCTAAGGGTTTGTGATCGAGCCCTTGGATCGAGTCAAAGCAAAGAGCAATCCCGTTCCCCTCGTTCTCCTCTACGGTAATACCCGAATCGATTCTCGTTTTGGTTATTTTCTTGGAAGCTAGGGTTTGAGTATAAACTAAGGCTTAGGGTTGTGTAGAGTGTGGGGAGGTGTTGGAGACGTTTTAGAGGTGTTTGGGGGTTTAATTTCACGTTTTCCGGTGACCGGAGGCTCGGGAGGAGCTCCGGCCACCGTGGGTGGTGGCCGACTGGCCATGAGGTGGCTGGCCGTAGCTGGCAGCAGCCACCACATGGTGGCCGAGCCTCCCCTTAAACCCTAGGGTCTCGGCCAAGTAGTGTGGGTGGGGCCCACATGCTCGGGTGCTCGGTTTTTATCCTTCGGGTGGTTTAAAACGTTCCCCGGACCATTTATCCTTAATCGAATCGAAATTTGGAATTAAATTGGAGAAGTTGTAATTAACGGGTTTTGGAAACTTTAAACGTTAATTAATTGACTTAGAAGTCGGAATTCAATTCCGTCAAGTGCGTTGGGTTCCTTGAAATATTCTAAGACCGTAGAAACGAAAACGGGAACTTTTGGAGCCCCGGAAGGCAATTAACCAAAACCCGGGCAGATTCGCCATGTCGGGCGAATCTGGCCTTTACGGGTCCTTTATCGACAATATCGAGTAATTGGGAAGTTTGGGAGTGATCGGCATTGTCGGGGTTACGTTTGGGCGTTAAGTATGTTAATTTTCGGTTTATTCGTACTGGTTTAAAAGTACTTTGAATTTGTGTTCTTTTAGATCGTGCTACGGACCGAGGCAAAGGGAAGCTCGACGAGTGACTGGGTGTACTTCGGGTGTTGTTGGAGCGCTTTTGGGATTATATACGAGGTAGGGAAAAGTAGCCGGATCTCGGCCCTGACTGGGGAAAGTTAACAGTAGAATTGCATGTGACGTTGGGGTGTCGTGGGTTGAATAGGTTTATTTAAATATTAGAAAAGCATGATACGAGTTTTTAGCGTTTATTAGAAAAGCATGTTACGGGGACTTAGTAATTATTGGAAAGGCTTGTGACACTTAGTAGTGTCGTAGGAACAGAGAACTTAGCGTTAATTGTTTTACTGGAGGCATATGACCATGCCCGGAGGTTGTTTGTGAACTTATCTATATTAGGAGTACTGGAGGCATATGACCATGCCCGGAGGTTGATTGTGAAACTGTTGATGTTAGGACTGTTGGAGGCTTGGTTAAGCCGGAGGTTGATTGCTTATTTGGTGTCTTGAGTGGCCTTGAGAGCCCGTATTTTATTATCGAGTTCTGGGTGGCCTTGAGAGCCCGTATTATTTATTGATTGAGTTTGGGTGGCCTTGAGAGCCCTTATTTTATTATCGAGTTTTGGGTGGCCTTGAGAGCCCGTATTATTTATTGATTGAGTTTGGGTGGTCTTGAGAGCCCGTATTTTATTATCGAGTTTTGGGTGGCCTTGAGAGCCCGTATTATTTATTGATTGAGTTTGGGTGGTCTTGAGAGCCCGTATTTTTATTATCGAGTTTTGGGTGGCCTTGAGAGCCCGTATTATTTATTGATTGAGTTTGGGTGGCCATGAGAGCCCGTCTATTTAAATTGGTGTTTTGGGTGGCCTTGAGGGCCCGTGTACTAAGGATGGTGTCTTTGGCTGGCCTGACCGAGTTAGAGTCTCGGGGGGGGGGGGGGGGGGGGGGTTGCAAGCTTCCTTTAGCTGGCTTACGAGTTAGAGTCTCGGTAAGTTGCAAGCGTGTCTTATGGTTGGTGTCTTGGGAGGCCGTGAGTGCCTGTGGGATTGTTGAGTCCGTGTCTTACTATCGGTGTGTCTTGGAAGGCCGTGAGTGCCTGTGGGGCTGTTGAGTTCGAGTTTTACTGTTGGTGTCTTGGTGGCCATGAGTGCCTGTGAGTGTTGAACTTGTGTTGTTACTGGTTGATGAATTTGCGTGTGATTGTGATTGCGGATCCCGGTAGGTTGCAAGCATTCTTTGGCTGGCCTGACCAAGTTTGAGTATCAACGGGTTGCAAGCATTCTTTGGCTGGCCTGACACGAGTTTGAGTAACACAGGTTGCAAGCATTCTTTGGCTGGCCTGGTCCGAGTTTGAGTAACACAGGTTGCAAGCATTCTTTGGCTGGCTTGGTCCGAGTTTGAGTATCACAGGTTGTAAGCATTCTTTGGCTAGCATGATCCGTGTTCGTGTGAGTGGGAGAGGTTACTGAGCAGCTGGTATGCGATCCTTTGTGATCTTGTTTGGTGTGCGATCCTTTGTGATCTTGTTTGGCGTTGTGTAGTCTTTCTGTCGTGTCCTTGGAGGAGGTCGTCGATAGTTGTGTCGGGTCTACATTGTGTTATCGAGTGTTGAGTCTGTTGAGGAAGGTAACGGGTTGTGGGTCAGTTGGGTACTTGAGTTGGGGACTATAGTCCCAGTGTTGGGTTTGGTTTTAGTGTTACTGGCTTTGTCTGCTAATTATGCCGTAGTCAGTCTGTTATCCGTGGTGGTGAGCGAACGCTCACCCCTAGCTGCTTTTCCTACAGGTACTGTTCGTGGGACGGACTAGGTGAGCTCTTGAAGTTCATGGAGCTTGGAGCGGAGTCTGGTCTTTACTTTTGTTGAGTCTAATGACGGATGTGTACCTTGTCCACTTGTTGGGACGTTTTTGTATTGTAAATACTACTATTATTTTGGTAAATAAATGGAAATGTCAAAGCTTTTATTCAAAACAGGTTTTAAGTATTCATGTTTTAAAAGTTCGCGTCCCGAGTTCGATTCGCTGAAATTGGGGCGTGACAATTGGCATACCAGCAAATAGTGGATTGTCAACAAAGTGTCACAAATCATGAGACCCACAAGCAGCTACAAAATGATCTTATGGAGCACTTATGGGGGTGTATATGGAGCTGGTTTCTGTGACGACGAGTAGTCGTTTGTACTCTTGGAGCTGTTTTTTGTGGGTTGTATTATAAGAGTTCAAGTTTATTATTATTCGTGTTAATTTATTTATTATTTTTTTGATTTTCATTAATTATAATTTTACACATTTGTTTATATTTTATATAATTTAAACGGTTTCTCATGAAGAATTAAATAAAACAGTAAAATATCAATTAATTAACAACTCAGCATCCAGTCAGCACAAGGGCCTCATCCCTAGGGACTCACCCAGGGCCTCTCATTGCAAAACACCCACTATTTTGAGTTCCCAGGGCCTCACTTTTGTCCAGACAACACAAGGGACTCAGGGCTAGGGCCTCACCCAGGGCCTTACTATTGTACATGCTCTAAGACCTCCAAAAGCAACCAAAACACAGAATCACAAAACTTCAATTCATTATCATATTTGGGCATAAGAAAAACCCGTCTCGCCCGATCTCATTCAAAAATCTGCTTCATCGGCAGCACAAAAAAATATTACATATTTACAAAAAAAACATATGAGAATTGAACCAAGATGAATTGCAATGTATTGAAATTCAACAAGAAATTTCAACAAGAACCCATGAACTTTCAGATGAAAAAATTCAACAAGAAATTGAAATGGAAACTCAACCATGAAATGAAAATATGAGAACTAAAATGAGAATTCCCGAAAAAATCTGAGAATTAAATTTAACCATGAACTCTAGATCGGCGCTCGAGGGACGGGAATCCGGAGCTCTCACTGACATCCCTGGCCGCGCGCGGAGGAGCCATGGTCGGAGCTCTCCTTCCTCCTTGCTGCCCATCTCTCCTCCCTCCGTCGCCCCTCTCTCTCCTCCCTCACCGCCCTCCCTTTCCACGTCCGTGACGAACATCGCCCCCTTCTCCTCCAGATCTGCCCACGAAGAACCTTGCATCCCATGAGCTGCATAGGATGATTTTGGAGAAGTAGGAGAAGAAGAGGGATATGTTAGGGTTAGAACGAACTGAGTGTTTATGATTTTGTTTTTTGTTTTATTTAATTTTTATAATTTTTTACGAATAAATATGATATTTTACTAAGGATATTTTTAAGTATTAACTTAATTTTTAAAATAACTAAGGGTATTTTGGATATTTATGAAAAATGAACAGTGGAAAAATTGGACGGCAGGGGTAAATGGTTAGTAAACGAAACATGAGTGTAAGTATCAATTAATAAAAAACTTAAGAGTATGTATCAGAGAATCGTGACAAGTTAGGGGTATGCATTTGTAGTTTTCCCTATTTATATCAAATGAATTTTTAACTAGCAACCGATATATGATTAGAAATAAAGATAACAACCTAAACGCACCAACTCAAACATATCAACCAGAGAAGATAAAATCTAATTGACAAAGCAATAACAAAACCAGGAAGTCCAAACATTGCGGGGATGAGACAAAAAAACATATACATTGACCGAAATGCTCCAAGGGTATCGACAGGAGGATGATGCGATACCTGCCAAGGTAGCCGGTACAATGACTACCGATGATGAGTTAGGACAGATCAGGCTCATTTTCGGAATAATGTTGGCGCTGGCAGAATAAGTACTCCCCCAAGATCCAGCGTGTGTCATCCTCCCTCGGATCATAGTAGAAGGTTCCAAGAACGTGATAATACTGACTCCCGAGATAGTAGAGAAGTATTGTTCCGGCACTTGGAGGAACCTCTGTCACTTTACGACCAGTTAAGCGGTGGTACCCGCCGACCCCTCATTAGTCGAGGCGAAGGTGCTTGCCACCCTGTCGCTGTCCGTGATGCTCCAACGAAGTGTGTGGATTCCTCTGATCTTATGTCCCAGAAGTTCCCCACTTATCGTTGTCCCATCCCGATAGGGACCCCCGATGTCAGGTTTGGATGTCCATCCTGTCACGCCCCAAATCCAGTTTTGACCGGACTCGAGACGTGAACTTAAAGTAACAAATAATAATAGACAATTTTGAAAGAAATAAGTTCCAACAATAATAATAATCCGATAAAAATGAGTCAACAACTCATAAATCCAGTAATAAAAGTTAGTTCAAAAATAACTGCACGTCTCTAGACGACACTAGTCAAGACCCTTGTTAGCTCCCAAGCGCCGAGAATCCCGCTAGCACAGATCCCACTCAAGACCTATAAAACAACAAGGTAAAGGGGTGAGCTTCCGCTCAGTAGGAAAAGTAGTTAAGGTTATGAACATCCGTTCACCACCACGAGTAACCGTCCAATTAGGGCATACTAGCAAGGCATAACAACTAACAACGACCACGGAAATTCACCAATCACTAATCACTCTCACAAGACCATAACCACACTTAGTCATCACACACAGCCAATCATTAAACATACAACACACAGTAGAACAAACACATGTCCCGCACAACGGTCACCAACATCGCCGGCTATCACAGCCCTTTCCACTTATGTCGTACCGGACCACACAACATCAGTACCGACATATTCCCGTCACTTAGACTCGGGGCACATCCTTGACCGACATGTACCTTGGTCGGATGTCTTCCCTGCACACAGCCTAGGAGCATCACTCACAACACGTATCGGACCGGCACATACCTCGGTCGTACATCTTCCCAGACCACACAACAACGGGGTAATGATCACACCGTCCTCGACCTAGATACCCTACACCGATATACTCCCTTAGTGTAGGTATCATACCGGACTACCTCATCTTGGAACATGCATCAAGAAGGTCTCACACATCACAATGGCATAGTTCAACTACGGTATACCAACCACATAAACTTACCGAACACATCACATCGGTCTATCAGTCACCCGATCATATCACAACCATTGGTTCACATCACATCACACATGGCACACTTGCCCAAACATAGCAACAACATGCTACACCGAGTATACCATAACATGATTCTCAATCTAACCACGGCTAAATCACACATCATGCATCTTAATCATAGATCATGGCATCACAATCAACACACAACCCTAAGGGCTCGACATGGCCCGCATGCATTTCTACAGCACGGCAATTCCCAAACTTACGGCTCGACATGGCACGTAAGCTATCCCTCATTTCACTCGTTCCTCACATCCTAATCATGCAATTCTAATCATTAAAACAAGTAATTGCAACCTATATGCATACTAGTAACTTTCCGCAATTAAAACGGTATTCGCTTCTTTCCCTACCTCAAAAACAATCCAATCCTAGCTGCGGACGACCTGGCTAGCTTCCTCCTTGTCACTTCACGATGTCCAAGGGTCTCCTCCTTTGTCGAGCTCGGGTCCAAAGTCTTGGATCACAAATAAACACTCGAATCAAGAGTAATTCACAAAAGGTTTAAAGAGGAAAACATTCCTAATTAACCCCAAAATGAGTCGGTTATAAATAACCGTCCCAATTACTCAAAGTCCAGCAAAATGGGCCCAAAAGGCCCGACACAGGTCTATCACGGTTCTGGTCACGGAGCCTTGACGGGCTCCGTAACGGATCAGACCACGGATCCGTGGTCTGCACCGTCACGGTTCTCCTCACGGAGCCGTGACTGGCGCCATCACGGTCTCCCTCACGGATCCGTGACGTCTCCCGTCACGATGCCCGTCACGGATCCGTGACGGGTCTGACACTGTTCCGTCTTCTTCTTCCTCCAGCTTCGATTTCTCGAAAATTAACCCTCAAAACCTCCATTGATGACCTCTCAAAGCTCCAAAACAGACCTTAGAACGTCTCTACTTCAACACCCATCATGGGTCTTCATAAAAAAACACAACAAATCCAATTTAAATCCATCATCTAACACCCTTTTCTCTCCATAAATCATCATCCAACATCAAAACTTCAAACACCCAACCAAGTTCATCATTTCTCCTCAAAACCCATGAACCAAAATCACCCAAAACAAAATAGGATTAGATGATTACCTTGGAAATGGGGAGTAGAAGAACAAAATGAAAGGATCAAGGCCTTTGACGAAGAAATGACCCAAAAAGCTCTCTCCTTTCTCTCCTTTCTTCTTCTTCAAGCTTCACTCTCTCCACCCTCTCTCTAATTTCGGCCAGCACAAGTTTTTGGGCTGAAATGCTCCAAAAATGAGTCATATTCCCTAAAGGGGAAGTTCCCAAAATACCCCCAAGCTCAAATGTCTCTCATGCCCACTTTTTAAGGGTAAAGGGTCATTCTTACCCTCTTTCTTCTCCCCCAAGCCAACATGGACATGTGTCCATGTGGGGACCATCTCTAATCAAATTATAATTCAGCACATCTAATTAATTAGCTTTAGTCCTTAATTAGCCGATGTTTGACCCGAAATTGACCGACAATTGACTTTTTCACAATTACAGTCATTTGAAAGGAAACGGCTCAATTAAGCTAACCGTAACGACGGCTAAGATTCTTGGGCCCCGGAAAGGTCCCGAATGACTCCCGGAGTCATCGGTTGACTTTTCCAGCAAAAAGTCAACTTTCGCCAAAAACCTCCGGTTCGACCGGGATCGACCGGGGGTGGTTCTTACACATCCTACCTCTCCCCCGTCCATCCCCTAGAAAAGGTTTGGGACAAAACCTTGGGAAAAGCCGTGACCTACAAAGGGCCCCTTACTAGTTGAGGACCTCCATTGATCATCTCAGTATTAGGTCTCGTGACGAGATATGTCCTCACATGTGCATGCGAAGCTAGAGATGAATGCTCACTACTGACAGGAATTGTCCTTACCGATAGCCTCTCTGGCCACCTCCTTCCCTTTTCCTTTATGGTCCGCTATCCCCGAGTGAGGAAGCGGTCGAGTCTTTAGTCAAGCTCTTGGAGCCATAGTCACACCCCTTAACATTAGGATGCCCCCTTGATTATCTCTGTTCATCCCTGGGGCCTCACGATCGTGACGAGCAAGGGTCCTAGCATGTCGAGGGTCAATCAGGGCCCTTATCGAGAGTCCTCTCACCCCTGGGCTCGTATGGTAGGTCGTGACCATATGTATGGCACAAACTGCAATCAAAATAATGGCCTTCTAGGTACTCGTAAGTCAACTGAAGTAGAGATCTTACCCCATATTTCGAAAATCGGAAACATAAAGAATGCTCGAGTGGAAGCCGAGCATCAACACCGAGCCGAATCGCATAAATTTCCCATAACTCATTCCACATGCATCGTCATCAACTACCAAGCACGTGCCTAACGATCCCCTTAACCGGAAGCCAACTCCCCGATTCCATGCGCCCACTGGGAGGTTGGTGATCCGAACCCACACTAAGAAACGTGTGAACTGGAATTCCCAAGGGCGCATGTTCGGTCTCAAATGCATAAACAATACAAATGAGCGTCGAGAGGCCGATAGTTCCCCTGCTAGTATTCACGCCCTCTTTAGAGCTGTGCAAAAAAGAACCACACCACGCTATCCTCCAAAGGCCTTGCCACCATATTCGACATCTTCTAGAGCTCTGCCAACTAATCCACCAGATATTTCTTGTAAAAAGTCATAGTTGTCATTACCTTAGCGGCCATTGCATAAAAAAATTGGGCGATGTCCACTGGAGGTACTAAGACCTCCCTGATTACCAGATTCCTCATGTGGCTATCGAGATCCTCCACTCCCTCCACTTTGACACCCAGTGTGCCTGAGGATCCGGCCCGATTTTCGGCCCATCTCTAAGAAGGTCTACCTTAGGGACCTTGAACCAGGTCCAACATCTCTCCTTACACCTCCTCCTACCTAGTGCTACTCACGACCTACATGCTTCTCTGGCTCCAAGTACCGCCCAAGCCTTCTGGGGTTGTCTCCGATCCCCCTGTGAAGGTCTGGCTGTCACCCACCCGTCCCGAGGCCCTATCCTCAGGGAACAATTTCATGTCACCCTCCTGCTCCTGATCTCTCGAGGTCCTTCACTTCTCATCCATGAGAGCCACCCCGACCGCACCCATGTCATGTATGCCAATAGTTTTCCACATCAAGCCCGGGACAATCAGATCCGTCATAGTCCTAAGGTGGATCAGCGAACCCTACTACATTCGATCCAATCACGCCCCTCCCAGATGAGTCCCTACCGTCGTCGTCCCTCGTATAAATATACCCCGACCCCATGCTGCGAGATGGACTTGTCAGGCCACTCTTGTTCCCGTAGCATGAGAGGTTGGCGGAGAGGCGACTCTCACGCGAAAACTTACTCTACCACGCCCAAAATGGAGGTTAGTACTATTGTAGAGGACGAGTTGATGATACTCGTTATCGTCTTTACAACTATTTACAGGGAGGATGAAATTTCCATTACGACAAACCCTCCGTTTGCTTCCATAGAGCAAAGATGCGAGAACTTCCAACTAATCTTACATTATTTTATATCAAGTATTTGAAATGATGGCTACTCAAATCTGTCTAGGAATACTTAACCTTCACATCTATCAAATTTAAAAAAATGAAATTTATTTATGAGAGTAAGAATCTCACATTCTGTGTGTATTAGTTGCGCTTTGTGTGTATTAGTTGTATTTCTGGTATGGATTAGTTTGTATAGTCTGTGTTCTAATTGTACTATGGTGTGTCCGTTATGTAGTACAGTTTGGTGTGCATGTTGTTAGGGCGCATTTGTTTGCGTTCTGGTTATGATAGGGAGTTAGTAATATTATATGCTAGCTAGTTTGAAGTTTGTAATATTTATCGTTCGCTTGTACGCTTTCATCAGATTATATGTATGTCATTTTGACTGATGTACAAAATTGGTGCTCCCAATTTTTCCTCAAAACAAAATCTCAAAATTTGATTTGTGGAGAGTTAAATAAAATAAAAAGAATTTGCAAAACAATTGAAAGAGGGGTAAAAAGACGGACGCAAGCGTTTCTCACAGAACCTTAAGGTTTTTTCCTTTTCTGGCAGCCGCCATCCATCCCTGAAGCTCTCCTCCTCCATCACTGCTACTCCTCACCGAATCCATGGATCACCACCACGCCAAAACTTCGAAGCCCCTCCCCACCGAAACCATGGCCGTCCCCACCGATGCAGCCATGATTTCCGACCCTTTTGCTCTTCCACACACGACGGCGCCGCTCCCGTCCCAACCCTCTCCACCATGTTGCCGGATATGCATCTCCCCCTTCCGATTTCCATGTCGGATCTGGCGACCCTAAGGGCCTCTCCACCGCCCAACTCTTCGCACAGACACACCACGCCGGGGGTCCCTCGCCGGACACCATGCAACTGGAGCTGTAGCCTCGCCTTCGCGAGCAACCCCAAGCTTCGACCTGGTCGTCCATACGGATCCACCATGCTGAGTCGGGGAGGGAAACCTCGCGCCCTCGAGTTATGGCCGATCCAAAGCTACTGGTCCGAGGCCCGAAGACTCATCAGATCTGGTCGGAGCTGGCCGTGACAGATCCACGAAGGGCGTCCCTATCCTCGTCCACTAAGGGGGGAGCAAAGCAGCTGAATGACAAGGAGGAAATACAGGATCCACATACGGAGGCGCTTCAGCCTCATTTGGAAAAATGAGAAGACCCGGCGGGGGTGGGAGTGTCCGTCTACGGACTATACCTACAAGCCCGGGACTGCCGGTGTTGGGAGTCTCGGGAAATCCGAAATCACAACTCATTATCGCTGTTTCATTTACGTTTTTCATGTTGTTAGGTTGAGATGATTATTTCGTTTCGTTTGTTGGACTATTTACATTATGCTCTGTTGTTTTGAGATGCTGGTAAGAGGATGTCGTGAGTTAGTGTCTACGATTAAAAGCAGACTATTTCTACGGGTCTATAAGCGCTGAGCTTGCTACGGTCGGTCCGGACAAATATCTAAAATCCAGGGTTTTTACGCTATACTTTGTATGATTTTTTGTTAGCAGTAATGCACTTCTCCAGTTATTCGTTAACATAAAAAGAGGGGTAAAGGCGGAGGAAAGGAGTAATTTGGAGGCGGACAGATGTATAGCGGCGCCACCGCATTTCAGAGGGTCACTGCGTCTCTGTCTGTCGCACTTATGGCTTCTTCCAACCCCAGACGCCTCCATCAATGTAAGCATAGGAATTAGGAACCCATCTCTCTCTCTCTCTCTTTCCGCTTCCATTGACTCGCCCCACTCACTCACTCGTCTTTCTAGCTACTCTTGCAGGGACTTTGGTCCAGAGCTCCGCGAAGAAGGCTAGGGTCATGGCCACCGACACCAGTTCCAACTCCTATTCCCCCATCAAGAATGCTTTCTCCACTTATGCTGACTACCTCAACTCCCTCGTACTCCCCTCTTCTCCTTCCCTTTATGTCTTCATTTTTTCCAGTAGTTCCTGTTCCTGCTTCTCTTTGGACTTGCTAATGTCAGCTTTGCATTTTGATTGAAATCCCCATCTAGGTCGAGGACCCACTTGTTTCAATTAGCATACGGAACTGGGTATTTGTTAGCGTGAGGTCTACTGCTTGGGTTCACATTCCTCATTAAGTAACCATGCCTAGGGTCAATATGGCTGAAATTTACAGGCCCATTGCATTGCTATGGGTGAAAGTAAGGAGAAAGCAACAACATATTGTGATTCATGAAAATGGGAATTTCTTTCCACGAAGTAGTATTTAAGTCATGATTTTTGTACCCGTACCATTGAGCATATCTGGCTTCTCCTGCAATGGAAACAAAACAATCGTTATTAGGCACTTTTAGTTTGTGATTTTGTTCTTCTGAAATGCTTCAACATTTGATTCCTTGTGGGTTGGCCCCTCTTAAACTGGAATTCTAGAGTATTGTTAGTGAAGTGAGCACGGGGAAATACTGATACATTATGGTCCTTTACTCCCGAACCCCGATGTTTAGGCATGAAAAACCTCTTCAAAAATTTGCTGGGCATACTACAATTTACAACTCGTCCACTGCTAGTTTTTTCATGAAGAAAATTCCTTGAAGTCTGGTCTCTAAATTTTCCAAGTGATGCAGCTTTATATTTGATTATCCCAGAGATTTTCATGTTGTACATATGATCTTGATGAGGGTAAGGCAATGGAATGGACTTGAAGACTAGAAGAGATTATTAAGCCTTTGGCTACTTGGAATCACTATTAAGGATCAAAAGCCTCATTTCTACCAATTACTCTTACCTCATTATATGTTTCTAGATTCTTTAGTTTATTAAAATATGATCACCAGAGAAGAAAATATTCAATTGCCATGGATATCAGGTAGCAGTTTTTATTCAATTTAGAAATCTTGTAAAATATTTTCACCTTTTCTAGTCACCCACAGATTTAGAGAGCATTGTATGAACTTTTATGTGCATTTATTTGCCTTTTTTTCAAATCAACTATTTGTCAGTCAATATTTTTTTATGCATATGTAGAATGAAAAACGGGAAAGAGTGGTGAAAGCTAGCCGAGATATCACCATCAACAGCAAAAAGGTCATATTTCAGGTGCACAGGTAACATGATATTCATCATAATACTTGTTTTATTTTTTTGGTTAGAAAACATAATTTCTGTTCTTCTAGATGGTATGTGTATAATCTTGCTATAGGCCTTTTACCAGTTAATCCTGGTAAGCCCCCCTAGCAACATTTTTTTGAAACAAAGTCCTCGGTAACGCGGCATCAAATTTTTTTTTTCATTTCAACTTCAACACCGTAAGTTAAAAAATGAGCTTAACAGTAAATGAAGTGTGTGATGTACTGCTGTACACTTGACTTGTCGTATACCTCTATATCCTTTTTATAATCAGGCCCCTTAAAGATTTTCAATTTTTGGATATTTTGATTTTAAGTTCTTGATATCAGGGTGGTGACATTCATGAGTAGTAGGCGTGTCTTATTGGATTCCTTTCCTGCCTTCATACCCCCCCTGAATTATGCTACCTGTGTCATCTTGGCTGCATGGACTGGAAAGTTCTGAGAGCTAATTTGCATTCTGCCATATTCTGTTGACAGAATCAGTAAACACAACAGGGAGGAAGTTCTAGACAAGGCGGAAAAGGATCTAACAGCTGTGACAGATCAGTACATATCCCGACTTGTAAAAGAGCTACAAGGGAGTGATTTCTGGAAGCTAAGAAGGGCATATTCCCCAGGGGTGATGATTTCTTCTCACTTTAAGCAGCTGTAAACAAACAGTAAGGTTGTTATTGATACATTATCCACACGTCTTTTTTGTAGGTGCAAGAATATGTTGAAGCTGCAACATTCTGTACATTTTGCAAAACTGGGACTTTGTTGAGTCTTGATGAGATTAATGCTACTTGGTTACCACTCAGTGATCCATCACTTGAACCCCTGCAGATTAACATTCTTGACTATCTCTTGGGGGTAATGTGGGTTTTATTCATCTGTTTATTTTTCCTTTTCGTATGAAAAATGTATTATGTGGAAGGTTATTTTTTTCTTCCTAAAAGACACTAGACATAACATACACAAAGGAAGAGCATGAAAGAACAGATACTCACAGTTCCACGGAGAAAGGGGCTCATTGTTCATGTTAGATTTATTTTTAACAAGTTTTTTATACAAGTTTATAGTCTTTTCAAGAGGAATATAAACTATATAACCCCTTCGAGTTTTGGTATAATCTGAGAGGACCCTTTTCCTTTCAGTTGGAACTATGGTCTCAGGCCTCCTTGAAATTTGGCCATTGTTGGATTGCTTTGTCACACATAAGAATAGACTCATTTCTGTCTGATTAAATGGTGATAAAATGGAGGGCATGGTATGTTTTCTAAGTTTGGTATTTCACTGTCAGAACTCAGAAGTTGAATTCAACTCAAGTTTATGGGTAATAGAACTTACCGTACCTTTTCTGTTCTTCTAGTATACTTGGGTTGCTTTGCATCATGTCAATGCGCATGGAAGAAGTAGAACCCCTAATTTATGTGTAATTTAGAAACTATGCATTCTTATTTTGATTCTCATTCCACGCACTAGCTCATTTCCATTTCTCATACAAAAATAAACACAAAATATGCATCAATAATGCCATAGTTGTAATCTACACTGAATTCTTGTATTTGGCAACTGATTGGAGCCTTTATTGTTTAGCTTGCGGATCTGACAGGAGAGCTGATGAGGTTGGCTATTGGCCGAATATCAGAGGGCGAAGTTGAATATGCTGAGAAGATATGCAGTTTTGTACGTGATATCTACAGGGAACTAACCCTTGTTGTCCCGCACATGGATGAGAGTTTTGACATGAAGAACAAGATGGACACAATGCTGCAAAGTGTGGTAAAGATAGAAAATGGTACCCCCTTCACACTTGTTATGCTAACCTGTTGAAGCGCATTAATCTCTCCAGACAGTCTTTCTTACACATTATTTGGTTTCTTGTATAGCTTGCTTCAGTGTTCATGTGCGTGGATCAGAGTATATTCCGCTACTTGGTTCCACAGATACGAGTCACCCTCTATTTTGTGTTCCAGAGCTATGAACTGGTCGTTTCTGTTTTCCTTTAGGTACCTCAAGTTCTATGTTATTTGAGTATTGCTGCAAGCTACTTTTGTGTCCACTGGAGTCAAGATCTAGCATGAGAAAGTTTTATTTTGATGGAGCAAAGAATCGGTCTTCACTTCATATTCAGAAACATGAAGCTGTTACTGTAAGCAGACATAGAGCTTCTTAAATTTCTTTTGAAGCATTTTAACCAAAGGTTCTTGTTTTCATTATTTGTCAAATGTGGGGTTTGAGCTTTCTGAATTCTGACACTACTAATATGAAACATGTACACCAACATTTGGGAATTGGGATGCCTCTAGTAAGCCCCAAAACCAAAGGGACGTTATTGGGCCTGTTTCAATATAGAGATCTGCTTCGACAAGGTGTGTTTGGGTTTCGAGATTGACACCTTAATAACCAGCCACACCAAGTAATAGTATAACATTCAAGTTTAGCACTAAACAAGGGCCAAGTTAACATGTGA
Organism: Erodium maritimum; assembly: GCA_963921825.1. NCBI lineage: Eukaryota > Viridiplantae > Streptophyta > Magnoliopsida > Geraniales > Geraniaceae > Erodium > Erodium maritimum. The sequence continues at coordinate 126,400,542 of OY997588.1, read as the reverse complement.
TTAGGGCATAGTAAGGAACAAAAGTTCGTGACATTAGAGCTGGAAACATGGAGGTGACACAATACCCTGCCAGCCGCCACGGATTTAGGTCAGTCAAAGGTCGTGGTCGGCCACATTATTCTTATTTTATGCTAACCATAAACCCTAATCACTCTTCTTATCTCTGTAATCCCGTTTTCTCTTTGACTAATTACTTGTCCCCGAGCACTCAGTTTCAAGTTTTGGAATCCAAAGGCTCCCAGTTCAAAAGATTGCTCCGTTCCCATCATTTGAATTTCCAGTAATAATATTGTGTTGTTAATTTAACGAAATGTACTTATACAAACAACGACCATAATTCCAAGTCATAATAACGGTATAAATTTTAATCATGCATTTCAACCACCATATGTAATGTTGGATTTTTATATTCTTATACACATAACATATATATCAGTATATATGGATTTGCCATTAATAAATAAATTAACTATAGACAACTGTTCAAAAGTTGGGCAGTTTCTATACATAAGGAATGAATGAAGAAGGGATGATTTACGTGTAACAGCATTCCCCTCGCAAAATATGTATATATGTATGTGTATTAATTCGGCGTTTAATTAAGATCAATTGGAAAACGAGTCCATTTAGCTACCTTTATAGCTTCCTAATTAATTGCTACAATATTTAGGCACGTGAGATTTCACATGTATCACCAGTACTGTACTACTAATTACCTCTCCTTTCCATTCCACATTCGTGGATTTAAAATCGTTTTTAAACGGTAAATTCATACCACGATCATAATTTGAAAGGGGACATTATAATTATTTATTATATATGTAAAAATGACTGTTTGGTCATTAGCCAATATTAACAAACTTTGTGACTTTTTTGTATTTATGAGGAATGTGCCAATTTGTTTTTACAAATCGAAAATCATGGAAGAGTGTTAATAATGTTTACTCTAAAAACTATTTATGTGGCACACGTACCAAGCACAAACCACACACTTACACAAAATGAAAGAAGGCATTTATTATAGCGTAATATTAATCCGTCAGTTAACATGAATAATGAAGTATAATTATTGTTAGGTGCGAACGAATACAGAAAAATAAATATGTAGTTACAATTAGAAATTAAGTCTCATAATTATACGTACACGTTCATGCGATCACCACCTCATGCACTACCAACATTCATTGGCCTTATAGCTACGCACACAGCTTGTTCTTGTTTTTGGAGTTGATGATATAATCAATGAAATGAATAAGTGAAAATTGAGCGACTTTCTTAATTCTGATTTAATGAATAAATATGCATACAAGTTGGTCCAAAACGACATGAATATCAGTGCAAAATATAGATAGGATAAGCAGATACTTGATCTGTTGCTATATGTATATATAACATAATAAATGAAGATCCATTCCATGTTCATACTTTGATTTGGACCACTCTACTACCTTAGTCTCAAAGTAAATATACATATATTGCAAATTTGCAGTGTTTGTTTATACAATCTCTGTGTGTTTTGGGAGTATGTATAGTTATTAGTATTATAACCTCATACATCACCATAGGCAATGCAATGGACATATTGCATCCAAATAGGGATAGATTGGAATAATAGATTTTCTTTAAATAATATATTAATAGATATTCATACTTAAAGTGGATGGTATGAAATTATTAGATATCTAATGGTTTGGTGGATGTTTGTTGTATATATATATATATTAAAAAAAATCACTTTCATCCTAAAAGTATGAAATTTGAATTATTGGGATATCTTTTGGGACTGGTTGGATGGAATATAGTTATTTTAATATTTATAGTTAAACAATAATAACACTTTTCAAATTTTGGAATTTTTAGTCTAATATATGGATTTAAATTCTCGAGTATGCAAAGGTGGGGTGATAATTAGGTAGGTGCATATCTGGCCCGGGTTTGTCTTGATGCATAACCTGAATTTATCAATTTCGTGGTAACTAATATCTGCCAAATGACAAGTTAGTTATTAATTACATAATTGCCACAAAAATATCTGAAAGGAAAAGAAAATTGCACGTGAGGGTAGAATATTTTTGCCGACCCTTTTGTTTGTTTTATCTCCCGGCAGGTTAATGTATCATGTATGTGATCAGTTATGTCAGATGATAGATTAATAGCGAATCTTGATTTTGATCCCCTAACATTTACCAACTTTTAGGTTATGTATTTGTATTTGATTACCGACCTAAGAGCACTTGTCGTGATAGTTTCAACCCAGCTTCGCGGGTCAAAACCGGCAGAAAAACTGAATTTAAGCATTCAATCGTTAAATTGTGTTGGAAATAATATTCGTAAACTGGAAACGAATTTCAGAACAAAACCAGAGAACAATTAATGCATGTAATTGAAAACATAAAGCGATACACCAACCGGCGTGACGTGCAAAACGAAGAGGAGAAGCTGAGGTGTGGCACGGAGGTCCACTGACTTTAAAGCAAAAATTCTGGCGTGCTCGAGGTGGCGAGCAGCAGCGGTTGCTCCCCAAGGATCTCTCAGCTCTACCCAGCAGCGCGCCCACTCGCTCTGCCGGATGTGGAAGCAGCAAGACAGGAACAGAACTTCGGTGTGGTGAGAATTTTGAGAATTTGGAGAGAGTAACGAAATGTGTATAATATGGGCTCTGGAACTGATGAAAAATGTGGAGAATGAAGTGAACCAGAGCCTCCTTTTATAGGTGAAAACCGTGAGGGCAAAGTAGTAAAAACGCATCATATACTCTGATATCAATCAGTTCCAACGACTCCACTACTGGGTCAGACCCACGAAAAATCGGAACCACATTGACTGACTCGTTCAAAGCCCTTTGAAATTATTTGAATAAATCAAAAGTATTTTGTGTAAAAAGATAGTTTTGCCCGCCCCGCAGGGGCTCCACCCGAACCCGATCCCGATCCCGCGCCCGCGCCCGTGCCGACCCGGACGGACGGCGGCGGCGGTGCGTGCAAGGCCCGTTCCGGCCCAACCAGCATAGGCCCAGTGTGCCATGTTGAACATGAAAGGGAGGGGAAGCTTTATCAACCCACCAACATAGCACTGTGTAGTCGATGTGGGACGTGAGACTTCTGTACAAGACAAAACCAACAGCCATGGCTTTGTAAGCCAATTTATCCAACAATCCCCCACAAATTAGCGATAAACGCCGGTAAAACAAAACATTTTTTTTAAAATAGAAGGAAAAATACCACAAAAGTTCTGTTACTGGAAGGTGCGGTACTTAAACATCAATATCTTTCGATTTGAATTGATGTATAGTGAGGTGGATAACAACTTACTTAAAGTAAGTGAATAAAATCTTGAACTTACTTAACTTCGGTTGATACATCACACAACACATACCATACTTCGATTCCCACTGAATCCGCGAAACTATCAACTACGCTATTAAAGGCCCTGCGTATACCTTGGTTCTAATGAGTGCTCTAGGAAGACTCTGCCCCAAGTCTTTCATAGATGGTGGCCCACCATCACACACACGTAGGTAGCTCATCAAGTGCTTCTCACAAGCATTGTCCCAATCGGGTCTGGAGCTATTAAGGGCATAAAGTCCATCCTATCAGTAGAATCCATCAAGTGCGTCTCAATAGCACCACCAAAATTGGTTATGGATTAAATCTATCAAGTACGTCTCACAAGCACCACCAACACTGGTTATAGATTATTATCAATATCTATCAAGTGCGTCTCAAAGCATCACCAAACCTGGTTATAGATCATCAAGCACTACAAATGTCAAATGAATGGGAGAAGTAATGCATCAAGACAAGTACGACTACATATGACCACTAACACGAGTCATCCGTACTTTCTTGACCTATGGGCTTTAGCTCCATCCCCAACGACATATCTAGGAGAATTTTCCTTGGTTGACCCTTGGTAAAGGTATCAGCCATATTTCTTTCGGATCTAACAAATTCCAAAGAAATCACTCCATCTTTCAGGAGTTGTCTAACGACACCGTGCCTGATACGAATGTGTCTCTTCTTACCATTGTACACATCATTCTTCGCAACGCAAATAGCCGATTGCGAATCACAGTGTAGTGACACAGGCACAACTTGCCTTCCCCACACAGGCACTTCTGCTAACAGGTTCCTCAACCAGTCTGCCTCTTGTCCAGCCATCTCAAGGGCAATGAACTCAGACTCCATGGTGGAACGGGCTATACAGGTCTACTTCGAAGACTTCCACGATATAGCACCTCCACTCAAAGTGAACACATAACCACTCGTCGAGTTGATCTCATCATTACTTGAAACCCAATTTGCATCGCAGTATCCTTCCAAAGTCGTAGGAAAGGTACTATAATGTATGGACCAACCCATAGTTCCTTTCAGGTACTTCAACAGTCGACTTAGAGCATTCCAATGCTCAGGGCTTGGGTTATGTGTATACCGACTCAACCTGCTTACCGTGTAAGCAATGTCTGGTCGAGTACAATTCATGAGGAACATCACACTTCCTATGATCTTGGCGTACTCAACTTGTGAAACACTATCACCCAAGTTCTTTATTAAGTGTACGTTCGCATCATAGGGAGTCTTAGCAGGTATAACGTCAAAGTGATTGAATTTCTTCAGCACTTTCTCAACATAGTGAGATTGACTCAAGGAGATGCCATTGCTGTGTCTCATAATCTTAACACCTAAAATGACATCAGCTTCTCCTAAGTCCTTCATCTCAAAATGTGATGACAAGAAGTTCTTGGTTATGTTCACTGCATCGATATTGTCACCAAGAATCAACATGTCATCGACATAAAGACAGATAATCACACAACCCGATTCCGTCATCTTCGAGTACACGCAGGAATCAGAGTTATTCACCTCGTATCCGTCAGTCACCAGAGTTCGATTGAACTTCTCATACCATTGTTTAGGTGCTTGTTTCAGACCATACAGAAGTTTACACACCTTGTTCTCTTGACCAGCGATCACAAACCCCTCAGGTTGAGACATATAGATATCTTCGTTTAGATCACCATTCAGGAAGGCGGTCTTGACATCCATCTGATGAATTATCAAGTTGTGAATGACTGCTAAAGCGACTAGAGACCTTATCGTTGCAATCTTGGTCACATGAGAATACGTGTCGAAGTAATCGACGTCTTTCCGTTGTGTAAAACCTCTAACCACGAGTCTCTCCTTGAAACGCTCTATTGTACCATCGGGTCTCAGCTTTCTCTTGAAGATCCACTTACTACTGATGGTTTTGGAACCTTTAGGTAAGTCTACTAGATCCCAAGTCTGATTCGATACAATAGAATCAAGTTCAGCCTGGATGGCCTCTTTCCAGAGGTTAGCATCAACAGATCTCAAAGCCTCGCCATAGGTCTTTGGATCTTCTTCTAACAGGAAGGCTGAAACAAACTCGTCTGAAACTACACCTTCAGGACCAACTTCGGCTAGAAAAGAGGTGACGTAGTCTTCTCCGAAGTTCTTCTCAATCCTGGGTCTCTTACTTCTCCGTGGTCCCTCAGCTTAACCACGTGAAGTGGAGCTTTCGGCAACCCACCTATCACGAAGCGACAGAAAGGGGATTGTCACGCCCCAAATCCGGTATTGACCGGACCCGAGATGTGACTTAGTGAAATTTAAATAAAAGTAAATTAAAAGCGATTAAAATATGAAAGTAAGTGAATAGTATAAGTCGACATATCCAAAATCCTGATAAATACAATAATAGTAAAAAAAAACTGGAACTCTGAGTTCTACGCTCAGTCAAATAACAGGTTCAAGTACACTGTATGTCTCTAAGAAATAAAACAAAGACCACGACTCCCGGACTCTCGCTAGCCCCATGCTCCGCGATGTCCTCTAGTCCAGATCATAGCTAATACCTGTAGCAAACACTGTAAGGGGTGAGCTTGACGCTCAGTAGGGAAAAACCAAGGAAGCCATCTCAAAACAGATTTACAAGAAAGTCTTTCCACAGTTTAAAGTCCATTAAAAAGTTTGATACAACGGTGCGACACTTAAACCATTTAAAGACAATCCCCCTTTTCCTGTCCCCCACCAGTCCAATCACACCAACTCTAACTGAACACCAACATCGGACCAAGGCACACATTGTAGGGAACAATCCAAGTAAGACACCCAAGTACGTTTCCAAACTAACTTTTAACAATTAAAAGGAGAAGGCGACAACGAGAACATGTAACCCAAAATAAACAACCTGCACTTTAGTGAACCACAACTATCCCGAAAATCCTCGTCCAGAACCCCTTCACGACCGACTCACGGATAACCACAAAGACGACGCTTTAACTTACACGGAAGCCACACACATGACTCATCATCAAACAATCAAAATCAAGTCATTCGGTCACACACAACTCATAACAAGGGAAACACCCATAGCCGTAAACACAACAACGCTTATTCAAAGCCAAAGAATTAACAACACAACAATTCACACAATTGCATGGTCTCGGAAGCAATCCGCTCGGCCCAGAAAAGCCGCACGCAACTTTCCCCAACACAAAGTCGGGAGAGGCGGTCGACCTCATCGCGGAACACAGGCCCAACCTCTTCGCGGTACAACCTCATCGCGGAACACAACGTTTTACCGATACACGGAAGGCAGGGAAATCGACTCTTCGCGGAACAACCTCATCGCGGTACACAGGCCCAGCCTCTTCGCGGCACAACCTCATCGCAGGACACAACGTTTTACCGAGTGCTAATCGGAAGGTAGGGAAACCACCTCTTCGCGGGACACAACGTTTTACTGACTCAAGGTCGGAAGGTAGGGAAACCACCTTTCTCATGTAACCAAGGCACCCACAATCACAATCACAATTATAACCACAATCGTACTCACACGACCATTACGCACTTACCATCACTTACCAGCACCCCACTCAACGTGGTAACCCCACCGGCTTAACCGATATCCAATCCCCCAACATTCCCACATTTCAACATATCAAATATACAGAATCAACCAAACAAATCACTGATATGCATCACTAGTTCAACTCTACTCGTTTTCATGTTCATTATTTATTAACCGTTCAAACAACACAGATCACACAAACGGATACACTCAGCAACCAACCCTACAGGCACGACATGGCCCGATTCTACCAGCACGACAATTCCCAAGACTGAAATCGTAAATGTTCATAGTTTATAAGTCTAGCTAGTTATTCACATCCTATATGCGTACTAGTTCTTTAACCGGTTATTAAGTTTCCCTATATGCATTCTAGCACGATCGTAATAAAGTGAGGTTTCCGAGGTATTCCCTACCTCTCAATCTCTATTTGGGTCGCCTAGCCGCTGACGTCCGTGCCTACTCCGGTCTTCTCCTCGCTCGGGGTAAAAGCCTGGGTTTAACAAAAGGTACGGTAGTCAGTCCCGGTCCAGTCCATAACGGTCCTCAAATTATCACTTTAGTCCAGTAGTTTGTCCAAACGTCCTTTAAAAAGTCTGATAAGTCCTTGAAATAAACTGATTTTAGTCCAATATTTTAATTAAATAACTTAATTAAAAGTCCTGACCCAGATCCGACCCGAGTCCGAAACCCGGACCCGAATTCGACCCAGATCCAACCTCAGACTCGGACCTGACCCAGACCCGGATTCAGACCCGAGTCCAGACCCAGTTCAGGATCCAGACCCAAGTCCAGTCCAGGCCCGAGGCCCAAACCAGGTCCAGGCCTGAGGCCCAAACCAGGTCCAGGCCTGAGGCCCAAACCAGGACCAGGCCCGAGCCCGTCCGGAACTCGGCTCTAGCCCAAGAACGCGTCTGGTTCGAGTCCGTCCGGCTCGAGGTGATGTCGGCGAGGGTTCCGGTCTCGTTCAGGCGACGGACGGCGGCTAGGAAGGTCGGAGTAGGTTTCACGACGACGGTGGAGGCGTCAGGAGGCTCGGGATGACGAGTGGAGGGCGTTAGAGCTATTCTCGAGCTTCTCCGCTCCAGATCTAACGGCGTGGACGTCTCGCCGACGTTGGAGCACCAGACCTGGAGCTCAAAGCTCCGGCGTGCCTCTCCCGCCGTGCTCGGCCACGAAACGAGCTCTCACGCTCACGGTTCTCATGACAGGGCTGACGGGGATGGTGATTACGTCGGGAAATGGCTCACCTACCCTGGGTTCTCCGGTGGTAGACGCGGTGAGATTCGAACATGGCGGCGAGGTTAGTAACGAGGACGGCGGCGCTGGGTTTTCTTCGAATCGAGGAGAAAGAAGGGAGGGAGACAGGTTTTGGTGCTTCTGGTGGCTAGGGAGGGTTGTGGGTGGAAGTAGAAGAAGAAGAGGAAGAAGATTTGAGCTCCGGAGATGTCGCGTGAGGGAGAGACGAAGGGGAGCTGAGAATCGCGCGAGAGGAAGACGACGAGGGCCTCGGCAATCGTGAGGGGAAAGTGAGGCTGCGCGTCTCTGATGCTAGGGTTAGTAACGAGGCTTTGGGCCTGGCAAACGGGCCTCGCTGGGCGTGGGCGTGGGCTGGACTTCGGCCCTATGCTCATGTCTGGTCAGGCCCAGGCCTGTTCCCCCCCTCTTCTTTTTATTTTTTATTTTTTTTGAAATCGATCCAAAATTAAATTTGTTCTCCAACCCTCGACGTTCCAACAATAATTTAATATGTTAAATTCCCGGTCTTTACAGGGATAGTGGGTTCAACCGAATCAGCAACGTCGTTCCTCTTCATTGGAAAGATGTGTTCGAAGAATTCAACATCTCTAGCCTCAGAAATTGAGCGGTCATCTAAAGACATGAAGCGATACGCCGCGCTGGTCTGAGCATAGTCTATGAACACACAATCATAGGTCTTAGATCCGATAGTGGTTCTCTTGGGGTCTGTTAAGCCTACCTTTGCCAAACACCCCCAGACTCTGAGAAACCTTAGGTTAGGAGCATAACCCTTCCATAACTCGTAGGGAGTCTTATCTAGGTTCTTGTGCGGCACACGATTAAGTATGTGACAAGCAGATAAGACGGCTTCCCCCCACATTTCATCAGGAAGTCCTGAACTAAGAAGCATTGTATTCATCATGTTCTTGAGCGTTCGGTTCTTACGTTCAGCTACTCCATTTTGTTGAGGCATGTATGGTGCACTAGTTTCATGGATGATACCATTTGATTCACAAACGTCTTTTAAGAAGTTTGAGCCATACTCTCCTCCTCTATCGGATCTCACTCTCTTGATCTTCCTCTCGAGTTGGTTTTCTACCTCATTCTTATACTTGATGAACATCTCTTCAGCTTCATCCTTCGTAGTAAGAAGATAAACTCTCGCGAACCTAGAGCAATCGTCGATGAAGGTAACATAGTAATGTTTGTCTCCCTTGCTTCTCGAGTTCTTGAAATCCGCAAGATCGGTGTGGATTAATTCAAGTAGGTTCGTGTGTCTAGTTATGATAGATTTGCAAGGTTTTTTTTAGTGTATTTTGCCTCTACGCAAACTTCACATTTCGAGAGTTCAGAGGTAGATAAAGATGGTATAATAGACATGTCTCTTAGTTGTTTCATTGAAGCAACATTCACATGTCCTAATCTACCATGCCACATATCAAGAGACTCATCAATATAAGCGGAAGTGGAAATTTTATTATTACTCAGAATAACATGATCAACATTGAACATAAAGAGACCCCCAAAATAATACCCCTTCCCTACAAAATCTTCATTCTTGGTGAAAACCACAATATCATTCTCTATGACGGTCTTCAAGCCAACCTTCATCAACAGAGGTCCAGAGACTAGGTTGCGCTGCAGAGTAGGGACACATAGGGCATTACTAAGTACGAGCGTCTTCCCAGATGTCAGCTTCAACATGATCTTCCCGCTTCCAGAAATCACAGCAGTCGAGTCATTTCCCATATGGACCAGTTCACCAGGTGCAGTTGGTACGAACTCATAGAAGAGTTCCCTTGAGTTGTAGAGATGACGGGTGGATGCGGAGTCCAACACCCAGTCAACGGTGTTGTGAACCAGCATAGCCTCGGCGACCACAACAGCTACTATGTCGTCATCTTCAGCAATATACGCCCTTGCACCATTCTTCTTGTAGTCTTGACGCTTCATACATTGGTAGGCCTTGTGTCCAGCTTGACCGCAGACGTAGCACATCAGGTTTTGCTTCGGTTTGTTGATAGCAGATGATGGCTTCACATATTCGTTGCGGTTGTTGGGAGGTCCTCGCTTGGGAGCTTCCTTGGACTTCGGCTTCGGTTGAAACTTTGTCTGACGAGACGGCCCACCAGACTCCACAATGTTGGCTTTCACCGACGGAGGCGACAAAGGTGGAATGAGACTCAGAGCGTCCTTCAGGCGGTTCGATTTCTCAATCTTCATGTGGCGAATGATATCTTGAAGCGTCAAGTCCTTCTCTATGTGCTTCAGGTGGCAGCGATAGTTTTTCCACGACGGTGGAAAATTCTCCAGCAGCACATGAGGGAGGAATACCTCGTTCATGTCCATCCCTTCGTTGACGATGGCGGCGGACAGGTCCTCGTAAACGTGGACTTGGTCCATGATCGACCGGTTGTCAACCATCTAGAACGCAAGCCACTAGCGTACGACATACTTCTTGTTCCCGGTGTCGTCGGCCCCGTACTTCTTGTCTAGAGTCTCCCAAATGAACTTGGCGGACTTGTGGACAACAAGTAAGTCGAAAAGGGTGTTGGTGACAGAATCCATGATCTGGCACCAGACAATTTTTTTGTCCCTAGTGTACTTGTTTAGCTTCGCCTCATTGTCATTAACAATAAAGGCGACTAAGGGATTAAAGCTACCACTACTAGCAGAAACAGGCACAGGGGGATCTTCTAACAGAACATAATCAAGGTTGTTTTGCTCAAAGAAGTTCATCAGCTTTTGAGACCAACGACGGTAATTGGTACCGTCGAGTGGTTCAACACGCGGATAACCCCCAATTAAATTACGAGCATTAGAATTCGAATTAGCATGCATAGCAGAGTTCGAGTTCATGTTCGTCATTTAGCAGTTTACGATATATTGAACAAGTAAAACAGATATAATACTTTTTGCTTCAAAATTGTTGGAAATAATATTCGTAAACTGGAAACGAATTTCAGAACAAAACCAGAGAACAATTAATGCATGTGACACTCTGAGAATAACCCTCAGAATGGTATGACAAGCGTACCGGTCGTCAAGTAGTATTCGGGTTTTAAGTCCGAGATATCGTACCCAAGGGAGCAATTAGACAAGCACTTTAGTTAATTAATTCGATGGTTAATCTATTCCTATAACGATGTTTGGTTTTGGTTTGTAAAATGTAAATTCATGCTAGTACTGAGAATATATAAATGATCCGAAACAGAGCACAAAACCACAAATGGATTGTAAATCAGAGATAAAAGACGATCTAGGACATTAACGGGGGTCGAATGCGATGAACAACTTAACGATATTTGGCATACATTTATAACTAATACTATTTTAAGGGCAACGGGAATTCTCTTTAAGTAGTCCTAACCATCTCTCGATCTTATTAGAACCCTAATACACTCAGTCCACCTAATTATCTCTAATCTAGGTGTAGAGCGGCGACATAAAGCATTACGATCTATGAATTCCTCTAACTTTCGGGTTTTACACCTATAGCTATTGCACCCGTGTCAGTCTAGCCATATTCTAGCCTAGATTGAAACCCGAGCTATCCAATTCCTTTTTCCTCTTTTTAACCTCATTTCTCAATTGTTGGTTAACAAGATTTAATCATACATGTACGTGATCAAGGCAATGTAGCATTACGAACGGAAATGAATAAACACTTTTCTAGTATTAGTTTATAAGTATATGACCTAAATATGCTCAATCAATTCATCACATCGTTCCCCTTAGCCCTAGATCGATATAAACTTAGTTCATAGCAAAGGAATAAGAACACAAGAGAAGGATTGAAACAATCATACTCATATTAACTGAAAATAGCAATACAAATATTCAGAAACAATCCAAACTACAAAAACCTCAATGTGATTCTAGTAGTTCTCCTTTGATCTTCTTCAAGTTCTCCAACTTCTCTCCAAAAGTGACTTTTTCTCTCCAATTTCGTGATCCCTTTCCATCTGACCTAAATTCCCTTTTATATGACGGGTTAACTCTGATAAAAAATAGGAAACGCAGTTGGAAATCGCGTTTTAACGCTTGCACGGTCGCTTGCACGCCGTGCAAGATTCTGGTGCACGTAAGTTGCACGGTTTCTTGCACGCCGTGTAGGAAAATGGTGCATATTCTTGACTCCTCTGTCCAGAGTGCACCAGTTTTAACGCTTGCACGGTCGCTTGCACGCCGTGCAAGATTCTGGTGCACTTAAGTTGCACGGTTTCTTGCACGCCGTGTAGGAAAATGGTGCATATTCTTGACTCCTCTGTCCAGAGTGCACCAGTTTGTTGCACGACGTGCAACAAACTGGTGCATGTTGCTGACACTTATGTCCAACTTCCAAATTTGCTCCGTTTCACTCCCAAATTGCCCCTTTTTGCTCCGAAAACTTGATGAACCCTGAAACGAGACCAAATACACAATACGAGAGTAAAATGCATCATTTCATATTAACTCGGGACTAAAAATAGCATAAATGTGGGCTAATGACATCTAAAACAGATGTATTTTATGTCCACATCAACACCCCACACTTAAGCTTTTCTCGCCCCGAGAAAATTAAACTAACAAAGCAGTAAGATATGTCCCGGTTAAACCCCGAGGTTCACCCCGATAGGAGGAGTCCGGGCCTCCTTTATTCAAGCATGGTAATATAAAGATGCGGCATGCAAAAAGGTTACGAAAAATTGGTGATGACTGAGTTAAAGTGTGCTTGTGGTTCATAAGAGCTTTCTCAGAATTACACACTACAAGATCGAACAAAGTTCAAGAAAACACATAAACCGAAGAATGCATATAAGCAAGTTGCTACTCACATTAAAGACCGACTCCCTTAACGAGCAGCTCTTCGTTCACTTTACTAGTGTGCTTCCTCTTTTCCCTACTACATGGATCTTAGAGATTCATATGCTACTAGTTAATCCCATCTCCACTAATCGTGAGGAATTATGGCAATCAAGAATAAAAAAGGACTTATACTCGGCTTGTAATGTATGGCTAGGCAAAGGGCATGGAAAGGATTTAAAACACGAAGCTCATAAAATAAAACGTGTCAAACATGCTTCATCTCACCCCCTAACCACTTTTCACACATCCCGCTTACTTTCACCTCAAGTCTCTACCAAACCATTTCTTAGACACTCTTTTTGAGTCTACTTGTTGGGCTAATATTTTTTTTCTTTCTTTTGCCCCTTTTATTTCACCATTTCGTTTCTCCTCTCTCGATTTTGTTTTCCTTTTTCCTACCCATTAAATTCCTTGGGTATAAGAGAGGTCTCTATCTTATTTTTTTTATTTTTTTTTTCTCAAACCAAATGACATATTATCACCAAGACTTCCTTTTCCTTGTAATCACTCAACTCACAATTAAATCCCCAACACCCCCTCTCATGAAGCACATAAGACACGAAATATGGGTTCAAAATAACATGAGGATATACAAGAAATGATGGGCACATAGGTTTGTAATGTAATGGTTAGAAACGAAAGGTCATAGGCTCAAAATGGGTGACTAAGAAAATAATGTAAGGTTAGAGATTTGGCTCAAACGTTCCAAGGATGGCCTAAAATCATTTTCTCAATTTAACCATGTTCCTCATTCTATTTCGCCTCGACTGGGATACGCAAGTAGTTCTAGACTCAGCTTACAATGCATAGGAATCAAAGGAAGGAACGACTAATCAAGTAAACACTCAAAGTGCAAGCAAAAGAGCGATCTTAATGCATGTGTTTACTCTACTTAATTCATTCATGCTAATCTATGTATTATTTGAACAGTGTAAGAAACTAGCATGTGTAACAGTTCGATCATCGAAGTCCTAAGAACCTGCACTCTTTTACTCAATCATATCACCAATTTTTTTTGATTTTTTTGATTTTTTTTCCATGTAGCACAATATGCAGACCAAAAGTGTGAAATTAAATGCAAGCACCGCACCCCACACTTTAAAACACAGCACTGTCCCCAGTGCGACTCTAACACAACTGAACACATGCATCCCACAACAACTATTCAGACCATGTCACCCCACACTTGTCAGTTAGCATAGATTCAACCACCATATAGTCCTATATGTTTATACTATCAGCACATCAATTCGGGTGCTCGGCACCCACCAGATGACATATAGGAGTAAAACAGCGAGAAAAAAAACAATAATAAGCAAGAGGGTAAGAAAACTGCCCCTCGAAGAACCGTTGTGTGGTATGCCACTGACGTGGGGATCCTGTAGTGCATAGATGGATGGAGAACTCCTCGCCCGATCAAGCTAGCGACAGAGCTCATGCACAAACACAAACAACTAAAACATAAACTTGAACAAACAAAATAACTGATTATGCTTCTCAACTTGATAACTGTGACATGCGGGTCCTGACAATAATCTCAATAATACCCACCGCACGCAAAAAGATAAGACAAGCATAATCGACCCACTATTATGTACAAACTCTAACTGGGGTTAGGCCACAGAGGCTTACTGAGGTGGATCATCGGGCCTGGAAATGCCCAAGTGCCCGAATAGGGTGGACATCTGGCTTTTCAGCCATAACTGGTCCCGGGTATACTCATTGCGCCAATCATCAAGGACCTGACGATTAGCTGCAATGACAACACTGTTGGCCTCTATACCGGCCTGTAACTCCGGGTACCAAAATGGCACCTGCTGGGAACTACCCTCACCCCTCTCCTGCTGGGAAGTGCCCTCACCGACCTCAGGGTGGCCTGCTTCAGGCATCTCAGGTGCGGGTAGCGCGAGTTTAAACCTTGGGAGGACTTTCTTGTCCAAAAATAGCGTCCCCGATCCAGGAATAGGTTCCTCCTGAACCAGCTCAGGATCCCACATGCCTAAAGACATGGCCACCTGAGTCACTACTCCCCACACACGATAGGAATAAGATGATTCTTCTTAGTTTGTTCTTCTAAATACTTCAACAAGAAAAGCTCAAGTGGGGCCCTTTCGTCTCTTGCAAAATCGTGTACTATACACATTTCCCTTACCATTACCGTCCCTTGGCTTTCATCCCTCCCAAAAGAGTGCATATGCAAGGAGCCTATGAAAGTAGAAGAGCTCTGGATCTCTGAGACGGGATGCTTTTGGAGATCGGGAGTACCCCTTATCATCACCACAAATGGCTTCCCACATATATTCATTAGTTTCACAGGGGGTATGCATCATGTCTGTAGGTGCAAAACCCACAAGTCCACCAAACTCTAGTGGAGTTACTGTAAATTCTCTCCCACACACTGGAAAATTCACAACCATCTCACTATCCTTATAGGAGAGTGAAAATGAAGCGAGAAATTCTCGAGTGAGCCTCTCATAAGATGGAACTCTCCAAGTAAGCAACTTGGGCCACCCAACGTGCTTAAGCTTCCGGGCAAATGAATCCTCCATACCAAATTCTCTTAAAATCTTGGGGTCTAAGAACCTATTCGTCAAAACGGGTCTAAGTCGGATTCGGTCCATGTTCTTCCTCCTATCATTAGAAAATAAAATACAAGCTCGATTAGGAGTACCTGCCTCGGGTTCTCGGGCTCCTCATCACTCGAGTCATAGTCGGGCAATTCTTCTGCACAGGGGCTCGGGTGCTCCTCTGCTCTTTGTCGCTTATTGGTGGGTTCCTCTCGAGAACCACGCCCACGTCCTGCTCTGGATGATGAAGCACGTCCTCCGCTTCCAACCGTCTTGCGTCCTCCACTGCCCCGAGTAGACATTTCGACCTGCACACCAAAAATTGCCCAAAAACAGCACAGTCAGAATTTTGCACGGCGTGCGTCTGAGAGTGCACGGCGTGCACCTTCACCCTTGCACGGCGCACATAATACTCTGCACGGCGTGCGTCTGCACAACTGCACGACGTGCGTCTGAACTGCACGACGTGCGTCTAGGCAGTGCGACTGCAACTCCCCTATTCCCGACCAAACTTCTTCCTCAACTCACCTTAATCGTTTGACACGCTCGACCCCAAACTATTGCTAGCTAAATCCCTTTTTTTTGTGTTTGGTGGTGTGGATGGCTATGGTGTGGAGTTACGAAGTTGATGGAGGTGTGGGTTTCCGGTTTGGTGTGATGGGTGGAAGATGAAGTTGATTTGTGGAGATAAAGAATGAAGCTTAAGGGAGTTGGATGACAATGAAGATAGATGGAGGCTATGTCACGAAGATGAAAGGTGAATTAGGAGAGAGGAGATGAATTTAGGGTTTGGGGTGAAAAAGGGGTCATGTGAGTCCCACCAGATTCAAATACCAAAATTCAGGATGTGTGCACCAATTTCTTGCACGGGGTGCATGAAATTGGTGCAAAGTTGCATGCTCTCTGACCTTGGTGCACCGATTTCTTGCACGCCGTGCATGAAATTTGTGCATTTTTTTGGATGCACCGATTTCATGCACGCCGTGCATGAAATTGGTGCATTTTGTCTTGCTCTCTGACCTTGGTGCACTAATTTTTTGCACCCCGTGCATGAAATTGGTGCATACTTTTTTCTTGCCTTTTCGCCCATTTTTGAGTCACCGCCCTGCATATTTCAAGAAACAAAACCCCATATTAAAGTATGTACATGTCCAATGTGTAATTAAACATAAATGACTATATACAAGCTTGGGTTGCCTCCCAAGAGCGCATTTGTTTTAAGTCGTTGGCTCGACTTGTGGGACCCTAGATATCGGGTCCCGGCTGATCCAAGAGGAATACTTCCTCTACTCCTATCAATCCTCCATGGTAATGTTTGACTCTATGTCCATTCACCAAGAACGGGTCCTGATCACCATTGGTGATCTCAACTGCTCCTTTTGAAAGGACTCGAGTCACCGTATATGGACCGCTCCACTTTGACACCAGCTTTCCCGGGTAGAGCTTCAATCTCGAGTTGTACATCAAGAATTTATCTCCTTCTTTGAACACCCTCATCTCAATGCGTCTGTCATGATACCACTTTACTCTCTTCTTATAGAGCTTTGAATTGTGGTATGCTTGATGTCGAAACTCGTCCAGCACATTCAACTGCAACAACCTGTTCTCACCACAAACTCGGGCATCGAAGTTAAGAAACTTAATAGCCCAATAGGCTTTATACTCTAATTCCATAGGCAGGTGACAAGATTTACCAAAAACCAGTCTATAAGGCGAGCAACCAATAGGTGTTTTAAATGCAGTTCTATAAGCCCAAAGAGCATTATCAAGTTTGGTAGACCAGTCTTTCCTAGATGAATCGACTGTCTTTTCTAATATGCTCTTTAACTCCCTATTGGTCACTTCTACTTGACCACTGGTTTGGGGGTGATAAGGGGTAGCAAGTCTATGGTGAACACCATAACTACCTAGCAGCTTCCAAAAGTGTTTGTTGCAAAAATGTTTGCCACCATCACTAATGATCGCCCTAGGAGTACCAAACCGGGAAAAATATGTTTCTTTAAAAATGCGCATACCGGTTTTTGGTCGTTAGTGGGCAAGGCACTGCCTCTGCCCACTTAGACACATAGTCCACAGCTATCAAAATATACTCATCATTATGGGACTTTAGAAAGGGTCCCATAAAATCAATTCCCCACAGATCGAACACCTCCACCTCAATGGTGATGTTCATAGGCATTTCATGTTTTTTAGAAATATTACCTGTTCGCTGGCACCTATCACAGTTTTTAGCATAAAAATGTGCATCATGAAAAAGAGTAGGCCAGTAGAAACCGGATTCCAACACCTTGCTCGCTGTCCTTGTGCCGCCGAAATGCCCTCCAACTTCACCTCCATGACAATGGTAGAGAATGCTCTGCATGTCCGAGTCTGGGATACACCTTCTGATCATCTGATCTGCACATATCTTAAACAAAAGAGGATCATCCCAAAAATAACTCTTAATATCATGCAAAAATTTCTTTTTCTGATGTGAGTTAAGACCGTCAGGCATCTCCCCAGAGGCCAAGTAATTTGCAATATGTGCAAACCATGGTGACTTCTGGTTCTCTACCTGAAACAAGTGTTCATCAGGGAATTCTTCCCTGATAGGCACATGTGTGTTCTCATACGGATTCTCAATCCGTGAGAGATGGTCAGCAACCACATTCTCCACTCCCTTCTTGTCCTTAATCTCCATGTCAAACTCCTGCAACAACAAGATCCATCTTAGTAATATCGGCTTGGCATCCTTTTTACTCAGCAAATATTTCAGTGCTGAGTGATCAGTGTAAACAATTACTTTAGATAACACCAGGTATGAGTGGAATTTATCACAAGAAAATACTACTGCTAATAGTTCTTTTTCTGTGGTAGCGTAATTTACCTGAGCTTCATTAAGCACTCTACTAGCGTAGTAAATAGTGTGAAATACCTTATCCTTTCTCTGTCCCAGGACAACCCCAACTGCTAGGTCACTAGCATCACACATCAGATCGAAAGGTAGAGACCAATCGGGACTGACCATCACTGGTGCACTTACCAGTTTCTCCTTAATCACATTAAAAAAGTTCAACACATGCATCATCAAAAACAAAAGGAATATCCTTAACCAACAAGTTACTCAAAGGTTTAGCAATTTCAGAAAATCCCTTAATGAATCTACGATAAAACCCAGCATTTCCAAGAAAACTCCTAACGGCTTTCACTGAATTAGGTGGAGGCAATCTACCAATCACATCCACCTTGACCTTATCTACCTCGATACCCTTTGAGGATATCTTATGGCCTAAAACGATGCCCTCATTTACCATGAAATGACATTTCTCCCAGTTGAGCACAAGATTGGACTCCTCACATCGAGTCAACACAGCAGATAAATTAATTAAACAATTATCAAATGAGGAGCCAAACATGGTAAAATCATCCATGAAAACTTCCAGATATGCACCTACCATATCATGAAAAATAGATAGCATGCATCTCTGAAAGGTGGCAGGGGCGTTACTTAACCCAAATGGCATTCGCCTATATGCGAAGGTTCCATAAGGACAAGTAAAAGTAGTCTTTTCTTGATCCTCGGGCGCTATAGCAATTTGGTTGTAACCACTATACCCATCTAAAAAGAAATAAAACTCATGACCTGCTAACCTCTCTAACATCTGATCAATGAATGGTAAGGGGAAATGATCTTTACGAGTTGCATCATTTAGTTTTCTATAATCTATGCGTACCCGCCAACCTGTAACCGTCCTAGTGGGGATTAATTCATTTTTATCATTTTGGACTACAGTCATCCCCCCTTTCTTAGGTACACATTGTACATGACTTACCCAAGAACTATCTGAAATTGGATAGATAATACATGCATCAAGGAGTTTGATTACCTCCTTCTTAACCACTTCCTGCATCAACGGGTTAAGCCGCCTTTGGTTTTGCACACTCAGGAGGTGGTCTTCTTCCATCAGAATCTTGTGCATGCACATGGATGGACTAATTCTTTGGATGTCAGCAATAGTCCATCCAAAAGCCCTCTTGTGCTCCCTCAATACCCTCAACAGCTTCTCTACCTACAATTCAGATAAAGCAGATGAAATTATCACAGGTAAAGTACCATTATCATTTAAAAATACATATTTCAAATTATCAGGTAATGGTTTCAATTCTAATTCAGGAGGCTGTTCAATTGATAGCTTCAGCTTAGGTCCCGTGGGGGTCTCCAAAGTCTGAAACTTGCTCTGACGAGCCCTCATAGGCTTGCAAGCCTCCAACATGTGCACTGCTTCATCTATACCTTCCTGTGGATATAAAACTTCATTAGATAAGCTTTCACTCAAAGATGCTTCTAAAGGATCATTAAACCTAGATATATTGAAATTTTCTTGACAACCATGATCAAAAGCATCAATAGAAAAGCATGTATAATCTCTCCTAGCATGTTTCATAGCTCGGAAGACATTAAAAACAACTTCCTCTTGACCATACCTAATGGTCAATTTACCTTCCTCCACATCAATCTAAGCCCTAGCTGTGGCCAAAAAGGGTCTACCCAAAATCAAAGGGATTTTATAGTCCTCTGCCATATCTAATATAAGGAAATCAACGGGGAAGATAAATTTATCGACCTTCACTAGGATATCCTCTACAATACCCCTAGGATATTTGATTGACCTATCAACTAATTGCAAAGATATGGAAGTTGGTTTTGGCTCGTCCCCTAGGCCTAATATCCTGAACACTGCTAAAGGCATTAAGTTAATACTTGCACCAAGATCACATAATGCTATAGAAAAAGAGATATGACCCATCTCACAAGGTAAGGTGAAACTCCCAGGTTCTTTAAGCTTATGGGGTAATTTGTTCAACAACACTGCAGAACACTCCTCACTCAGGTTCACTGTCTCAAATTCACCTAACTTTCTCTTGTTAATGATAATATCTTTCAAGAACTTAGCGTAGACAGGCATACCTTGAATAACATCAAGAAAAGGAATATTAATTTCTAACTTCCTAAACATGTTCAGAAATTTAGAGAATTGAGCATCAACTTTACTTTTCTTGGCAACAGAAGGGAATGGAAGAGGTGGAGTCCTAGTTTCTGCTTCAACTATGGACTCCCTTACCTTCTTACCTTTGGCGATCCTTTGTTCCTCTGTTCTTTCCAAGCTTTCATCTTTCTCTTCTTCTTGACTCAGGTCTTCTGTTCCTTGAACTTTTTCAGCTACTTTCTCTTTAGGCTTTGCCAGCTCTTCCATGGACTTCCCAGACCTCAACGTGAGTGCATGGACATCCTCCCTAGGATTCCTTTCTGTGTTGCTCGGGAGGCTTCCAGGAGCCCTCGAATTCATTGCATTGGCCAGTTGACTCATCTAGGCTTCCAACTTTTGGAACCGGGAATCATTGTTCCGGTTCACTGTCTTCTGCTCCTGCATAGCTGTCTTCTGCTCTTGCATAGCTGCCTTGTGCAGCTCTCTATCCTCCTTCATCTGTGCCATCATAGTTAGCATCATCTGCTCTAGTTTGGAGGATGACTCTTGTGGTGGTGCATTCTGGGGCTTCTGATTCTGAGACCTTTGCTGATACTGCTGGTTTTGGGGCCTTTGTTGATAGCCCTGTCCTTGAGGTCTCTGTTGATACCCAGAAGAACCCTGATTCTGCCCTTGGGGTTTCCAGGCCATGTTCGGATGGTCTTTCCATCCTTCATTATAGGTAGAGGAGAACAGATCATAATTTGGCTTCCTCTGGTTGCCTACAAAATTTGCAGTTTCTTCCTGAGGTTCTCCAATACCTTCAATGTAATCAATGGGATCTATAAGTGAAGGTACCTGCATGGAATCCAACTTTCTTGTCACACTTTGCACAATCTGGTCCACCACTTTGTCCATTGAGGAAGACTCCACTGCATTGACCGTCCCCTTAGTTCCTGCACCTCTTCTGCTGGACTGCCAGACTCTATTAGAAGCCATGAGGTTCAAGAGAGACACGTTGTTCTCTGGAGTAAATTGCACAAAAGACCCTCCAGCTGCTGAATCCAACTGACCTTGACTGACTTCATTCAGACTAGAATAAAAAGTCTGTAGTTGCACCCATAGTGGTTGCCCATGATGTGGACACTGCCTCAGCAAATCGGAGAACCTTTCCCATGCATCCACCAATGTCTCATCACCTTGTTGGGCAAAGGTGTTAATGTCTGCCCTCAGCTTTATTGTCTTCTTAGGTGGGAAGAATTGGTTCATAAAGGCATCCACTAACTGGTCCCATGTTCTGATGCTCCTAGTGGGCATCTCACGTAACCACTTACTTGCTTTATCCTTCAATGAGAAGGGAAAAAGCCGAAGGCGCACTGCATCGACACTCCATTATACCTGAATGTGTCACACAGCTCGAGAAACGTTGTTAAGTGTTCCAACGGATCCTCGTGTGCATTCCCATGGAATGGGTCACCTCTCACCAGGTTGATAACTGATGTCTTGATCTCAAATGCCGGGTTCGTGACTGGTGGTGCGACAATGCTGCCTTCAATGCCTCGGAGAGATGGAGTTCCATACTCCATCAATGCCCTTTTCCTTGGTGGTTCTTCAGGAGCAAACAGTGGGTTAAAACCCAGAGGAACCCGATTTTGCTCCCTAATTGGGTTTTCATTCCTTGGCTGGATAGCTTCCCTTTGAATGTCATCCCGGTTATCTTCATTGTCTGAGTGATGACTCGAACCAGAATGATGACTTGAAGTGGAGTGATGACTCATATCTTGCTTCCCTTGACGCTTCGCAATCCGAGTGTTTCTCTCGACCTCTGAAATATCTGTAGTCAACAAACTCGGAGAGGGGTGAGACCGCAATTGCATACACAAAAGTAAATTAAATAAAATAAATAGAAAATGAAATAGTCTTAATAAGAATTATAAACGTATCAGAGTTGCCTTAGTTGCTCCCCGGCAATGGCGCCATTAACTTGACATTCTGAGAATAAACACCTTAGAATGGTACGGCAAACGTACCGGTCGTCAAGTAGTATTCAGGTTTTAAGTCCGAGATATCGTACCCAAGGGAGGAATTAGACAAGCACTTTAGTTAATTAATTCGATGGTTAAGCTATTCCTATAACGATGTTTGGTTTTGGTTTGTAAAATGTAAATTCATGCAAGTACTGAGAATATATAAATGATCCGAAATAGAGCACAAAACCACAAATGGATTGTAAATCAGAGATAAAAGACGATCTAGGACATTAACGGGGGTCGAATGCGATGAACAACTTAACGATATTTGGCATACATTCATAACTAATACTATTTTAAGGGCAACGGGAATTCTCTTTAAGTAGTCCTAACCATCTCTCGATCGTATTAGAACCCTAATACACTCGGACCACCTAATTATCTCTAATCTAGGTGTAGAGCGGCATAAAGCATTACGATCTATGAATTCCTCTAACTTTCGGGTTTTACACCTATAGCTATTGCACTCGTGTCAGTCTAGCCATATTCTAGCCTAGATTGAAACCCGAGCTATCCAATTCCTTTTTCCTCTTTTTAACCTCATTTCTCAATTGTTGTTTAAATAGATTTAATCATACATGTACGTGATCAAGGCAATGTAACATTACGAACGGAAATGAATAAACACTTTTCTAGTATTAGTTTATAAGTATATGACCTAAATATGCTCAATCAATTCATCACATCGTTCCCCTTAGCCCTAGATCGATATAAACTTAGTTCATAGCAAAGGAATAAGAACACAAGAGAAGGATTGAAACAATCATACTCATATTAACTGAAAATAGCAATACAAATATTCAGAAACAATCCAAACTACAAAAACCTCAATGTGATTCTAGTAGTTCTCCTTTGATCTTCTTCAAGTTCTCCAACTTCTCTCCAAAAGTGACTTTTTCTCTCCAATTTCGTGATCCCTTTCCATCTGACCTAAATTCCCTTTTATATGACGGGTTAACTCTGATAAAAAATAGGAAACGCAGTTGGAAATCGCGTTTTAACGCTTGCACGGTCGCTTGCACGCCGTGCAAGATTCTGGTGCACGTAAGTTGCACGGTTTCTTGCACGCCGTGTAGGAAAATGGTGCATATTCTTGACTCCTCTGTCCAGAGTGCACCAGTTTGTTGCACGACGTGCAACAAACTGGTGCATGTTGCTGACACTTATGTCCAACTTCCAAATTTGCTCCGTTTCACTCCCAAATTGCCCCTTTTTGCTCCGAAAACTTGATGAACCCTGAAACAAGACCAAATACACAATACGAGAGTAAAATGCATCATTTCATATTAACTCGGGACTAAAAAGAGCATAAATGTGGGCTAATGACATCTAAAATAGATGTATTTTATGTCCACATGAAACATAAAACGATACACCGACCGGCATGACGTGTAGAACAAAGAGGAGAAGCTGAGGCGTGGCACGGAGGTTCACTGACTTTGAAGCAAAAATTTGGACGTGCCTGAGGTGGCGAGCAGCAGTGGTTGCTCCCCAAGGATCTCTCAGCTCTACCCAGCAGCGCGCCCATTCGCTCTGCCGAATGTGGAAGCAGCAGGACAGGAACAGAACTTCGGCGTGTTGAGAATTTGGAGAGAGTAACGAAATGTGTATAATATGGGCTCTGGAACTGATGAAAAACGTAGAGAATGAAGTGAAACAGAGCCTCCTTTTATATGTGAAAACCGTGAGGGCAAAGTAGTAAAAACGCATCAGATACTCTGATATCAATCAGTTCCAACGACTCCACTATTGGGTCAGACCCACGGAAAATCGGAACCACATTGACTGACTCGTTGATAACCGTTTGAAATTATCTGAATAAATCAAAGCTGAAAAATCAAAGGTATTTTGTGTAAAAAAGATGTGTAAAGAGATAGTTTTGCCCGTCCCGCAGGGGCTCTACCCGAACCCGAACCCGATCCCGATCTCTGTCTCGGCCTGTCCCGACTCGGACAGACGGCGGCGGCGGTGCGCGCGAGGCCCGTTCCGGCCCAACCAGCATAGGCCCAGTGTGCCATGTTGAATAGGAAAGGGAGGGGGAGCTTTATCAACCCACCAACACAGCACTGTGTAGTCGATGTAGGACTTCTGTACAAGACAAAACCAACAACCATGGATTTGTAAGCCAATTTATCCAACATATTGTGGTTATTTTTTTACGTCGAATCAATAATACTATAAAGGGTTGTCTACGATTCCGCAGACGGTCGTAGTTGTCGTTTTAGGTGAGACAACTTTGACCATCCGTTTCAGCAAGTTACACGTAGATCGTTTTCGGGCGGAGTATCTTTGGTGGCGCACAAAATTTGTCACATGTTGCTGCATCAACCGATTAGGCTGCAAAAAAGTTAAATTTTAATAATTTCAAACGTTTTTCTCGCTATAAAAACCCATTTGAGTTCCATTTTCCCCACAACATCTAGTACTTGTTTGTTCTCTATACCATTATCCCGAGAACGTTTATTTTTTCCAGTTGTTGATGAATTCTTCTAGTGATGACGAGTTTGATGCGCTCGCAATCAACTATGCCACATTACGGTAGATGATCCGGGAGGCGGAGAATGAGATAGTGCAATCGTTACGGGCTACTGTTAAAGAAGTCGAGGAACGGATCATGAAACCCATGCTAGTGAAGCACAACATGATTTACATTTTCAGAGATCGACACGATGCTCACGAGCAGCTTATGGTTGACTACTTCGTTCATCGGCCGTTGTACGGGAAAAAAATGTTTTGTTAGCGGTTCCGAATGGTAAATTCCGTTTTATGCAACTTTTTGGAGGATTGTTCAAATTTGATCCACACTTCACCCAAAAAGTGGATTGTCGTGGTCGGTCTGGGTTATCCACTTACCAAAAGTGTACTGCCGCTACCCGGATGCAAAGCTAGGTTTCATCGGCCGACAACTTGGTCGGGTATTTGAAAAGGACATAAAAGAAGGCGCTCGAGCGCATGCATCGACTTTGCTACGGCGTGATTAACATGTTCAGAGAGACCTATCTTAGGAAGCCAAGCGCAAATGATATTTTCCACCTTTTGCGTGTAAATGAAACGTGTGGTTTCCCTGGTTGCATCGATAGCCTAGACTGTACCATTGGGTTTGGAAGAATTGTCCAATGGCTTATCAAGGGGTTCACAAGCAAGGAGATCATCTTGGACTGACAATTGTGCTTGAAACCGTTGCGGGCCCCGACACCTGATTTGGCACGCATATTTGTGTATGTTGGGGGTCAAGCAACGACAATAATGTCTTGAACCAATCATCATGGTTGGTTCTTGTGTTGTAATGGTGGATAAGACCAACATTTTTCCAACATTGTTAGTCATATCTACCTCAACTTTGGGTCTTCAACTAGTTAATTAGTGTTTTTAATCATGTTCATATGCTTATATTAATTTCACAAAAAAAAATTGACAAAATATTGGTTATACCGGGCATAAAATCAGATAAAAAACAGAATCTAGACAAATAACAAAATTAATAGAATCTGACAGCTAAATAAGACGCTAATTGACGTTTTCCTATTACATGAATTTATCACATCAACACATTATTTTAACATATTTTAAATGTTATTAGCAAACTAATTCCACTATCTCTCGGTGCCTCGCTGCATATGCTCCAATGGCTATGAATCGGATAAGAGAATTAAAGTTTGAATCAAATTATATATTTTGGGGGTATGAAATGTTACATTTTATTATAATGAATATTCATCATCCAATTATATGCAATTGTTTTGATGATTGTATTAAGTGATGTTTTGGAGTAGAGTTTCTCCACATACACGTGTTATGAAGATTGAATAACAATTCGGATTTGCTGGAACATCCGCCAATCTCTTAGGTAGAGCTCAAATCTCCTGCTACTTGAATAGGTCAACTCATCGCATTTACCCGTAGAAGTTGTCAAAGTTCTACCTTTAATGTGGTTTGTTAGCGCACAACGTCCCCATGTAGAGGACGACGATGCGGAACAAAGAGTTTGGGGCACACTGTTTCTCCAAAGCCTCAAGGCGGTACTCAAAGACCTCAACTTTCCCTTCTTTTTCTGTTTTGTTCATTTCGTCGTGATCTTCAATTTGTTGGGTGCGCCGCCTGCGTAAATCTTGATCTCGTCTTAGCCTTTTGGGATTATTATTCTTTTTGTTAACTCGGAACGCTAGAGTTTTCCAAGGAGCTCCGATCCCTGATCCATCTATCATTCTTCGAAGAATTTAGTTCGGGGAACTTACGTTGCTTCAAGCGAATCGCTGAGCCCCTCCTCCTAGCTCCTACATGGTGTCACCGACTCTTGCTCTCTCTCAGCCTGCTTGAGCTCCTCCTTTCCTTTTCTTCTCTTTCGGCCTCTTGGGTCATGTACGCTTTGTTTGGATCTTTTATTGGTTTGGTGGTTTCCTTCCAGGAACCCATATCCCTTTTTAATGCGTTATTTATTTTCTGATAAAAAAAAACAATTGGGAGGCAAGAGAGAGACCAACCCAAGAGCATAGGACTGCCCTATCAACCTACGCCAAATGTTACGCCTTCGAGCAGACTCGTGTTCCATGGTTTTTTCCGACCTCATGCCTACCATACAGCCATGAGGACATGGATTGGAGCCGATTCGATCCTACTTTCTCTCACAACGCAATCCCCGTTACTGATCATTGAGAGAAAGGGAAACACGTTTTATAGTTGAATATGATTCTCATGTCTAAACATTGACATAACCAGTTTTTTTTAAACAAGGGGCATCAATTTTTATACATAACACTAAAATAATATTAAAAAAATATTGATATCGTATAAAAACAATAAATTACTTATTACAAGATGTGACGTCAATATTTTTTTGTCAATATAATAAAAAAATATCTATTTCGTTATAATGATCATAGTATCAGTTATCCATTAGTCTTCCAATCGACTTCTTTGCCATGTCTTAATGATATTCGTACTAGAAAATACTCTTTCCATAAACTTTGTTTTGAAATTCAAGAGAATAGTGATTCTGTAAAGAGTTAAACTCAAAAATAGAATTGGTAGTAGTCTCAGACCCTAAACAATTACTTACAACAAGTTTGGATAAACTAATTAAAATTAATTTTTTTTAATAATAAGAAACATATAACAATTAAAAAATTTAATTTTGTTTTGAGGAAGAACGATCTTATATTATAATTGAAAATTGCGTACAAGAAAGAAATACTGAAGTGCAACAAAGTGAAATAGCAATAGCACTGAAAGTAAACTTGCTCTATAGAGATCAAGGGTAGTCTAGAGGAGGATCTTGCGACAACGTCTTTCGATCACCGATACAACGGCTCCAAACTGATTGGCACGGGCCGAGCAGGCCCAGTGTTGAGAATTCCGATTGGACATAAATCGACTCTGAGGTTTGCTCCAGTAGAATACTGAGTCCTTAGAGTGGTGTCCCGGAAAGCCCTGTAACCAGGAGCTGAAATGGCTCAGATGGACTTTGCATTCTCTCGAGGAACCAGCAGACGTCGTCCCCCCTCGGATGATAATGAGGGCCTTTAAAAACGTATAATTGCTGGTTCCCGATATGATTGAAGAGTGTCGCGCCGGTACTTGGTGGAATCGATGCCACCCTACGTCCAGTGAGGCGGTATTACCAAAAAACCCCCCCACTGGACCGCGAAGGACTCATTGATCTAGGCGAGGGAGCGTCCGCCCCTCGCCGTTTGTGGTGTTCCTCCATTTCCCAGGCCCCGGTCCTGCCCCGAAACCCGACCCGGAACCCTTCCCATGTCCACTCCGTGACCCAGGGGGACACTCAACTTGTGTCCGCCCAGACCCGACCCGATCCAACCTGGGTTTCTCCACAGCCCAGCTAGTTGAGTCCCCGACCCGACCCCCTCGACCCCGTCCGATTGGGCCCGACCCGGTCCGAACAACCCGGACCCGACCCACACTGGGTTCTTCCTCAGCCCATGACCCGTCCGGCCCAGCCCGACCAGCCCTGCCTGCTCCATCACCCAGGCCCATAACGGCCCAGGCCCACTGTCCCAGAACCCTATCTTCCTTCCCATGCAACACCGCCACACTCACCATCCATCCGCCGGACTCAACCAGCGCGACCACCGGCGAACTCGACCACGGCGTGGCCACAGTTCACGGATAGTCCGACAGTCCCCCGCCGTGTCCGTGTCCCCATTCGACTGTCCCTTCGGTTCCCGGTGACCCCGAGCCCTGGCCTGAGACCACCCGTCCACGCTGTCTTCATCCCGGACTGTCCATGGCGAGCACAAACTCACCGGTGACCCACCCCTCGACCGCGTCTCCGCCGCTGTCGGTTCCCTCCGTACTTTCACGCCGAGATCCCCTCTTCCCTCAGACAAATCAATCATGGTTGGCGCCATTGATTTTGCCGATCAAGGGAAGAAATCGAAAAAGCTGTCGCCGCCCTTGGAAACCCTATCAGAGTTTTGAGATTTTCTTCTTCCACGACACCACCAATGGCGAACTCGGCGGTGGATCTGTCAAAAGGATAGGGTGGCTTCGACGCGGAACTACTGGGCAAGCCGAGTAGTCTGGAGTCGAGGCCGAGGCCAGTGGCGGAGTTAAAGGAACGGTTGGACGGAGGCGCTGAGGCGGAGGCGTCGCAGGAGAACGGAGGAGCAGGAAAACCGGTGGACGCCTCGTCGGACACAGCACCAACGTCGGTGGAGGCGCTGGAGGCGGTGACTTGGCGACAAAGAAAGTGGAAGGAGCCGGCTAGGGTTTTGCCCGAGCCACGTGGGGAATTGCACTTGGGCCTGGGCCAGGAACTTCCGGCGGACGCGAGGCGGGCCTGGGGGACTGGGTCGAGATGTCAGGAGGACCATCAAGAGGAACTGGGCTGAGGCATGAGCCGGGGTTCGATGGCAGACGTGTGTTGGGTCTGGGGAACTGGACCGGTCTGGATCCCAAAGGCTGACACGGGCCCGAGGAAGATCGGGCCAAAGGAAGGTGGGTCGGGAGGTGTCGAGGGCCTGGATCCAAGAGAAGGTATAATGAGTCGGGGCTCCGTTCCGGTGTCGGATCCGAGTGGGGCTTATAAGCGGGTCGAGTTTGGATCAGACGAAGCATCACATACAGCGGCGGGGGGGGGGGGGGGGGGGGGGGGCTCAGCAGCCTCGCCTTCAGGAATGAGTCCCTCATATTCTTTACAGATGATTGTTATGTCTACTGCAAGGCGACACCGCTGGAAATGGGACGGGTAAAAAAAATTCTGCGATTGTTTGAAGAGGCGTCAGGCCAGGTGGTAAATCAGCAAAAATCGTCCTTGTTTTTAGTACCAACACGTCGGACGCAAGACAAAGGGAGGGGGTCCAGATTCTGGGGATTCCGGAATTAACACAACCGTCGCCCTACTTAGGGATTCATAACATGATGGGAATGATAAAAACATAAAACAGTTAGGAACTTTTTTTAAAAAAATGGGTGAGATTAGATTTTTTTTAAAAAAGGCAACAAAAAAATTGAGGGGCATGAGGGTAACCCTGACCGTATATATTACAGGTGCTTGATCTCGCACTAGTCTCCGTAGAGTTTATCGGCATTCGAGGATGACGAGCCGGTCATCGAAACGGTCAAAGCAATGGGCGGCTAGTTGAGGGTTCAAGTTTGGCTTGTAATTTTAGGACATGATGTTTTTTTTAGTGGAATGATAATTTATTTAAATATCTACAAGAAGGATATTTTGAAGAGGCTCGGGGATATGACCCCTAGACCAATTCCAGACAGGGGAGGAACAAGCCGCCTTGGCAAGCCAATGAGCTGCTTTGTTCGCTGTCCGCTTTACAAAAATGAGTTGCACGTACTCGAGTTTAGCTAAAAGGGAGATACAATCTGTGATAATTGTCCCTAAAGGAGATAGGAGCCGCCCTCCTTTCCTGATCATATCCACTATGATCTTATAGTCGCTCATCACGGTCGCCCTTTGCTGTGGGTATTGCAGGAGCCATGCTAAAACCTCCCAGACTGCATAAGCCTCCACCAAGCCCGGATTATGAGGGCCATGGAAGGATGCCGATCGGGCCCCTGTGAGACATCCCCGGTCGTCCCTGCATATCCAACCAGTCCCCATCACATTTGCCGCCGCGAAGAGCGCTCCATCTGTATTTACAGCCCACATCCCCTGAGACGGATGTTCCCACACCTCTGCCGCCCCTACGTGGGCTTGATCCGGCCTTGTTTGATTCTGCCGCTTTCGCTTCATATCTTCTAGCCACCCTGCTTGTAAGTGGAAAACCGTCTGGAAAATAGTGGCAGCCAGTTGTGTCGTTTGTTCCCATACCACCTTGTTTCTAGCCTTCCACACTTCCCATAAAATGCATCCTATTGATCCTCCGCTCGCCGGAGGATTACTACTAAGCGCTCTCTGCAGCCATTCGGAAATAGTCTGAGCATTCTGGGGAGTGTTCAAGGCAGACTTAGCCCAACACGCTGCTGCCACTGGACATTGGACTAGGAGATGAAGTTCCGATTCATCTGCCCTTGTGCAGACCGGACACACCGCCTCCATTGCCACATGTCGCCGCCTAAGGTTGACCGCGACCTGGAGGCACCCTGAGCACGTTCTCCACAGGAACGTCCGCACTTTAGGCAGTACTTCCAATTTCCATATCCTTGTCCAGACGTCCGTCTGGGGTTGGAAAGATGCTTGCTCCTGCTGACACATCCCATAGGCAGCCTTCACCGTATATTTCCCCAAATAGTCCCCCGTCCAATACCATGAGTCTGATACAGCTGACTTGCTTATCGGTACGACCAGAATCATCCGTTGGTCTTCCACGTCAAACATTTTTTGGATCTTGGCTATATGTCACTGCCTCTCATTAGGAAACATAATATCCGAGATTGGTCTGGTAGCAATATCCGACCGTGTCGATTGTACTCGCACCTCGACCCCTGCCAACCACGGTTGATTCCCGATCATTGTGGACGTCCCCGGTCCAATCGATCTTCTTGCCCCTCCCTTGACTAAGTCCTGTGCTGATAGCAGACTTTGCCAGACATAATTCTGATTAGGTTTCCTTACCGCGTCCAATACTGATTACTCCGGGTAGTACCGAGCTTTCAACACCCTTGCAACCAAACTGGATTCGTCCATCAGGAGCTTCCAGAGTTGCTTGCCCAGCAGGGCTGAGTTGAAGTCATACATGTTCTTAAATCCCAGGCCACCCTCCTCCTTAGGCCGCGACGTAGTCGTCCATGATTGCAAAATGACACCTTTCCCGTCCACCCCAGATGACTTCCACCAGAAACGGGCCAGCGCCACGTTCATCCTGTGTAGTAACCCTTTCGGCAGCCGCATAACACTCATCGTGTATGTAGGGATTGCTTGTAGAACAGACTTGACTAATACCTCCTTCCCCGCCCCATTGAGTAGCTTTCCATCCCATCTGCAAATTCTCCTCAAGACTCTATTCAGAATATATTGTAGACGCTGCTTTCTGTTGCACCCCATCATATTTGGGATCCCCAGATAGGGGGACGGTTGAGTCAACTCCGGAATTCCTAGTATCCGGGCTAATTCCTCCCGTCGCATGTTTGACGTGTTGGTACTAAAGAATAACGAGGATTTATGTTGGTTTACAATCTGACCCAACGCCTCTTCAAAGATGCGCAAATATTCCTTTACCTGACCCATTTCCAGTAGAGTCGCCTTGCAATACACATAACAGTCATCTGCAAAGAACAAGTGGGTTAGTGAGGGTGCCCTGGGGGTCACTCGGACCCCATGTATGTCTCCCACACTTTCTGCCCCTTGAAGTAGTCGCGAGAAACCTACTATGTAGAACGTAAACAGCTACGGGGAGAGTGAGTCTCCTTATCTTATTCCCCTTTCCGGTTGGACAAAGCCCGCCTGCTGCCCTCCGACTACAATATTGTACCTGACTGAGTACGTACACCTGCAAATTAGATCTATCCATTCCTCCCCTAGTCCGAAACCTCGCATCATGTCCCACAAGAATCCCCACTCCACTCTATCATACGCCTTACTCATATCCAGCTTCAGAGCCACCAACCCCTCCTTGCCCTACCTCTTACTCTTCAAATAATGAGGAGTTTCGTATGACAATATGATATTATCCTGGATCGATCGACCCGGGACAAATGCCCCTTGGGGAGCCGAAATCAGACCATCCAGTAAACCTTTCAGCCGATTCGCCGCCACCTTCGATACTATTTTGAAAATCAAATTGCATAGTGCAATAGGCCGCAGGTCTTTAAGGGACATTGGACACTCCACTTTCGGAATCAGTACAAGCGTTGTCCTGTTAGTTTCCCTCGGTATCTCGTCCCCCGCAAAAATCCTCCGAACCCAGTTGGTAACATCCTCGCCCACCGTGCCCCAATGCTTCTGATAAAAAAACGGATTAAGACCATCCGGGCCCCGCGATTTATTCGGCCCCATCGAAAAAGTAGCATCACGGACTTCCTCAGAGGTCACCTCGCTCATAAGTGCCCGATTCCACTCCCCTGTTACTTGTTGTTGGAACCGCGTGCAGTTTACCCCATCCCCCTAGTTTTCGTAGATAAGGTTTTGTAAAAATCTAAGATGTGCTCCCCTAATCCCGTATCCCAGGAGAGTATATTCCCAGCTTCATCCTTCAGCTTCGTCACCTAGCTTATATTTTTCCGCTGTGAAGCCGACGCCTGAATGAATTTTGTATTCTGATCACTCTCTGTAAGCCAATGTTGTTTGGCCCTCTGCCTCCAGAACTCCCCTTCTTTTCCAAGGCAGCCACATAAAGTTTCCGCAGAGCTCTACGTCTCCGGATACTCGTCCTATCAATTTTACCATTCAACCACAACATATCCTTCTCATACCGAGAGATTTTCCTGGCTTATGCGTTGTAAACCTCCTTACCCCAGACCTCCAAGGCACCTCCTGTTTCCATTGTTTTACTGCCAATGTCCCTATCTCCAGGAGAGGCCCACCATGCCTGGACTAGCTGACCGCATTCCGGGTCTTCCGCTCAACTGTTCTCAAACCTGAACTGTCTAAACCCCACTGCCTCCACCCGACGCTCCGAATCCAACAATATAGGTAAGTGATCTGAAGTCGATATGCCTAAGTTGAGCAAATGAGCATCCGGCCACATATCCTTTAACTGGGGTGACATGAGGGCCCTGTCTAGCTGCACCGCCATTCGTGTCTCCGGTTCACTCCCGCTGTGCCACGTAAATCTGTACCCTTGTAGCGGCACATCATGAACGTGTACCTCACGCATCGCCCCCGGAAACCATGGATAAGGGACGGTGGGTAACGATTTCCCCCTCGTTTTTCCTTCTGCTTCAGAATGCCATCGAAGTCACCCATGAGGAGCCACCGTTTTGACACACCCGGACATGCTTCTAATGACCGAATCATCTCCTATGTATGCCATCAAAGCTCCCGGTTCGCCTCTCCATAGACACCAGTGAACCGAAAGGTCTCCCCACTCGACCCCGTAATCTCCACATCAATATACCTGTCTCTACAATCGACCTTTGTGACCGAAATACCCAGTGCCCATTAGAGGATAAGCTCTCCTTTATGATCCTCCGCCGGGACCTCACAGCCCCCAGCAAAACCTGTCTTTAGCTTCAGAATGTCGACTTCCCCTTTCTTCGCCAGCGTCTCACTCAAGAACACTATCTGCGGTTTCCGGCGTCGGATCGCCCCTTCAGATACTCCACTGTTGCCAGCTTCCCTAAGCCCCTACAATTCCAAGATAGGAAGCACATCGTCCCTCTCCACAGGCAACTACCCGAGTAGGAGCAGCAAAAACCGTCCCCAGCAACCCGAGGTGACCTCTCCCCAGACCACTACCCGAACAGATGCAAAATAGGGTCAGGCAATACAATCCCCGGTCCTGTTTGTCCTGCTTCCTTCCCTTTTCCGGTCTACTATCGTACCCGATCCCTCACTCCTACGTACCGGCAAAGTCGAGAACACATCCCTCCCCGATCTCGATCGCGACGAGGTGTACCCCTCCGACACACGTACCACTCGACAAAGTAAACTCCAATCGAACAAAGGCAGGATAAACACGTACCTTACCGCGAAGACGGGACTGGAGATGTAAACCCTGAGGCGCGGCTGTAATTGCCCCGGCCTCCTTCGTGCTCCGTTCGCCCGTTCGTGAGATCACCTAGGCTAAGGCCGGCGCGAACGCAAGAAAGAATTTTTAGGACAGGATTATAGTTTTAAGGCCTAGGATTAAAATTGGTGTTTAAAGTTTAAAGAGCATAGGATAATTTCATTATTTTTATAAAAATGAAGGTGGAATGAAATGAAAGTTTTTTTTTGGAACAAGAGTATAGTAATTTTATTAGTCATGATAAAAATCATAAATATAACTCGAGTCCCTGGAGTTCGAGTATTTGTCCAAAACACCCGTAGGGTTTTTGGCGCACTTGACCGTATTGTTTGATCGCTTTTGTATAGCTGACCAATAAAGACCACAAAAACAAAAAAAACGACCATAATAACCTAAAGACCTGTGATGCCAATTCGGCTGAAACCCCGCAACTTTCGTAGCGAGGCCTCCTGGTATTGCAAACTCTCCGACTTGAGTCGTTGTAATGTTTAATTGTGGTGCGGAGGACGGAGCATACGCTCGTTGCTCCGGATGTGACTCACTGATACTTCACGCAGAAGCAGATTGATCATCATCGGGTCGACCCAAAATGAGCCATCCAGTCTCGGGTTTGATTAAGCCTGTTCGGGAGCTACGTGGGGCCGGAGCATAGTCAGCCAGATCGGTGGTTGTGCACCGTTGCTGATAGCGGCGGTGTGGAAAGCGAGGATACCGATGACGACGACGTGGAAAGCGAGGAGACAGATCCGTGGCTGGCAGTGGTGGCGTGGATAGAGGGAGGGCTGATCCGTGGATGGCAGCGACGACGTGGATCGAGGTACGCCGGATCCTGGGCGGGTGTGTGTTGATCAGAAACCATGGAGGTAGTACATGTAGGCTTCATTGGTAAGGAGAGACGGGGCGGCAGGTTTCCATGTAAAGACCGACAAAATTAAAGTGGATTAAGTTTTTGAAAGCAAGGTGTTTAAAGAGAGAAATCAAAAAAAAGGGGGGGGGGGGGAAGGTACTTTTGGGCTGGGTCAGTCAGACCAGCGGAATGGGCCAGGAGCGAGCTAAGCCCATAATCACGCACGTGCCCAACCGGCCCAAAACATCTCATCAAACCCTAGCTGTCTCTTCAGTCTCTCATTCCGCAGCACGATCCCCGATGCTTCGTGTTCCTCTCGCCTCACCTCTCTCTCAAACTGGATCTCCACCTCGACGCTGTCGATTTAGCGAGGCACGGACGGAGCTCCGAGCACTCCACTTACACCTCCACCTCCCTCTATCCCTTCTTCTCCTTCGTCCTTCTTCTCTCGCGGCTTCGTCCTTCCCTCACCGAACATCACCGTTCACGAAGCGAGCGCCGTCACCCTGTTTTCTTCCCCGAACCCAAACCTCACCGTGAGAGAAACCGCATCGATGAGCCTCGTCTCGATCCTGTTTCTTCTCCAACCTCAGTCCTCGCCTGAGAATCGCACGGGTACGAGACCTCCACGGCCTAAAACCCTCGCGACGCCGCTGCTCCCTCGCCGGAAGAGTTCGCCAGATCTGAAGGCCGAGCTCGAGCTCTTGGCCCTACACGGGCGTAGGAAGCTCGTCAGGCGTAGATCGCCGGAGAACCACCAGAGCCGTGAAGGGAACCTTTTCCCGAGCTCCACCGCCCTCTCTCAGTTCCCTTGACGCCGTGGACGACAGCCAGAGCAGCCACAGCTCGCCGGACTTCGCACGAGCTCGAACACGAGTCTGACCGGGCTTTGGGCCTGGGGAAAGGTTGGGTCGGACGTCACCGGGCCAGGAGAACCAGCATGGGCCTGGACCTGATTGGGCTCTGGGCCAGATCATGGTTCGGACGTGGTTCGGGCCCAAGTCTTAGGACTGGGTTCTGACTCGGGCCCGGACCGGTTCGGGTCAGACCTGGTTCGCGGATCCGGGTCAACCCGGTTTGACAGAATTTATTCAAAAAAATCAAATTTAATTAATTGATGTAATTAATTCAAGGTGAGAATTTAAAGGACAAACTTGGTTAATCAGTGGATCCTTGGACATTTACTGGTTCTGATTAGACGTTTTATTTGTCAAACCTAGACGGGACTTCGCCCGAGATCAAGGGCTTGGACCCGAGCTAGAAGAACAAAGATCACGCCGGAACCCGTGTGAAGGACGGAGTTGTGATCACTCGAGTTTTTCATCAGAGTTTTATTAGAGGAAGACCGCAAGGTAGGGTAAGTCTTAGTTTCTTAATTAACGCTTAGTATGCATGATTAGGATAATAAAATCGGAAATGTCCTAGAATTGCCTATAGGATGCGAATAACTAGAATAATCGTATTTCAGTTACTAATAAATGGATGAGTCTAGTATGCATGATTAGGACGATGACAATTAGTGAAGTGTGCTTTCAATACTTGGGAACTTGATTTACTGGTAGAGAGGCTGTGAAGAGCTCTCGGATTAGTTGTGTGCTAGGTTCACATGCTTGATTGATAAGTGTTGAGTTAACTTAAGAGTCGAATGAAACTAGATTAGCTTTCCTTATCGAATGACTAATTGTTCGTTCACATGATGTTTGTATGATTGATTGTATACTTGTTGATTGAGTATTTATGTTGCTATAACTGTTGGTTGAACGGATGATCAAGTATGACTGATTGTGCCAAAGGGGTACAATCAGGTGATCGATGTACCGATGGTTGGTGGCAGGTAAGTACACGGTAGGTATGAAATGGTGTGGGTTGTCTTGGTTGTGATGAAAGTGTGTTCCGATGTTTGTTGCTTGACAGATGAATGAAATGCTTGTTCCTTTATTCTTATTCTTGAATGTATGTTCGTTTATTGGTTTGTCTGTTCGTTTGCTTGGTTTGGTACTACACCGGGGGGGGGGGGGTGGGGATAATCCGGTGCCGATGAGGTGGTTGGAGTTGGACAGATACAGTGGGTTAATGACTGAGTTTAGAGTCTGAGGGTATTGGTTACTGGATATTATAAGAATTGAGTATTGGCAGATCCTGCGGGATATTCGTTGGTTACTGGATATATGAGAATTGAGTATTGGCAGATCCTGCGGGATATTCGTTGGTTACTGGATATTATGAGAGTTGAGTAAGGCAGATCCTGCGGGATATTCGTTGGTTACTGGATATTATGAGAGTTGAGTATTGGCAGATCTTGCGGGATATTCATTTGGTTATTGGACCCTGCGGGGCATTGGTTATTGGGCCTGCGGGCAATTGGACAGTTTACCCTGCGGGGAAAGGATTACTTATGGTTTCACCCCAAGGAACTGCATCCCAGTGGGTGCACTACTTGGTCCCCTATGACATAGGGTCCTTTGGAGGCATTTCTGGGAATCCTGATAATAAGCGCCCAATTGGGATTGTTTCCAGTGCCCCGACGCATGTGCTTCCTCTGGACCGAGGGAAAATCTGATATGATATGGATAGTCTGGTGGATCGGAATATGGGAACCGAGGTGATCCCAGAATCTATCCATGGATCGGAGGCTTGAGAAAGCAAGTGGTTGGCAAGATATTGATTACTCCCATTTTACTCTTATTGATCCGTTAAAGTATTTATTATGAACTTCTTTTAAGTTACTATTATCTTGGGAAAAAGCGATACTATTTCCTTACCTGGATTCTATAACATTTCATTGATTTATAGAATTTACTCGTTCCCGTTGTGTCATTTTTCTATGTTAGTATAATGTTATCTGTTTATTCTCTGAGAGCTCATCGTTATCCTCGAGAATGCGTTATTGTTACCGCTGCTTCTTATTCGTTTATTATACTTTTTGGTCTAAAGGTTTTAAATACTTTTGTGACATCGACTCAAAGCAGATTTAATATTAAACTCGGAGAATAAAGTTATTTACGACTTTTCCCTACTGAGCGTAAACTCATCCCTATTTGTTTACTTATTGTGTGTACATGTGTGCTTGAGATCTGGGAAATTCGAGGCTCGGGAGCTTCCGGATGTCTTGAGGATTGTATTAAGGATGTGTTGGTCCACATTGTTGGACTTTATTTACCTTATGTTACTTATCAAGTTTTGACATCTTTTTGGATTATTGAGAAATACTTGAATTAGTTTTCAGTTGTAAAGGAATTTATTACAGTTTTATTACTTTTACCTCGTTTGTTTTAGGTCATGTCTCGAATCCGGCCAAACCCGGATTTGGGGCGTGACATTCCAAATCCCAAGGGTTTGATAGATCGGACCGAGGGATTGCTTGATGGCGGCGATGATCAGATCGAAGCAGGGCAGCGGCGTCGAGCGGAGAAGGAGCAGACATCGTGGAGCAGGGAGAGCGGAGGTGAACCGGTGAGAGGCTGCTATGACTCCCATGATTATAGTTAGGAAGAAGAAAAGCGAAAAAAAACCTTAGGGTTCGTTGTAGAGACGCGGACGTCCTTTGAATAAAAGGAAAGTTAAAAAATAACGAAAACAATATCAATTTGAATTTAATTACATAAAACGAACATTCATTTAGAAAGATCTGGACGTAATTAACCTTTGTAGTGAAACAAGTGGTATACAAGATTTGGCCCTCCTTCCATTTCAAATGTGACACCATGCACATTGCTGAACGTACATTTAGCTGAAAAGAGGCCGATTAGTGCAGCAATCTCTGTTTGGTCGTGCCCATGAAAAGTTGGGGAAGCTGTTCTGGTGTCGATATTGCATATACACAATTTTGGAGACTTGTTGTATTTTTGCACCCATTTTTGAGCTACTTCACAAATTCTACTTCCCACATCAGTGGAGGTTTGGGTTTGCGATTTTCTTGCAAATGTTTGGGCAGAGAAAGAGTTGTGGTGTTCCGTCCCATCTTCAAAACGTGTCTAATGGTTCGATCGATCTTGACATATGATGGAACATTACTCACATACTAGTCTTCAAGTTCTCATGTTGTATAAATAATTATTTTGTACTGCCTTCACATTATTGTATAATTGTGTAAAGAAATTCATTCACATTCATTATTGTGTAATCATGTGTAAAATAATTTCACACGTTAAAATTACTCTTATATATGATTTACTTCCTAATGCTTTGTTTTTAATATTCCATTAAAGTTATATATCTGGTTAGAAAGTGGGCATCTCATCCGGTCTCGTGAGGAAAGACAGTCTCTTAGTAATCTGTCATTGGTATCCGGCGAAGAACCTATACAAGAGAGACCAGGACTCATCTTTTCTGTTTGTAGGACGGCGGAGCACGACTCTCTAGGGACACTCAGAGGAAAAGGAGGTTGCCGAACTCAGGGGAGTTTTTGGAGGCGCCGCACAGGATCGTGAGGCGAACTCTAGAAGTGGATCCCAGACCGCGTCATCCGATCGTCGTTCGTACTCTTGGGACGGTGAATTCGGTGGAGATCGCAAACTCAGTCCAAACATCACCGGTGCATCGTAGAGGGCTAGGATCACCTGAACCTTTTCGATGGAGGAGGAATGTCACTAAGATGGAGGGGACATGGGACACCGAGGTGGATTTGTTGGTGAACTATGGAGTGAATCTGCCGGACGCCACAGTGCTGCAGGTACTAGAGTCAGGTGGTGATACTGTGATGCCGTCGGACGAGCGAAAAGGAGGCGTCTTGGCTGAAACGAGCAGTCAAGGACCCAAATAAGGTTTCGGGCCTAGGGTATGAGGAGGAGGGATGCCTTTCTCCCATCATGGTCCGAGACCCAATGGACGCGGGGCTTAAGGCCAAAGGAAGTCAGGGCCTGGCCTTGAATGTGGCAGGCAGGCCCGTTTTATTCAAGGACCGAGAGGTCGGGTGGAACCTGAGCCTAAGAGCAACCCAAGACCGAACCCGTTTTGAGAAAAACCCGACAACTAGATCGAGTAGACCTCGGGGGTAGCGGGTAAGTCTCAAGCAGGAATGGGCAATCTGGGATCAAGGATGAGGAGTTTGTGCATTACGGAGGTGGTTGTTCCTCCCTTTGAAGTATGTGGAAGGGG
Organism: Erodium maritimum; assembly: GCA_963921825.1. Lineage (NCBI taxonomy): Eukaryota > Viridiplantae > Streptophyta > Magnoliopsida > Geraniales > Geraniaceae > Erodium > Erodium maritimum. The sequence continues at coordinate 126,360,015 of OY997588.1, read as the reverse complement.
GATAAACTTTTCGTACGCATTAGCTAGCTAGGTCCTGACCACAAGGGTTTTCTTCTGGAAGACTCTAGTGCGTTGGTTGGAGGATAAGTGGGAGATCAGAAATGGAAGCCAGACCACTAAAAGAAAGGGTAATAGCTTTTTTTAGGACGGACAACTGTTTGGAGACCTCAGACCCCACATGAGGCCTGAGGATATGCTATTTATGCATTTCTCGGTCTGAACGCGAATATCGAATTTGTCGGTTGGTGCGTGGAACAAAGGTGTAGGATTCAGGTTAAGGGGAGCTCTGGGAGTTTGCCTCGTAGTTGATGACGATGCCGATGGAATGTGCTGGGGGGATTTCATGAGGATTCAGATTCAAGTAGATTTTCGGGTCCCTCTCTAGAGTCAGTTGTGGCTCAGGCTAACGGAGTCTCAGGTACGAACAATGTTACATGTTTCTTATGAGAGGATTCCCAATCATTATTTTGGGTGTAGTTGTGCATGTTATCTATTTACAGCTTGTCCTTTGAAGGGGGAGTTGGGGTCCCTCGCTGAGATCACCAGCTGATCCCCGGTCGGCTTTGGTAAGATCCCGACATGGAAAATCTGTCCTGGGAACAAATTGGGACTATCTGAATGGATCCTCGGGACATCAAACCCGTATGTTTGCCCCTGTAGCACCAGGAAGAGATATGAGGCAAGGTTGGAACATAGGTCCGATCCTAGGTCGTGAAGAAGCAGGGGGCATCCACGGGCTAGCAGAGCTCCAATGGGAAGTAATTTGGTAACCTAGGAAGATTTCCCATGAAATCTGGTCACAACCTTAGTTCCGCTGGAAGAAAGAGGCCAAAAAGGGAAGAAGGGGAGCCGAAATTGGAAGGATCCACTAGATCAAGGGAGGCAACAAGTGCAGCGGCGGGGGATATAAGCACCATCGCTTCGCCGAATTAGTATGAAGTGCTCCAGTGGGGGGTTGCCAAGTATCACCACCCCATTGGATGTAAAGTGGAAAAAGTTCCACCAAGATCTGGTAAGGTACACATCTACCTTCTCGGAGGCCCGCAATTCCGCGTTATGGAGCCCTATTTCTATCATTCCAGGGAGGACGACGGAAGCTGTCATCCTGGGGGAGTATCTAGTCCACCGCAGTACCCCTCCGGATATGGGTCCGCTCTACCCTAGCTTCCAGTCCAGATTTGCTGTATCAGTGTCTCTTGACACTACCGCAAAACCCCCTTCTGAACATATCAACGACGCAATTCGGTTTAATGAAATATTTTTTTTTATGTTTTGATTTATTCCTGTTAGTCTTTCACTTTCCGTATTCTTATGTTGGTGTTTGATGTTTTTTTTTTGTCATTCATCAACTTGTATTTATAATATCAAATCATTTACCGGTAAAAGAAAAATACTCAATTCCACTCAAAAACATAAATTGTTTTGAAACGAGTAATTGGGGTGTTGTACTACTGTGAAACGTAAACCATACAGGGTAGGGCGTAACAGCCGAGGATTCCAGATATTTGTCCAGGTCGACCGTAGTCCACCCGACGCTCATGAATCCGTAGAAATAGTATGAGTGTGGTCGTACGAAAAAGAAAGTAAGTAAACCAAAATACACTAAGAACTAAGCAAACCAAACTAAAATAGAAAAAACCATAACGCACGTCGGGTTCTCTAAATGCTCCGAAGGGACGATCTGCTTTCTTTCTCCTCCCAGGACAACCAAGCAACCGTGGATACATACCCAAACCTATCGCCTCTCCTCCCGGATCCCAAACTCATCGAGAGAGCAGAGCCATGAAACAACCCGAAGGTTCAAGAGAAACCCCAGGATTAGTGTGAGTCCCCGAATCCCTGAGATCCAGATTGTGCCGGTAGAACTGACCGATGAGGTGGAGGTAGAGCCTTTGAACACCAAGCCGAGATCGGGGACGGGATGGGGCGGCTGGAGGAGGACGGTGGCGGCGCAAGGGCAACGCATATCGGGTGGTTCCTCGCAGCAGCCAGGGGTGACGCGTTACCGCCGGAAAAAGGAATAGGGTGAGGGAGGTGGACGACTGGCCTTGATCTCCGGCCAGCTTGAGGGTCAGATCTACCCGGGGAATGGAGGGGGGTGGCGAGGCAGGGGGTTCGGCTGGCGAGGGCGTACGATGGTATAACCAGCCGAAGGAGGAGTTGAGGAGGGTGATCTGTGGTGGTTGAGTCCGACGGACGACGACGGCGATCCAAGGAAAGAGAACGCGACAAATTTAAGCAAAGATAAGCGGAGATCGCTATGAGTAGAGGGAACAAAAGCCCTATAGACAGCACTCGAGGCCTCCACTAAAAATATGCATCATTATTTAGTTTATAGTTACCATCTTGGCGGTCCTCTATCTACGGAAATAGGAGACAAGTGTCCCACTTGGTGAAAACAAATTAACACGTTTTTTTAAACGTGTCTAAATTATTATTTGGCAATATTGATTGTGAGCATAAGTGACAGCTTTTAGATGGAATAATGTTAAAGCAAATCCGTCACAGTACTTTTCTAATTCTAATTAAATGAAAACAAAACGTGTTTTTTATTAATAAAAAAAGATAGTAATAAAAGATACACTATGACCCCAAAACTAATAATAACATAGAAAACTCTATCTTATATCATAAACTTAACATAACCCTATCCCTTGTTTGCCCGCCTCTGCTATGGAGTTTCAGTCTGTCGCCACTGTCGCGTCGTCTGGTCCTGTCAAGTTCGCCATCCGGATATTCGCGTACCCCATCCAGTTGACCTCGCAGACCACGCCTGGTGTGGGGTTTACCTATGGGTGGGAGTGCATGGCGTGCCCACAACCTCCCGCGACTCTTCCCCCCTCCGCTCCGCCTGTGACTCTGGTGACTCATCCCCTCTCCGCTCCTCATGTGGCTACGACGACTCAGCGCCCGAGCGCTGTGCCCCCTCGCACTATCTCTTCTCTTCAACCTCGTCTGCAATCCCGCCGTCTGGTCTGCGAGTCCCACCACCACCATCGCAAACCTCCTCCCTTTCCCAGTTCTCGGCCTGGTCTCCTCCTCCGATGGACGCTGGGCCCTGGGCTTCGGATGCGAGGGATTCACCGGGAGCCTTCGGGACACGGGAACCGCCTCCCACCCCTCTAGGGCGTTTTCTTGTCGTAGGTATTGGGAAAGTTGCAACTGGGAGCGGCGGGTTTCGGTGGCTTTGGCTACACGCTACAAACCCTCACCCCGTGGCCCGAACCCTACCTCGTTTGTTGTGACCCATCAGCGCCACGACCTTGCTCTAGTGCGTAGGGGGCCGCCTGCTCGGGTTAGGGATCCAGAACGACTGCATCCTTACCCTCGTCGATTCCCGGCGGGGGTGACCCGGGATGTTACAGAGATCTCGGAAGCGGTCTCAGTCACGTCGATACATACTCACACTTGGAACTGGACTTGTGATCGGGCCGGGATGCGGTGGAGCATAATGGAGACATCTTCAACAAGGGTCTTCCGATACTGGATGTGGAGACGAAGGACGATGTGGATACCAGATGCTGATCCACAGCCCCGAGGGGGGACTGTTAGGGTTCAGAGCTCGCCAGCGTATAGGAGTGAGCTGCTCCGGTACGCACCGGTGGATGGATGCCGCCACCGACATAGTCGTCCGCGCCTGGTGGTTATGGGTGGGGCATGTACCGGCCGCGGTGGCTATCTGGGAGCAAGAGGAGTGCAGTCGTTGGCAATGAACCCGTTACCTAACGCTAGGTCATCTTGGTATGGGGAAGCTGACATAACAGTGGACCCATTACCTAATCTGGGTCCCCGCGTACCCAACCGGGATACTAGCTTGTCGACCGAGCTAGGTCGCTCTGGGTGGTCCTCCACCTTTCTCCCGGACCCGAGCGCATGGGTGATAGTCGGGGGCGACGAAGGGATCAGCTCTCTGATTCGATTGCTACCGCTCTGTTCTCCCGGACTGGAGGGTTCAGGGGTAGAGGGCGCGCCGAGGATGAGGCGTGCCATGTTGAGGTTCCAATGCCCATGGATTAATTGAGGGAGGTTGCGGAATTTCTGGGGAGCGCTGCGCCTGGCGTGACATGGGAGAGCTCACCATAAGCGGGGAAGTGGCCCCGCCGGGAGGGATATCGTCAGAGCCTCGGGGACTGGCCCTGGGTGGGGTCCCCAGACGATGCTCTGCCTCCCACCATCACCATTACTGTCGAGGTCCCTCTAGATCTCCGGTATCCCGTCCCCCCCCCCCCCATCCATGTTCTAAACTTATCTGAATTTGTTTCTTATATCATAATGATCAACTATCGAAAACTATTGTAAACGATCAAAATTTGTGATAAATGACAGAAAATATTAGGGAAAACTCTGATTCCTAACATTTACAAACGTTTCATTATCATTTCCTAACCCAGGCCAACGTTTGGTCTCAATTCCTAACATAATAGGTTTGGAATTTCTCAGAAACTATAAAAAGCCGTCCAAACTCACGATTCCGTCAACTCGTCGAGCATTGGGTTCGGTTGCTTGAGAACGAGGATAAGTTCAACGTCGAGGAAGGCACCATGGGTAATGTACGCCAGCAACGACAACGCTTAGATGAGTTGACGGAATCGTGAGTTTAGACGACTTTTTATAGTTTCTGAGAAATTCCATACCTATTATGTTAGGAATTGAGACCAAACGTTGGCCTGTGTTAGGATCTGATCATGAAACGTTTGTAAAGGTAGGAAACAAATTTATCCCAAAATATTAGCAGTCGGTCATATGCAACACTCATGACCTTTGCTTTTTTTTTTTTAAGAAAAATGTCAAATTACTCTTTTAAATCATAACAGTCAACTATAATAAAATAACAAAAGAGTAATAGAAAATCTAACGATGAAAAAAATTGCTTTCCAAAGATTGTACGTTCAACACTCTTAATATATTTTGGAGTGAGGCTATTAAGTAATCTTATACCTATTATAAATTTTGATGTTGTGTCTGGAGTACATTCTAATGAAAGAAATAATGATTAGAGAAACATTAGTAAAAAAAAAGAAAAATCTAATTTCACAACCTTAATTAATCTTAATTTGATCAACAAAGCAATATATAAAACCCGATCTTCGAAGTGAAGAGCAGAGGATGAAGAAGATGAACAACCAAGAGCATTCCACTTTAATAAGAATCTCTGACAACCATACCTCAACAAACCGAGGCTTTACATGAACAGATGAACGAGAACAACCTAACAACACCACAATACAACCTGACGAAAACTAACAAATGAAGGTCTAATACCTGAATTTGACAACCGTGAAGTATAAATTTGAAAAAGAAGGTCTGAACTACCCAGATATGACAAACATTAAGCACAAAAGCAACTCCAGAACTCGAATCCACACCTAGAAAATTCACCTCTCTATCCCAAGAAGGAACCCCCACACTCCCCGCTCAATAAAGTAACCAACCTCTTTACAGAGAGAAGACAACACTATTAGATGCCGGCGGCCAGCATCATTATCGGCTGAGACAGATCCGATGGAAACCCAAAGGAACCTAATAAACCAGACTACTCTAAACTTAAGACTTCAAACCAGAGCAAATGTACTCTAAAGCCTCGCAGGCGGCCAACACCTAAAGACCGACGAGCCCGCGCCACTGAAGTGGACGAGAAAAATTGAAGTACTGAAAAAAAGAGAAAAGAAAGGAATTGGGGGAGAGGAAGAACCATAGAGGGACAAAGAGGGAACCTAAAACCTCAGCTCTGACAGTAGACTTTTAAAGGCAAATTTGATATTTCACAGTCTCACTTAACGTCCGTCTATTTTTTGGACGAAATCTGTCAAAAGTTGTGATCAACACCACTATGATGTAAAATTTAACCTTTATTAAGGATATGACCTCAACACGCATAGAAACTTGATGAGAAATCTTGGCCAGCATACCATATACTAAATATATATTAGTTCAAAGTAGCTTCAAACACTTTTTTTTGAAGATTAATAAAAGAAACAATTTTATAACATGCTCGGTATTATTTTTTTAAAACATGCTCGATATTATGATTTAATTTTATAAATTTATCAGGAATTTAAGATTCGATAATATCAAATAAGTCTTTTTTATACTAAAACACTGTGACCCGAAAAGGTCTGCTAGGGTTGCGAAGACCTTCTCTATTCTCTTCTCCATTTTCACTTCACAACCACCATCGCTCGACGCTGTCCCCTCCATTTCCACGCTCATGAATTCCGATCAGCCACAAAAGTCTACCCACGCTGCCCAAATCTCAAACCACTTTTCTCCCTGACATGAACTATGCTCCAATCAGTACCCACTTGGCTTCGATTCAGTCGATAACGAAACCGATACAATCCCAATCCAGCGACCACGATTCTACGGATGGAGGGACCCCGGAGAGCAGCTTTGGACCCTCTCGGCCCCGATATACTACTGCAGCACAGGCCCTGGCCTGGCCGTCGCTTCGCCGACCTCAAGCCGAAACTGGTCGGGCTACGTCGCGACCGCACGGATCATCAGAGGTTCAACCCACTTCGTCGCCGATTTGCTCAATGTTGGTAATAGTAGCTCCGCCTGGGTATCCTACAAATTCGACCAAATCCTCGTCGGGGGTTCGCAATCTAGTGTCGGATTGGGAAGATAAGGACGAGATTCAGCACATCGTCGTGCCTGATTGGCAAGACGAAGTTGTTATTCTGGATATTCCCGTGGAGGCCCTAGGCCAACAATGGAGGGACGAGGAGGAGTTTGAGGATCCACAGGCGGAGGTTTCACAACTTCCTTCGGAACAATGAGGAGACCCGGCGGGGGTGGGAAGGTTCATAAAGGGCCTATACCCACAAACCCGGGACAACCGGTGCTCGGAAGTCTTTAGAAAGCCGCAATCATAGAACTTTATTTATGTCTGCTTTATGAGTTTTATTGTTTTAGTTTGGGATGTTTAGTTTATTCTGGTTGTTGGATGATTTATTTTCTGTTTGTTTTGGATTCTGCTGTTGGTTTGGCTTTCCCTTTTGTATTGAGACGGTCGGACAGGATCTCAATTTTGTGTGTGTCTGTGAAGGCTAAGCAGACTAGTTCTACGAGTCCACGAGCGCTGGGTACCCTAAGGGGGACCTGGACTATATTCTGGAGCCCAGGACCTCGGTCCTTTTGTAACCCCTACTTACAATAATGCATCTTGATCTCGTTACCGTTTAAAAAAAAGATTCGATAGTATCAATGTACAATTATTTTTAAAGTTTTATCATCCCTAATCATGTTAAATTTGATTTTTTTTAGAATAAATGATGTAATATTATAATCAAAGGTGCTTACAAGAATGAAATACTGAAATGCACAGAAAAGAAAATAACAATCAAACTGAAAGTAAAGTCGGTCTATAGAGATCAATGGTCGTTTGGAGGAGGATACTGCGGTAGCGTCACATGCGATGCTGAGAAAGCTTCTGGTGATCACCGATACAGCGGCTTCAAAGTGAGGGGCAAGGGCCGAGCAGACCCATTGTTGAGGTTTCCGATTGGGCATAAATGTGCCCCAGAAAACTATTGAAGCCCTAGATTGATGCCCCGGGCAGCCCTGTAACCAGGAACTGAAATGGCTCAGTTGGAATTTGCATCCTCCCGAGGAACCAGCAGACGTCGTCCCCTCTCTGATGATAATGAGGACCCTTAAATACGTTAAATTGTTGATTCTCTATCTAACTGGAGAATGTCGCGCCGGTACCTGGTGGAATCGATGCCACCCTACGTCCAGCGAGGCGGTATTACCAACAAACCCCCCACTGGAGCACGAAGTCCTCATTGATCTAGGCGAGGGTGCGTTCCGCCCCTCTCCGTTTGTGGTGTCCCTCCATATGACTCCGCATGCCCCTCTGAGTCAGTGCTTAGGATTAACGTCGGACCATTGAACGTCCCAACATTACCACCAGATAGGTACCTCATGTCGCTGACTGAGGACCAGGTCCTTGCGGTACATGTCCCTCCTGCATTCAAACGAACAACCTTTATGGATCGAAACATCGTTTGACTACTCCCGCTGCCTCCAATTTGGCCTCCCCCGCTGCTACCGTCGTTGTCTTGTCCGCCCAGGATCACCCCGGCGTCATCGCGACCAACGACGTCTCGGTATTCTGCAACGCCCACCACCATCGATGGCCAGCCACCAAAATACTGCATCTCTCCAAACGCCACCGAGAACGGCACCGCCATAACGAGCCTCACCGTAGGTTCCTCGCTTCTCCCCGCTCCACCACCATGGCTCGCCCGGATCCCGCTCTGCACCCACATATGACCACAGCGCCCCACGTTGTCGCTATGCCCCTCAACTGCCGTGCCTCCTTGCATCGCTAATAGCGGCCAGATCTATGCAGTCCCCAACTCACCACCCCGATCAAGTCCCGTGAGAGCAAGTACCTCTCCGGCCACACCGAAACCTCCGATCTCCTCTCCTTCCATCGCAAGCCGAAACTTTCCGTCTGAAAAGAGCCCCACGAATGACAGAAGATACCCCATGAGAAACCAAACCTTCACCGTACCTCCTTCGTGCATTGACATCACCACCCAACTCTGCGTCGCATATGGACGCCGTTCGTATGAAGTCCTGCCGATCACCACCTGCCAAGATCCCATGATCATGTACCAACTCATTGCACACAAGGATCGACCTAGAAGAAGCTTGTTTGATCACCCAACCTTCAGCGACGGCAAAACCGTAACCTTAGCCGCCGCTGATCTTTAGAACCTGATTACTATTTACTAATTAAACTCTTCTCACGTTAAATTTGATACTTCATTGACGACAATTCCTACCCTTCGAATAAAATGTATGTAACCAAAAAATAATTTTCTAACTCTATCTATTGCCCGTTTTAAATGTAAAGAATGTCGTTTTATACAAGCACATAAAGGAATGTTAAATTGAAGATGGATTCTTCTTAAAATGAAATTATGAAACATAACATATATGAAATTATGCTTAGTAAAATGGACTTGGGGTTGGAGTCGGACATGCGAAACGGACGGAGTGGAAAAGTGACAGGGATCGACAACCGTTACGGCGCACCTAACCGTTAAGGGGAAAAGACCACTCCTCCTCTCACTCCCTAAACTTCGGAGCTTATTACCGACACGTGTTTCTTTTACCAAAAAAGCACTCACATACATTTGGAAATAAATGGAGTCAGTCAAAATTCAACGACATGCCTGCGTAATTTAGCCTACTATGCTGTATTTCACTAAGGTGCACCGTATGCTAATTCAGACACCCTCGCCTCCGGAAATCTTCTCGTTAAGAACTCAAATTCGCTTGTTCGAAGATAACAGAGTGCTACAGAAAGAAGCAGAAATTGACGAAAACAGAGCATCACCAAGATCTTATTTTTCTTAAGATAAAAAAAAAACAGAGCATGGTGGTGGAGAGGAGATCTGTAAAGCAGCTTCGTGGGTACATTTTTAAGGGGCAGGTTTTGGAGTATCGTGTCGGGAAGTCTTATTTTTTAATTGTTTTTTCAAGGGGTGGTTTTTAAGATACTAATTAATTACTGTATGAAATAGATTATATTAATCGAATGGTCATGCAATAATACTATACGGAGTTATTTTTTTTTAGTTTTGTTTCCTATTCTACGAGAGAGAGAGGATCGGTGCGGATCGGGGCAAGGAGCTCATTAGATCTCTTGAGGAACTTTTATATGTATAAATTGTTTTGCTTTCTCTTACATATAAACACAATCCACAAACCCCTCCTCTTCCTCCTTCATCACTGTATTCTGTGACAATCTAGAAACAAAAACAGAAGCTTTGCGGATCCTCAGGAATTTCAATGGGTAGGATTTGTTTCCTTTCTCTTCTTTCTGTGTTTTCTCGTGCTCTGTTCTTCCATTGTCTTTGTGGGTTGCTTCATGATTTCCAAGGCTTCTTTTTTGGGGAGGCTTCTGGTTAATCCTGTCCGTACGGCTATGGAGTTTGTTGGGTTTCACTTTTTTTGCTCTTCACTGTGCTTGGTGCCAACTTACCTTGTACAGGCTCTTCGTTTCTGTTTCAAAGGATTCAACTTTCCATGTCCGTGATCTTAATTGGGGGTTTTGGCTGGCCTAATCTGTGGTTCAAGCTTTGATGTTTTTTTTGGGGTGGTCCTAAAACACCCACAGAACAGAAGCCACCATCTCTTTTTTGTGGTGGCTCCTCTGTTTGGCCTCGATTGGGCATTCATCCCATCTGGGTTATTATTACCTTACTGCAATGCTTATTTTAGTTGTTCCCTCTTCCTGATTGGATACTTCTGTGCCCTTTCTTGAGCTGGTGTGCTTTAATGTCTCTTTTTCATTTGATTGGTCATGGTGCCTCTGTTTTCATGACCCCTTTTGCTCACCCAATACCCTTTTCATCTGATTCAAATACTTCTGCTTCCTTTTCCTTTTCCAGATTACAACATGAGCTTTTCCAATGACATGGATGATGAATATGAGAAGCTCATCAGGAGAATGAACCCACCAAGGTATGTGATTCACTGATTCCCTTCTCCATCTCCATCTTGTCTGTCTGGAATCAACCTATACATTTGTGATTTTAATGTCAGGGTTGAGATTGACAATGAGTCCTGCAAGAATGCAACTGTGATAAGGGTATGGCCTTGTCTTCCTCCTTCCTCTTCTGCTGCCCTTTTGGATGTCATTTTCTGAATGTTTTTTGGGTACTTATTCAATTTGGTGAAGCAGGTGGATAGTGCAAACAAACATGGAATTCTTCTGGATGTTGTACAAGTCCTCACTGATCTTAACCTTATTGTGACTAAAGCTTATATATCTTCTGATGGTTGCTGGTTCATGGATGGTAAATCTTAATCTGTTATTTTCTCTTCTTTCTCTTGCAATATGATTCTGTGGATGATATATTGATTGTTTTTTTTAACCTCATACCAGTTTTTAATGTTACTGATCAAGAGGGAAACAAGATTATAGAAGAAGGCATTTTGGATTTCATCCAAAAGGTGAAATCATTTTCTGGTGTTCCTTGTATTGTTCCTTGCCATTCTCTGTTAGCTTATTAGTTGCATTTTGCTTGCAGAGTCTTGGCCCAGATTCATGCTTTACCTCTTCCATGAGATCTGTGGGGGTCAAACCTTCCATGGATATGGACTACACTGAAATTGAGCTAACTGGCTGTGACAGACCCGGGCTGCTATCTGAAGTCAGTGCTGTTCTTGCCCACCTCAAATGCAATGTAGTGAACGCTGAGGTGTGGACTCACAACACCCGCGCTGCTGCTGTGATGCATGTGACTGACGAGGAAACTATGTGTGCTATTACGGATCCAGAGAGGCTATCTAGGATTAAGCAGCTGCTTTGCAATGTACTCAAGGGAAGTAACAAGTCTAGAGGTGCTACAACTGTGGTCTCTCACGGGGCAACCCACACCGAGAGAAGGCTTCACCAAATGATGTTTGCTGATAGGGACTATGAGAGAACTGAGGACGAGGAAAACTTGGATGATAAGCAAAGACCAAACGTGAGTGTTGTTAACTGGTATGACAAGGACTATTCGGTTGTTACCATCCGGAGTAAAGATAGGCCCAAACTTCTCTTTGACACCGTCTGCACTTTGACAGACATGGAGTATCTTGTTTTTCATGCCAATATTGATGCTGAGGGCCCAGAGGCTTATCAGGTGTTCCCCCTTTTTTCTACTTGATTGCCACTTTGGTAACATTCTTAGTTAAACCAATTTTGGCTAAGGCTAACCTTATTCATCGATGCTTTTGTAGGAGTACTACATAAGACACGTTGATGGCTCTCCTGTAAAGTCCGATGCTGAGAGGCAAAGAGTGATACAATGTCTCGAAGCAGCTATTGAGAGAAGAGTATCTGAGGTTAGTCCACTCTGCATCATACATGACAATCCTGATTCTTTAATTTTGATTAATCTAACCAAATAGCCGCCTCTATTTTTAAATGCAACTGGGTTTTGGAATTGCCTTGTTTGAGCATATACTTCATCTGGAAGTTTGCATACAACACATTACTCATTTTGAATCTCCATTTGTTTGTATCAGGGATTAAAACTAGAATTGTGCACTACAGACAGAGTTGGGTTGCTATCGGATGTGACAAGAATATTCCGGGAGAACAGCCTTAGTGTGACGAGAGCTGAAGTGGCAACCAAACAAGGCAAAGCTGTGAATACGTTCTATGTCCAAGATGCATCAGGGTACCCTGTTGATTCCAAGACCATAGAGTCCGTAAGGCAAGTCATTGGGCAGACGATACTTAAAGTCAAAGGCAGCCCTCAAGAGCCTAAACCAGCTCCTCAGGACTCATCAACCAGGTTCCTCTTTGGAGGGCTCTTCAAGTCCAGATCTTTTGTTAATTTCGGCTTGGTTAGGTCCTATTCTTGAGAGAAATTAACACAGACTCTCATCCTAACTCATTTCCACTTGTACATAGAAACCCCCTCAAACTAAGTATTCCGGCTTACAGAATTAGGAACATGAGCATAGGAAGAAAGTTACACAAATAGTGGATCCAATATGACGTTGGACATAGGTAAAACTATGTAACCTTTGTTAATAAAAATTCCTAGTCTTGATCTCTATTCTTTTGTTGTATGACCATGTTGTTTGGTCTGTTAGTGGAGGAAGACTAGCTTGATGTTTGATATTTCCTCCATGGAGAAGGTGGGTGCAGCTACCACCAACCTTGACCATCCCCATCTCTCTCACCAAACCTCCCATTTGCAGACCGACAGGCGGCTCGCTTGTCCAGTTTTCGTGACATGGACATTTTTGTTTCTTACACAGATCTGGTTGTGATATGTAACAATCTAATGTCTCTTTCAGACAAGGATTTGAAGGTGGAAGTTGGTTGTGTTGGAATTGGTGAGACTAGTTGTTTTCAATTGGGTTGAACCTTGACCTGCTGCTCTTTCATAACCCATCAAGATTAATTGGGCTTCTTACATATGTCTAAGAGGCGACAGAAATAATTCAATAAATAGTAAGCTAGATACTTGTCTGAAACAGTAAAACACAACACTACAACCTTAATCTTAGTATTTTCGGTGTGACAATATTAACATAATAATATTATAAATATCTGCAGTAGTGAATAATCTTAAGCCTCGTAAATACAGAGCGGCAGATGAGTGATGTAATCAGAAGAGAACAACATTGAAGTTTCATAATCACGTGCAGCTTCTGAGCTTACTGTCTCTTTATTGTTTCAAATTAAGAAAATTAAAGAAGAGATGTTGGGTGCAGTGATGATTCTTGCAACTCACATGGGATGATGGTGTGGTTAGCTCTCTCTATCTATCTGCAGGTTTCTTCCATCAACAGCAACCTCCCACATGCATGGACCCTCTCTCTTTTACAGTTTCATGTATTTATTTCATTAATTTGTTTTTGTTAAACATCAATCTACCTTAAAAGCTGACCCATCAAAAGTCAGCTGTGTGTGACCCTTGGGCTTAAATTGTAACGAACAAAACTACTGGTGCTACTTTTTCATTGGTCAAAATCTACAATACAAACATCGACCACTTTTGTTCTAGAAACACTTGGTACGATGCCGTCCATGTACAAGAACAACGTAAACACTTGGACTACTCTTTATTTGGTGTTTTTGTAGGTGTCTTCTTCGCTACTTCTTCAGCGAATGATCTATCTATTGGTTTTGCAGACTTGAAAATGTTCATCAGCTCCTTATAAGTAATAATGTAGAAAGTTGTAACAAGCTATACAATTACCAGTTCCGTGTAAACAAAGTCAAGTATGGCTATTTATCTCCTTAGTGCTCTGTTTTTGAGCTTCCTGTTCATCCTCTTCAAGGTCTCTGACAAGCTATGGTGGGCTCCAAATCGCATACAGAAACTGATGGCATCACAAGGAATCAAAGGCCCTTGTTACAGATTTTTCCATGGCAGCATGAAAGAAGTAATCAGAATGAGAGATGAAGCTATGGCCACTCCTATGGAACTATCAAATGACATAGTGCCCAAAGTTATGCCCCACACTTACTCATGGATGCGGCTTTACGGTAACTAATGATTTCATAAGCCTGTACATGTACTTATCTTATAAATGTACTTACTCATGCAACTAAAGCTTTTGATGATCTGACCTTCACCTCGGAAGGTGAAGAGTGGGTCACGGGTCATTTTGTGATCCTTTTTGTTTTTGTTTCGGGTTTTGTTCCCACAACTCTTTTTAAGAGCTACCTTATAATGGTTGCTTTTGGTTAGATCCTGCTTGGATCTCATTTTTTCTAATAAAATTTTTCGAGCTTATAAAGAAAAAACTTTGTTGAGTGTTGATGCAGGAAATTGCTTCCTCAACTGGATTGGTCCTCAAGCTCAACTGGTAGTCACCGATCCCGAGCTGATTAAAGAGGTCCTCAACAACAGAGATGGTGTATTCTCTAAATCAGAATTAAAAGGCCATACCAAAAAGCTCATAGGAGATGGACTTGTCACATCCAAAGGTGAAAAGTGGGTGAAGCAACGAAAACTCGCCAACCATGCTTTCCATGCAGAGAGCTTGAAAGTAAGCTGAATATTTTGTTATGCCATCAAGATGTTGTATAACAAATTATTAATTAGTACAATGTTTATGCAGAGTATGACCCCGGCCATGATTGCTAGCGTGGAGATGATGCTCGAACGATGGAGAAACCATGTAGGGAAGGAGATTGATGTTTTTCAAGAATTCAAGCTCTTGACATCGGAAGCCATTTCAAGGACAGCTTTTGGAAGCAGCTACTCAGAAGGCGAAAACATATTTGATATGCTCATGAAGTTGGGTGCTGTAGTTTTCAGAACTGAATTAAATGTCAGAATTCTAGGAATGGGGTAAGGAATTGTCCTAACTCATCCATGTTTATCATTCATCAAGTAGCTCTACAACTATGTTTTATGTGGATTCATAAAATTAGTGAAGACGAAGGACGATGTGGAAGCAGAAAGACTCGAACAAGGGATAAGAGACAATGTGATCAAGTTGATTAGGAAAAGAGAGGGGAGGGTGATGAGTGGTGAGGCAGAGAGCTATGGCAGTGACTTTCTCGGATTGCTTGTAAGTGCTCATCACAGTGACGAAAAATGTAAGAAAATTTCAGTGGATGACATGGTTGATGAGTGCAAGACTTTTTACCTTGCTGGACAAGAAACAATCTTGAGTTTACTCAACTCGACCGTTCTTCTTCTGGCCATTCATCAAGATTGGCAAGACAAAGCCAGAGCTGAAGTTGTTGAGTTGTTTGGAGATCGAAACCCTACTCCACATGGAATTGCAAGATTAGCAACTGTAAGTAACACATGACCTATAGACTAGTCATCTCATCTGATTATTCTGAGTTTTTCTTCTTCTTTGTTTGGTATGTAGATGGGAATGATCATAAGTGAATCTCTAAGGTTATATTCACCTGTTGCTAATATTCTAAGAATAGCTACAAAGGAGGTCAAATTGGGAAATGTGATTGTTCCGGCTAACATGGAAGTTTCTATCCCGAGCCTAGTTCTTCACCATAACCCGAAAATATGGGGAGAAGATGTTCTGGTTTTCAAACCAGAGAGATTTGCAGATGGTGTGGCTAAAGCTATCAAAAACAATACTGCTGCATACATCCCATTTGGATTGGGACCTCGGTTTTGTGTTGGACTCAACTTAGCAACTAATGAAGTGAAGATTGCACTCTCGATGATTCTGCAACGCTATAGGTTTACTCCTTCCCCGAATTATGTGCACTCTTCGGTTCAGCTTCTCACTACTTCCCCGCAGCACAGGATGCAGATCATTCTCCATGCTCTATAAAATCTAACGTCGATCCCAATGAAATCATTACTATGCACTTGTAGTACACAGACCTGGTTGTGATATGTAACAATCTAATGTCTCTTTCAGACAAGGATTTGAAGGTGGAAGTTGGTTCTGTTGGAATTGGTGAGACTAGTTGTTTTCAATTGGGTTGAACCCTGACCTGCTGCTCTTTCATAACCCATGAAGATATTTATTGACAAGCTCAAAAATTTATTAGTAAGATTGATTCCAAAAGGAAATCAGAATGTACTGTTTCAAGAAAATGTAGGATGAGAACCAACGATAATAAAAGGGCTCTAGCAAAGGAAGGCAAAAGGCCTAGTCTTTTCATAAAAAGAAAACAAGGAACAAAAAACCGAGAACAGAGAAAACCCCACCAATCCTCGCCTTTCGATCAACGAATTGTAGTCCATGCATCGGTACCATGAGACGGAACTACGGCTTGAGTTTTTTCATTTCGGACTTGCTCAACCTGTTTCCCAATATCGACGGGACGGACATACCGTTGTCTATCAGAGACCTTTGATTTATTTCCCAAGGTATAAAATTTCGTCAAGTGCTTAGGGGGACAGCTCACACGTTTCGAAAGTATAAAAAGCTCATCAAGATGGCAAGGAACAAAAACGAGGACGAAATTATGGCTCCTCCATCCTTTCTCTCGTTATGTACAGGTTTACTCTCTTTATATCGTGAATTTGTAGCCATTGAGAGGACGGTGCCGGTAGAGAAGAGGAAGGGAGTGGATCGACCGGTCAAGCTAAACTCTGTAGCCAAACCGAAGAAGCGACGTCCAGGTGATAAAACCCAACTTGATGGTGACAAATCTTGTCTGCACCGTCCACGGCATCGAGATTCTGTCAACGGGGGTTCAGGAAACGTCTTCACCATAGATGTCCAAGCCCCTGTCTCTGCCATTGATAAACAGGTTGGAAATGAGATTCAGCCATGCTCTGTTTAGGTCGAGAAACGCTCTCGTGTTTCACGCAACATGGTAATCCCCAACCAAATTTTCATTAGCAATCTACCTTTCGAGACCTCGGAAGAATGGGTGCAGAATGTGTTTGGTCCATTCTGTTCGATTCTCTCCTGCTCCGTTCCTCGTAGGCCAAACATAGGAGGTCGTTACTTCGGTTTCGTCATGTTCACGACTGATTCCACAGCATCCCAGGCAGTAGATAGCATGAATGGATACAAAATAAATGGAGCATCTAGCTCGGCCTGCCCGTCGGAGTATTTTTGCAGGTTCTTCTGTTGAATCAGGAAAGCAGATTGGACCTCTAAAACAGAGGATCATAGGAGCAGTTCCTGGCGTGATTTCGAGGTTGGTCGTCGTACCAGAGGAGTAGGACGTTCCTATTCTCGCCATCAATGGGGTTGGTGTGGTTCGTTCGCCAGCGTCCAATTCCGGTGAGATCCCAGACCCAATCTCTAGAAATCGTAATTCCGAGATTTCCGTAAATTCGACCATGGTGGAAGATCGATCGAAGCTGCAGGTTGGTTCAGTTTCGTCGGAAATTCAAATTACCAATCCTGATTCTCCAGCGAGCACAGGGTTTGAACGAGAAATACGTGACTCCGTGAATCGTGTGAGGTGTTGGTGATTTGGTGGTTACAGATGCTGCGACTGAGACTGTAGACGAAGTTCTGGCGGCACGCGCTCCGAGCGACATAGGGGTTGATGGAATGACTTCGAATGGGCTTGCGATTGGGCCTGATTAGTTCGGCCCAGTGGATGTGGTTGATGATAATGGCTCAGGTTGCTGAGTTGGGCCAGCTAAGTACAATTCCTTTACAGAACCCAATTGTTTTGGGAACTCAAGTCTTCGGGCTTGCGCAATCTCATGTCGAGAATTCTAGTGCACCGGATGGGGAACAACGGTATAGTCCTTGGAACGAGATTCTACTTAAACCTTCTAAACCTTTGAACAAGGGACGTCATTCGAAGCAGCTTACCCGAATTTCGAATCGTCAAAGTCAGCCTCCCAAGTTCTTATGTGATTACTATACCGTTCATGTCAAATCAACTCATTCTGGGAGTCGAGAGAGATTTATAAATCCTGTGGACATTCTCAGACTGTTGCCAATAGTTTCCGTTCAAGCTGTGTACAAACTCAAGCCGCTCAGCTTGCTCATGCAGCTAAAGCCTTTGACGATCCGACTTTAACTTCGGAAGGTGAAGAGTGGACTACTTGTCACGCCCCAAATCCGGTTTTGACCGGACTTGAAACGTGAATCACTTAACAATTAAATAAAGATGATAAAAGTAAACTTTAACCAATTTGAATCTCCAAAATCAGTTCCAATTAAATAACTTTGATAAAACAGGATCCAAAACCGATGTGACAAGTCAAATCTCAGGATATAATAAAACAAGGTTCAATACAGCGGTAAAATACGTCTCTAACATCAACTCCACCCGGACTCTCCCAGAAGCTCACGAGCCTCGAGCCCAACTCTAGAAACTACTCACCAAGTAAGCTTGTACAAACAGTAAACAAACGAAGGGGGTGAGCTTACACTTAGTAGGGAAAATAATAATAAAGTAAAAGAAAGCTCCGCTTTGGTATTAAGCTGAATTAGAACAATTAGCCACAAATTACAATTAGTACGATTAACCAACAAGATGTTATAAATAGAGAACAATAAGAAGTTCAATGCTTAACGTAAAACAGTAACACAAGAAAATTAAGGAAAGGCAGTGTAATATTGAATAAAACAACTAAAGAGAGAACATTTAAACGTCACGTCGATAACTTAAACAACAATACTCCGATTCACAATTAGTCCTTGTGTCATGTCGGATACAATATTCCGATCCACAATTAGTCTTTATGTCATGTCGGATTTTCCCTCGGTCCAGAGGAGACACATACATCAGGGCTATCGGAACCATCCCTGAAGGGACACATATCGTCGGGATTCTTGGAAATGTCCCCAAAGGACCATAGATCATCGGGCGAAACAGGATAAACTGCCAGGAATGCTCCCGCAGGACGCATACACCTGGGGTGAAGCAACAAATAACCATCCCCGCAGGATAAACAATCTCGCGTCGTACCGGAATTCCCTTCGGCCTAGACGTCTTCCTAGGATTCACATCAGGTTGAACACAAACTCTCGGCTATGGTGGTAACCAACACGGCGTACCCCCTCGATGTAGGTACCATACCGGATCACAAGTCATCGGCCTAGGTACTACCCCACACCGGCATACCCCCTCGGTGTAGGTACCATACCGGAACACAACTCCTCTTAACTCACACACAAGAGAGCAACATACCAACAGTCATAGTACAATCAAAGCTTAGCAACTCACAATCTTACCACAACACGCCACAAAGAACACATATTAATAATCACACTTACCGGCATACTTACCAACCACGTCCCATCGGTCTATCACTCACCCGATCATACCATTTGGCACAATCAATTTACATTCAAGCATTCATTCAATCATTAATTCAAGCATTCATTCAATCAATCATTCAAACATTCATTCATTAAATCATAAAACGGATCAACGGTTCATATCACAATCATCAATATTTATCTAGTTTAGTTTGACTCTTATCTTAACCTAAAGACTAAGCAAGCACGACAAATGAGGCAATCACAAACAATCCTAAAGATCGTCATGGCCATTCTACCAGCACGACAATTTCCCAAGTATTGAAAGCGATCGCACTAGTGAATCACATACTGCATGCATACTAGACTCGTCCGGTTATTATTGTAATTGAAAAACGATTATTCTAGTGAGTCACATCCTATATGCAAACTAGGATATTTCCGGTTATTATTCTCCTATAGGCATACTATTAGCGTTATCTAAACTAAGAGAGGAGTTGGTATTTTCCCTACCTCGAAGTCTTCCACGAACAATACTCCTAGCTGCTGACGTCCGGGCTAGCTTCCTCTCCGTCTTCTCACGGGTCCCAAAGTCTTCTTCTTTCCTCGAGATCGGGTCCACGGTCTTGGATCACAAACAACTAAAATTAATAACTAAACAAGACGGTCTCTAAATTAATCTACCTCAAAACGCTCTAATTACAACACTAGGGCCAAGGAATGAATTTGGCCCGAACTAGGCCCAATTCGAATGACCCACAGTTCCGGAAATCAGGCCCGGAATCTGACCCGACCCGTACCATAGTCCGGCCCGGAACCAGAACCGAAGCGTGTCACGTACCGGCCCGGAGCCAGACACGGACCGCGTCACACACCGACCCGGAACCAGACACGGACCGCGCAACACACCGGCCCGGAATCAGACACGCACCGTGCGAGGTGCCGTGCCGGAGTCAGGACCGTTCCGCGCCACGTACCGTGCCGGTACCTGGTCCGTTCCGTGCCGCGTGCCGTGCCGGAACGTGGCCCTCTTCCGGTCACCTTCCGTGCCGAACCAGGACAACTTTTCCCCTTTCTTCCCCAACTCGAAAACTGCGAAAACCACACCAAAATCTCCATTTTCAACATCACCAAGCTCCAAAACAGTCATCAAAAACCCTCAAACTTCAACACCCTCAATGGGTTCCATCAAAACTTCAACCAACACAACAAAAACCAACCTATTCTTCACTAATTCTTCTCCAAGACCAACCTCTAACAATCAAGGAAGCAAGTTCTTCAAGTTCTAGCAAAACCCACAAAAACCCAAAACTAGAAAGTGATTGAAGTGAGAAACTAAGAGTGTACAAACCTTTAGGATGGTTAGATGGTGAAGAAAAGATGAATTTGGAGATGTTTTGATGAAGAAAAGCCTTGAAGATGGCTCATTTCTCTCCCTTTCTTCTTCCTCAAGCAAGGTTGCTCCTCTCTCTCGCTCTCTCTCTAGCACTATTCGGCTGCAACAAGTAGAAATGAGCTGATTTGTGTCATCCAATTGCATTAAATGACCTAGTGTGTTGAAAAGACCAAAAACCCTTTAATTCTTATCCCTTTAAGGACAACTAGTGGGGGTATGAAGGTCATTGAAGGCTATTTTCTTTTCCTCCAAGCCACTAAGGACATGTGTCCTAGTGGGGAGCACTCTCCTTCAATTAATTTCCAACAGTCCAAATTAAATCGTATTTAGTCGATAAAAAGTTCGGATTTGACCAAAATTTGACTTTTCCAATATTACAGTCAAACGAAAGGAAATGGCCCAACTAAGCTAATCATGATGACGGCTAAGCTTTTTGGGCCCCGAAAAGGTCCCGAATGACTCCCGGAGTCATCGGTTGACTTTTCCAACCGAAGTCAAACTTCGCCAAAGTTCACTGGTTCGACCGGGATCGACCGGGGGCGGTTCTTACACTACTGAAGGGTGATTTAGTATTCATTTTTGTTTTGTTTCGGGTTTGTTCCCGCAGCTCCTGCTGTGAGCTCTTTTGTAATGGTTGCCTTTGGTTAGATCCTGCTTGGATCTGATTTTTTCTTAATAAAAATTTTCGCGCTTATCCAAAAAAAAAACGAGAGCATCCTTCCACGGAGATGCCATCTGCTGTGCAGGTTGGCCTGCAGACGAGTTAGGGCTGGAATGTTGAATAGGCCCAAACTCAGACCCATCCTCACCAGTTTGAATCGGCCCAGAAATACGCCCATTCGCACCAGCTTGAGTCGGCTTAGTCGCAGGACCATCCATGCCAACATGTGCAGACCTAGGCCCTCCAACAATAGACGCGTCTTCCTCCATGCGTTCAAAACGATCACTGGAACAAGATCGAGAGAAATCAGGTATCTCGATCTCATTCTCTTCGAGATCGAGGGAATCGCGTCCCAATCCAATCTCACCCGTAACAGACGGGGATTTTGAAATCACCTGATCCACGTCGTGAACAGTCTCCGGCTAGTCCCCGGTACCTGCAGTCGTCCCACCAGCCTCCTGCACTCCCAAATCGATATCTAAAGTGCCCTGATCATCCACCCCCTCTTTGATACGATTCACCGGGGAAGATAGCGATTCCAGCAGCTGCCCGTGGATGCTCTGTTTCAGGGCTCCCGAAACAGAGTATGTGCTCTGAGTCACGCAGTCAATCAACAGAGCTACTGGACTCCGGCGACGCCATGTCGTAGCAACAAATAACACATAGCCATCGATCTTAAAACCGTTCAAGACCTCAATCGCTTTGGCGACTACCTCTTTGGAATCAAAGCGAACAAAACCGAAATAACGATGGCTTCGGCTCGGTCGTTTTGGAACGCTTACTGACACGATCGTACCAAAGGGACTGAATATATTTCGGGTCCATTCTTCCGATGCTTCGAACGGTAAGCTGTTCACAAAAACCTCGTCCTCTTGTTCAATGAACCGACCGTTTCTCCCTGCCCGAGGCCGACGAATAGCCTTTGGTGCTACCGGTTGATCAGAGATTCGATGTGTCTTTGTACCCCCACGGCAAACTAAAGCTAACTCCGGTTTATCCCGCGAAGCAGTGGCTTCAGACCATGTCGCATCTGTAGACAAAGAAGAGGTTGCGACCTGCCGCCTCCTCTTCCTTTTAGTTCGGCGACCATGGCCATGATCCGCAACATGGACGCTCTTCTTCGCTTTCTTTTTTGTCGAACCCTTTCGGATCTGAACCATCTTTGTCAAAACCTTTCGCATCCGAACCTTGGATGCAAGACGCTTTGAACCTTCCGAATTGTTAATACTTGGTTCAACACCGTCACTATTGACCCCAACACCACCGTCACCCCTTCAAAAAGTCCATTGAATTTGGATCTCCGGCCAAATCGTGATGTTAGGAGAGAAGAGAGAGAAGCCATTCGTCCAGCGAGAGGTTACCGGCATAACCCATGAAGATTATTAGGCTTCTTACACCAAGTTGCGTCCTAGGATCACAACCTCGACTAAAAATTTTCGGTGTGACAATATTAACATAATAACGTTATAATTATCTGCAGTAGTGCAATAATCTTAAGCCTCGTAAATACAGAGCGACAGATGTGTGATGTAATCAAAAGATAACAACATTGAAGTTTCATAATCACATGCAGCTCCTGAGCTTACTGTGTCTTTATAATTTCAAATTAAGAAAATTAAAGAAGAGATGTTGGGTGCAGTGATGATTCTTGTAACTCTCTCTATCTGCAGGTTTCTTCCATCAACAGCAACCTCCCACATGCTTGGACCCTCTCTCTTTTACAGTTTCATTAATTTTGTTTTTGTTACTCAACAAAAGTCAGTTGTGTGTGACCCTTGGGCTTAAAATTGTAATGGGCTTTGCTTGGCGAAGAAAACTACTGGTGCTGACTTTGCTTGGCGAAGAAAGTCAGTGTTTTTGTTTTTGTTACTCAACATCGATGCCAAGTACAACAAGTCAAGAACAACGTAAAGCCCTGTTTTGTTTTGTACATATATCCTTACTTGGTCCACTTGGACTACTCTTAATTTGGTGTTTTTGTAGGTGTCTTCTTTGCTACTTCTTCAGCAGATGATCTACTATTGGTTTTCGCAGACTTGAAAATGTACATCAGCTCCTTATAAATAATAATGTAGAAAGTTGTAACAAGCTATACAAATCACCAGTTCCATGTAAACAAAGTCAAGTATGGCTATTTATCTCCTTAGTGGTCTGTTTTTGAGCTTCTTGTTCATCCTCTTCAAGGTCTCTGACAAGCTATGGTGGACTCCGAATCGCATACAGAAACTGATGGCATCACAAGGAATCAAAGGCCCTTCTTACAGATTTTTCTATGGCAGCACGAAAGAACTAATTAGAATGAGAGATGAAGCTATGGTCACTCCTATGGAACTATCAAATGACATAGTGCCCAAAGTTATGCCCCACACTTACTCATGGATGAAGCTTTACGGTAACTGATGATTTTATAAGTCTGTACTTATCTTATAAATGTTGATCAACTCTGTTGAGTGTTATGCAGGGAATTGCTTCCTCAACTGGATTGGTCCCCAAGCTCGACTGGTAGTTACCGATCCCGAGCTGATTAAAGTGGTCCTCAACAACAGAGATGGTGTATTTTCTAAACCAGAATTACATGGCCATACCAAAAAGCTGGTAGGAGACGGACTTGTCACATCTAAAGGTGAAAAGTGGGTGAAGCAACGAAAACTCGCCAATCATGCTTTCCATGGAGAGAGCTTGAAAGTAAGCTCAACATTTTGTTATGTCATCAAGATCTTGTATAAGAAATTATTAGTTAGTACAAAGCTTATGCAGAGTATGACCCCGGCCATGATTGCTAGCGTGGAGATGATGCTGGAAAGATGGAGAAACCATGTAGGGAGGGAGATTGATGTTGTTCATGAATTCAAGCTCTTGACATTAGAAGCCATTTCAAGGACAGCTTTTGGAAGCAGCTACTCAGAAGGTGAAAACATATTCGATATGCTCATGAAGTTGGGTGCTGTAGTTTCCAGAACTGCTTTCGGTATCAGGATCTCAATGATGGGGTAAGGAATTGTCCTAACTCATCCATGTTTATTCATTGAGGAAGTAGCTTACAAACTTTGTTTTAGAAAATTTGTGAAGACGAGGGACGATGTGGAAGCAGAGAGACTCGAACAAGGGATAAGAGACAATGTGATCAAGTTGATAAGGAAAAGGGAGGGGAGGGTGATGAGTCGTGAGGCAGAGAGCTATGGCAGTGACTTTCTCGGATTGCTTTTAAGTGCTCATCACAGCGACGACAAAAGTAAGAAAATTTCAGTGGATGACATGGTTGATGAGTGCAAGACTTTTTACCTTGCTGGGAAAGAAACAACATTGAGTTTACTCAACTGGACCGTTCTTCTTCTGGCTATTCATCAAGATTGGCAAGACAAAGCCAGAGCTGAAGTTGTTGAGTTGTTTGGAGATCGAAACCCGACTCCACATGGAATTGCAAGATTAACAACTGTAAGTAACACATGACCTATAGACTAGTCATTTCATCTGATTATTCTGAGTTTTTCTTCTTCTTTGTTTGGTACGTAGATGGGAATGATCATAAGTGAATCTCTAAGGTTATATTCACCTGTTGCTAATATTCTAAGAATAGCTACAAAGGAGGTCAAATTGGGAAATGTGATTGTTCCAGCTAACATGGAAGTTTCTATTCCGTCCCTAGTTCTTCACCACAACTCGAAAATATGGGGGGAAGATGTTCATATGTTCAAACCGGAGAGGTTCGCTGAGGGAGTGGCTAAGGCAACCAACAACAATACTGCTGCATACATTCCATTTGGTTTGGGACCTCGGTTCTGTGTTGGACTCAACTTTGCAACTAATGAAGTCAAGATTACACTCTCAATGATTCTGCAACGCTATAGGTTCACTCCTTCCCCGAATTATGTGCACTCTCCGGTTCAGCTTCTCTCTACTTCCCCGCAGCACGGGATGCAGATCATTCTCCATGCTCTATAAACTCTAACGTCGATCTAAATGAAATCACTACTACGCACTTGTAGTGCACATTGTGGTCACCAAATAATCAAGTTGTAATTTTTGTGTGTTTCCCAAGTTTCATCTTAATGAAAATTTTAGTTTCTTGGAGCTGCTTGCTGCATACTTTTTTTGAATGAAATTTGTAAGAGTCCAATGTGTGTAGCAACAACATGGATGAACAGATAAGTATAAAGACTAGTAGATATTACAGGTTACGAGTCCAATGTATGTAGGTACCAAGTACCAACAACATCCTCTACATAATACCATCTATAGTGGACGCAGAACGATATGCAATCCATGCTGTGGGCGAATGGAGGCAAGCGGGGATGGAGCATGTACGTAATTTGGTGACAAAGTGAACCTATAGCGTTGCAGGATCATCGAAAGCGCGATCTTTACTTCGTTAGCAGCAAAGTTTAGGCCAATACAAGCCCGAGCCCCCAAACCAAATGGAATGTATGCAGCTGTGTTGTTGTTGGTAGCCTTAGCCACTCCCTCAGCGAACCTCTCCGGTTTGAACATATGGACATCTTCCCCCCATATTTCAGGGTTGTGGTGTAGAGCTATCGTTGGGACATTCACTTCCATATTAGCTGGAACAATGATGCCCCCTAATTTCACTTCCCTCGTGGCTCTTCTTTCGATGTGAACGACAGGACTGTATAGCCTTATTGATTCGTTGGTGATCATCGTCATCTGAAAGACTAATCAAACTTAGAAATTGAATTGACTTAAACAAAGGAGTTGTAAGACAAGAATGTACTTATCACAAGTTCCAAGAAGGATTATGACAAAGAAATTCTCAAAAGAGCTAAAAGGCTAAAACCCGAAAACAAAAGAGTATTACTTACCGTTGTTAGTTCTGCAAGCCCGTGAGCATTGGGATTGTTTTGGCCAAATACTTGAAGGACCTCTTCCCTTGCCTTGTCTTGCCAATTCGTGTGGAGGGCTAGGAGGAAAACAGTCCAGCCGAGCCAGACTAAGGTCGTTTCTTGTCCGGCAAGGTAGAAAGTTTTGCACTCGTCAACCATGTCGTCTATAGAAATTTTCTTGGTCTTGTCATCGCTATGATAAGCGCTCACAAGTAATCCGAGAAAATCACTACCATAATCATTTGCTTCGCCGGTTCTCACCCTCTCCTCCCTCTTCTTTATCATCTTAACGATCGAGTCTCGCATCCCTTGTTCAAGCCTCTCTACTTCAACATCATCCTTTGTCTTGACAAATTTCCTGACGTGGATCATACTCGTGTTTCATTAGCATCTCAGAGCATCTAATTTCAAAGTGAAAAGAAGGACAAGGATCTAAGCTTACCCAATTATAGGAATTCTAACACTGTAACCAGTTCTAATTATAACGTGGATCATCTTTGTCAACATGTCAAATATTCTTTCTCCTTCCGCGAAACTGCTGCCAAAAGCTGTCCTAGAGATCACTTCAGATGTCAAAAGCTTGAATTCTTGGAACACCTCAATCTCCTCTCCGACGCGGTCTCTCCATCTTCCCAGCATCATCTCCACACTTGCAACCATTTCCTCAGCCATACCCTTCAAGTTCTCTTTGTTGAAAGCATGGTGGGCTAGTTTCCTCTGTTTATGCCATTTTTCTCCTTGAGCTGTCACGAGTCCACCTCCTAAGAGCTTCTTCAGGTAACCCTCCACCTCGGGTTTTTGGAACACCCCGTCTCTGTTGTTGAGTATCACTTTAGCCAATTCAACATCCGTCACCACCAGCTGAGGTTTCGGACCGGCCCAAGTCAAGAAGTTTGGCCCTACACACCAACACCACTGAAGTTAATGAGTATAGTTGAAAGGGTAAAACCAGGAACTAATTATCGTCGAGTTGTACCGTTCAATAATTTGCTGTTGATTTATTAGTAGATCAAATTCGTACGGATGACTTCATGTATTTACTAAAAAATACATTTTCTGTTAGAAATGACGAAAACGTTAGAAAAAACTCCAAAAAATAACAAGTCAGTCTCACCATAAAGTCTGTTCCATGAGTAAAAGTGAGGCACGACTCTGGGGAATGTGTGGTGTGATAGCTCGGACGGAGTGGCCATCACTTGGCTTCTCATCCTTTCCATCTCTTTGGTGTTCCCATGGAGAAACCTGTAAGGAGGGCCTTTGATTCCTTGCCTTGCCATCATCTTCTGTATGCGATGTGGAGTGAACCATAGTCTGTTGAAGACCCTAATGAGGATCACGAGGAAGCCCAAGCAGATGGAAGTAATTAGAAGGGTTCCTAATCCTAGTACTGGTTTGGACATTTTGCCACACTTACTCAACTGTCTCTTAACTCTCTGCAATATAAAGCTCCTTCTAGTCAGATTAAGGCATTTTTGGTCCAACACGCCTCTAACAAAGTTGAAATCTTATGAATATGTGTCGCCTTATCAATGTCTCGGAATGTTCCATTGATCATGACAACTTGACGTAAGCATTAAGTCAAGAGCTTACAATAATTGATGCAACAATAGGTCAGTGCTTACGACAGTTGTGGATTGTCTTTGACATATGTAGTCAAAACAACTGTCGGTCAGGCTTAAGTTCAATGAATAAGAAACGTTGTTTCAATTAGAAGGCTCACATATGCTTCAGACTAGTCTCAACTCTCAACCTGACTTATTCACAACTTTCATTGTCCTTCTACATTTCGTTATCCCCATTGAAAAGTCAGCGGTTCCACGCTTCCAGCTATGGCGAATTGTGAGGAGCTGAACCCAAAAATGTTTCTATTAAGAGCATCTGGAAGAACACGAACAAGAATGGAGTTGAGTAAGGCGTTTCTATTGACTTTCCGTAAGGAATTTATGCCTCCACTATATTGGACATATCCTTCGGGATACAATACTGCTATATTATACTATAAAGCTTTCTATGTACAAAGGTGAGATTAAAGTTCTGAACAAAAAGTATTGATATATAGCAAATGATGTGGCAGTTACATAACTGTTAATGGATAATAAAATATTAATCCAAAAATGAAGAATCAGACACACATGCCTACGTGCCCCAAGTGTCCAAGTGCCATAGTCTTGATTAATATAATATTAATACCCATGACAAATCTATCAATAACTTGATCACTTGGCACATACTCAATTTAATTAGAGTATGGACATATTGCTATATAAACACTTAAGTTTGATCTATATTTTATCAATGTGGCACCCACCACATTTACACAAACTAAATGTTCCAACAGCATCCGCAACACTCACCGTCAGTATTGGCGGAAAACTGTTGGCGGTGAGTATTAAAATAATGTTTTTTTGCCTCACCGCCGAACGGAAACGCCAGCACCGTGCAATGAATGACTTTTTGACGGCGGGGAGCCGCTAGTAGTGTGATTAAAATATTCCAAAAATATAGGATTAAATTAAACTAAATTGCATAAAAATAGAAGGACTAGTGCAAGGTGACCGATCGAAATTTGAACTACGAAGCGAATTAAACTAAGTTAAGCGTTTCCAAATTTATTCCAAATGTGTTCGACGATGTCGTCCTTCAATTGATAATGCATGCGTTCATGTTGCATCCTCTGGGTGTTTCCAAGTATGATCTATGACGGGACGAAGCTTTTTCGCGCAAAATTTGGTTGACTTGGCCCACCCTCATCTGTTGGTTCAATGTAGCCATCATATGTATGACATTTTACCTCCACTATCATATTGTGCATGATAACACATGCATTCATCACCAAGCCAAGGTCTTGGGGCATCCACAAACGACTCGGTTGAATGATCATGTGAAACCGAGCTTGAAGTGCACCGAATGCTCGTTCCACATCCTTCTTTCACGCTTCTTGGAATTCAGCAAACTTCTTCTGTTTCGTTTGTTGAGCTAATTGAATTGTTTTCACAAAAACTGGTCATGAAGGGTAAATGCCATCAACAAGATAATACGGGAGTGTGCAATGGGTACCTTTTACAGTATATTGAACCGGTGGTTGCCAACTATTGATAACTTCCGCGAATAAACTAGACTGGTTGAGCACAATTAAGTCGTTGTTTGAACCCGCCATGCCGAACAACGAGTGCCAAATCCGTAGGTCACGGGTGGCAACCGCCTCTAGAACCACGGTTGATCGATTCCCGTGGTCCCTTCTTGAATGGGAGCCCTGCAGCGTTGTTGGGAAATTCTACCACTCCCAGTGCACACAGTCAAGACTGTCAAGCATTCTCAGGAATCCTCGCGCTTAATTAACCGCCAAAATGTAATCAATATAAGTCCGTGTTAGTTTACGCTGGTACGTAGGACCGAAGATTGTAATGATTCCCCTGTAAAATTTTCTCAAACATTGCAAAGCCGTGGTTTCACCTATCTTCAGGTACTCTTCCAATCCATCAAATGCCATTCCATAACATAACTGTCTAATTGCCGCAGTACATTTTTGATACGGAGATAAGGAATCTCTACCCACAGTGTCGAACCGTTGCGTGAAATACTTATCGTGATTCTCCAAATGCATGAAAAATTCAGAGGAACACACCCTTTGGAATTTTGAAGCGAGGATGGAAGTGCACCTCCTTGTACACATGGTTCGTGTTGAAGTAGTCACTCATTAAACGTTCGTTCCACGACCAAACTCTCAAACTCCTTCGCCGCCTCCCTTCTTCGCCGGTGACGGCCAAGGTCGTTGCCGGCGAAGCCTCCCTCCTTACACCTTTGTTTCTTTCCCTCCCTTCTTTCTCCGTTTTCTCACCCTTTCCTTCACTGTCTGTGTCATCTTCCTGGGTTTTGGTCGCGTTTCTTCGCCTTCCTCTTCAGATCTGACACCCTTAGGACTGAGTCTACACTCCTCGGTGTCGGATCTGACCTCCCCGTTGCATCCTCCCTCCGATCTGTTGGGTTTCGGGTGGTGTTGTGATGGGTAATGTCTGTTTCGTTTTCCTCTATTTCTTCTCTTGTTCTCGGTCAAGATTTGGTGTTCCGGGCTTCGTCAGAGCATTGTGGTCTCCTACGAAGGGTTTGGCCAGGTTTGGCTTTGGTTGGAAGCTTTGAGAGGGTTTAGGCTGGGGATTTTACTCGTTGCGCGCTGCTCTTTCGCCTTGTGTTTTGGTTTAGGTTCTCGGCCGCTTCAAGCTTCTGATGGTTCGAGAGATCTCCTCCTCTCAGGCATGGTTCCATCCCCATCTCCTCCTCGTTTTCTTCTTTTCGGAGATAACGGACTGGCTGCGTATTCGGTGTTGGCCGACGGCCTTAGTTCCTTTGTTGGGGGTTGTGGGCTTTAGGACTGGATCTGTTTACGGGTTTTATCCTTTTTTCTCGGTATCTTTTAGATATCGTCCCTCCTCTTCTAGGACTTCTCCTAGTGTTGGCTTGAGGACTGTTACCTCACTGGTAACGTTGGGCTGAGCGAATTGATGTCTCTCTCTGTTTGGTGGAACTCTTGTCCTATGTGGTCGGCGTGGGAGTGTTCAGAGGTGTGGTGATTGGTGGCCGGTCAGGCGTTGTATGTTGCGGCGTCTCTGGCCTGGTCTTAGTGGTGCTCGGAGGGGTAGCCGGTTGTACTACTGATTTCTTCATCGGTGATGTGCGACGAACAAGGTGCACTGCTCGAGGAACTCGCGGGATCTCTGCCCGAGGAGCACGTGGGGTTCGCTGCCCGAGGAGCACACGGCTTCTTCTGTCTCCGTGGGCTGGTTTTTGTTTGGTTTGGGCCCGTTTTTTCTTGTTTGGTTTAGGTCTTAGCATCTATCAGTGGTTTATTTTTACAGCCCTGAACTGTTCTATTTAGTACCCCTTGTTGGGACTAGGTTTATTGCTTTTAGTTTGGCTTTGTTGGCTTTGGTTTGTTTTGTTACTATCTTGTTGTTACACCCTTTGTTGTGAGTCTTGTTGTGATTAAGGTTAGATAAATCTGAGTACTAGACCCATTATTGTGGCATACCCATTGGGTTGCTGTTAGTGGTTTGAGCTGTCTGTATGGCAGGCTCCTGTTTGTAATATGTACTGAAGGGTTCGCCCTTAGCCTAGTTTTCGATCTCTTTGAAAACTTGGTTTTTTATAAAATAAAAAAACTTGCTGATAAAAAAAAAATTAAACGTTCGTTTGCGGCTTCCTGGTCACGTGCGATATAGTTTCGCTTACGTGGTTGAGATTAAACGTTCGTTTGCGGCTTCTCCTGGTCACGTTCGTTTCTAACGTGTCATCAAGGGTCCTCATATTTTTTCCTCTCTCGTTTCGCCAAAACCCAAGCCTTCTCAGACCCAGCATCCTCCCTTCTTCTCGCCCTCATCAGTGATGGCCACGGTCATGGACGTGGTTGTCGCCGGCGGTGGACTCGTCGGTTCCTGCTTTTCCCCTTTCCCCCCATCCTTCTTTCCTTTTCCTCGTCCTTGCTTTTGATAGTTCTTGTTCAGATCTAGGCTTTCCTGTTGTTGATTGGAGAGCTCGGAGTTCTAGCCCCGCCGTCGGCTTCCTCCTCCAGTGGTTTTGTCCTTACTTCATTGTGGCAATTCTTGCCGTCTTGTTCATTTTGACCGTGGGATACTTTTTACCCCTCCTGACGTAGATTGGTGCGGATCCGTTCATTTCGCCGACGTTTGGATATCGTGGTGGGCGTGACTGTCGTTCGTGGTGATTGTCGTCTCTGATCTTGGGGAACATCAAATGAACCCCTAAACCCTCATTTCCCTTACAAACTACATATGGACAATCTACATACAACTTCAAACCGAAAAAAACGTAGTTAGACACATAACATAGAAGAATATTATCAATGTGCGTGCCTAGGTCGTCCGGGTAGCTCAGGCGACATCTTCGTTTGGTTCTCAACATCGGCGATGTTTCGTTCTCGAGAGATATTTGTGAATGGAGACGTAGATAGGGGTGTTGAAGATCAAGTCGAATCGAACAAAATGGTCTGAACTGCATACGAAGAAGAAGAGAGGGTTTGAATGATATGAGATTCAATCAAAGGTGAGAGATACAGATTGTGTAAGGATCAGAACAAGATGGTGTCTCCGTCTGTGCTTTCCTTCTCCAAGTTCTGTTCAGTGTTGATCACAATGTATGGTGAGTATTGCCAAATAATTGTGACTAACATGTCTGAGGTGAAGGTTCCTTTGGCTCGTTTGAGGAAGAAGCCCCGTGATTTGCTAAAAAATAGAGCAGAGGGATTGTGTTCGACGTCGGCGTAAACCTTTTCCGGTTTCACAGCCGACAACGGTTAAGAAGGACTCTGTTTCGCTGTCGGTGAACGCTCATGCGAAAGAAACCTCTTTAGAAGCAATGTCTAAGGACAAGGAAGGTCATGTGTGTGTTAGCCCGAAGAAGAAAACGTCTGTAGTGAATGCTTGTGTTGAAGTCTGTCCACCCAATTTTATAAGTGACGCTGTAGTGAAATATGGTCGTTCAAGACCCACCAAATCATCGGGTTTACATTCTCCAATCTGATGAGGTATTCCTTTGCAACCTAACATTTGAAACCAAGGAAACTTGGGTTCGAAACACATTGGGAGTTTTTGGTGAAATTGTATCTGCATCGGTTCCACGTCGGCCAAATCGCAAAGGGTATTATTTTGGTTTTGTGCGATTCCGTTCACCGGAGGCGGCGGCTCAGGCCATTGCTAGCTTTCAAGGCTTTAAGTACAATGTATTTGTTTTGTTCGTTGCTTTTTCTTGGTGTCCCAAGGTGAAGCAAGTTTCAGGTGAGATCAAAAAACAGAGTACTGCGATCTCTGTTCGTCATCTGTCTGATCATTTTTTGTATGGCACGACGGGGTCGATCGGTTTCATGGATGCGGCGGAGTCCGACGATGGTTCTCAGCGCACCGTTGTTCAAATCGCATAATTGAAATTGAATTCAATTGTTGCATCTATTCTGGAGGCGAAGATCGTGGAGAAGGATCAGATCACATCTGTTGAACTGGTGAAGGATCCGATCGTTACGATGACGCGTGAGGATGTTTCACTTGTCGTGGATTTGGTTCCTATGCCTATCACGGATCACATGGAATATGTGAAGCAATAAAGTTCCAATATTGAAGCTTTGCGTGGTGAAGCTGTAGGTTGTAACAATGTATCATGATTTGTGCGTGGAGATTCAGTGACCACTTTTGGGTCAGTCTCTGATGTGCAAGTGGCTGGGCTAGGAGTTGGGTCTGTTTTGAGCCCAACCAATTCCACCCCACCTTCGGCTGGTCAGTTCGTAGTCGGTATCATAAATCAAGCCATTCAGGAAATTCGTGATTCGTTTCAGGCAACCATCGACCTAATTTAGGTTAAGGGTAGCCTGATGGCTATCCCGGGCGGGATTCGTGGTCTCTCGGAGAATAGTACTTGGAAGGAGGTCTTACTCAAACCGCCGAAACGGGAGAGTCGACCTCCAAAAAAATTATCGGATTTTTATACTATACAGTGTAAACCAAGGGGCCGTTCTTTGGATCGGGAAAGAATTGTTTGTCCCGTCGACGTTGGGAAACAGGTTGAGCAAGGTCGTACTGGTAAACCTCAAGTTGCAGCTTCTTCTCATGGGACCGACGCATGGACTAAAGTTCGTGCATGGACTAAGATTCGACTATTCGTCTCTAATTTCGGGAGGCGAGGAGTGGCGGGGTTACTATGTCTGGTTTTGTTACTTGTTTCATTTAGGAAAAAGCATGACCTTTTAGCTCTCCTTACTGAAGCTCCTTTGTAATCGTTGTTTTGGTCTATAACTTCTTGGACCCTTTCCTTCTTGGGAAGTCTTCTTTTTAATAAATTTTCGAGTTTATAAAAAGAAATGTGAAAGATTCAAAATGAGGGAACATGTTTTGTTTGGTGTAGTTGAAGTAAGGGTAAAAATATATTTTCGCGGCTAAAAACTTAAATATATAAGAAAAACAAATGGATAAAATTTGGGTGTAATTTGGATGTTTAATGAAGGGTATAAATATATTTTCCAGCAGGAAAAATATGGGCTACGAAATCAGAGGAGAAATCTATTGAGAACCACTCTTAACATAGGAACCATGAGAACCAATGCCACATTATCACCCAAATCCAACCCACATACACACCTATTTCATCCATTCTCACACAATTAAGGGCAAAATTGTAATCGCATGGTGCCATGTGGACAAGTGTTCATTTTTTTCTTCACCAATTCATTACTTTAATATTTCCCGTTTCGTTTGAACTCCGATTAACTTCAAACTTGCGCCAATATTTTTCTTTTTTCAAGGGCTTTAAATCAAGATCAATCATGAATATATTTTGAAGCACGAAAATAAAAATTTATATCAAGGTGATAAAAATAATGTTGAGCGTTGATAAATCTTCACTAATAAATGTTTTATATCGGAGTACCAAACTAGTGCTAAATGTTGATAAAAAAACATGTAATGAGCTGATAAGAAACAAATAATGAGGTGATAAAAATCATTTTCAATTTTGATAATAAGTGTGATACACTAGAGTTTAACGTTGATAAAAAAAACTTGTGATGGGGTGATAAAAAACACATAATTCAATGATAAATCTAGTGTTTAGTGTTGATAAAACTGGTGTTCATATAAAGCCCGTGACGAGATGATAAAAGTCATGATCAGTTTTGGAGAATGGGGTGATAAATCCATTGTAAAGTGTTGATAAAACAGGGTAAAGTGTTGATAAAAATTACCCATATATAATTTCTTTAAAAACGATCCCCGAAATAATTTTTTTTTCGTGCTTCAAAAAAACATGTGATGGGGGTGATAAAAACACACGTAATTTGAATGATAAACCTAGTATTAAGTGTTGATAAAACTAGTGTTCATAAAAAGCACGCGATGAGGTGATAAAATCATGATCAGTTTTGGAAAATGAGGTGATAAAACCAGTGTAAAGTGTTGATAAAACCAATGTAAAAGTGTTGATAAATCCAGAGCAACGTGTTGATAAAAATTACCCAGATTTTTTTTATAAAAAAATCAACCCCGAAATAATTTTTTTTTCGTGCTTCAAAAATATTCATGACTGATCTTGATTGAAAGCCCTTAAAAAAACAAAACTAATGGCGCAAGTTTGAAGCCAATCGGAGTTCAAACGAAGAGGGAAAAATTAAATTAATGAATTGGTTAAAAAAGTAATATGATAGTTTTACTAAAAAGTGCTGTTTTTTGCAGTCAACAAGTCAACTATTCAATTGCATCTCATCCATTCATTCTTAAAATGGATGACTTAGATTAGTTCTCGAGGTTCCTACGTTAAAACATGGTTCTCACCAGATTTCTCCTCACGAAATCATACGATAAAAAGAAAAGAAATATAGAAATATATTTTAGAAAATATACTTTCATAAAAGACTTTTGCTAATTGCCCCAATATAACGAGCTGAAAGTTTCCCTTAAAGAAAATTACATAATTAAAATATAGTAATCTACCGTTTTTTGCTGGAGGTTCTTCGATTCATGTTAATTTCCAACATATATGTCCAAAGGGAAATTGCACAAAAGTGAAGCCATAAAACAAATATAATTATTGAGGGATGGATAAGTGTACTCATATGACAAAATATAAACATCCGAAGACAATGATTAGCTGACTGGAAACACTACACACGTCTTTGCAAGAATAAGACCTGAATTGGGGGCTAACTTATTCTAATAATGTGCAAATTTGGTGGTTTGCACAAGATTACAGTTTATGCAGAATAATCTGCAACCCGTGTTGTGGACGAACGGTGAGAATCTGAACTGGGGAATGCACGTAATTGGCAGACAGAGTGAACTTATAGCGCTGCAGAATCATGGAGAGCGCAACCTTTGTTTCATTAGTTGCAAAGTTGAGGCCAACACAAGTGCGGGGACCCAAACCAAAAGGAAGAAACGCAGCTGAGTTATTGTTGGTAGCTTTAGCAAGCCCTTGGGCAAACCTCTCCGGTTTGAACAAGTGCGCATCTTCTCCCCATATCTCGGGGTTGTGATGAAGAGCCGCTATTGGAATGTTGATACCCATATCAGCCGGAACAATTACATCTCCCACTCTCACTTCCTTTCCAGCTTTTCTGATCATCGAGACGATAGGCCCATATAGCCTTAATGATTCATTGATGATCATCCCCATCTACAAACAACAAATCAACAAATCAACATTCATCAATACCCAAATCAATTTTAATTCACGCAACAAAACTATGTACAATCTATCATGTGTTCCTTACTGTTGATAATCTTGCAATGCCTTGAGAATCTGGGTTTTCTTGGCCAAATAATTCGAGGACTTCCTTCCTCGCCTTGTCCTGCCATTCCTGGTGAATGGCTAGAAGAAGAACAGTCCATGTCAGCAATCCCAACGTTGTTTCCTGTCCGGCTATATAGAATGTCTTGCACTCGTCCACCACATCGTCTAATGATATTTTCTTAGCTTTGTCATCACTGTGGTAAGCGTTTAGCAGTGATCCTAGAAAATCACTCCCATAGCCCTCTGTTTTGCCACTCTTCACTCTCTCCTTTCTTGTCCTTATCAACTTGATGATTGAGTCTCGCATTCCTCGTTCGAGTTTCTTCGATTCAATATCATCGCGTGTCTTAAAGATGTTTCTACACATGGATGTGAATAAAGGGTAAGAAGCTTTACCTTGTCTTAAGCACAACGAAATTGGGGAATAGGGCAAGGTAACTTACCCTATCACCGGAATTTTGATCCGTAGGGTTGTCCGTGAAGCAATAAGTCCCAACTTGGCCAACATATCAAATATGTGTTGTCCTTCCAAGTAACTGTTCCCAAAAGCCGTCCTGGAAATCACCTCTGATGTTAAGAGCCTGAATTCTTGGAACACTTCAATCCCCTTGCCTACATGACTTGTCCATCTTTTCAGCATCATCTCCACAACAGCGACCATATCCGGGGTCATACCCTTCAAAACCATAACAATACTCAATAATCCACCATATTTGCTAGCAATTAGTATATGTAGTAAATCTAGTACCCCCAAGCCGGAATAAAAGACTCACTCCGAAAAAATCAAACGGATCCGTGGAAAAGAACCGATGCGATTCAATCCACAACGGACACCGACAACCTTGATTTTTCCAACCCCCGATCCCAAGACTCAGTCGATAAATGCTAAATGTCTGATAAGCGAAAAATACCGGGACAAATAATAAAGTTGCAGGAAATAAACAGAGAACACCAATATTTTACGTGGTTCGGCAATGTGCCTACATCCACGGGACAACGACGAGCTCCTTGTATTATCCGAGAAACAAAACCGAGAATTACAAGCCCTAATTCCCTATTTCTCAATACAAAATAAAAGGTAATCCACAAAAGAAATCAAGTGTATTCTCTTGTTACCAAATAAAAGAGATCAAGAAATAACCTTTGGTGTCTTGTTAAAAATATCAAGAATCATGTGTGCTTCTAACTCCCTTCGTATTGGCTGCCACTTCAAAGAACAAATAAATGCTCTTGCAACTAACCCACGGTTCCAAATCAAAAGAGAAAGATAAGAAAGGGAGATTAATATGGTAACCACCATACACTCAACCAATGAGAGCTCTTGCTTTCTATTTCTCTTTCATACTCTTTTAATTCCAACCACCAACTACTGAGTAAGCTTCTTGATTCTACAGCAACACAACACCACACAAGAAACAAGAGAGAGATAAATATTCCCTTTTGATCCCGTGGCCCCCAACTTCATCTAGGAGAGACACCTTGCCTTGTTTTCTTGAAATCAATCCATCAAAAAACGCATCACAAGAGAAGAAGACCACACCTAGAGTTCTTGATCTCAAATCACTCTATTTCTTCTCTCTCTATCAAATGATGCCGTCGCACTCCTGTTCTTGTCCCTCTCTCTATGCAAGACCAAATGCCCCACTGTGCCCTACTGTTCCTATATACATCAACACAAATAAGGGGCTTAAATATTTGATAAGTGGGCTTTCGTTTTATGGGCCTAAAATAAGCTCATTTGGAGCCAATTTTTACAATCTCCACCTTGGCGACAAAACCAATAGAAGCTCCACCTGCTCGTCGTTCTCCACCGGGTCGTAAGACCTCACCCCGAAGGGTCCGCCACCGAGGGACATCAATATCGAGAAATATTGATCAAGTTGAGACAATGCTCTAACTTGATCACCGGAATCACCTTCGTCAACATATCAGCTGCATTTTCCTTGGTATCAACTTTTTCCAACAATACCAGTTTATCCTCAATGATATCTCTGATAAAATGAAACCTCACATATATGTGTTTGGTCCTAGAGTGAAATACCTGATTGTTTGCCAAATGGATGGCACTCTGACTATCACAAAGAATAGTGACATCCCTTTGAGCAACACCCAAATCTCGAACCAATCCTCGAAGCCATATAGCCTCTTTCACTGCCATGTACTCTGCTTCTGTTGTAGACAAAGCAACCACTGACTGCAGCATGGACCTCCAAGATATAGGACCCATTGCCAATGTAAAACAATAACCTGTAGTCGATCGGCGCTTGTCCATATCTCCAGCATAGTCTGAGTCAACATACCCCAATACAGCTAAAACTGACGATCTCTCATAAACCAAACCGACATCCAGTGTACCCCGAAGATACCTCAAAATCCACTTCACTGCTTGCCAATGTTGCTTCCCCGGGTTCGCCATGAACCGACTAACAACAATAACTGGATAAGCAATATCTGGACGCGTGCAAACCATGGCATACATAAGACTACCAACTGCACTCGCATAGGGAACCTTAGCCATATATTCCCTCTCATCCCTAGTGACAGGAGATAACATACTCGAGAGTTTAAAGTGAGCAGCTAAAGGAGTACTAACCGGTTTTGCTGAATCCATGTCAAAACGGCTCATAACCTTCTCCAAGTACTTTCGCTGTGACAATGTCAACCTGCCCAACTTCCTATCCCGAATAATCTCAATCCCAAGCATCTTCTTCACCGGACCAAGATCTTTCATCTCAAACTCAATGCTAAGTTGTGACTTCAGCTTATCAATTTCTACCATGCTCTTTGCAGCAATGAGCATATCATCAACATAGAGTAAAAGAAATACTAAAGATCCATCCTTGAGCTTCCTTGTAAATACACAAGGATCATACTCGCTCCTTACATACCCCTGCTTAATCATAAAAGTATCAAACCTCTTGTACCTCTGCCTCGAGGCTTGTTTCAACCCATACAATGATTTCTTCAGTTTGCATACTTTCCCTTCCTCACCAACAACAACATAACCATCGGGCTGCGACATATATATGTCCTCCTCCAAATCTCCATGCAAGAATGCAGTTTTAACATCAAGTTGTTCGAGCTCTAAATCAAACTGCGTAGCCAATGCTAATAGGACTCGGATACTAGTGTGCTTTACCACCGGAGAGAATACCTCATTATAGTCCACACCTTCTTGTTGTGCATATCCCTTAGCCACCAATCTTGCCTTGTACCTTATACCCGTACAATTATCCTTGGAACTTGGAATCCCGTCTTTTACTGTAAAGATCCACTTGCACCCAATCGACCTCTTTCCCTTAGGAAGTGTAACAAGTTCCCAAGTCTGATTTTTATAAAGAGATGACATATCCTCATCCATGGCGTCCTTCCACTCCTTTTTGTGATCATCACACAAAGCTTGCTTGTATGTGTTAGAAACATCATAATCAGTAACCGGGAAAGCACAAGCTACCCCATCCTCATAGCCGAATCTCCGAGGTGCACGTCTGACCCTAGGTTCTCTACCCGCTACCAAAGACGGTGTCTCAATCTGCTGAACCTGTTGTTGTGTAAGGGCCTCGTTTCCATCAATAGGAACATCATCATCAATAACAGTCTCATCAGGTACCATCTGTGAAGAACTACCTGCTTGAGAAATAGAACTAGGAGCTCCAAGCTCCACCTGATGATTATCTTCTTTGTCTTCATCATAGCTATCACCTCTCCAAATAGGAGAACCGTCCTTGCATCTCTCACACTTTGCCTGTAGCAAAGCCTCCTCATGGAATGTAACATCCCGGCTAATCACAAACTTCTGAGTTTCTGGGCACCATAACTTGTACCCCTTCACATTCTCAGGATAACCGAAAAATATAGCCTTCTTGGCCCTCACTCCAATCTTATCCTCTTTAACTTGATAGTAAGCCGGACAACCAAATGCTCTCAAGTTAGAATAATTAGAAGGATTATCGGACCATACCTCCATAGGAACCTTGGACTCAATAGCTGATGAAGGAGAGCGGTTAATCAAGTAGCACGCCGTATTTACTGCCTCAGCCCACCATATTCTGCCCAAACCTGCATTGGACAACATGCACCGTGCTCTCTCTAATAGGGTACGATTCATCCGCTCTGCTACCCCATTCTGTTGTGGTGTCTTTCTCACTGTCAAGTGTCTCTTGATGCCATGTTCTGCACAGAACTCCTTAAGGGGATCCTCGGTGTACTCACCGCCATTGTCAGATCTCAAAACCTTGATCACCCTACCTGTCTGCTTCTCAACCATAGCCCTCCACTTCTTGAAAATATCCCTGACTTCATCTTTATGCTTCATGGTATAGATCCATACTCTCCGGCTGAAGTCGTCTATAAAAGACACAAAATACCGGGACCCACCCTTCGATGCAACTCTCGAGGGTCCCCAAACATCACTGTGGATATAATCCACAATACCCGTGGTGTTGTGAATACCGTCACCAAAAGTGACCCTGTACTGCTTCCCATACACACAATGCTCACAGAAATCAAGCTTCTCCATCTTGTCACCGCCAAGCAAGCCACGCCTGCTCAAAGTTTTAAGTCCACCCTCACCTACATGCCCT
Organism: Erodium maritimum; assembly: GCA_963921825.1. Taxonomy (NCBI): domain Eukaryota; kingdom Viridiplantae; phylum Streptophyta; class Magnoliopsida; order Geraniales; family Geraniaceae; genus Erodium; species Erodium maritimum. Next base: position 126,319,107 of record OY997588.1, on the reverse strand, counting down.
AGACGCATGTGCCATAACTGTGTGCGGACCAAGCTCTTCTCATCAATAACCATGGAGACCATAGCTCCACCCTCAACAACATTACCCTGAAGAAAATAGAGATGAGCATGCCTAATTGCCGATAATAGCAACCTGTCACCATGATAAACGTTGCAATAGCCATTCTCACCAACATACCTGTAACCCTGAGCCTCAAGTACCCCAAGAGAAATCAACCCTCTAGCAAGATCCGGAATATGGCGTACCTCGGTTAGCTGTCTACATGACCCGTCTGCTAGCTGGAATCTGACTGTGCCAACACCTAACATCCTGCAGGGTCGAGAATCACCCATATACACTGAGCGACCCTCCACCTCACGATAGGTGGTGAACCAGTCCCGAACCGGACACAAGTGATAAGAAGCCCCTGTATCCAACAACCAACCATCATACAAATGATCACTAGAACCCGCTGTCAAGGCATGCGCTAGGTCACCATCGATATGAATATCCTCAATTATCTCCGATGCCTCAACCACATTTGCCACGCCTTTTCCTGTCTCTTGTTTGGTGCGGTTGTCTTTCATATCCGGACAATCCTTCTTGTAATGGCCTTTACGCTTACACTTGTAACATTCAACTTTAGACAAATCTCTACCCCTCGACTGAGATCGACTTCTTCTATTGTTGTTGTACTTCTTGTTTGAATTTCTCCCCCTTGAAACCGAGAGACCGTGTGCTAGAACGTCCTCGCTCACATCACTCTTCCTAGAAGCCTTTGCTAGTATAGATTGAACAATGTCACCATACACAAACTTCTCTTTGTTCATCATAGTCATCTGATCAACAAACGGCTCCCATTCCGGCAACAGAGAAATTAACAAGAATAAAGCTTTCTGACTATCTTCAAACTTAGCTCCCAAGCTAACACAATCCGAGTACAAGCACTCAAACTCAGTATTATGATCAGTCATAAGTTTACCTGACTGTAGCCTAAAAGTGAAGAGCTTCTTCTGCAGGTACATCACACTCATCTGATCATTTTGAAGATACATAGCCTGAAGCTTTTCCCAAATACCCTTGGCGGTCGTCTCATCTGCAAAATTGTAAGCCACATTCCGAGAAAGACACAAACGAATCGTACTACAAGCCTTCTGATCCATCTTGTTCCATCTAACCAGTTGATCACCCTCTGATGGTTTATTTCCCAACACATCAAACTGATCCAAACTAACCAGAATATCCTTACAATCCATCTGCCAAGCTTTAAAATTGTTCCGTCCATTAAAACGAAGAATATCGAACCCATGGACCTTCACATAACCCTCATCCCTAGATGTGGACGCTCTATCAGACATATTTGCAAACACAGCAATAACAACAATAACTAATCAACTAGCCAAATAACCAGGATGCTCTGACACTAGTAGCTCAACCGGGCTCTGATACCACTTGTAGTAAATCTAGTACCCCCAAGCCGGAATAAAAGACTCACTCCGAAAAAATCAAACGGATCCGTGGAAAAGAACCGATGCGATTCAATCCACAACGGACACCGACAACCTTGATTTTTCCAACCCCCGATCCCAAGACTCAGTCGATAAATGCTAAATGTCTGATAAGCGAAAAATACCGGGAAAAATAATAAAGTTGCAGGAAATAAACAGAGAACACCAATATTTTACGTGGTTCGGCAATGTGCCTACATCCACGGGACAACGACGAGCTCCTTGTATTATCCGAGAAACAAAACCGAGAATTACAAGCCCTAATTCCCTATTTCTCAATACAAAATAAAAGGCAATCCACAAAAGAAATCAAGTGTATTCTCTTGTTACCAAATAAAAGAGATCAAGAAATAACCTTTGGTGTCTTGCTAAAAATATCAAGAATCATGTGTGCTTCTAACTCCCTTGGTATTGACTGCCACTTCAAAGAACAAATAAATGCTCTTGCAACTAACCCACGGTTCCAAATCAAAAGAGAAAGATAAGAAAGGGAGATTAATATGGTAACCACCATACACTCAACCAATGAGAGCTCTTGCTTTCTATTTCTCTTTCATACTCTTTTAATTCCAACCACCAACTACTGAGTAAGCTTCTTGATTCTACAGCAACACAACACCAGTAGGGGGAGCTAAAAAGCCCAGTCTTTTGTTTATAAAAACACGAAAACAAAAAGCAAAAATACAAAAGTAACCTAGTCAAGCCTGGCCTCCCAAATAAAAGAGTTCAATTTGAATTTGACAACTGCCCATGTTGTGACGCAACAAGGCTTGAGCTCCAAGGTCTCAAGGGCTCCACCTAAACTAGTGACATGAATTCCTTACCATATCGGGCTCTTGTGCCACTTCTTACCCTCTCATGTCACCACCCCATCTCCCAATACACTCATGTTTTTGAAATGTAAACACACGTTCAATAAAAGAAGCGAGTCACATGTGATACGTACCAAATTACTGAAGTGTCTGTTTATGAAATTTATACTTGTTCGGTAATGTCCTCAAAGTCTCATCTTTTGGAATCTCGTTGTTAAAGGCTTGTCTTTGACTGACAGGCTTTCATAGTGTGTGGTTGTCACTTTCGGTGGTATGGTCGGTTGTGTCTTTATATCAGCAATTCTTTTTGAAACCTCGATAGAAAAGAGCGATCTGATCGTTAGTTGTCAAGGCGTTGTGTCGTCATGTACGGGAATTATTATCTCATTGGTCGTTTCTTCGGGTTCCCGTGAACGACCGATGGATACAATGCTCGTTTGGTTTGGTCTGTAAGGTTTGGTTGATTAATGAATCTTTATTTAAAAAAAAAGAGCAAAACTAAAAAAAAAGGGTAAATTACAAACACCTACCCCAAACTTGTAGCGTTTAACTGATATCTATTCTAAAGCTTTTTTTTAACTGATACCTACTCAGATGGGTTACAAACTAAAAGTATAACACTGAAATAGGTTAGTGCTTAGGTTAGGACAGTTTTGGTGTTTCTTTGGCACTTTGTACAAAAATGCCAATTAGACTTAAACTCTTTCGCTCCTCTTTCCAATGAAAAGTAGAATACTTATGATTCTGAAGCGTACATGGATGTTAATCCGCATTGGCGTCTCGGGTTCCAGCAAACAACCTTCCCCCTCTCTTCTTTTTTCTTCTTATTAAAGTGTGTTTTTTCACGAAAGATTTATTAATAATTAATAAACCTTAAAGACCAAACAAACCGCATCAAACAACATAAATATTGTATTCACTGGTCGTTCTCAAAAATATGAAACACGATCAGCGAGATGAATAACTTTCGAAACAGGCGACACAACGCTTAAAAAAAACAACAACTATCAAGTCGTTTTTTTATCGATTCTTCGAATAGATTCGTCGATAGAAATATCTGACCGGACACGCTACAAGAGGCAACAACCACACCTATCGAAGATCCTAGATTCTGATAGGGAGAACAACAAAATACAAATTACGCAAACAAAAATGACGAGTATGAACTACTCGCGGTTGGCCTCCGATGTTTGGAGCTGTGATTAGAGCGAGGAGGGTGTTGGGAAAATTTGGCTTTAATTGCCTTTTGGGAGAAGTCCCACGTTGACAACACACACTGTGTTGGTGTGTTAATAAAGGATCCTTTCCCTTTCCTGTTCAACATGCCACTGGGCCTATGTTGGTTGGGCCCGAACAGGCCTCGCGCGCACCGCCGCCGCTGTCCGGGTCGGGACGGACCGGGTGCGGCCTCAGGATCGGGTTCGGGTGGTGAATTAGGTTCTGAATATCGTGAATCAGTTCCCCACGTTTTGGTTGTTTGGATTTCAAATCAGGTGTTCTTTTACGCTTTTACCCTCGCGTTTTCCAGCTATAAAAGGAGGCTCTGGTTCTCTTTATTCTTTACGTTTTCATATCAGTTCCAGAGTCATATTATACACATTTCGTTACTCTCCAAAATCACTCACCACATCGAAATTCTATTCCTGTCATGTTGCTTCCACATCCGACAGAGCGAGTGGGCGCACTGCTGGGTAGAGTTAAGAGATCCTTGGGGAGTATTCCCGCCTGTCACGCGGGTGACCCGGGTTCGATCCCTGGCAACGACGCCATTAACTTGACGCCCTGCGGTTTTAGCACAGAAAAGCACACGGCAAGCATACCGGTCGTCAAGTAGTATTTCGGGATTTTTAGTTCCGAGTTATCGAACCCAAAGGAGCACGAGTCAAGCACGTTCTATCTCAAAGTCGTTGTCAAGCTATTTCGATTAAATGATGGTTTTGTTTTAAAGCATGAAAAGTAAACAGTAAGCGAAATGACACTGAACAAGTACTCACAAAGCTTAGAAGAGTTTTAATTCAGAGAAAAAGTAATCTAAGGTTGTGGGTTCATAGAGACCGTTTCCAATGCATTTAAATGGCGATGAACATTGTGAAGTTGTCTGATTTTAGGGGCAACGAATCATCTCTCAAACTAGTCCTAACTCCTTATGTTGTTTCAGACCCTAATGGAATCTAACCACCCAGCTCTCACGAATCAAGATGTAGGGAGACCCAAAGCATTACGTTCTTTGATAATATCTAACTTTCGGTTTGAATCCTATGGTTATTGCAATCGTGTTAACCTAGCTATCACTAGTCTAGATTTAAACCCAATTTGTATAAGACTTCTGACCTAATTGCAACCCACCTCTCACGAGTATTAGATTGCAATTCCCACCTTCTATCAGGCCTACTTGGGAGATAGAGCATTAAGCTTAAATCAAATACAAACCCTAAATCAAATCATTCAACACAATACCCACTCATACATTCAACACATTGGAACTTAAATCTCTACTCCCCCATAACCCTAGATTATGGGGTTTTAGTTACTCATGAACAAGGAAGAAGAAGATGTCATTGATGAACATAAGCAAAGCTTCATAATTGAATAAAGTGGAGAAATACAATACCCAATATTGATTACAATGATGTTCTTCCAAGTAGAAATCATCTCCCTAGCTTGCTCTCAACTCTCCTCTCTTCTTAGCTCTCAAAAATACAAGTTAGATCTATTGGGAGGCTGATTTTAGGGTTAAAAAGGGTAAAACTCGAGTCTGAAACGAATTTTGGAAACAGGCATGCGCGCGCGTCACGGCCAACGTCACGGATCCGTAACGGGTCGGGGAGTTTTGGCGAGATTTTTCCTTCGTCACGGCTCCGTGACCCTACCCGTGACGGGTTCTGGCACGGATCCATGATGGTCTCGCTTTGTTCCACCATCTTGACTGCTGCTTTCGAATTTCTTCCCTTTTTATGTGTTTTCGCTCGTATTCCATGTTATACCCTGTGAAACATGAAAAACGCTAGAAACGAGCAAAACATAAGATAATAAGATAATAATGGGCTAAAATCAACAATAAAATCCTTCTAAATGTGGCATTTTTAATGCTAAGATGCGTCCGCATCAGTAGAGTTGAGAGATCCTTGGGGAGCAACCGCTGCTGATCGCCACCTCGGTCACACCGGAATTTTTGCTTCAAAGTTAGTGGACCTCCAGACCTGATTGGGACAGTGCTTGTGAGAAGCACTTGATGAGCTACCTACGTGTGTGTGATGGTGGGCCTCCATCTATGAAAGACTTGGGGCAAATTCTTCCTAGAGCACTCATTAAAACCAAGGTATACGCAGGGCCTTTAATAGCGTTGTTGATAGTTTCACGGATTCAATGGGATCTGAAGTATGGTATGTGTTGTGTGACGTATCAACCGAAGTTAAGTAAGTTCAAGATTTTATTCACTTACTTTAAGTAAGTTGTTATCCACCTCACTATGCATCAATTCAAATCGAAAGATATTGATGTTCAAGTACCACACCTTCCAGTAACCGAACTTTTGTGGTGTTTTCCCTTCTATTTGAAACATTTTTGTTTTTCGGCGTTTATCGCCAAGTTTGTAGGGGATTGTTGTAAAACCCCACTTTTACAAAGGGATAATTTTGTGAAATCAGAAATGTGGGGGTAGAACTCTGCAACAGGTATTATTTGAAGAGAAAATTTCAAAAAAAAAGAAAGGAAAAAGAAGGAGAGAACAGATAGGGCCAGCCGGCCAGGCCCGATCGATGTCAGACCAAGCCAAAGCCGGCCCGGGCCCGGGCCCGTCTTAGTTCTCTAACCCTAGTGCGTGATGCATCTTCCCCATTTTGGAGCATGAAAACCGAGACGAACCATCCCGCCTCCCTCGCGTTCTCACCTCTCGCGATGCATCTCGAACCTACGCCGACGCCCATCGTCTCCGGCCACCTTCACCGAGCGTCCCCACCCTGTCCTTCTCTTCCTTCTACTCCACCTTCCTTCCCTTCAAATCCAACCGATCCCCACAAATCCCACGGCCTCTCAGACCCTCCTCCCTCACCTCGCTCACCTCCCTCTCACAACAAATCGAGGCCGGCGACCCTCGAGCATTCCCGGTTTCGATCTGGACCGCACCAGCACCGGAGCAACGCCGGAGCTCCGGATCCCTTTTTCCTCACCTATTCGCGAACTCGCCGCCGCCATCTGTCGCAGGAGAACCAGAAGAGTCGCGCACGACCTCTCACCGGCCAGAACTTCTCTCGACGAACCCAACCCCTAACCGGAGAGTTTAACACAGATCCAGGGTAAGATCCGACTCCCAGCCACCGTCTCCTCCCCCCTGAGCTCGCCGTCGCCGCCACCGGAGTCGAACCGCCGCTGCCATCGCTTCAGACCAACCCTAGCTGCGCCTCAGGCACGGGCTTGGGCCCAGTATACCTCGTGGGCCAGGCCAGGCTTGACAGTGGATCTGGATCTGGATCCGGGTCGGGCCGGGTCGGATCCGGGTCAACCCAGCTTTAAATAAAATTATTATTTTTCAAAATTAGATTTAATTAATTGGTTTAATTAATTCAAGTGAGATTTTAAAGGACAAACTTGGTTACTTAAGTGGACCTTTGGACTCTTATCAGTATTGATTAGAACGTTTTATTTGTCAATTTAGACGGGACTTCGCCCGAGAGCAAGGGCTTGGAACCGAGCTAGAAGGACGAAGACCACTCCGGGACCCGTGTGAAGAACGGAGGAAAGGCCACTCGAGTTTTCATCAGAGTATTATTAGAGGAAGACCGCAAGGTATGGAAAGTCTTAATTTCTTAATTAACGCTTAGTATGCATGTTGGGATAATAAAATCGGAAAGGTCCTAGAATGGCATATAGGATGCGAATAACTAGAATAATCGTCTTTCAATTATTAATAACCGGAATGTCTAGAATGCATGCTTAGGACGAGAATAACTAGTGTAACTCGCTTTCAATACTTGGGATTTGATTTACTGGTAGAGAGGCTATGTTGAGCTCTCGGATTAGTTGTGTGTTAGGTTCACATGCTTGGTTGCTAGTTATTAGGATAATCAAGAGTCTAATGAAACTAGATCGAATGTGTGCTTGAATGTTGAAGGATTAACTTGAATGCTTGATTAATTGGTTGATTGATTGAGTGGTGATTAATTGTGGTTTGAATGGATGATCGAGTATGACTGGTTGTGCCAAGGGGTATAATCAGGTGATCGATGTACCAATGGTTCGTGACAGGTAAGTATACGGTAAGTGTGGAATGGTATTGGATGTCTTCGCTGTGATGAAAGTGTGTTTCGATGAGTGTTGATTGATGGATGAATGTTTATTGTAAAACCCAGTTTGGTTTAAAAAGGGTATTAAAGTGCAAACTGGTACTTGGGGCTTGTTTTTGCATCAAGTTTGGTTTTTTTTGAAAAAAAGGGGAGAAGGCTGATTCTGGGCTGGGCAGGGCTGTAGACGCGAGTTGGGCCCGAGCCAAGCAAGCCCACGCCGTTTGTGCGCAGGCCCGGTTGGCCCAAGCCCAACGCACAAAGGAACCCTAGCCTTAAAAGGGCACTCGACCCTCTTCAGCCTCAGAACCCCGCACGCCTCCCGAGACGAGACCTCATCTCTCTCCCGTCGAACCGAAACCCTCCGCCGCCGCCGCTCTTCCTCTCCTTCTCCGGCCACCACCACTTCTTCTCCGAGCTCACACCCACCTCTCTCTTCTTCTCCTCCGTCTTCTTCTACCCGTTGTGCCAGAAACCCAGACACCCTCACCCGTCTTCTCCCTCTTCGATTCGACGCTGCCGCCGATGAGGACGAGCTCCACCGTGCCTAATTTAGGCAAAGCTTCAAACGGTGAGTCGCTTCTCACCGGTTCCACCCCTGTTCCCCTTCTTCTCGCGTCGATTCGAAGGGCGTCAGGCTCATTTGGGGTCAGAGCTGGTCGGCAGCGTCGCCGGAACTCTCCGAGTTCCAGATCCGCGATTCACATCGTCGGCGAGCCTTTGGCCGTCAGATCAGGCCGGGAGGGTTCAGACCTCGCCCCAATCCTCGTTCCCATTGAGTCCTAGACCTTTGTCAACCCAACAAACGCCAGAGCCCGCCATCGAAACCCTGACGCCACCGCCGCCGGAGTCGCCGGAAACCTAACCTCAGCCAACGTCGTCTTCAGCTCAGACTGGACGAAGACGAGACCTTGGGCTCGGGCTCGGAGCTCAGCTGGGCCTCGGCCTAGACTGGATTTGGGCCTTGGGCTCGTATCAGGTCTGGGCCACGGCCCGGAATGACTCTGGACTTCGGGTCCGGACTCGGGCCTGACTCCGGGACTGGATCGGATACGGACCGTTTGGACAGACTCGTGTAGTTAAATTTAAAACTGATTTAAACGACACTTGGGACTAAGTCGGACTTCTACTGGATTAATGGGTGTAATCTAAGGAAATGAAGAACTGTTAAATTAAAGAACTGGGTAATCTGGACCCGATCTGATTTTGGATCGTTTGTGTGTAAACCCAGATTCGTAGCGGGACTTCGCCGAGGTGACGAGGCGAGCCGGACAGCTGTTGATAGGAGTATGTGTTCGTAGGAAGACCGCAAGGTAGGGAAAGTATTAATTACTTAATTACCGCTTAGAATGCATGATTAGAATAATAAAATCGGAAAGGTCCTAGAATTGCCTATAGGATGCGAATAACTAGAATAATCGTATTTCAATTACTAATAAATGGATGAGTCTAGTATGCATGCTTAGGACGATGACAATTAGTGACGTGTGCTTTCAATACTTGGGAACTTGATTTACTGGTAGAGAGGCTGTGAAGAGCTCTCGGATTAGTTGTGTGCTAGGTTCACATGCTTGATTGATAGTGTCGGGTTAACTTAAGAGTCTAATGAAACTAGATTAGCGTCTCTTATTGAATGTCTATTTATTCGTTCACATGCTGTTTGTGTGGTTGAATGCTTATTTAATTGATTGAGTGTTTATGTTGCTATAATTATTGGTTGAACGGATGATCGAGTATGACTGATTGTGCCAAAGGGGTACAAGGTGATCGATGTACCGATGGTTGGTGACAGGTAAGTGTACGGTAAGTATGAAATGGTATTGGTTGTCTTGATTGTGATGAAAGAGTGTTCCGACGTGTGTTACTTGATGGATGAATGAAATACTTGTTCCTTTACTCTTATTCTTGAAATGTATGTTCGTTTATTGGTTCGTTTGTTTGTTACTTGGTTTGGAACTACACCGGGAGGGGGGGGGGGGGGGTAATCTGGTGCCGATGAGGTGGTTGGAGTTGGACAGATACAGTGAGTTATTGACTGAGTTTTAGAGCCTGAGGGTATTGGTTACTGGATATTATGAGAGTTGAGTATTGGCAGATCCTGCGGGATATTAATTGGGTATTGGACCCTGCGGGGCATTGATTATTGGGCCTGCGGGCAATTGGTTATTGGACCCTGCGGGGCATTGATTATTTGGCATGCGGGCAATTGGACAGTTTACCCTGCGGGGAAAGGATTACCTATGGTTTCACCCCAAGGAACTGCATCCTAGTGGGTGCACTACTTGGTCCCCTATGACATATGGTCCTTAGGTGGCATTTCCGAATTGGTTTCGGTGCCTCGGTACATGTACCTCCTCTGGACCGAGGGAAAATCTGACGTGATGAGGATACTCTGGTGGATCGGGTTATGGGAACGGAGGTGATCCTAGAATCTATCCACGAATCAGAGGCTTGAGAAAGCAAGTGGTTGGCAAGATACTGATATTTCCCAGTTTGCTATTATTCGTCCTTTAAAACATTTATTATAAATTTATTTATGTCATTGTTACTTGGATACTATTACGTTGTTGTAATTATTTCTGATTCTTTATCACTTCCTTATTTATTATATTGTTCTGTTGTTCAGGTTACATTCGTAGACAATTTATCTTTAATTTAAGGGTTGAGTTATTAAGGTTTTTCCTACTGAGCGTCAGCTCATCCCCTTTGGTTTCTAACTGTTTACAGGAGTACCGGATGTCTAGGGAAGTCGAAGCTAGGGAGCTTTGGGACTCTTCGGGTTTTCACTAGAGTTATGTTGGTCTCTTGCGTTGGACATACTTTATTTGACTATTTATGTTGAGCTGTGACTCACGTTGTTTTAAACCATTTACTGTTATGTCGTTTTTAACGGAGTTTGTATGAGATTTTTGGAACTTTTATCTATCGTTTATGTTTCCTAAGTATTTCAACTCATGTCACGTCTCGATTCCGGTCAAAACCGGATTTGGGGCGTGACATTTATGCTTGTTCCCTTTATTCTTATTCTTGAAATGTATGTTTGGTTGTTTGGTTGGTTCGGTACTACACCAGGGGGGGGGGTAATCCGGTGCCGTTGTGGTGGTTGGAGTTTGACAGAGGCAGTGGTTATTGAGTGGACATTTGGTGAGATATTGGTTGAGCATTGGAGCCTGAGGGCATTGATTACTGGATATTACGAGTATTGATTATTGGCAGATCCTGCAGGATATTTATTGGTTATTGACAGATCCTGCGGGATATCGATTGGATTACTTCTTAAGAGATGGTTACTGAGGATTCACCCAAGGGCGTGCGTCCCAGTGGAGCACTACCTTGGTTCCCTATGACATATGGTCCTTTGGAGGCATTTCTGGGAATCCCGATGATAAGCGCCCATTTGGGATTGTTTCCGGTGCCCCAACGCATGTGCCTCCTCTGGACCGAGGGAAAATCTGATATGATATGGATACTCTGGTGGGTGGGAATATGGGAACCGAGGTGATCTCAGAATCTATCCATGGATCGGAGGCTTGAGAAAGCAAGTGGTTGGCAAGATATTGATTACTCCCATTTTTACTCTTATTGATTCGTTAAAGTATTTATTATGAACTTCTTTTAAGTTACTGTTATCTTGGAAAAAGCGATACTATTTCATTATTCGGATTCTATAACAGTTCATTGATTTATAGAATTTACTCGTTCCCGTTGTGTCGATTTTCTATGTTAGTATAACGTTCTCTGTTTATTCTCTGAGAGCTTATCGTTATCCTCGAGAATGCGTTATTGTTGTCGTTTCTTCTTATTCGTTTATTATACCATTTGGTCTAAGGGTTTTAAATACTTTTGGTGACATCGATTTAAAGCAGCTTTAATATTAAATTCGGAGACTAAAGTTATTTACGATTTTCCCTACTAGGCGTGACACTCATCCCTATTTGTTTATTTATTGTGTGTACAGGTGTGCTTGGGATCTGGGAAATTCGAGGCTCGGGGGCTTCCGGATGTCTTGAGAGTTGTATTAGAGATGTGTTGGTCCACATTGTTGAACTTTATTTACCTTTTGTCACTTATCAAGTTTTGACACTATATTTGAAGTTTAGATTGAATTATTGCGGAATACTTTGGACTCGTTCTCAGCTTTAAAAGAATTTATTTCAATTGTACTACTTTTACCTCGTTTGTTTCAGGTCACGTCTCGAGTCTGGCCAAAACCGGATTTGGGGCGTGACAATTGTTGTGGAAATTTGGCTTTAATTGCCTTGCCTGTTTTGGTGTATTAATAAAGGATCATTTCCCTATCCTATTCAACATGCCACTGGGCCTATGCTGGTTGGGCCGGAACGAGCCTGGTGCGTACCGCCGCCGCCGTCCTTCCAGGATGGGCTTGGGATCGAGTTTGGGTTCGGGTGGAGCCCCTACGGTGCGGGCAAAACTATATTTTGGACAAAATACTTTTGAATTTTTCAGTTGGTGACTTATTCAAATATTTTCAAAAATACTTGAACGAGACGTAACGTCGTTGTCAAAGACGTTCCGAATATCGTGAATCAATTCCCCACGTTTTGGTTGTTTGGATTTCAAATCAGGTGTTCTTTTACGCTTTTACCCTCGCGTTTTCCAGCTATAAAAGGAGGGTATGGTTCTCTTTATTCTTTACGTTTTCATATCAGTTCCAGAGCCATATTATAACATTTCATTACTCTCCAAAATCACTCACCACACCGAAGTTTTGTTCATGTCATGCTGCTTCCACATCCGGTAGAGCGTGTGGGCGCGCTGCTGGGTAGAGTTGAGAGATCCTTGGGAAGAAACCGCTGGTGATCGCCACCTCGGTCACGCCGGAATTTTTGCTTCAAAGTCAGTGGACCTCCGTGCCACGCCTCAGCTATTCCTCTTCGTTCTGCACGTCACGCCGGTTGGTGTCCCGTTTTATGTTTTCGATTGCGTGCATAAACTGTTCTCTGGTTTTGTTCTGAAATTCACTTTCCAGTTTACGAATATTAATTCCAGCAGAGGGAAGCGCGGGCATGTGCAGATGTGGTCCTCTTGGGGATGGTTTACGGATCTGGCTGGATAAACACGATATGAAAGAGCACGACTGAATGGCTCGGATTGCGGTGTTTCAACGGAAGCTGAGAGCAAATCTGACCGTCTGGCAAGAGGAGGAGTGTGGTGGAGAAGCATGACCGGAGGAGCTCGAGTCATCGTTAGTGGGGGGTTGCCGGAGCAGCCGAGCTGGCGGAGCTCAAATCCACGACCACGTTAGCAGCAAATTTAGTAGTACTCGCCGGAGCTAAAGATGATGAAGCTCGTCGGAGGCGCCGATAGGGAGATCCAAAAGGACCGCGAGCAGCGCTCGCGGTGGGGTCATGACAGCAACAGTGTTGTTCGGATCTTGGGTTTGAGCTGAAGGAGGGGAGGCGAAGTCGGTAGATCCATTACTAGAAGACTGACATGGACAATGGATATGGCCAGCGTGACGATGGGCGTGGAGCTTTGGGCGGAGGACGGCGATGTCGAAGGAAAACAGATGACCGACGATGACGGAGGATGGCGGCCAGAAGAGAGCGGACGGGTGGATGCAGCTTGGAAAGCGTGAAGGAGAAGGAAGGCCAACGGACCCTGATTGCAGCGACGAGCCTTAAAACACCGACGGGAACCCTGCTAGCACGAGAGGGAAGATGAGGGGAAGAGCCAAACTCCCCGACAACACGATCTGAATGAAAAAAGTAGAAAGCAAAAGAGGTAATGGGTGAAGGAGGGTGTTGGAAGAATAAGGATGAGCATTTGAAATTTCCATCTACCGATATAAGTGCTTAAACTAGATTACGTTTTCACTTTTAATACAATATCAAAATTTAATTGGACATATGATGTGTTTGTGTCAAATAGTTGTACTTCATATGATGTATGTTTCAACAGAAACAATCCAGTCCAATACAAGAAGACACACCAACTTTTGGAACCTAACCGTACAAAACTTTACTTAAGAGTACATGAAGGAAAGTGACATGAAGTACTGAAATTAAATTATTACTTCAACTGTGCTTAAATTAGACCAAACAATACATTACTTAAACAAATCAAATTAAACACTGCATACTATAAAGATATACATATCTGCAAAATTGTAGTTTTGCCGTAAAAAAAACATAAACTAAGTCAGCTAAAATAATAGGTTAGATAACTAAGCAATTGATCTAATTTGGCGATGTGAACCTTGAGACTCACCCGTCGTTTCTATTAGGGGTGAGCATCAGTCGATAACCGTCCCTTCGAGCTGTTTTCGATAATCAAACCAGCACTCTTGGTTTTCTAAAATACTCCACCATACCTGGCCCCAACACCGGCAAATAAGATGATAACCGACAAAAAAAACCGCGGTCAATATCGTGTATTAACCAACCAACCAATTGTTTTGGGCCTGCGTTTGGGCTTAAATTTCGGGCCTACAATTGTTTGAGTCCATATTTTTTCTTTCACTAGCCAAATTTGAGCAGTTTTGATAAATTGTTTTATTATTGAAGTTATATTTTTTTACTAAAAAGTGTAGTTTTCATTAATCGAGATATGCAACTAGAAGTAAATACATCAGAGACTCTCTGACCACGAAGAAGACATAGAACAATTAAGTTCGCGATTCTTTTCATAACATAACCGTTCTTGACGGTATTGGAGGCGCCACTAAGGATAACAAAGACATAACCTAGAACCCGAATAAAAAGTACGAAAGACTGACGAACACTGCTCAAGGTAGGACCTGTTAACCATTGGGTCCCCCGAAGGTGACACTTTTCTTCTGATGTAAAACCGAACCTGTGGTCGTCAATGGTGATGGAAGGACATGCTTGTCTCAGGGATCCCTTCCCGTGAATCCGGGATTTCTCTCGGTAAAAGTCCTTAACTCACTGGGGAAAAGCCCTAAATCGTCGCTCATTGATCATTTATGTTGCAAAAAAATAATATAATAGAGAAAGTAAATGAGAACCAATCTATCAGAGACCGAGGAGGAGGCCTCGGCGGAGGCCAAAAGGGCGGAGATGCCGACACCGACTTTAGATGCAGCAAGTGCTGAGCAGGGGACGACGGTCCTGGTGGCTTCCCTTTAAGACCTACGAAGGGGATCGGGATAGTTGGGGCGATGCTCGAGGTTGGGAGGGTGATGATAAGGATGCAGGCATATGAATATGGAGAGAAGGACCGGACTTTGGTCGGGAGAGACGGCGACGCAGTACCTTTGCTATGGGTTCGGAAACCCTAGTAGAGAGTTTCATGGGATTTTTCAGACTTTTTTATTATTGAAGTTACTTTGTGTTTCAGATTCTGATTTTGTTAATAATAAATTTTTGGTATTTCCAGATGATCTATGTAATATCATAACGTACACAACTGAATAACACTTATTCTTAGAAATAACTTCTCTCGCTTAGACCCTATTGAGATCTTCTTTTTGAGGAAACCCTAATCCTAAATATCTATGGAACTACTTGTGCTTGTCATCGTCGTCGACAAGCTCACCACACTTCTTCCCACCTCTTCTTCCCCCACCATCCTCTGCGACATAGCCGAACCCCACTCGACGACGATAGTCTCATTCTCTCTAGGCTCCTCTAAGCTGCTGGCAAACCCACGGAGAGGTTTCCCGGTGAAGATTTCACTGATTGCTTCCGCCGCAAGAAACCCCCTCAACGACTCCTAGTTCCGACTTCGTATGAGCTCCGATTGATCTCGCTATTTTTATCTTTTTCGTTATTTTGCTCGCTCCGACTTCGTTTGAGCTCCGATTGATCTCGTTCTTGTGTGAATAATTTTCTTTTCTCAACACCTACAAAACAAGACCAATGATATATTTTAAGGAGTGAACAAAATTGACCCTCTTGACCTGCATAACACACCCAAAATACGTCGGTTTCCACTCGAACTACCGAATACAATGAGAGAATCAATTATTCACACTAAACCTAAATATATGATAAGAAACGAGACTAAAGTTCTGTATATCTCGATGAATTATGACACTTTAGATGCTTAAACTGCACCCATATCACTAACCACTATGGATGCTCGTTCACCACGATCTCCGAAACCTTTCATTGTGTAAGAACCGCCCCCGGTCGATCCCAATCAAACAGGGAAAATTTGGGGAAAGTTTACTTTCTGCCGGAAAAGTCAGCCGATGACTCCGGGAGTCATTCAAGACCTTTCTGGGTCCCAAAAAGCTTAGTCGTCGTTACGGTTAGCATAGTTGGGTCGCTTCCTTTCAAATGACTACTTTTCCGAAAAAGTCAAACCGAGGTCAAACTAGGTCAAATTAGGAGTATTAAAGAATTAATTTAATTTGGGCTGAGATATTTTGGGTAGAAATGGACCCCACATGCACACTTGTCCATGATAGCGTGGAGGGGAAGAAAAATGTGAGAAAAGACCAATTGGTCCCCACTTGTGGACAAAAGGGAGAGAGACGGACTAAAGGACGAAAGGGACATTTCCACCTTGAGGATAAGGACACATGAGGACAACTTTTCAGCATATTTGCTCCTTGTTGGTCGAAATTCACTAGCTAGGAAGAGAGAGAATGGAGCTCCATTGAAGAAGAAGAAGAAGAAGAAGAAGAAGAAGAAGAAGAAGAAGAAGAAGAAGAAGAAGAAGAAGAAGATGAAGAAGAAGAAGAAGAAGAAGAAGAAGAAGAAGAAGAAGAAGAAGAAGAAGAAGAAAGTGAAGAAAAAGGAACTTATTTGGGTGATTTCCAACACTAATCTTCTCCAAAATATAATTAAAGTGAAGAAAAAGGAACTCATTTGGGTGATTTCCAACACTAATCTTCTCCCAAATATAATTTTCCTCTTCCTTTCTCCATTCCTAAGGTAAATCTTCAAACCAAATTCATTTTTATGAAGTTTGGGTTTATGGGTTTTCTAGAAAAGGCTTGGAACTAGTTGGGATTGATGAGTTTTGCAGTCTTGTTGATTTATTGGTGATTTATGAAGAGAAAGTAGTGTTTAATGATAGAAATCCACTAAGTTTTGGTGTTTTTGATGAAAGCCACCTTGGGTCTTGAAACTTTGGAGTGTTTAAGGTGGTTTTTGAAGGTTTTGAACTTAGTAATGATGTTATGGAGAACCTAGAACTAGTTAGGAGCTTGTTGGAGAAATTAAGTATTTTTTCGGCGACCGGAGACTCGCCGGAGCTCCGTCCGGTCGCCGGAATCCGGAGGAGGGGATGACCGGCCATGGTCGGCCAGCCTTAGAACCGGGACCGGCCATGGTCGGCCACCCATGGACGGTGACCGGCCGGTCCGGTTTGGCCACACACGACCATGTGTGGCCGTTGGGCCCATATGGCCGGGTTTTGGTGGTTTCGTAAATGGGACGGTCGTTGTTGAACCCCGGGACGATGTTTTCACACCCGGAACGAATTATGGATGTGATTCACGAAACTTCGGGGACAACGTTTAGAAACTTTAAATGCAAGTTTAGAATGCTCGGACCTCGGAATTTAATTCCGTCAAGTGAGTTGGAACAAGTAAATTAATTATGGTTGATAGACGCGAATAGGGAAACTTTCGGAGTCCCGAGGGACGTTTTTCCGATTCCGGGCAAAATGGGCATTCGGGGCCCATTTTGATAAGTCGAGCAATTGGGATTAGTTTGGGTACTTCCCTCTTTAATCCCCACTTGAATTAGCATTAATTCGTGAATTGCTTGTAATCTTAGACTTTGGACCCGAGCTTGACGGAGGAGGAGACTTTGGACCTCGTGAAGTGATAAGGAGGAAGCTAGCCAGGTCGTCCGCTGCGGGATCGGATTGCATTTGAGGTAGGGAAAGTAGCGAATACCGTTTTAATTACAGAAAGTTACTAGTATGCATATAGGTTGCGAGTACTTGATTAAATTGTTAGAATTGCATGTTAGGATGTGAGGAACGAGTGAAATGAGGGATAGCTTACGAGCCATGTCGAGCCGTAAGTTTGGAAATTGTTGTGCTGTAGAAATGCATGTTGTCACGCCCCAAATTCGGCTTTGACCGGACTCGAGACATGACCGGAATTAAAGGTAGAAAAGCGATAAACAACTACTAAAACCTTTATAATAACAAGATAAACTCTCTCAAACCAACAACTATAAAATAGTTCTTAAACTTCCAATGAGTCACAGCTCACCATAAATAGTCAAATAAATAATGTTTAAAACACATGACCAACATAGCTCTAAGATAAACCCCAAAATGTCCAAAAGCTCCCGAGCCTCGAACTCACTAGACATCTGCTACGCCTGTAAAACAGTAAGAAAACCAAAGGGGGGTGAGCTTACGCTCAGTAGAGTCTAGTGTCACCTCGGTTCCCATATTCCGATCCACTAGAGTATTCATATCATATCAGATTTTTCCTCGGTCCGGAGGAGGCACATATGTCGGAGCACCGAAAACCATCCCATAGGGATGCTCATCTTCGGTATTCTCGAAAATGTCTCCAAAGGACCATAATCATAGGGAACCAAGGTAGTGCTCCCGTAGGAAACACACTATTGGGTGAAACCTCAGAAACCATCTCTCATGAAGTAATCTCATCAATATCCCGTAGGATCTACCGAGCCATAGGCTATTCACATCACTCAATATCCCGTAGCATATGCCGAGCTCTAAGGCTCCTCACATCACTCAATATCCCGTAGGATCTGCCGAGCTCTCAGGCTCCAATAATCAATCAATATCCCGTAGGATCTGCCGAGCCATAGGCTCCTCACATCACTCAATATCCCGTAGGATCTGCCGAGCCATAGGCTCCTAAATCTATCAACATCTCACTGTATCTGTCCAACTCCAACCACCACAACGGCACCGGATTACCCCCCCCCCCCCCGGTGTAGTACCGAACCACACAAACAAACAAGCAAATAAATAAACAAGCAAACAAGCATTCAAGAACAAGAATAAGGAAAAAGCACTATAGCTCAACCAATCATAAACACTCCTCAATCCATACTTTCATCACATCAAAGACATCCAATAACACCTCACACTTACCGTATAGTTACCTGTCATGAACAAGCGGTACATCGATCACCTGATTGTAACCCTTTGGCACAACCAGTCATACTCGATCATCCGTTCAACCAACACTTGTATCAACACAATCACTCAACCAATCAAGTAAGCCTTCAACCAGTCCACAATCATGTGAACGATCAATTAAGCATTCAATCAAGTAAGCTAACTAGTTTCATTAGACTCTTAGTTGTCCTAATAACGAGTAACCAAGCATGTGAACCTAGCACATAACTAATCCGAGAGCTCTTCACAGCCTCTCTACCAGTAAATCAAGTCCCAAGTATTGAAAGCGAGTTACACTAGTGATCTTCATCCTAAACATGCATTCTAGACAATTCCGGTTATTAGTAATTAAAAGACGATTATTCTAGTTATTCGCATCCTACAGGCAATTCTAGGACCTTTCCGATTTTATTATCCTAACATGCATACTAAGCGTTTAAATAAGAAGTTAAGACTTTCCCTACCTTGTGGTCTTCCTCTAATAATACTCTGATGAAAAACTCGAGTGGCCTTTCCTCCGTTCTTCACACGGGTCCCGGCGTGATCTTCGTTCTTCTAGCTCGGGTCCAAGCCCTTGATCTCGGGCGAAGTCCCGTCTAGATTTGACAAAGGAAAAGTCCAATCAAAACCGGTAAAAGCCCAAAGGTTCACTGATTTATCCAAATTTGTCCTTTAGATTATTAATTATAATCAATTAATTTAATTTAATTAATTAATTAAAACTGATTTTAAAAACTTTTTCTTTACTGCCGGGTTGGCCCGGATCTGAGCCCGAACCCGGTCCAGACCCGTGTCCAGACCCGGTCCAGACCCGTCCAACTGGGCCCAAGGCCCGAACTTTGTCAGATCCAAACTGACCTTCTCAAGGCCCACACCATCTGTCGGCCCAAAGCATTCACAGCCCAAGGCCTGTCCTTGGTTGCTGTCTGGCCCGAGACCCATCCGAAACGGGCTTGGCCCCAAGGCCCAAAACCACTGGCCCAAGACCAGCCTGGTCTGCTCAGCCTGAAACGAGGGCGTCGAGGGTTCCGGTGAAGATGTACGGTGGCGGCGTCGGACGGCGAGGTGAAGGGGGAAGAGAGGCGGAGAAGGGTGTCGGACCTCCGGCGACACCGTGGCCGTGACGGGAAGGCCCGAAACGCGACCCCGTTCCTGCTCTTGCCTCAGATCTAAAGCATCCGCGTGTTTTTCCGGCAAAGAAGCTCACTGCCATCCTTGTTCCGGCAAAGCTCGTCCACTCAAGCTTTGCACGACGACGATCCGTGCTGAGCTAGGTCAGAGGAGAAGCGGGGCGAGAGGGTCACAAACCCCGTCGCTCCTCCCGTCGTCGGCGCGATACTGCTCGGTATCGATGGCAGTGGACCAAATGAAGGGAAGCAAGGGCGGTGGTGTTGAATCCGGGGACGACGAGGCCGGATTTGTGGACGGAGAAGTCCGTTGAGGTGAGGGAGGATGAGGTCGCGAGAGAGAGAAACGCGAATGGATCTGCGTTGGTTTCGTGAGGAGCTGCGTGAAGGAGAAGCAGAGACGTGGCTCTGATTTGTTTTCCTCGATTCGCGTGCCAGCACGCATGAAGAAAGGGGACGCGTGAAAGTGGGCTAGAGTTTCAGCGTTGCGTGGGCTTGGGGCGCGCTTAACTGATTGGGCCCAAGCTGGCCCAATCCCCCCTCAAATCAGTCCATTTAGCTTCTTTTCTCTTTTTTTTTCCTTCAATTTCCATCCGTTGCAAACTCATACCCAAATGTTTCAATTTTCCAAAATGCTACCCTTTTGAAAGAGCGGGGTTTTACACATGTGGGCCATGTCGAGCCCTTAGGTTTGCGTGTTGATTTTGATGCCATGATCTATGATTGTGATGCTTGGTGTGTGGGTTATCCGCTGTTAGCTTGAGAATCATGATATGTTATACTCGGTGTAGTATGTTGCTGTGTTGGGCAAGTGTGCCATGCTTGATATGACGTGAACCAATGTTTGTGATATGGTCGGGTAATTGATAGACCGACGTGATGTGTTGTCGTAAGAGTGACTCTGTTGGTACACCGTGGTTGAATTATGACATTGTAATGCGTGAAACTCTCTTGATGTATGTTCCGAGATGAGGTGTATTCAGGTATGGTACCTACACCGAAGGGGTATGCCGGTGTAGGGTAGTACCTAGGCCGACGGTGTGGTCCCACGTATGAGCGGTCCCCTGGATTGTGGTTCCGGTACGATACCTACATCGAGGGAGTATGCCGGTGTAAGGTATCTAGGCCGACGGTTACGTGACCGATATTGTGATTGTGCCCTGGGGGATTTCCGGGAAGACATCTAGACTGATGCTGTGTGATCTGGTACGATGTATTGTGATTGTGCCCGATGGATTTTCCGGGAAGATATCTTCGCCGGTGTTGTGTGTTCGGTACGATATGATGGAGTCGGGCTATGGACAGACGGCGGAGTCGAGGACTACTGTACAGGACGTCTGTTCATATAACTATATGTTGTATGCTTGATGATTGGATAAGTGATGTGAGTACCGTGTGATAGTGGTCGTTTGAGTATGTTTGTGAGTGTGGTTATAGTCTTGGGACTGAAGACTGTGGTTATGAGTTTCCGTGTTGTGGTTAGTTGCGTGCCGTACTAGTATGCCCTAATTGGACAGTTACTCGTGGTGGTGAGCGGATGCTCCCAACCTTAACTACTTTTCCTACTGAGCGAAAGCTCACCCCCTTTACTTTGTTGTTTTACAGGCCTTGAGCGGGAGTTGTGCTAGCGGGATTCTCGGAGCTTGGGAGCTAGCGAGGGTCTTAGTCTAGTGTGGTCTAGCGACGTACTGTTGCGTTATATTGAAACTTGTTTACTATATGTTTTTACCGAGCTGTTGACTCGTGTTGTGATTTCGGATCTTTTAAACTAATATTGGAGACTCACTTTTGGTTTTTAAATTGCTTTTATTTATTTATTTTCTCAGTTCTCGTCTCGAGTCCGGTCAAAAACAGATTTGGGGTGTGGCACATTGTATCCCGCCTACCGATCCGTCTCTCGTCCACGGCTCGAAAGTCTGATGGGGCCCGTGGATCACCCCACAGGAAGAAGATGCTCCCTTCGATGTTGATCACATATGTTTGCCACATGAAATGACGTACCTGCACTGTGAAGACTTCCATATCTAACTAGATCCTAGAGTGGAAGATGGGGACCCCGTCCTCTAATGGATCGCCAACAAAGCGGCAATGAAAATGGGACCTCAGGGTCATCGGGGTCTTGTTAGGGCACAACCCGTAACAGCGATCCCAGCCCACCACTACTGCATGCAAGCATGTGAAAATCGTGCTGGGCGCCCACCTAGGCGCCCATATGACTATTGGGGACCGATTTTATAAGGGTCGGGCGGCCCAACCCGATTCGGCCTAATTAATCGGCCAACTCCCACCCAGCTCAAAAAAATGAAAGAAAAAACTAAAAATTTGAACTAATAAAAGGCTACAACTTGAATCTTTTTTTAAATTTGTTACTAAAGTTGAGCCCCAAAAAAGATGGAGCCCAAAATTAGTGAAGAATTAAGTGCTTAGCAGTTGGCACAAGAGATTGACTTTTATAGAAGAAAGGAAAAGAGTCTTAGTGAAACTTGGGCGATGTGAGACTTTAAAATAGTTGGTTTGAAATACTTTCATGCTATACAATTATTTATATTTTACAAACTAAATACTACTATTAAATTGTGCTAGTTGAATTCGTTGTGTACACTTTAATCAAATGTTAGGTCTTGAATTCAAATCACCTTATTGATATTTTTTTTTTGAACAAAATGGTAATATTATTAATTAAAGGAAACTGGTGTTCGTCTAACGACAAACACCATACAAACAAAGAAACTAGCATAAAACATAACATAAAGTTGAAAGACAAATGCTGAGTAGTAAATGTTGCTCATGGGCATAGAGGCGGTCGGAGGGGTGAAACTGCGGTAGCATCGAAGGACACCGATACAGTATGCTCCAACCATAAGTTGCTGGTCGAGCAGACCAGGTGAAAACTTAATAGTGGTGGACTGATAACTCCCCCGGTAAGTCAGCGTGCGTCGCCCTCCCTTGAATGATAGTTGTAGGGCTCCCGAACGCGAGATTGTTGACCCCGAAGTGGTAGGGAAGCATCTTGTCGACTGTTGGCAGAACCATTGCCACCAATCTGCCATGGAGAAGGTACAGTCGACCAACCCCTCCCCGGACCCCTAGGCACTCATTCCTGGAGGCGGGGGTGCTTAAAGCCCCCCGCCGCTATCTGTGACGCCCCATCTGAAGCCGACGACCCCTCAGAAGAAGCTGTCGACTGTGAATACGTGACCCGATCCTACACTGACCCAACCCAGACCCGAGAGCCTTGACCCGACCCTGCCCCGACCCATCGCCCAATCGACCCGGCCTAGAACCAGTACCCATCTCCCTTGGCCCGACAACGTCAACCAGTAGGCCCGGTCCCTTCGGCCCAGTTGGCCCATCCCTAGAGGAAACCCTATTGGTTTCCTTCCTCTGCCTCCGCGTCCACACAGCCACCGCCCCTTTTTCTGGCGACCCTCCCGGCCAGTCCGTGTCCTGCTGCAACACGACGTGACCGACCGTCGGCAATTTCCTGCAATTCCACAGTAGGAATTTCATGACGGACATATAGCACCGTTATTCCCCTACCGAAATCGATCCCTGTCTTAACACCAAACTACTTCCGCAACCTAAACCAATCTGCTGCGCTATGTTGTCTCCGACCCTACACACCGTAAACAGACTCCTCACCGCCGAAGGACTAGACGACCCAGAAGACATGCCCTCGACACACCAGACCCGATCGATCCCGACCACCGCTAAATGTCACGCATCACAATGCCACAGATCAAACACGGCTCACCAAGCCCAGAATCTTACCACAATCACACGACACGTCGATCTATCACTCACCCTACCATATCACATCCAATGATTCAAATCATAACAGTCACGGCACACTTGCCCACGCAAAACAACAACATGTTACACCGAATATAAAATGCTTTGACTCTTAAACTTATCGACACTAAGTCACACAACATGCATCTCAAACAGATCAGGCATTTTAATCAGCACACAACCTACGGCTCGACATAACCATTCTACCAGCACGACAATTTCCCAGAATATTGAAAGCGGCTAAACTAGTGAATCACATCCTACATGTTACTAAGACTCGTCTGGTTATTTTATAATATAAATGATCGTTCCAGTTTTATTATTTCCTAGCATGCATACTAGTAACTTTCCGTAATCAAACCGGTATTCGCTACTTTCCCTACCTCAAGAAGAACCAACCGCTACGTCTCCTAGCTGCTAACATCCGGGCCTACCTCCGGTCTTATCCACGATCGCGGTCCAAGCCTGGGTTTAACAAAGGGACGGTAATCAGTCCCGGTCCAGTCCGTAACAGTCCTCTAATTAACAAAGTCCTTTAAAAAAGTCCGAAAGTCCTTGAGTTTATCTGATTTTAGTCCAATTATTTAATTAATTAATTTAAATAACTACTCTGACCCGGATCCGATCCGAGTCTGAAATCTGGACCCGAATCCGACTCGGTCCAGATCTCAAACCCGGGCCTGACCCAGACCTGGATCCAGACACGAGTCCAGATCCAGTTCAGGATCCGGACCCGAGCCTAGTCCACGTCCGGGCCGAGCCCATATCAAGCCAGGCCCAAGTACCCAGACTTGTCATGGCCCAAGGCCCGTCAGAGACGAGCTAGGGTTTTGGGTCTCTTGTCCGGTTTCACTCCAGTGACGGCGACGGTGTCGGGAAGGTTCAAGGGTTTGTCGACGACGGCGAGGGGCGCCAGGAACTCGGAATGAAGAGGGGAACTCGTTGGTGTGAACTCCAGTTGCTTTCCGTCCGGATTGACGGCGAGAAAAGTTCACCGGCAGAAAACCACAGATCTGGACTCGAGGATTCCGGCGAAGCTCGTCCAGCCAATCCCGACCACCACGGCTCGCGTGCGTGCGGATTTTTGGGGAAAGGAAGGACGGGGAAGACGATTCAGGCTGTGAGGGAGCTCACCGTCTCTGATTTGGTCCGGTGAGGGCGCGGCGAGGCTCGAATACAGACGGCGACGCCGGTTCGAGACAACTCAAAGAGGACGAAGGGGAAAAGAGGGGTTCTAAGGGTTTCTGGCATGGCGAAGGTGAAGGAAGAAGAAGAAGAAGGTGAAGTGAGGCTGGAGCTCCGGTGAAGCAAAGAGAGGAAGGGAAGGATCGATCTGAGAGAGAGGTCGGAGAAGAACGAGGGAGAGAGAGAGTGCTCCTCGGGCGGCGTGCATGCGAATGAGGGAGAAGGAGCATCACTGCTAGGGTTAGGGCATCTTGGGTTTGGGCCCTGGCGAGTGGGCTTGACAGGCGCGGGTTGGGCCTGGTCTGGCTCGGCCCAAAGTCAAGGTCTGGGCTGACCCATGCCTAATCCCTTCTCTTTTCTTTTAAACGATCCAAAAATAAACTCGTTCCCAACCCTCGACGTTCCAACAATAACTTGAGCTACTTAAAATCCCCGGTCTTTACAGTCTACCCCCCTTAAAGGAATTTCGTCCCCGAAATTTAAAACGAACGCGCTCCAAATCCCTATTTCATGGAACGTTCGATTAAAGCTACCAGTCCATTGTCCCTCATGCACACGGAACCATTTAAACCAGTTATTCGTTACCGGAATCCTCTGTCGGTAGAGACGTCACACTGACTCACGCAGCTTGGTGGAGATATCCTATACCGGAATCGTCCGTTGGTATAAATATTAGACCGGAACAAAACTCACATCGCACTTGAAATGAAACCAACAAACATACACCTTTCCTCAACCACTCACTTCACTTAACCACGTGTCGCGCACACGACAAAACAAAGGAAGTCCACTTCCCGTTACTGGTACAACTCAGGGCCAACAAGGGTCAACGGTTAATCCTCAGTTGTAAGGAAGAACATAAGAATGTGTTTCCTGTGGGTTATGGGCCACCCCACACTTCTGCTGCGCCACTTTGATCTCATTGTCACTCGGCCATCTCATATGGCCATTCTGACTGCGTACTGGAATTCTACGATCCTCCGCCGTACCCTCAGCTAGCGTGTCAAGGTATACAGTTCCAAACTCCGTCTCAACATTCCTACTTGGTCGGACTCGAGAGCGAATTAAGAAATAACAGATTAGCGATTTAAACGACGTAAACGTTCAAAAGCTGCCCCACTCACTAACAGACATAAAAACCACAACGACTCAAATAAAAGTCTTAAAACAGAAAGGATGTCTCTACAGTCAAAACAGAAGAAAAAACTCGGACTCTGGCTGGTCCCAAACTCCGATGTCCTCTAATCCAGAGCGCGCTCGAAGTCGTGATCGATCTCATGATCGTAATCCTGCCTCTGCGCCCGTGAATCGACGACAACATACACCCGGCCCTGTCGTGTCGGGGCTCCACCTCTCGGAGGTGGTGGAAGTGCGACCTGCGGCGCAACTCTCTGCCTCGGCGCTGGCGCGCTCGTGCCTGCCACGGAGCTCTCTGCGTCTGAGCCTAACGCTGCTGGAACTGGGGCGACTGCACAGTTTGCGACTGCTGGGATCGCGGGGCAGACATCTCTCCAACTCGATCAGGACATCTAGCCGCGAAGTGTCCAGGCCGTCCGCACGGGTGGCATAACAGTGGCCCAGTACTCTGTCTCCCTCCAGGTCTGTCCCTCGGACAATCTCGAACCGTGTGGCCCTGCTGTCCACATCGAAAACATGCTCGCTCTGACGGGGCAGGTGTGACGGAAGCCACTTACCCGACCTGTCGCGTCTCTCTCAGCGGTGCATGGAACTGGAATGATCCAGAGGTCCTCTGCCTCCTCAGATCACGGGCCTCTGATGGCCTCAGGAAGCTAGTCGGCCTCTGCCTGACCTCCCAAACTCTAGCCGTCTCACGGAAGAGTCGCTCCACGGCCAGTGCCTGGTCCACCAAGTCTGAATAAACACGAGTCCTCATAACAGCGACTCGATCCGCAATCTCGGGACTGAGACCTGCCTCAAATCGTCGGCAACGAAGAACCTCCGTCGCTACCATCTCCCGAGCAAATCGAGATAAGGAAGTGAACCTCGACTCGTACTCGGAGACTGTCATACTCTCCTAACGCAGCTCCAGGAACTGCTGGTGCCTGTCATGCAATACAGACTGAGGAAAATACTACTCAAGGAAATGATGTCCAAACAACGACAAGTCATCCCCCACGCGCGCCCGCTCGCACTGCCACCAATGATAATCATACCCCTCCAGCTGAAACGCTGCAAAGGACACTCTCATGCTGCCATCCAGTTGTCCGGTTGTTTTTAAAACTTTGGCACATCCTAGATGCGATGAGCACATCAACTACATTCTAAATGCAATGATGCCTCAAATTACATCCAATTTAATTCTTCCTTCGAACCCGTCAACTACATCCAATGTAATGACGATTCTAAGGGCTCACACACAAGGATTAAAATTCCAATTTTATCTTTGCATGTGAGGTGATATGCTCGGTAACTAAAGTTAAGCATGCAATTCTAAAACACATAGAATTAATCATGCATAAACTAAACCAAGCATAAAGCGATAAATGTGCACATAATAGCGCCCTCAACTAACTCCCACTAGCTTCTTGAGCTCCACCGACTCCAAGCCGATGCCAACAACCGAAAAGCCACCAAATGACCTTTTCGCCCTTTCTTCGTCTTGAGTAAAATATTACAATTTAATACACGACTCGCAGGTCAGGAATAAATAAATATTACAAACAAGTGGTTCGACGACCACACCTTGAAAGAATAATTACACGCCAACTCTAACGGCTCGCAGGCCGTGAAAAGCGATAAATAATTAAATCGAGCTCGGGGCTATTATGTACACCATGCCAACAACACATCACACATCGTGTTATCAAACAAGCATGTTATCAAACATCATGTGATTTTCCGGTTTTATTTAATAGCCAAGTTTCGAAATTTTTTGATGCTCGGTTTATCGAAACCGTTCAAAAATGAAACTTTTGAACATTTGATCTTCGAGTTCGTCATGACGGCTCCAAACTCGTCATAACTAACAAAACGGTTTAGCCTTGGCATATCAAGCATCCAATGGTCATGCTTGGCCTAGCTCCGTCCAACGGAGCCCCGTTTGGTCCCGGTTTCGGCTCCCCGAGAGCCCTGCTCCCGAGACCCGAAAAATCAATTTTTTTTCAAAATTTCCAGATTTGAAATAATTTTCAAAAATACATTTTACATGCATTTAATCCATAAACAAGAATTTAAAACATGTTATTAAACGATTTAGCAAAACAACATGCCAAAAACGAAACTTTCAAGCAAAACCGAAACTTTGAACAACGTCTTGTGAATCCCGAAGGTAGCACGGCTCTGATACCACTGTTGGGTCTCGAGGTATGGTTGGAGATGAACCAACTCACAGCGGAAAATCAATGAAAACCAAGAGACGATTAAACCATGAAACAACTAACAAAGAATGGATTCACAAGAGAAAAATTCAGCACTATTTCTTACCAAAACAAGAACACCGGTTAACGAATGATTGGTTTTAGTCTCCAAGACGCCTACGTATCCACATGGGAATCAAAGCCACGTAGTTATTCTCTTTGAGGACTCAAGAACACAAAAATGGAGGTGAACACTAGCCAAACCCGAAATGGTCATGGAAGAGGGAGAGGAAATGTGTTTCCTATGTGTTTGTTATGTTGAAAAAAGATGACTTAAACATAACAAACCCCATACTTGTCCAACTAAAGGCATGTGACAAGCATGGTGACAAGTAAGGTGTAAATAGGACAAAGTATGGCAAGACAAGATTGGGTTAGGTGGTGAATCACCAACACCTTAATCCTTGTCTTGCTTACTTAGTACTAATTAATCAAGACTTGATTAATTAGTTCCATGGGCCTTGGTTGCATGGGCCTTTCATGGGCCTCTTGGAACATGGCCCGTGGCCATTTCCAACGAGGTCCCGTGATTCGCTCATCGCCTCCAAGCCTTCCATACCGGAAATGTCCAACATTATCCGACGCGATCAATCCCAAGACTCCAAGCCTTGTCTCGATCCGTAAAGTCCTATTTTACTTGATCCTATTTAAGTGGAAACTAACGAGACTTTAGTATTGCCTGACACTGCATAGCGAATCGACCCTGTTGATTCTAACCTTTCCGTCGTCCCTGTCATTATCCTTTTATCTCCGATATCCTGATTGAGATAAGGCATAGAGCCGTCATCCTTATTATTCTCAACCACTGTTCCTTGATATGTGAGATGACTAAAGATATGATACCCAGTATCATGTGCATGGCCATGCTATTCTTTCAGTCACTCTCGATCAAGCGGCCGAGAACCGATATCTTTCCCATACCTCAGTATGAGGGATAAATCCCTTAGCCGTCTTTTGTGTCACTCATGGAGCCCGTCCCCAAGGCAATCCTGGCCGTTATGGAAACCCTGTTACGGACAACGTTAGGATCAGGTCAAACTCAGTTGTTGACTACATAGCGATCACAAAGACTCCTTGGTCTAAGGATACATGAAAAGCTACGACACTGAATATGTTCATGACTTAATCTTGTTAGTCTTAGTGCCCGTAGTTCAATCCTTAATGTCCAAATGTACATATCATCGTTAGCAATAAAATAAAAGCGGCTTTATATTACTTATGTGTTGGAGTAATATATCGACGTGTGCTCTGATCTATGCCCACCATGCGAATAGAACCATAGATCGAGATAGATCACACTCGATGGGTCCCTAGTCAACAAAGCTTCACTAGAAGCGACTAGTATGAAAGATGGATCTTTATGGCTTACGTTCTGTTAGTCATTGGAATGGGATTCCGGAGTCTGATCATAGATATCATGTGGGACATGATATTGGACGACCCGCCCTGAATATGTGCCATAGATTAAGTCATGAACATATTCAGTGTTGTAGCTTGTCATGTATCCTTAGACCAAGGAGTCTTTGTGATCGCTATGTAGTCAACAACTGAGTTTGACCTGAGCCTAACGTTGTCCGTAACAGGGCTTCCATAACGGCCAGGATTGGCTTGGGGACGGGCTACATGAGTGACACGAAAGACGGCTAAGGGATTTATCCCTCATACTAAGGTATGGGAAAGATATCGGTTCTCGGCCGCTTGATCTAGAGTGACTGGAAGAATAGCATGGCCATGCACATGATACTGGGTATCATATCTTCAGTCATCTCACATATCAAGGAACGGTGATTGAGAATAATAAGGATGACGGCTCTATGCCTTATCTCAATCAGGATATCGGAGATAAAAGGATAATGACAGGGACGACGGAAAGGTTAGAATCGACAGGGTCGATTCGCTATGCAGTGTCAGGCAATACTAAAGTCTCGTTAGTTGCCACTTAAATACGATCAAGTAAAATGAGATTTTACGTTGATCTATTGACATGCATAAACCTAAGGGTCACACCGGAGGATGAAACTCATTGACACATTTATGGAGAATGGACAAAAGGGAGTTGTCTCGGGACATGACCAAAACTGGGTTTTGGGTCATGTGCCCGTAAGTGAATAGGGCTTTACGGATCGAGACAAGGCTTGCAGTCTTGGGATTGATCGCGTCGGATAATGTTGGACATTTCCGGTATGGAAGGCTTGGAGGCGATGAGCGAATCACGGGACCTCGTTGGAAATGGCCACGGGCCATGTTCCAAGAGGCCCATGAAAGGCCCATGCAACCAAGGCCCATGGAACTAATTAATCAATTATTTGATTAATTAGTACTAAGTAAACAAGACAAGGATTAAGGTGTTGGTGATTCACCACCTAACCTAATCTTGTCTTGCCATACTTTGTCCTATTTACACCTTACTTGACACCATACTTGTCCCATGCCTTTAGTTGGACAAGTATGGGTTTTGTTATGTTTAAGTCATCTTTTTTCAACATAACAAACACAAGACAAGAATAGGAAACACATTTTCTCTCCCTCTTCCATGGCCATTTCGGGTTTGGCTAGTTTCCACCTCCATGTTTGTGTTCTTGAGTCCTCAAATAGAAGAACTACGTGGCTCTGATTCTCATGTGGATACGTAGGCGTCTTGGAGACTCAAGCCAATCATTCGTTACCCGGTGTTCTTGTTTTGGTAAGAACTAGTGCTGAATTTTTCTCTTGTGAATCCATTCTTTGTTAGTTGTTTCATGGTTTTAATCGTCTCTTGGTTTTCCTTGATTTTCCGCTGCGAGTTGGTTCATCTCCAACCCTACCTCGAGACCCAACAGTGGTATCAGAGCCGTGCTACCTTCGGGATTCACAAGACGGTGTTCAAAGTTTCAGTTTTGATTGAAAGTTTCGTTTTTGGCATGTTGTTTTGCTAAATTGTTTGATAACATGTTTTAAATACTTGTTTATGGATTTAATGCATGTAAAATGAATTTTTGAAAATTATTTCAAATCTGGAAATTTTGAAAAAAATTTGATTTTTCGGGTCTCGGGAGCAGGACTCTCGGGGAGCCGAAACCGGGACCGAACGGGGCTCCGTTGGACGGAGCTAAGCCAAGCATGACCATTGGATGGTTGATATGCCAAGGCTAAACCGTTTTGTTAGTTATGACGAGTTTGGAACCGTCATGACGAACTCGAAGATCAAATGTTCAAAAGTTTCATTTTTGAACGGTTTCGATAAACCGAGCATCAAAAAATTTCGAAACTTGGCTATTAATTAAAACCGGAAAATCACATGATGTTTGATAACATGCTTGTTTGATAACACGATGTGTGATGTGATGTTGGCATGGTGTACATAATAGCCCCGAGCTCAATTTAATTATTTATCGCTTTTCACGGCCTGCGAGCCGTTAGTGTTAGCGTGTAATTATTCTTTCAAGGTGTGGTCGTCGAACCACTTGTTTGTAATATTTATTTATTCCCGACCTGCGAGTCGTGTATTAAATTGTAATATTTTACTCAAGATGAAGAAAGGGCGAAAAGGTCATTTGGTGGCTTTTCGGGTGTTGGCATCGGCTTGGAGTCGGTGGAGCTCAAGAAGCTAGTGGGAGTTAGTTTAGGGGGCTATTATGTGCATATTTATTGCTTTATGCTTGGTTTAGTTTATGCATGATTAATTCTATGTGTTTTAGAATTGCATGCTTAACTTTATTTACCGAGCATATCACCTCACATGCAAAGATAAAATTGGAATTTTAATCCTTGTGTGTGAACCCTTAGAACCGTCATTACATTGGATGTAGTTGACGAGTTCAAAGGAAGAATTACATTGGATGTAATTTGAGGCATCATTGCATTTGGAATGTAGTTGATGTGCTCATCGCATCTAGGATGTGCCAAAGTTTTGAACACAACTGGACAAGTAAAAGCGGGTCATGTCCGATACCTCCCAACAATCAACACCTTACTACCTCCCCGTCCTATGGGTGTCGTGCGCATTAGCGGAGCATCCATGGGGAAGCGGGGTAGTAGGTTTGGACGACATATGTGGGTGTCGTGCGCATTAGCGGAGCACCTACATAGTGACGGGCCATAGTTGAAAATTGGTGGACCCGACTACGATTCTCAGCCTGAGGTTGAGCTAGGGTAACAGATAGGGTAAGTCGTGTACATAAGTACATACCCTAGCCAAGAGTCACATTGGATGTGATTGGATGGAGTCCTACCTACATAGCTCGATTAAGTGGTGAGCATTAGTTCAGCTTAATCGAGTGAATCAAGGATCTTGGTTTCAGATTCTAAAGGTTTAGAATCGATTGTTGGTGTTTAAGCTTGATCTTCATAAAATTTATTCAGTTTACTGATTGAATTTTATCTGTTGTAGATCAAATGGCAAATTCAGCGAACATTAATAGTTTGTCATTAAAAACCATTCTTGACAGGGTCAAGCTAAATGGGACAAACTATTTGGACTGGTACAGAATTTTGAGGATAGTCCTCAAGTCTGAACGCAAAGAATATGTCCTTGACAAGGCTGTCTCTAAGACCATATCAGAGTTACATGAAGTGTCATTAACTGCTGAGAAGAATATCTCAGGGATCTGGGATCCAAGGATATTCTGATGGTCAACAAGGGAATTGGAAGTGGCAAGGGCTGGGCCCATGCGCACTTGGCAGGAAAGATGAGACACCTGAGAATGTCTGCTTCTACTGCCAACAGCCTGGTCATTGGAACCGGGATTACAGGAAGTTCACGGCTGATCTGAAGAAGGGCAGTGGGACTGCGCCTTCATCAAATAGCCTGGATGATCTGAAGAAGGGCAGTAGGACTGCGCCTTCATCAGGAAACCTGGATGATCTAAGGAAGGGCGGTGGGACCGTGCCTTCATTCGGTATTAACTCTATAGAGCTACATCTCTCTACTTCCAAAGATTTATGGGTATTAGATACCATAACTGAATCTCACACATGCACTAATATATGGCGGCTGAAAGTAGGAGAGATTTGGAAAGCACGAAATGGACCTCAGAGTTGTGGCAACTGCTGTAGGATCCATGAGTCTTGCTTTGCCAAGAGGCCTTGTCTTAGTATTGTATAATGTATATTGCATACCTACTTTTAGTAGGAATATTATATCTGTATCCGTGTTTGACAAGGAAGGATATAATGTTAATATTGGAAATGGAGTTTTCAATGTTCTATGCAATGATATGTTTTATACCAGTACTGACATGGTTGGAGGATTGTACATATATAAATATGGGTAACAATGCCTCAAGTTCTATATATTCCGTTAATACCAAGAGGTCTAAATCCAACGATTTAAACCTAACTCTGTTATGGTACTGTCATTTGGGTCGCATAAACAAGAAGCGCCTATCAGCACTTCAGAAGTGCGGGCTTTCAGGTTCATTCGAATTCCATTCGATCGATAGGTGCAAGGTTTGTTTGATGAGCAAAATGACTAAAGTGCCCTTTATCGATCGCGATGAAAGGGCGGGTGAATTATTGGGGTTGATACACTCGAATGTGTGTAGACCAATAAGTTCACTTGCCAGGAGGGGTTTTAGCTACTTTATCACATTTACTGATGATTACAGTAAATATGGTTATGTCTATTCGCTGAGACATAAGTCTGAAGCTTTTGATAAATTCAAAGAGTTTAAGACTAAAGTAGAAAACCAGCTCGACAAAGGTATTAAGGCACTTCGATTGGATTGAGGTGGAAAATACTTGACCACAGAGTTATTAGATCATATAAAAGAGAATGAGATCCTTTTGGAATGGACTCCTCCTGGGACACTATAGTTGAAAGGTGTAGCCAAACGGACAAATCAGACATTGTTAGACAATGGTCCGTTCCAAGATTAGTTGGACTGATCTCCCAATCTCTTTCAGGGGTTATGCTCTAGAGACGACCGCATTCATAGTGAATCGGGCTTCGACGAAGGGTGTGGAAGGGACACCATTTTTAAATGGTACGGGATGATGCCCGCTTTGTCCTTCCTAAAGATTTGTGGTTGCGAGGCTTATGTGAAACATTTGGTTTCGACTAAGCTCGAACCAAGATCTGAGATATGCACCTTCGTGTGGTATCCCAAAGCAACAAGGGGATACTACTTCTACAATCCCAGTGAGAACATGGTGTTCGTCGCTTGGGGTGGGGTCTTTATGGAAAAGGAGTTTTGTTTCCAAAGACGTCATTGGGAGGACTGTGCATCTCGAAGAAATTCAGGATGGTACAGATCTGTCTAAACCAATTGGCAACCCAGTAGAAAGGAGCCAGAGATTGTCGTAGAGTAAGAACCAATTCCTGTTACAATTCCGGAAGGTCCAAGGTGATTTGAAAGGATCAATCTTCCACCTCCAATATATGGTATCCGGAGGTGACAATGAAGTCATGGTGGATCACGATGATCCAGCCACCTTTCAAGAAGTCGTGGATGGGCCCGACTCCGAGTTATGGCTGGGAGCCATGAGGGAGGAAATGCAATCCATGTCGGACAACCGAGTCTGGGAACCGGTTGATCCCATCAATGGTGTGAAGACCATCGGATGCAAATGGATCTTCAAGGTGAAGATGGACATGGATGACAACCCTCTGACCTACAAAGCTCAACTGGTGGCGAAAGGTTATAGGCATGGATTGACTATGAGGAAACCTTCTCCCTAGTGGCTATGGTCAAAATCGATCCAAATTCTTCTTGACATAACTGCGTATTATAATTACGAGATATGGAAAGTGGATGTCAAAACCGCTTTCCTAAATGGAAATTTGACTGAGTACGTTTGTATGTCTCGGCCCAAAGGTTTTGACGATCCGAAGAATAAAGGAAAGATTTATAAGTTGTTGAAATCCATTTATGGATTGAAACGAACTTCTCGGAGTTGGATCCTTCGTTTTGATGAAGCTGTAATTGGATTTGGCTTAATCAAGAGCGAGGATGAATCTTGCGTTTATAAGAAGGCTAGTGGGAGCAAGATTACCTTTCTGGTTCTCATTGAAAACGACATCCCAACCTTGCACGAGACTAAAGCTTGGTTGAGGAAGTGTTTTTCAATAAAGGACTTAGGCGATGCTTCTTATATCTTAAGGATTAAGATATGTAGAGATCGCACCAAGAGGGTCTTGGATTTAAGTCAGGGAACCTATGTGAACAAGGCATTGAGTAGGTTCTTAATGCTCGATTCAAAGAAAGGACTCTTACCCACTAGTCATGGCATTCATCTCAGCAAGACTCAGTGTCCTAAGACACCTGATGAGCTGAAAAGGATGATGAGAATCCTATGCGCCTGGGGGCAGGATCGATCATATATGCCATGACATGTATGAGACCAGACGTCTCGTAAGCCTTATGTTGTACCAGTAGACATCATTCTAACCCGGGGGAAAGATGATGTTGAACTAGTCGTCGAAGGATGAGTAGACGCTAGTTTTCCAAGACAAATCCAGATGACTTTAGAAGTCAATCAGGATATGTGTTTACGCTGAATGGTAGAGCTTTAGCTGGGAGAGCGTAAAGCAAGATATCATTGCCGAATCTACGATAGAGGCCAAGTACATGGATGCTGCAGAGGCAGCTAAGGAGGCTATGTGGATTTGGAAATTCATGGCAGGGCTGGGTGTAATTAAAAACCCATCCAGCCTGGTGAATCCATCTTGCGACAACACAAGGGCCATTGCGCAAGCTAAAAGCCTAGATCGTATAACAAATCCAAACATGTACTGCGGCGTATCCACCTCATCAGATAAATACTGAACTGAGGTGAAGTGAAGATAACCGATATTGCAACAGATGATAACATAGCCAACCCTTTGACTAAGGCAGTGTCACTGCCTGAACATGTTAGACATGTAAAGTCGATGGGGACATATTGGAGTTTAGATTGGAACTAGGGCAAGTGGGAGATTGTTAGTCTTAGTGCCCGTAGTTCAATCCTTAATGTCCAAATGTACATATCATCGTTAGCAATAAAATTAAAGCGGCTTTATATTACTTATGTGTTGGAGTAATATATCGACGTGTGCTCTGATCTATGCCCACCATGCGAATAGAACCATAGATCGAGATAGATCACACTCGATGGGTCCCTAGTCAACAAAGCTTCACTAGAAGCGACTAGTATGAAAGATGGATCTTTATGGCTTACGTTCTGTTAGTCATTGGAATGGGATTCCGGAGTCTGATCATAGATATCATGTGGGACATGATATTGGACGACCCGCCCTGAATATGTGCCATAGATTAAGTCATGAACATATTCAGTGTTGTAGCTTGTCATGTATCCTTAGACCAAGGAGTCTTTGTGATCGCTATGTAGTCAACAACTGAGTTTGACCTGAGCCTAACGTTGTCCGTAACAGGGCTTCCATAACGGCCAGGATTGGCTTGGGGACGGGCTACATGAGTGACACGAAAGACGGCTAAGGGATTTATCCCTCATACTAAGGTATGGGAAAGATATCGGTTCTCGGCCGCTTGATCTAGAGTGACTGGAAGAATAGCATGGCCATGCACATGATACTGGGTATCATATCTTCAGTCATCTCACATATCAAGGAACGGTGATTGAGAATAATAAGGATGACGGCTCTATGCCTTATCTCAATCAGGATATCGGAGATAAAAGGATAATGACAGGGACGACGGAAAGGTTAGAATCGACAGGGTCGATTCGCTATGCAGTGTCAGGCAATACTAAAGTCTCGTTAGTTGCCACTTAAATACGATCAAGTAAAATGAGATTTTACGTTGATCTATTGACATGCATAAACCTAAGGGTCACACCGGAGGATGAAACTCATTGACACATTTATGGAGAATGGACAAAAGGGAGTTGTCTCGGGACATGACCAAAACTGGGTTTTGGGTCATGTGCCCGTAAGTGAATAGGGCTTTACGGATCGAGACAAGGCTTGCAGTCTTGGGATTGATCGCGTCGGATAATGTTGGACATTTCCGGTATGGAAGGCTTGGAGGCGATGAGCGAATCACGGGACCTCGTTGGAAATGGCCACGGGCCATGTTCCAAGAGGCCCATGAAAGGCCCATGCAACCAAGGCCCATGGAACTAATTAATCAATTATTTGATTAATTAGTACTAAGTAAACAAGACAAGGATTAAGGTGTTGGTGATTCACCACCTAACCTAATCTTGTCTTGCCATACTTTGTCCTATTTACACCTTACTTGACACCATACTTGTCCCATGCCTTTAGTTGGACAAGTATGGGTTTTGTTATGTTTAAGTCATCTTTTTTCAACATAACAAACACAAGACAAGAATAGGAAACACATTTTCTCTCCCTCTTCCATGGCCATTTCGGGTTTGGCTAGTTTCCACCTCCATGTTTGTGTTCTTGAGTCCTCAAATAGAAGAACTACGTGGCTTTGATTCCCATGTGGATACGTAGGCGTCTTGGAGACTCAAGCCAATCATTCGTTACCCGGTGTTCTTGTTTTGGTAAGAACTAGTGCTGAATTTTTCTCTTGTGAATCCATTCTTTGTTAGTTGTTTCATGGTTTTAATCGTCTCTTGGTTTTCCTTGATTTTCCGCTGCGAGTTGGTTCATCTCCAACCCTACCTCGAGACCCAACAGTGGTATCAGAGCCGTGCTACCTTCGGGATTCACAAGACGGTGTTCAAAGTTTCAGTTTTGATTGAAAGTTTCGTTTTTGGCATGTTGTTTTGCTAAATTGTTTGATAACATGTTTTAAATACTTGTTTATGGATTTAATGCATGTAAAATGAATTTTTGAAAATTATTTCAAATCTGGAAATTTTGAAAAAAATTTGATTTTTCGGGTCTCGGGAGCAGGACTCTCGGGGAGCCGAAACCGGGACCGAACGGGGCTCCGTTGGACGGAGCTAAGCCAAGCATGACCATTGGATGGTTGATATGCCAAGGCTAAACCGTTTTGTTAGTTATGACGAGTTTGGAACCGTCATGACGAACTCGAAGATCAAATGTTCAAAAGTTTCATTTTTGAACGGTTTCGATAAACCGAGCATCAAAAAATTTCGAAACTTGGCTATTAATTAAAACCGGAAAATCACATGATGTTTGATAACATGCTTGTTTGATAACACGATGTGTGATGTGATGTTGGCATGGTGTACATAATAGCCCCGAGCTCAATTTAATTATTTATCGCTTTTCACGGCCTGCGAGCCGTTAGTGTTAGCGTGTAATTATTCTTTCAAGGTGTGGTCGTCGAACCACTTGTTTGTAATATTTATTTATTCCCGACCTGCGAGTCGTGTATTAAATTGTAATATTTTACTCAAGATGAAGAAAGGGCGAAAAGGTCATTTGGTGGCTTTTCGGGTGTTGGCATCGGCTTGGAGTCGGTGGAGCTCAAGAAGCTAGTGGGAGTTAGTTTAGGGGGCTATTATGTGCATATTTATTGCTTTATGCTTGGTTTAGTTTATGCATGATTAATTCTATGTGTTTTAGAATTGCATGCTTAACTTTATTTACCGAGCATATCACCTCACATGCAAAGATAAAATTGGAATTTTAATCCTTGTGTGTGAACCCTTAGAACCGTCATTACATTGGATGTAGTTGACGAGTTCAAAGGAAGAATTACATTGGATGTAATTTGAGGCATCATTGCATTTGGAATGTAGTTGATGTGCTCATCGCATCTAGGATGTGCCAAAGTTTTGAACACAACTGGACAAGTAAAAGCGGGTCATGTCCGATACCTCCCAACAATCAACACCTTACTACCTCCCCGTCCTATGGGTGTCGTGCGCATTAGCGGAGCATCCATGGGGAAGCGGGGTAGTAGGTTTGGACGACATATGTGGGTGTCGTGCGCATTAGCGGAGCACCTACATAGTGACGGGCCATAGTTGAAAATTGGTGGACCCGACTACGATTCTCAGCCTGAGGTTGAGCTAGGGTAACAGATAGGGTAAGTCGTGTACATAAGTACATACCCTAGCCAAGAGTCACATTGGATGTGATTGGATGGAGTCCTACCTACATAGCTCGATTAAGTGGTGAGCATTAGTTCAGCTTAATCGAGTGAATCAAGGATCTTGGTTTCAGATTCTAAAGGTTTAGAATCGATTGTTGGTGTTTAAGCTTGATCTTCATAAAATTTATTCAGTTTACTGATTGAATTTTATCTGTTGTAGATCAAATGGCAAATTCAGCGAACATTAATAGTTTGTCATTAAAAACCATTCTTGACAGGGTCAAGCTAAATGGGACAAACTATTTGGACTGGTACAGAATTTTGAGGATAGTCCTCAAGTCTGAACGCAAAGAATATGTCCTTGACAAGGCTGTCTCTAAGACCATATCAGAGTTACATGAAGTGTCATTAACTGCTGAGAAGAATATCTCAGGGATCTGGGATCCAAGGATATTCTGATGGTCAACAAGGGAATTGGAAGTGGCAAGGGCTGGGCCCATGCGCACTTGGCAGGAAAGATGAGACACCTGAGAATGTCTGCTTCTACTGCCAACAGCCTGGTCATTGGAACCGGGATTACAGGAAGTTCACGGCTGATCTGAAGAAGGGCAGTGGGACTGCGCCTTCATCAAATAGCCTGGATGATCTGAAGAAGGGCAGTAGGACTGCGCCTTCATCAGGAAACCTGGATGATCTAAGGAAGGGCGGTGGGACCGTGCCTTCATTCGGTATTAACTCTATAGAGCTACATCTCTCTACTTCCAAAGATTTATGGGTATTAGATACCATAACTGAATCTCACACATGCACTAATATATGGCGGCTGAAAGTAGGAGAGATTTGGAAAGCACGAAATGGACCTCAGAGTTGTGGCAACTGCTGTAGGATCCATGAGTCTTGCTTTGCCAAGAGGCCTTGTCTTAGTATTGTATAATGTATATTGCATACCTACTTTTAGTAGGAATATTATATCTGTATCCGTGTTTGACAAGGAAGGATATAATGTTAATATTGGAAATGGAGTTTTCAATGTTCTATGCAATGATATGTTTTATACCAGTACTGACATGGTTGGAGGATTGTACATATATAAATATGGGTAACAATGCCTCAAGTTCTATATATTCCGTTAATACCAAGAGGTCTAAATCCAACGATTTAAACCTAACTCTGTTATGGTACTGTCATTTGGGTCGCATAAACAAGAAGCGCCTATCAGCACTTCAGAAGTGCGGGCTTTCAGGTTCATTCGAATTCCATTCGATCGATAGGTGCAAGGTTTGTTTGATGAGCAAAATGACTAAAGTGCCCTTTATCGATCGCGATGAAAGGGCGGGTGAATTATTGGGGTTGATACACTCGAATGTGTGTAGACCAATAAGTTCACTTGCCAGGAGGGGTTTTAGCTACTTTATCACATTTACTGATGATTACAGTAAATATGGTTATGTCTATTCGCTGAGACATAAGTCTGAAGCTTTTGATAAATTCAAAGAGTTTAAGACTAAAGTAGAAAACCAGCTCGACAAAGGTATTAAGGCACTTCGATTGGATTGAGGTGGAAAATACTTGACCACAGAGTTATTAGATCATATAAAAGAGAATGAGATCCTTTTGGAATGGACTCCTCCTGGGACACTATAGTTGAAAGGTGTAGCCAAACGGACAAATCAGACATTGTTAGACAATGGTCCGTTCCAAGATTAGTTGGACTGATCTCCCAATCTCTTTCAGGGGTTATGCTCTAGAGACGACCGCATTCATAGTGAATCGGGCTTCGACGAAGGGTGTGGAAGGGACACCATTTTTAAATGGTACGGGATGATGCCCGCTTTGTCCTTCCTAAAGATTTGTGGTTGCGAGGCTTATGTGAAACATTTGGTTTCGACTAAGCTCGAACCAAGATCTGAGATATGCACCTTCGTGTGGTATCCCAAAGCAACAAGGGGATACTACTTCTACAATCCCAGTGAGAACATGGTGTTCGTCGCTTGGGGTGGGGTCTTTATGGAAAAGGAGTTTTGTTTCCAAAGACGTCATTGGGAGGACTGTGCATCTCGAAGAAATTCAGGATGGTACAGATCTGTCTAAACCAATTGGCAACCCAGTAGAAAGGAGCCAGAGATTGTCGTAGAGTAAGAACCAATTCCTGTTACAATTCCGGAAGGTCCAAGGTGATTTGAAAGGATCAATCTTCCACCTCCAATATATGGTATCCGGAGGTGACAATGAAGTCATGGTGGATCACGATGATCCAGCCACCTTTCAAGAAGTCGTGGATGGGCCCGACTCCGAGTTATGGCTGGGAGCCATGAGGGAGGAAATGCAATCCATGTCGGAC
Source organism: Erodium maritimum (assembly GCA_963921825.1). Taxonomy (NCBI): domain Eukaryota; kingdom Viridiplantae; phylum Streptophyta; class Magnoliopsida; order Geraniales; family Geraniaceae; genus Erodium; species Erodium maritimum. The sequence goes on along the minus strand of OY997588.1, from coordinate 126,277,742 downwards.
AACCGAGTCTGGGAACCGGTTGATCCCATCAATGGTGTGAAGACCATCGGATGCAAATGGATCTTCAAGGTGAAGATGGACATGGATGACAACCCTCTGACCTACAAAGCTCAACTGGTGGCGAAAGGTTATAGGCATGGATTGACTATGAGGAAACCTTCTCCCTAGTGGCTATGGTCAAAATCGATCCAAATTCTTCTTGACATAACTGCGTATTATAATTACGAGATATGGAAAGTGGATGTCAAAACCGCTTTCCTAAATGGAAATTTGACTGAGTACGTTTGTATGTCTCGGCCCAAAGGTTTTGACGATCCGAAGAATAAAGGAAAGATTTATAAGTTGTTGAAATCCATTTATGGATTGAAACGAACTTCTCGGAGTTGGATCCTTCGTTTTGATGAAGCTGTAATTGGATTTGGCTTAATCAAGAGCGAGGATGAATCTTGCGTTTATAAGAAGGCTAGTGGGAGCAAGATTACCTTTCTGGTTCTCATTGAAAACGACATCCCAACCTTGCACGAGACTAAAGCTTGGTTGAGGAAGTGTTTTTCAATAAAGGACTTAGGCGATGCTTCTTATATCTTAAGGATTAAGATATGTAGAGATCGCACCAAGAGGGTCTTGGATTTAAGTCAGGGAACCTATGTGAACAAGGCATTGAGTAGGTTCTTAATGCTCGATTCAAAGAAAGGACTCTTACCCACTAGTCATGGCATTCATCTCAGCAAGACTCAGTGTCCTAAGACACCTGATGAGCTGAAAAGGATGATGAGAATCCTATGCGCCTGGGGGCAGGATCGATCATATATGCCATGACATGTATGAGACCAGACGTCTCGTAAGCCTTATGTTGTACCAGTAGACATCATTCTAACCCGGGGGAAAGATGATGTTGAACTAGTCGTCGAAGGATGAGTAGACGCTAGTTTTCCAAGACAAATCCAGATGACTTTAGAAGTCAATCAGGATATGTGTTTACGCTGAATGGTAGAGCTTTAGCTGGGAGAGCGTAAAGCAAGATATCATTGCCGAATCTACGATAGAGGCCAAGTACATGGATGCTGCAGAGGCAGCTAAGGAGGCTATGTGGATTTGGAAATTCATGGCAGGGCTGGGTGTAATTAAAAACCCATCCAGCCTGGTGAATCCATCTTGCGACAACACAAGGGCCATTGCGCAAGCTAAAAGCCTAGATCGTATAACAAATCCAAACATGTACTGCGGCGTATCCACCTCATCAGATAAATACTGAACTGAGGTGAAGTGAAGATAACCGATATTGCAACAGATGATAACATAGCCAACCCTTTGACTAAGGCAGTGTCACTGCCTGAACATGTTAGACATGTAAAGTCGATGGGGACATATTGGAGTTTAGATTGGAACTAGGGCAAGTGGGAGATTGTTAGTCTTAGTGCCCGTAGTTCAATCCTTAATGTCCAAATGTACATATCATCGTTAGCAATAAAATTAAAGCGGCTTTATATTACTTATGTGTTGGAGTAATATATCGACGTGTGCTCTGATCTATGCCCACCATGCGAATAGAACCATAGATCGAGATAGATCACACTCGATGGGTCCCTAGTCAACAAAGCTTCACTAGAAGCGACTAGTATGAAAGATGGATCTTTATGGCTTACGTTCTGTTAGTCATTGGAATGGGATTCCGGAGTCTGATCATAGATATCATGTGGGACATGATATTGGACGACCCGCCCTGAATATGTGCCATAGATTAAGTCATGAACATATTCAGTGTTGTAGCTTGTCATGTATCCTTAGACCAAGGAGTCTTTGTGATCGCTATGTAGTCAACAACTGAGTTTGACCTGAGCCTAACGTTGTCCGTAACAGGGCTTCCATAACGGCCAGGATTGGCTTGGGGACGGGCTACATGAGTGACACGAAAGACGGCTAAGGGATTTATCCCTCATACTAAGGTATGGGAAAGATATCGGTTCTCGGCCGCTTGATCTAGAGTGACTGGAAGAATAGCATGGCCATGCACATGATACTGGGTATCATATCTTCAGTCATCTCACATATCAAGGAACGGTGATTGAGAATAATAAGGATGACGGCTCTATGCCTTATCTCAATCAGGATATCGGAGATAAAAGGATAATGACAGGGACGACGGAAAGGTTAGAATCGACAGGGTCGATTCGCTATGCAGTGTCAGGCAATACTAAAGTCTCGTTAGTTGCCACTTAAATACGATCAAGTAAAATGAGATTTTACGTTGATCTATTGACATGCATAAACCTAAGGGTCACACCGGAGGATGAAACTCATTGACACATTTATGGAGAATGGACAAAAGGGAGTTGTCTCGGGACATGACCAAAACTGGGTTTTGGGTCATGTGCCCGTAAGTGAATAGGGCTTTACGGATCGAGACAAGGCTTGCAGTCTTGGGATTGATCGCGTCGGATAATGTTGGACATTTCCGGTATGGAAGGCTTGGAGGCGATGAGCGAATCACGGGACCTCGTTGGAAATGGCCACGGGCCATGTTCCAAGAGGCCCATGAAAGGCCCATGCAACCAAGGCCCATGGAACTAATTAATCAATTCTTGATTAATTAGTACTAAGTAAACAAGACAAGGATTAAGGTGTTGGTGATTCACCACCTAACCTAATCTTGTCTTGCCATACTTTGTCCTATTTACACCTTACTTGACACCATACTTGTCCCATGCCTTTAGTTGGACAAGTATGGGTTTTGTTATGTTTAAGTCATCTTTTTTCAACATAACAAACACAAGACAAGAATAGGAAACACATTTTCTCTCCCTCTTCCATGGCCATTTCGGGTTTGGCTAGTTTCCACCTCCATGTTTGTGTTCTTGAGTCCTCAAATAGAAGAACTACGTGGCTTTGATTCCCATGTGGATACGTAGGCGTCTTGGAGACTCAAGCCAATCATTCGTTACCCGGTGTTCTTGTTTTGGTAAGAACTAGTGCTGAATTTTTCTCTTGTGAATCCATTCTTTGTTAGTTGTTTCATGGTTTTAATCGTCTCTTGGTTTTCCTTGATTTTCCGCTGCGAGTTGGTTCATCTCCAACCCTACCTCGAGACCCAACAGTGGTATCAGAGCCGTGCTACCTTCGGGATTCACAAGACGGTGTTCAAAGTTTCAGTTTTGATTGAAAGTTTCGTTTTTGGCATGTTGTTTTGCTAAATTGTTTGATAACATGTTTTAAATACTTGTTTATGGATTTAATGCATGTAAAATGAATTTTTGAAAATTATTTCAAATCTGGAAATTTTGAAAAAAATTTGATTTTTCGGGTCTCGGGAGCAGGACTCTCGGGGAGCCGAAACCGGGACCGAACGGGGCTCCGTTGGACGGAGCTAAGCCAAGCATGACCATTGGATGGTTGATATGCCAAGGCTAAACCGTTTTGTTAGTTATGACGAGTTTGGAACCGTCATGACGAACTCGAAGATCAAATGTTCAAAAGTTTCATTTTTGAACGGTTTCGATAAACCGAGCATCAAAAAATTTCGAAACTTGGCTATTAATTAAAACCGGAAAATCACATGATGTTTGATAACATGCTTGTTTGATAACACGATGTGTGATGTGATGTTGGCATGGTGTACATAATAGCCCCGAGCTCAATTTAATTATTTATCGCTTTTCACGGCCTGCGAGCCGTTAGTGTTAGCGTGTAATTATTCTTTCAAGGTGTGGTCGTCGAACCACTTGTTTGTAATATTTATTTATTCCCGACCTGCGAGTCGTGTATTAAATTGTAATATTTTACTCAAGATGAAGAAAGGGCGAAAAGGTCATTTGGTGGCTTTTCGGGTGTTGGCATCGGCTTGGAGTCGGTGGAGCTCAAGAAGCTAGTGGGAGTTAGTTTAGGGGGCTATTATGTGCATATTTATTGCTTTATGCTTGGTTTAGTTTATGCATGATTAATTCTATGTGTTTTAGAATTGCATGCTTAACTTTATTTACCGAGCATATCACCTCACATGCAAAGATAAAATTGGAATTTTAATCCTTGTGTGTGAACCCTTAGAACCGTCATTACATTGGATGTAGTTGACGAGTTCAAAGGAAGAATTACATTGGATGTAATTTGAGGCATCATTGCATTTGGAATGTAGTTGATGTGCTCATCGCATCTAGGATGTGCCAAAGTTTTGAACACAACTGGACAAGTAAAAGCGGGTCATGTCCGATACCTCCCAACAATCAACACCTTACTACCTCCCCGTCCTATGGGTGTCGTGCGCATTAGCGGAGCATCCATGGGGAAGCGGGGTAGTAGGTTTGGACGACATATGTGGGTGTCGTGCGCATTAGCGGAGCACCTACATAGTGACGGGCCATAGTTGAAAATTGGTGGACCCGACTACGATTCTCAGCCTGAGGTTGAGCTAGGGTAACAGATAGGGTAAGTCGTGTACATAAGTACATACCCTAGCCAAGAGTCACATTGGATGTGATTGGATGGAGTCCTACCTACATAGCTCGATTAAGTGGTGAGCATTAGTTCAGCTTAATCGAGTGAATCAAGGATCTTGGTTTCAGATTCTAAAGGTTTAGAATCGATTGTTGGTGTTTAAGCTTGATCTTCATAAAATTTATTCAGTTTACTGATTGAATTTTATCTGTTGTAGATCAAATGGCAAATTCAGCGAACATTAATAGTTTGTCATTAAAAACCATTCTTGACAGGGTCAAGCTAAATGGGACAAACTATTTGGACTGGTACAGAATTTTGAGGATAGTCCTCAAGTCTGAACGCAAAGAATATGTCCTTGACAAGGCTGTCTCTAAGACCATATCAGAGTTACATGAAGTGTCATTAACTGCTGAGAAGAATATCTCAGGGATCTGGGATCCAAGGATATTCTGATGGTCAACAAGGGAATTGGAAGTGGCAAGGGCTGGGCCCATGCGCACTTGGCAGGAAAGATGAGACACCTGAGAATGTCTGCTTCTACTGCCAACAGCCTGGTCATTGGAACCGGGATTACAGGAAGTTCACGGCTGATCTGAAGAAGGGCAGTGGGACTGCGCCTTCATCAAATAGCCTGGATGATCTGAAGAAGGGCAGTAGGACTGCGCCTTCATCAGGAAACCTGGATGATCTAAGGAAGGGCGGTGGGACCGTGCCTTCATTCGGTATTAACTCTATAGAGCTACATCTCTCTACTTCCAAAGATTTATGGGTATTAGATACCATAACTGAATCTCACACATGCACTAATATATGGCGGCTGAAAGTAGGAGAGATTTGGAAAGCACGAAATGGACCTCAGAGTTGTGGCAACTGCTGTAGGATCCATGAGTCTTGCTTTGCCAAGAGGCCTTGTCTTAGTATTGTATAATGTATATTGCATACCTACTTTTAGTAGGAATATTATATCTGTATCCGTGTTTGACAAGGAAGGATATAATGTTAATATTGGAAATGGAGTTTTCAATGTTCTATGCAATGATATGTTTTATACCAGTACTGACATGGTTGGAGGATTGTACATATATAAATATGGGTAACAATGCCTCAAGTTCTATATATTCCGTTAATACCAAGAGGTCTAAATCCAACGATTTAAACCTAACTCTGTTATGGTACTGTCATTTGGGTCGCATAAACAAGAAGCGCCTATCAGCACTTCAGAAGTGCGGGCTTTCAGGTTCATTCGAATTCCATTCGATCGATAGGTGCAAGGTTTGTTTGATGAGCAAAATGACTAAAGTGCCCTTTATCGATCGCGATGAAAGGGCGGGTGAATTATTGGGGTTGATACACTCGAATGTGTGTAGACCAATAAGTTCACTTGCCAGGAGGGGTTTTAGCTACTTTATCACATTTACTGATGATTACAGTAAATATGGTTATGTCTATTCGCTGAGACATAAGTCTGAAGCTTTTGATAAATTCAAAGAGTTTAAGACTAAAGTAGAAAACCAGCTCGACAAAGGTATTAAGGCACTTCGATTGGATTGAGGTGGAAAATACTTGACCACAGAGTTATTAGATCATATAAAAGAGAATGAGATCCTTTTGGAATGGACTCCTCCTGGGACACTATAGTTGAAAGGTGTAGCCAAACGGACAAATCAGACATTGTTAGACAATGGTCCGTTCCAAGATTAGTTGGACTGATCTCCCAATCTCTTTCAGGGGTTATGCTCTAGAGACGACCGCATTCATAGTGAATCGGGCTTCGACGAAGGGTGTGGAAGGGACACCATTTTTAAATGGTACGGGATGATGCCCGCTTTGTCCTTCCTAAAGATTTGTGGTTGCGAGGCTTATGTGAAACATTTGGTTTCGACTAAGCTCGAACCAAGATCTGAGATATGCACCTTCGTGTGGTATCCCAAAGCAACAAGGGGATACTACTTCTACAATCCCAGTGAGAACATGGTGTTCGTCGCTTGGGGTGGGGTCTTTATGGAAAAGGAGTTTTGTTTCCAAAGACGTCATTGGGAGGACTGTGCATCTCGAAGAAATTCAGGATGGTACAGATCTGTCTAAACCAATTGGCAACCCAGTAGAAAGGAGCCAGAGATTGTCGTAGAGTAAGAACCAATTCCTGTTACAATTCCGGAAGGTCCAAGGTGATTTGAAAGGATCAATCTTCCACCTCCAATATATGGTATCCGGAGGTGACAATGAAGTCATGGTGGATCACGATGATCCAGCCACCTTTCAAGAAGTCGTGGATGGGCCCGACTCCGAGTTATGGCTGGGAGCCATGAGGGAGGAAATGCAATCCATGTCGGACAACCGAGTCTGGGAACCGGTTGATCCCATCAATGGTGTGAAGACCATCGGATGCAAATGGATCTTCAAGGTGAAGATGGACATGGATGACAACCCTCTGACCTACAAAGCTCAACTGGTGGCGAAAGGTTATAGGCATGGATTGACTATGAGGAAACCTTCTCCCTAGTGGTTATGGTCAAAATCGATCCAAATTCTTCTTGACATAACTGCGTATTATAATTACGAGATATGGAAAGTGGATGTCAAAACCGCTTTCCTAAATGGAAATTTGACTGAGTACGTTTGTATGTCTCGGCCCAAAGGTTTTGACGATCCGAAGAATAAAGGAAAGATTTATAAGTTGTTGAAATCCATTTATGGATTGAAACGAACTTCTCGGAGTTGGATCCTTCGTTTTGATGAAGCTGTAATTGGATTTGGCTTAATCAAGAGCGAGGATGAATCTTGCGTTTATAAGAAGGCTAGTGGGAGCAAGATTACCTTTCTGGTTCTCATTGAAAACGACATCCCAACCTTGCACGAGACTAAAGCTTGGTTGAGGAAGTGTTTTTCAATAAAGGACTTAGGCGATGCTTCTTATATCTTAAGGATTAAGATATGTAGAGATCGCACCAAGAGGGTCTTGGATTTAAGTCAGGGAACCTATGTGAACAAGGCATTGAGTAGGTTCTTAATGCTCGATTCAAAGAAAGGACTCTTACCCACTAGTCATGGCATTCATCTCAGCAAGACTCAGTGTCCTAAGACACCTGATGAGCTGAAAAGGATGATGAGAATCCTATGCGCCTGGGGGCAGGATCGATCATATATGCCATGACATGTATGAGACCAGACGTCTCGTAAGCCTTATGTTGTACCAGTAGACATCATTCTAACCCGGGGGAAAGATGATGTTGAACTAGTCGTCGAAGGATGAGTAGACGCTAGTTTTCCAAGACAAATCCAGATGACTTTAGAAGTCAATCAGGATATGTGTTTACGCTGAATGGTAGAGCTTTAGCTGGGAGAGCGTAAAGCAAGATATCATTGCCGAATCTACGATAGAGGCCAAGTACATGGATGCTGCAGAGGCAGCTAAGGAGGCTATGTGGATTTGGAAATTCATGGCAGGGCTGGGTGTAATTAAAAACCCATCCAGCCTGGTGAATCCATCTTGCGACAACACAAGGGCCATTGCGCAAGCTAAAAGCCTAGATCGTATAACAAATCCAAACATGTACTGCGGCGTATCCACCTCATCAGATAAATACTGAACTGAGGTGAAGTGAAGATAACCGATATTGCAACAGATGATAACATAGCCAACCCTTTGACTAAGGCAGTGTCACTGCCTGAACATGTTAGACATGTAAAGTCGATGGGGACATATTGGAGTTTAGATTGGAACTAGGGCAAGTGGGAGATTGTTAGTCTTAGTGCCCGTAGTTCAATCCTTAATGTCCAAATGTACATATCATCGTTAGCAATAAAATTAAAGCGGCTTTATATTACTTATGTGTTGGAGTAATATATCGACGTGTGCTCTGATCTATGCCCACCATGCGAATAGAACCATAGATCGAGATAGATCACACTCGATGGGTCCCTAGTCAACAAAGCTTCACTAGAAGCGACTAGTATGAAAGATGGATCTTTATGGCTTACGTTCTGTTAGTCATTGGAATGGGATTCCGGAGTCTGATCATAGATATCATGTGGGACATGATATTGGACGACCCGCCCTGAATATGTGCCATAGATTAAGTCATGAACATATTCAGTGTTGTAGCTTGTCATGTATCCTTAGACCAAGGAGTCTTTGTGATCGCTATGTAGTCAACAACTGAGTTTGACCTGAGCCTAACGTTGTCCGTAACAGGGCTTCCATAACGGCCAGGATTGGCTTGGGGACGGGCTACATGAGTGACACGAAAGACGGCTAAGGGATTTATCCCTCATACTAAGGTATGGGAAAGATATCGGTTCTCGGCCGCTTGATCTAGAGTGACTGGAAGAATAGCATGGCCATGCACATGATACTGGGTATCATATCTTCAGTCATCTCACATATCAAGGAACGGTGATTGAGAATAATAAGGATGACGGCTCTATGCCTTATCTCAATCAGGATATCGGAGATAAAAGGATAATGACAGGGACGACGGAAAGGTTAGAATCGACAGGGTCGATTCGCTATGCAGTGTCAGGCAATACTAAAGTCTCGTTAGTTGCCACTTAAATACGATCAAGTAAAATGAGATTTTACGTTGATCTATTGACATGCATAAACCTAAGGGTCACACCGGAGGATGAAACTCATTGACACATTTATGGAGAATGGACAAAAGGGAGTTGTCTCGGGACATGACCAAAACTGGGTTTTGGGTCATGTGCCCGTAAGTGAATAGGGCTTTACGGATCGAGACAAGGCTTGCAGTCTTGGGATTGATCGCGTCGGATAATGTTGGACATTTCCGGTATGGAAGGCTTGGAGGCGATGAGCGAATCACGGGACCTCGTTGGAAATGGCCACGGGCCATGTTCCAAGAGGCCCATGAAAGGCCCATGCAACCAAGGCCCATGGAACTAATTAATCAATTATTTGATTAATTAGTACTAAGTAAACAAGACAAGGATTAAGGTGTTGGTGATTCACCACCTAACCTAATCTTGTCTTGCCATACTTTGTCCTATTTACACCTTACTTGACACCATACTTGTCCCATGCCTTTAGTTGGACAAGTATGGGTTTTGTTATGTTTAAGTCATCTTTTTTCAACATAACAAACACAAGACAAGAATAGGAAACACATTTTCTCTCCCTCTTCCATGGCCATTTCGGGTTTGGCTAGTTTCCACCTCCATGTTTGTGTTCTTGAGTCCTCAAATAGAAGAACTACGTGGCTCTGATTCTCATGTGGATACGTAGGCGTCTTGGAGACTCAAGCCAATCATTCGTTACCCGGTGTTCTTGTTTTGGTAAGAACTAGTGCTGAATTTTTCTCTTGTGAATCCATTCTTTGTTAGTTGTTTCATGGTTTTAATCGTCTCTTGGTTTTCCTTGATTTTCCGCTGCGAGTTGGTTCATCTCCAACCCTACCTCGAGACCCAACAAATCTATGACACATATTCAGGGCGGGTCGTCCAATATCATGTCCCACATGATATATATGATCAGACTCCGGAATCCCATTCCAATGACTAATAGAGCGTAAGCCATAAAGAGCCATCTTTCATACTAGTCGCTTCTAGTGAAGCTTTGTTAACTAGGGACCCATCGAGTGTGATCTATCTCGATCTATGGTTCTATTCGCCTGGTGGGCATAGATCAGAGCACACATCGATATATTACTCCAACACATAAGTAATATAAAGCCGCTTTAATTTTATTACTAACGATGATATATACATTTGGACATTTAGGATTGAACTACGGGCACTAAGACTAACAGGAACTTGACTATAAGTTGTTTTGACCAACAACTCGTGAACGAGTGGCAACAGTATAAGGATCACCACCGATCGAGATAGACGTTATGGATAAATCTTGGATTGTGTTTCGCTTTCGAGTATGACTATTGTACGTTTGTTTGGTATCTTGAAGGACGCCTACTTTCGGCTAAATGCCAGTACGAGGTTCGACCGTTCTTCTTGTCGTACGTCGTTCGTTCGACTAGGTGTTGGTAGAGATCGTGGTTGTACGGAACAGTACACGGGTCTGAGAACCGTGGTATCGCAGATACAATGACTTATACGAAACGACTCGTAAAACGGTTTTTTCAGAAGCATGGACTGGTATCGACGGTAAGAGGGTTATAGCAAGTTGGTTAACTTTGTGTTCGACCGTAGTTGAGATTTATTGGTTTGTCCTTGCTCTAAGATCGTGATACTTGTTGAGTGTTCGAATCTTCATCAGGTTGAGAATCTTGAACGGTTTCACCAGGTGTGACCTGTCGTTAGAATTGGGCAAGTATACCGCACATCGGATAATGTGAGCTTCTAATGGTAGTATGTTGTGAGGCGTGCCGACTTCCGACTAGAGGTCGGTGCTTGTTTTATTCACTTGGTTGAGGTACGCCTACCTTTCCACGTGATGTGATGAAGCGAACGTTTGTTCCAGATCCTTCGGTGTTAGTGAGGTCTTTGTTTGTTGTTTGGAGTACGTATCACTCCCTTGGAAGTTGTGTAGTCGGTCTTGTCTTGTGAGTACTGGAGTTACATTTTGTGTGGTTTCGACGTGGCTTTACTAAAAGGAGTTCCAGCAGGATACCTTGACGACGGAATTTCCGGTGTGGGATATCGAGATGCTCACCTTAGTTTTCTTAAGTATTTAGTTGTTGCTCGACTTGTGTTGTTACTCGGTATTCTTCAGTTGGTGAAACGTTGCACGTGTTTTCGTGAAGTTTTGGGTAAGGCGATTTGCACTACCAAGGGTGACAATCTGATTGTTGTGAGACGTTGCACGTTGGATTACGAGTTGTCGAGAAAGGCTGTTTTTCACCGCCAAGTATGGCGTTTGAAAGGATAGCGTTCTCTAGTGAAGCACGATTAAGTGAATGTTGCGTACATTCGGAAACGGTTAAAGACCGTGCGGAGAAGACAAAAGGTTTATGCAATTAGAAGGCGCCGACCTCAGGAGGTTACGGTCAGTGAGCGCGTATTTCTGAAACTACGGTTCAGAAGGACTTTTAGCGGTTCGACCGCGTCAGGGCAAGTTGGCCCCGCAGCTTATCGAACATTTTGTGATCTTCAAGCAAGCCTAGAGCCGTTGCCTAGAAGCTTCCGCGTATTTCCCAAACTGCGGGAGTACATCACAGATCCATTGCTTGTAAGTCTTGAGCAGGACGTTCCCTGAGATAGGATCAAGAGGAGCACGTGCGTGTTAAATTTCGAGGACGAAATTCTTTTAAAGGGGTAGATTGTAAGAACCGATCCCAGTCGATCCCGGTCGAACCGGTGACTCTTAAGACAAGTTTGACTTACTGCCGGAAAAGTCAACTGAGGACTCAGGAGGTCACTCGGGGCTTTTCCGGAGCCCAAAAAGCTTAGCCGTCATCACGGTTGGCTTAATTGGGCCGTTTCCATTCAGTTAAGTATAATATTGAAGGAAGTCAAAATTGGTCAAAACCGAGCTTTTATCGAGTCAATACAATTAATTTTGGACTACTGGATTTTAAATGGAAGAGAGTGGTCCCCACTATGCCAAGTGTCACTAATAGCTTGGAGGAAAGGAAAGAGGCTCAAATGTCATCTCTACCCTTACTAGTTGTCCATAAAAGGGATAAGAACTAAAGAGTTTTTGGTCTTTTTCACCTCTAGGTCTTTTAAGGCATTAGATGACACAAATTCATTTCATTTTCCCTAGTGTTGGCCGAAAATTGAGAGAGGAAGGAGAGTTTGGAGCTTCCATGGTGGCTTGAAGAGAAAGCAAGAGAAAAGAGAGACCTTTTATACCAATCTCCACCTAAATCCTCTCCAAAATACCTTCATCTTCTTCAACTCTTTCTCCTAGAGACCACAAGACCTTGAAGAACGAAGACCTTGTCGGTACCCGTGTGAAGAACAGTGTGGTGACTATCATTTGTGACATCAGAGTGATGAGAGGAAGACCGCGAGGTAGGGAAAGTCTTAATTACTTATTTAACGCTTAGAATGCATGATTAGGATAATAAAATCGGAAAGGTCCTAGAATTGCCTATAGGATGCGAATAACTAGAATAATTGTATTTTAATTGCTAATAAATGGATGAGTCTAGTATGCATGCTTAGGACGATGACAATTAGTGAAGTGTGCTTTCAATACTTGGGAACTTGATTTACTGGTAGAGAGGTTGTGAAGAGCTCTCGGATTAGTTGTGTGCTAGGTTCACATGCTTGATTGATAGTGTCGGGTTAACTTAAGAGTCTAATGAAACTAGATTAGCGTCTCTTATTGAATGTCTATTTATTCGTTCACATGCTGTTTGTGTGGTTGAATGCTTATTTAATTGATTGAGTGTTTATGTTGCTATAATTATTGGTTGAACGGATGATCGAGTATGACTGATTGTGCCAAAGGGGTACAATCAGGTGATCGATGTACCGATGGTTGGTGACAGGTAAGTGTACGGTAAGTATGAAATGGTATTGGTTGTCTTGATTGTGATGAAAGAGTGTTCCGACGTGTGTTACTTGATGGATGAATGAAATACTTGTTCCTTTACTCTTATTCTTGAAATGTATGTTCGTTTATTGGTTCGTTTGTTTGTTACTTGGTTTGGAACTACACCGGGAGGGGGGGGGGGGGGGGGGTAATCTGGTGCCGATGAGGTAATTGGAGTTGGACAGATACAGTGAGTTATTGACTGAGTTTTAGAGCCTGAGGGTATTGGTTACTGGATATTATGAGAGTTGAGTATTGGCAGATCCTGCGGGATATTAATTGGGTATTGGACCCTGCGGGGCATTGATTATTGGGCCTGCGGGCAATTGGTTATTGGACCTTGCGGGGCATTGATTCTTTGGCATGCGGGCAATTGGACAGTTTACCCTGCGGGGAAAGGATTACCTATGGTTTCACCCCAAGGAATCTGCGGGCAATTGGTTTCGGTGCCCCGATGCATGTACCTCCTCTGGACCGAGGGAAAATCTGACGTGATGAGGATACTCTGTTGGATCGGGTTATGGGAACCGAGGTGATCCCAGAATCTATCCACGGATCGGAGGCTTGAGAAAGCAAGTGGTTGGCAAGATACTGATATTTCCCAGTTTGCTATTATTCGTCCTTTAAAACATTTATTATAAATTTATTTATGTCATTGTTACTTGGATACTATTACGTTGTTGTAATTATTTCTGATTCTTTATCACTTCCTTATTTATTATATTGTTCTGTTGTTCAGGTTACATTCGTAGACAATTTATCTTTAATTTAAGGGTTGAGTTATTAAGGTTTTTCCTACTGAGCGTCAGCTCATCCCCTTTGGTTTCTAACTGTTTACAGGAGTACCGGATGTCTAGGGAAGTCGAAGCTAGAGAGCTTTGGGACTCTTCGGGTTTTCACTAGAGTTATGTTGGTCTCTTGCGTTGGACATACTTTATTTGACTATTTATGTTGAGCTGTGACTCACGTTGTTTTAAACCATTTACTGTTATGTCGTTTTTAACGGAGTTTGTATGAGATTTTTGGAACTTTTATCTATCGTTTATGTTTCCTAAGTATTTCAACTCAGGTCACGTCTCGATTCCGGTCAAAACCGGATTTGGGGCGTGACATTTATGCTTGTTCCCTTTATTCTTATTCTTGAAATGTATGTTTAGTGGTTTGGTTGGTTTGGTACTACACCAGGGGGGGTAATCCGGTGCCGTTGTGGTGGTTGGAGTTTGACAGAGGCAGTGGTTATTGAGTGGACATTTGGTGAGATATTGGTTGAGCATTGGAGCCTGAGGGCATTGATTACTGGATATTACGAGTACTGATTATTGGCAGATCCTGCAGGATATTTATTGGTTATTGACAGATCCTGCGGGATATCGATTGGATTACTTCTTAAGAGATGGTTACTGAGGATTCACCCAAGGGCGTGCGTCCCAATGGAGCACTACCTTGGTTCCCTATGACATATGGTCCTTTGGAGGCATTTCTGGGAATCCCGATGATAAGCGCCCATTTGGGATTGTTTCCGGTGCCCCAACGCATGTGCCTCCTCTGTACCGAGAGAAAATCTGATATGATATGGATACTCTGGTGGGTCGGAATATGGGAACCGAGGTGATCCCAGAATCTATCCATGGATCGGAGGCTTGAGAAAGCAAGTGGTTGGCAAGATATTGATTACTCCCATTTTTACTCTTATTGATCCGTTAACGTATTTATTATGAACTTCTTTTAAGTTACTGTTATCTTGGAAAAAGCGATACTATTTCATTATTCGTATTCTATAACAGTTCATTGATTTATAGAATTTACTCGTTCCCGTTGTGTCGATTTTCTATGTTAGTATAACGTTCTCTGTTTATTCTCTGAGAGCTTATCGTTATCCTCGAGAATGCGTTATTGTTATCATTTCTTCTTATTCGTTTATTATACCATTTGGTCTAAGGGTTTTAAATACTTTTGGTGACATCGATTTAAAGCAGCTTTAATATTAAATTCGGAGACTAAAGTTATTTACGATTTTCCCTACTAGGCGTGACACTCATCCTTATTTGTTTATTTATTGTGTGTACAGGTGTGCTTGGGATCTGGGAAATTCGAGGCTCGGGGGCTTCCGGATGTCTAGATTAGCTTCTATTATTGAATGCCTAATTATTCGTTCACATGATGATTGGTTTATTGAATGCATATTTGGTTGATTGAATGTTTATAATGATATAACTGTTGTTTGAACGGATGATCGAGTATGACTGGTTGTGCCACGGGGTACAACCAGGTGATCGATGTACCGCTGGTTCGTGACAGGTAAGTACACGGTAAGTATGGAGTGTATTGGATGTCTTTGTTGTGCTTTGATGAGTGTTGATTGGTGACCCAGTTATGGTATTCCCTTATTCTTATTCTTGTTCGCATTGCTTGTTCGGTTCGGTACTACACCGAGGGGGGGGGGGGTAATCTGGTGCCGTTATGGTGATTGGAGGTTGTCGGATACGTTGAGCTGAATTGGTTATTGGGCTTGCGGGCAATTGGTTATTGGACCCTGCGGGGCATTGGTTACTGGGCCTGCGGGCAATTGGTTATTGGACCCTGCGGGGCATTGGTTATTGGGCCTGCGGGCAATTGGACGGTTTACCCTGCGGGGAAAGGATTACTTATGGTTTCACCCCAAGGAACTGCGTCCCAGTGGAGCACTACTTGGTCCCCTATGACATATGGTCCTTAGGTGGCATTTCCGAATTGGTTTCGGTGCCCCGATGCATGTACCTCCTCTGGACCGAGGGAAAATCTGATGTGATGTGGATACTCTGGTGGATCGGGTTATGGGAACCGAGGTGATCCCAGAATCTATCCACGGATCGGAGGCTTGAGAAAGAAAGTGGTTGGCAAGATACTGATATTTCCCATTTTACTTTTATTGGTCCTTTAAAATATTTATTATAAACTTATTTATGTCACTGTTACTTGGATACTATTACGTTATTGTAATTATTTCTGATTCTTTATTACTTCCTTATTTATCGTATTGCTTTGTTGTTCGGGTTACATTTGTAAGCAGTTTATCTTTAACGTAAGGGTTGAGTTATTAAGGTTTTTCCTACTGAGCGTAAGCTCATCCCCTTTGGTTTCTAACTGTTTTACAGGAGTACCGGATGTCTTGGGAAGTCGAGGCTCGGAAGCTTTTGGACTTCTTTGGGTTTTTACTAGAGTTATGTTGGTCTCATGTATTGAACATCCTTTATTTGACCATCTTTGTTGAGCTGTGACTCACGATGTTTGTAAACTATTTACTTATGTGTCGATTTTGACGGAGTTTGTAGGAGATTTTGGAACTTTTATCTATCGTTTATGATTTCTATTTATTTCAACTCAGGTCACGTCTCGAGTCCGGTCAAAACCGGATTTGGGACGTGACAAAGACGACCATGATGGGGCAATAGCGAGGCACAGAGAGCTGCCTCACGGGACGCCATGAGTAACCCAATGCATCTCGTATTGTTTATGAGGAGCCACACCCGACCTCTATGAGTTAGCAACCTTCTAACTCTCAACCTCCTCCTTTCCCGAGCATCTCCTTTATCGACTGCTACGATATAGTAGGATCGATAAAGTCGAGATAGGAAAAGTACAATAAGTTCATCGGATTCAACACATTCGGAATAGGGAACCACCCCTTAGTATCTCCATGGGTCTCACCGTGTACTTTTTTTGGATCAACTCAGAAAAGTTATAAATAAAATACATTCTCCAAGAAGGAGGGCATCTCAGAAAAACAGTAACAACGATTACAGAGGAGCTCCCAGAAATGGAGCTTAAAGGCACTATCCTTATAGTCCCCCAAAACACAAAAAAAAAAAAACTAAACAAGGAAATCAGAAAAAGCTAATTTCCTCAAAGTCCATGAATGTGCCCCTTAGATGACTGATTCCACATATCTAACGCTGAAGGGGCAACTTGAATAGCTCTCTCCCGACTCATAAACCTCGTTCTAAGCTTGGTATAAGTCACAACATCTGAAAGGGGATTCTTCTTAGAAACCAGAGCATCTTTCCAAGGGGCAACAGGAGTCGGGCCAAAAGGTGGATCATTCAAACTCGGGCCCATCAAAAGAGGGCCAAGACCGTGGGCTATCAGATGCTCGGCTAGATTCCCTGCCTGCACCTCCAACCATGCCCACAACCCAAAGAGACGAGTACCGCTTGAACGGTCGAATCCAAACCCGACCCAGGCCCAAGAACAACCTTATCAGATTGAATCTGACCTAAATAGGCATGATCCAACCCAATCAATTCGGTCTTGACTTGAGCCAAGGCCTGATCCAACCCAATCACGGGCTGAGCTTGAGCCAAACACACGGGCCCCACAACTTGGGCTTGATCAATCTGGGCTTCGCTCTCTGACTCACCTCCAGCTGGCCCTTCGTCTTCCTTGCGCGTCGAAACAGAAACTCGAGTTGCAGGATCTACACACCGTATCTCACTTTCAATAGACGTATCAACTCGAGATAAGAGGGATATCAGTAAATCGATATTCAAACCCTAGAAATCTTGGAACGACAACAGAGTGATGGAATTGCCACCACCGACCAGAAAAAATCCAGGAAGAACAACCTGGAATTTCCGATCGCT
The DNA here is from genome assembly GCA_963921825.1 of Erodium maritimum. NCBI lineage: Eukaryota > Viridiplantae > Streptophyta > Magnoliopsida > Geraniales > Geraniaceae > Erodium > Erodium maritimum. The sequence continues at coordinate 126,260,234 of OY997588.1, read as the reverse complement.
ACCGTCGCCTGGAAAAAAGCCCTCCAAACGACGCCTAACAACCTAAATCCCAACTCTGACCACCCACACCACTTTGAAGCTCCCTGAAATGAGCTCCCACATGCTCCCTGTTTTGAACTCCCACGATTCTGGGCCGAGCTATGGATACAAGAAGAATGTAACCGTTCACCATGTATCCATTCAAGCTCTCACAACCTGTTAAATAACGGATGCCGACGAGAAAGTAACAGAACCGAAAAATTTCCCTCCCATGTTCGGCCTCTTCAAAATAGAGTAGGACGAAAAAATTACGGACCCAAAATTACGGAGCCATTCTTCATTTGTGTCATATGAAAGATTGCAAATAAAGATTTCGTAGGAGCTTGCCTGGGCGATGTTTCCAGAAGAATCTGACAGCACAAATACAGTAGACGAACTAGCTCCACCCTACGCGATCTCTATGAACGATGCCTTCAGACCCGACGCTAAAACAATCACTTGAGAAACATCTGATGGCACATGAACCCCATCGTTCTACTTCCCAATGGCCGTAGTAACGATCGTCCCCAAGACCGGAGAATTGGACTTAAAGTTAACCAAATCTGCCATGGTTGTATGCTCATTGGACTGCTTCGCCGGATAGTTGAACGGAGCCACAAACTCAGAGGCCCCAACCACAATCTTAGCTGGATCCTGGGTATCACCAAGAGACACCCTGACCGGCACATGGCCGTCACTGAAACTATATTTCATCTAATTTAATTCATTTTCGCATATGCACGATCTTTACGACCTTTTTCATTTACATCAACCGTCGAGTGCTAAAAATGGATCGATAAAATAACTATAAAGAAAGAAAGAAAACACTAACACAATAATAGATTTATTACGAGCATTGTAAATATATTTCAAGAATAAAGCACTCGCACCAAAACATATGATCCATTATATTTGGGGAAATTTTACATGATTCTTGAAAAATTCGACCTACACATTTCTAGCACTGTTACCTACAATGTCAACATTCAGACACCATGGCATCAAATTGTACTGACAAGGTCCTAATTTGCACAACTTCACTGGCTTATAATTTGTGCAGGATGATTTGCAATCCATGCTGGGGAAGAACAGTGAGAATATGAACTGGGGAATGCACGTAATTGTCGGACAAAGTGAACTTGTGGCGTTGCAAAATCATGGAGAGCGCAATCTTTGTTTCGTTAGTTGCAAAGTTGAGGCCAACACAAGAGCGAGGTCCCAAACCAAATGGAAGAAATGCAGCTGCATTGTTGTTGGTAGCTTTAGTCACCCCTTGAGCAAACCTCTCCGGTTTGAACAAGTGAGCATCTTCTCCCCATATCTTGGGGTTGTGATGAAGAGCCAGTACTGGAATATTGATAATCATACCAGCCGGAACAATGAAATCTCTAAGTGTCACTTCCCTTGCAGCTTTTCTTATAATGTTGACAAGAGGTGCATATAGCCTCAATGATTCATTGATGATCATTCCCATCTGCAAACAAATAAATCGAGATGTCAGCTTCAACTTTTAGTTGAGTCGCTGCTCTGATATACAAAATAAAAAAAACAAAGATGAACATATGCAAGTATGGGGACAAATTACAGAACATATTAGGGGTCATGTGTTCCTTACTGTTGACAATCTTGTAATGCCATGATCATCTGGATTTTGTTGTCCAAATGTTTCGAATACTTCATTCCTTGCCTTGTCTTGCCACTCTGGGTGAATTGCCAAAAGAAAAACAATCCAGGTCAGCAATGTTAATGTTGTTTCTTGTCCAGCTATGTAGAATGTCTTGCACTCGTCCACCACGTCGTCTAGAGATATTTTCTTAGCTTTGTCATCGCTATGATAAGCGGTTAGCAGTGATCCTAGAAAATCACTACCATAGCTCTCTGTTTTGCCACTCTTCACTCTCTCCTCTCTCGTCCTTATCAACTCGATTATGGACTCTCGCATTCCTTGTTCTGAGTTTCTTTGATTCAATATCATCGCGGGTAGTGATAAAGTTCCTACATAGAGAAAGAGAGACATCTCAACTATGCAAGGTAATTGGGGAGTATGGACCATGTCTTAACCTTAACTCATGTTAGATTGGGGAAGAGTAAAAGCTAGGTTACCCAATTAGTGGAATTTTGATTCTGAAACTAGTCCTGGTAACAATGAGTCCCAACTTGGCCAACATATCAAATATGTGTTGTCCTTCCAAGTAACTGTTCCCAAACGCTGTCCTGGAAATCAATTCTGAAGTTAAGAGCTTGAATTCATGTAACACCTCAATCTCCTTTCCTGCATAGCTTCTCCATCTTTGCAGCATCATTTCCACACCAGCGATGATATCCGGAGTCATACCCTTCAAAACCATAATCAATAATCACTAATTTACTATATTTGAAAAGCAGTTCATAAAAAGACTAACAACTTACTTTCAAGCTCTCTGCATGAAAAGCGTGGTTGGCAAGTTTCCTCTGTTTCTTCCATTTTTCACCATGGGATGTCACAAGTCCATCTCCCATTAGCCTCTTCACAGGACCCTTTGGTTTGCTCTTGGGGTATGCCCCGTCTTTGTTGTTCAAAATCAATTTAACCAACTCAGGGTCAGCAACTATCAACTCAGGTTCTGGACCAATCCAATGAACATAAGTCGTCCCTGCACCAACCAGCATAGATGATGAAATAAAGTTAGTCCCACATAATTAGAACCAAGTCAAGATTGCAGCTGTTTGTGAGTTGGTACCATATAGCTTGATGTTTGAGAACATGTAAGGCGCAACTTTGGGGAACACATGGTGATGGTGTGATAACTCCATGGGAGTGGCCATGGCTTCTTGTCTCATGCTCATCATCTCTTTGATGTTCCCATGGAGAAACCTATAAGAAGGGCCTCTGATTCCTCGCGATGCCATGAGCTTTTGAATGTACCGAGGGATCCACCATAGTTTGTGAAAGAGGTGGAGAAGAATGAAGAGGAAGCATAAAGAGAGAGAGAGCACAAGGTAAGCCATAAGGTTTCCTACAACTGGTTGAGACATATTTTCTCAAACATAGAGGTAGTGTTGTGTAAGTTTCTGTATTATATAGAGTTAGCTCTATGATACGCACATGTTGATGTGATTAGCCAACACCAGAACCACGTGCCCAAGTCCAAGTGCAGCGGTGCAAAGTCCAGGAATCAGAAGCCGAAGCAGGCTTGACGGACCCGGAACTGCATGCACCTTCGGCCAATAGCCAACTAGAAACTGGGATTTCTAATTCATTGTTTTGATTAACATTTAACTGAAATTTTTTTTCCTGCTTTTTAAGTTTTAAAAATATTTTTTAACTAAAAACGTTTTTTATGTTTAAAAAAAAATTAAATTATTATTTTTAAATAATATTTAACTGAAAACTGTTGATTTTTTTAATTACTTAATAACTTAACAATATTATATGTGTTCCAGAAAAAACATGTATAGTTTTGGTTTTCGTATTTATTAAATATAATTTTTATATATTCAAACTTTGACTTTTATTTATGATATAGTATTTATTAAATTTATAAATTAAATTTATGTATTATTTTATGATATTAAATAATTTATTAAATTTTGAATGTTTATTTAATATATTTTTATAAAATGTATTATTTAATAAAATTCAATTTATAGTATTATTTTAATTTTAGTTTTACATGTATTATTAAAGTAATTTTTATTTGTTTTATCTATAGTATTTGGATTTTGATGACATTAAATAATTCATTAAATTTTGAATGTCTATCTGTTTCAGTTTTATTTATGTGTATATTTAAAAAATTATATAGTGTTTAATTAAGTTCAACCATGAAAATCTAATTTAGTTTCTCAAAAATTAATATTTTATTTTGCACATCCCTACTGGTTTCGCATCGGTTACAAAACATATCATTCCAATTTTCAACATATTTTGCTCGAATATTTATTTTTTGAATATAAAATTCTGACTTCAACTTCGTAATAATGCTCTAAAAGTCTTCCCCCACTGCAAGTAAAAAGCTCCCAACCCCTCTTCTTAAACCCTAGCCACCAGCCCACTTTCCCATCGTCTCTATCAATTCCGACTATAATACTGGTCAAAGTAGTTGTTGGTGGTGACCTCCTCCTCACCCCTTTCTTCTCCTCTCTCTTTCCTCTTTTCTAGTCCCCTTCTTTTCCGGTATTTACAGACAAGTTGGAGCTTTTGCTCCTCGCCGCCGTGTGCTTCCCCATGCTCTTAGCTCGTCACTATGTGATCGCCAGGGACAAATCTGTTGGGGTGTCTGTGGTCTGCATGGTGGTTCACCAGAGCTCTTGTTGTTTCCGAGTTCTGCAGGTGTGACGGTTGTTCAGATCGTCGGAGTTTCCCATCAAGCAGCTTCTTCCCGTCGTTGCTCGTGGGTCCCATGCCTCTCGTGTCGTGGTGTATCCTGTTGGTGCAACTTCTCCTTTGTGGATGGGGTTGCTAGAGTTCGTCTCGTAGGAAACTCGACCGGAGTCCACCGTGCTCGTATTCCTCATCCTTGTATCTAGGGCGAGTCCGATCTGGTCGGGTTGGTTCGGGGTGGGTTGGATCGGGGCGGCTCGGACCAAGGCAGTTTAGGTATGGGCATGTCCGGTTTTGGGCCTGTTTGGGCCGGTTCGATTTGGGCCAGTTCGAGTCTAAGTTGCTGTTAGGGCATTTTCTTTGCTTAGGCTTTTCAGGCGGTGCTGGTTGTAGTCTTGGTAAAGTTTTGTGGCCGTGGTGTAGTTCTGGAAGTCTGTATCTTGGTGGTGTGGTCATTCAGAGAGTTTTTCGGATTTTTGGGTCCTCACCGGTGTCGGTTTTGTTGATTCGGTACAAGTGCGTCCTTTGTGTGACATTGCGCTACTCTACTTGCGTCGGTGTTAGATCTCTCCGGGTTTGGGTTGGCTCGTGCTCGGTATAATTACAAGCCTTCTCCTTTGTGTTCTCACTTGGTTTTTTCTGGTGAGGAGTAACCGTTCTCGGTTTTTGAACGCTCAACTCAAGTTCCAGCTTTGGATCTCCATGATTTTTGATGTGATGCTGCCTTCTTGGAGGTCTGAGCTCGTACTCGGTAGAAATACCGGTCCTCCCCTTAGGCCTTCGCGGTGTTGACCGAGTTAGCCTTCGGAAGACTGAGTACGAGTTCCATTGTCTACATCCACCCATCGCAGTCTCATCGGTAGAGCTCTTTTCTGGTCATTGGAGGTGTTTAGCTCCACCTCTGGCCGTGGGACGCGCTTGTTCCTCCTATAGGATTTGGATTGTTGTGGAGCTGCTCTTCCTGCTTCCAGTGATTCGTCTGGTTGGCTGATGTCTCACTTTAGATCTGGGCGTGAGACACGTTTCTTCATCCTCCTAGGTGTTGATCGTCGTGGGTCTAGCGGTTCGTCGTGGTACTAATACTAGTATATCCCTCTCTTCAACTTAAGTTTTGTGTCCCCACTTTGCCCCTTTAACGATTTCTATTTGATATGCATCTACTTCCTCCTACTATCGTGGTTAGGACTCGCCGGTTTAAGGCGTTGGCCGCTGGTAAGTGTTTAGGCCTTTGTGCCTTTAAGCTGTTTTCTTTCATTATCGTTGTAGGGGTTTCTTGCGGTATTGGCCGTCTACGTGTTAGTGCTCGTCTTCCAGTCTGTGTGACAGGTTGATGGTCATAATGAGACAGGGTGCTCTACTTGATTAGGCTATTAGTTGGTTTTAAGTCAGTATCGCTTGTGCTTAATGGTTGAAAAATCAGGGTTGAAGGCCTATTTCTTTTTGTGTGCTCAATGGTTGTAAAATCCAGGTGTTAGGACCTTTTACTTTTTCTTGTTTTGCGCTTCATGGTTGTAAAATCTGGTTTTTAAGACCTACATTGTCTGGTTTACTCCCATGTTGGGATGCCGATGTTCCTTGTATAGGATCGCTCTTTCATGTATCAGGTTACTCCCCTTGTTGGGACGGTCATGAGGCTGAGCTGACATGCCAACGCTCGATTCACTCACTGGTCTATAACTAGATCAATTCATGTACTCTTTTTCTACCTCTGAAGAGGTTTAATTTAAATTTTCATTCCCTGATAAAAAAAAAATAATGCTCTAAAAGTCTAAACCGCATTGAATGGTGCTATAGGAAAATATCTGAGCTTAATGGCTAAACTGATCAATCATGAGTTTACCATTTAGAGGCGATCCAAATACGATATGAACGAGCACTAGGGATACAAGAGGAGTTCTCGCGCCAACGGGCTAAGACGCACTGGCTAACGGAAGGGGATAGAAACACGGGCTTCTTCCATGTTGTGTCCTCTTATCGACAACGCTCTAACGCCATCATATTTTTGAAAAACGATCAAGGGACATTGGTCACATGGGAAACATGTATATGAGAGCTAAATATTGAATACTTTGATCAACTCTTCACCACGCAGTATCTGGACCTATCTGCATTTTCGTTCCATCTTTGATCTCAAAACACATCAGATTGGAATCACCAACTATTGTCCCAAGCTACAGAAAAGGAAATTTGTGAGGCAGTGTTTCAGATGAGGCCAGATAAAGCTCCAGGAACAACCAACCTGAACTCGAGATTCTACCAGCATTACTGACCACTACTTTCATATGAAATTATTGCATTTATAAGAATGGCCATGCTACAAATCCATTTCGATCCGGATATAAACTCTACGGCCGCGCTACTCATCCCTAAGAAGCCCAATCCTGAATTGATAATCGATCTTCGCACGATAGCACTATGCAACGTCATCTTCTAGATCATGTCCAAAGTTCTGGCCAACCGATTACATGTCCTATTACACTCAGTAATCTCAGAATCTCAAGGCACTTTCATCCTAGGTTGGTGCATTCAAGATAACATCTTAATTTCTTTTGAGATAATACATTATCCACATAGGAAAACCTAGGGGCAAGAAGGATATGTGGCCTTGAAACTCGATATGAGTAAAACCTATGACCTATTAGAATGGATTTATTATTGCGATCATGCATCAATTGGGCTTCTCACCAGAATGAATTTCACTATCATCATCTTTTCTACAGACAATTCAATATTCCATCTCCTCGGACGGACGAGAGATGCCTTTGTTTGAGCCATCCAGGGGAACCATTATCGCCATACCTATTTCTACTGTTTATGGAAGGCCTATCTCAACTCCTGAAAGTTAATGCAACATAAGTTTTTTTTACATGGGGTAGTAGTGGCACGGGGGCACCGGTCATCTCGCATATGTTCTTTGCGGATGATTGTTATATCTTCTGCAAAGCTACTCTAGCAGAGACCCACAAAATTCGAGATATATTGGCAATGTTTGGACAAGTATCTAGTCAATTTCGTAATTTACATGAGTCGTCGATTCCGTTTAGTAGAAATACACCTGAGCCTACCCGTCGAGAATGATGTGATATCCTACAGGCCTCCATGTATCTAGCAGTGCCGAATATGGTAGGGAGGAACATGACACATGCCATGTCTTACTTAGGAGATCAGATAGTCACGAGGATTCGCTCTTGGGATGGGAAGTTATTATCACCAGTAGGCCGGGAGGTGATGATTAGATAGGTCCTCACCTCTTTTCCAGTCTACATTATGTTAGTATTTCAAATTACAAAACGCATTGTCAACCGTATTCACATTGCTCTAGCTAGATTATGGAGGGATGGTAAGACAAGAAGTATACCAATTATATGGTAGGATTAGGATAAATCGTGTATTCCGAAAGCTTATGGGGGTTTGGGATTCAGAAACCTGCTAGATGTCAATATTGTGTTGCTTAGGGAACAAGCTTAGGATCTGATCCACAAGCCCACCTCTTTAGTGGCACAAGTCCTAAAAGCAAGGTATTACTCAAAAATTGATTTCCTACATGCACCGGAAGGATCATATCCAAGCTTTACATGGTCTACCATTTTCTCTACGCAACAAATGATGAGGGAGGGTCTGCCGATTGTGATAGGGGTGTTGGTTTTGTGCCTTAGGCCAATCATGATCTTGGACGATATTATCATTTCATTACTACATTGGTACTACTATTATAATTTGTGAAATGTTAATAGTGTGAATAATCGACTCTTTCTAATATCATCAAGTGCATGCCTTGGTAGTAAAACTCTTAGAAGTAAAAGAGTATTATTCCATTGCTCCATGCTCTTACTGATATACTAAGACTAGTATGATGTTGGTTGATGATCACATTTTACTGATCATACATATTGGATATGAAGTCAAACCATAGATTCCATTTAGGCATATTGTATTGGATGACCCACTGTGAGAATACTACATAGGAACTATCATGAGTATTTCTCAGTATCGTAATATGGCTTAAGTCCTTTGACTTTATAGTCATCAGGGTTTCTACATAGATGGTGTGTTTTAACACAATTCAACATTGTCTTTAACCGGGTAACAATAAAGGTTGTGGTTGTGCACATAATTGTCTATGTGAGATATGTGGTTGACTGATAAGGGATTTGTCACTCTTATAAATATGGGAGATATCGTTTGGGCCTCTTGATAAGTGAGACTGCGGAAAAGCATGACCATGCAAATCGATAAAGAGTTATCACTTGATGTCTACTTAAGATCAAGAAACAGTGCTCGAATAAAATAAGGATAACGACCATATGCCTTATTTGATCGAGATATCTGTAAGAATCGCCCCCGGTCGATCCCGGTCGAACCGTAGGTTTTCGGCAAGAGTTGACTTTTTGCCGGAAAAGTCAAACGATGACTCCGAGAGTCATTCGGGACCTTTCCGGGGCCCAAAAAGCTTAGTCGTCATCACGGTTGGCTTAGTTGGGCCGTTTCCTTTCCGTTGACTATAATATTGGGAAAAGTCAACCCGAGACTTTTATCGGTCAAGCGTGGTCCGATTTAGAACTAAATCCGATAAAATATTTGTGCTGGAATTTATTTAAGTTGGAGTGGTCCCCACATGGACATGTGTCCGTTCTTGCTTGGAAGGAAAGAATTGGGTGTGTTATGACTCTTATACCCTCATTAGTTGTTTTTGGGAAGAGATAAAGTAAATGGGTATTTTGGACACTATCCCCTCTAGGTTTAAAGCTCAATTTGGCGCATATTTCAGCACATTTCTCAAGGTAGCCGAAATTGGAGAGAGGGTGGAGAGAGAGAGTGAGGTTTGAAGCTTGAAGAAGAAGAAAGGAGAGAAAAGAGGGATTTTTGGGCCATTTCTTCACCAAAGGGGCTTGACTCTTCCATTTTCTTCTTCTACTCACCATTTCCATGGTGAGCTTCTAATCCCTTTTCGTTTTTATGGATTTTGGTTCATGGGTTTTGGAGAAAAGTGATGAAGAATGGATGGGTTTTGGAGTTTGGGGTTTGGATGATGAAGTTTTGGAGGAATTTGATGTTAGATGATGGATTTAATTCGTATTTATGGAGTTTTGATGAAAACCCAAAATGGGTATTGGTTTATTGACGATTTGGGAGCTGTTTTGGAGGTTTGGGAATGTCAAAAATGGAGTTTTAGAGTTATTTTCGTGAAAACCCGAGGCTGGAAGGAAGAAGACGATGAACAGTGCCAGACCGTCACGGATCCGTGACGGATACCATGACGGGAGGCGTCACGGCTCCGTGAGGGAGACCGTGACGGCGTCTGCCACGGTTCTGTGAGGAGAACCGTGACGGTTCAGCCCACGGATCCGTGACCCAAACCGTGACACTCGGATTGGGCCTCTTTCCGGCCCATTACCCGTCTTAGCCTATGTTGGACTTTCGGGCTTAATTTAGTTGTTCCTCGTTCTTTTTTACAACTGAATTAGTATTAATTCGAGTACTTGTTTTGTGATCCAAGACTTCGGACCCGAGATCCACGGAGGAGGAGACCCGAGGACATCGTGAAGTAGAGGAGGAAGTGAGCCAGGACGTCAACAACTAGGAGTTGATCGTTGTTTATTTTGAGGTAGGGAAAGTAGTGAATACCGGTTTAATTACGGAAAGTTACTAGTATGCATGTATAAGAATAATAATAACCGGAAAGGCCCTAGTTCGCATATAGGATGTGATTCACTAGAATAATCGCTTTCAATTACATAATAATCGGACGAGTCTTAGTTTGCATGTAGGATGTGATTCACTAGTTTAATCGCTTTCAATTCTTGGGAAATTGCCGTGCTGGTAGAATGGCCATGTCGAGCCTTAGGGTTGCGTGTTGATTGAGATGCATGATTCTTGTTGTAGCCGTTGATTGAGAGTCATAATAAGATTTACTCGGTGTAGCATGTTGTGACTATGTGTGGGCAAGTGTGCCGTGTTTGATGTGATATGAATATTTGATTGTGACATGATCGGGTGAGTGATAGACCGATTTGTGTGTTATGGTGAGTCGACTCGGTTGGTATACCGTGGTCGGACCATGGCTTTGTGCTGCGTATTATTCTCTTGCTGTGTGTTCCAAGAAGAGGTGTGTCCGGTGCGATACCTACACTGAGAGAGTATGCTGGTGTAGGGTATCAAGGACGAGGATGGTGTAAACATCACCCCGATGCTATGTGGTCTGGGAAGGCGTACGACCGATGTAAAACCCGCTTCGTTTCATTAGGGTATTAAATTACAATCCGAAAACCTTAAGGTAGGTTTTTGAAACAAGTGCAAAAAAAGAAAAAGGAGCAGGTCTGGACCAGGCCAGGCGCGCAGGCCCAACTCGGCCCAGCCAGCCTCTCGGCCCGGTTGTCCTCTGAGGCCCAAAACCCACACCTCCTTTAAAAGACTGAAACCCTAGGGTTTCAGCCTCATTTCACGCAGCCACCCTCATCCTTTCTTCTCTCTCGTTCCAGCCCTCTCTCCTCTCCCTCACCTCCCTCGCCGAACTCCGACCGGCCACCACCGTTTCCGGCCGCCACCTCCCTCACCACCCTCGTCCCGTCCTCTTCTCCTCCATCCCGACCACGTTACCGCTCCGGCCAGCCCACGCAACCACCGTCCCCGACCTCCCTGCCTCTCTCTCCTTCATCTTCCTCACCAGACCAGCCCCGTCCACCACCAGTTCTGTCCGGCCCTAAAGACGCCGCCACCGAGCCCGGAACCCTCCTCTCCTCCGATCTGGAGAGGACCGGCTGCGACGCCATCGCCGCCACCGAGCTCCACCTCACCTTCTCGTCCCGACCCTCCCTTCAACCGGGCGTGACCCGAGCTCCCGCCGTCGCCGGCGAGCTCGTCAGATCCAGGACGAGATCGAGTCGTCCGGACCCGAGGCGAACCCCCACCGCCGCTCCCACCGCCGAGCTCCACCACCCGCCACCGTCCCTTTACGGTGAGTTCTCGGTCCGTGGAATCTCGGCCGATAACGACGTCGCCGGTGGTCGGCCGCACCTAACCCGATCCCGTTCTTCGTCTTTTGCTTTCCCGTTCCCGAGTTCGTTCAGATCTGGTCGGGATGGAACGGAACTCCCGAAATGGAAAGGAACAGAACAAAAAAACGTGAATCCGGTTTTGTTTAAAGGATTATTGTAAAGGGTTAATCTGAAATTGTAAAGAAGAACAAATTTAAGTTATTGTATTATGTTTCTTACTTTTTTCGGATCTGTTTAAATGTGAACAAAAAAGGGTTAAGTTGAGTTTTACATTGAAAATCAGATGTGAAACAAAAGTTCGATCTTTGTGTTCGGACGTAAAATTGTTATCGTTAAAACTAGATCGGTTGATTTAATTGGGTTTTAAAACGAAGGACGGTCGTTAAACAAACTTGAGTTAAGTTAAATCGAAAAGGGGGAAAACGAAATCAAAACGGATTTAGAAGGGTTTTGGACCAAAAATCTCGAGTTTGGAAACGAGCAGAAGGAAACCGTTTTGTTTTAAAATCAAAGACGGAATTAATTAAAGCAAGGAGTTTCAAAGACGGTTTTAAGTAAAAAGGGGTTTTAGCTGGGTATAGATCAAATCTGGGTTCTGTGCGCGGGTGCTCGAACCCGATCCATCGTAACCCTACTGTTAGCCCGCTCGAGTGTAAAAGACAACTGTCGTATTTAAACTAGACAAATCGTAGCCGTTAACTTAACGGCGGAACCGTTATTAATTTGGGGCTTCGTGTTAAATTTAGAGTCCGGCTCCGATCGAGGGGGAGCCGGGAAAGAAATTTACAAAACCCGGGCAGATTCGCCATGTCGGGCGAATCGGGCCTTTAAGGGTCCTTTATCGACATTGTCGGGGTTACGTTGGGCGTTGAGTTTATTTAAGTGTGTCCTGTTCGTACTAGTTTAAAAGTGAGTTAAATCTGTGTTCTTTTAGATCGTGCTGCGGACCGAGGCAAAGGGAGGCTCGGCGAGTGATTGCGATCATCTCGGGTTTAGTGGAGCGCTTTTGGAGTTGCTTGCGAGGTAGGGAAAAGTAGCCGGATCTCGGACCTGACTAGGGAAAGTTAACTGTAGAATTGCATGTGACACCGGGGTGTCGTGGGTTATTTAGGTTATCGAATATTAGAAATGCATGATACGGGAACGTAGCGAATACTGGAAATGCATGTGACACTTAGTAGTGTCGTAGGAGCAGAGAACTTAGCGTTAACTGATATACTGGAGGCATATGACCATGCCCGGAGGCTGTTGTGTGTATTTGTTGATTGAGTTTGGGTGGCCTTGAGAGCCCGTGTTAATTATTGCTGAGTCTTGGGTGGCCATGAGAGCCCGTGTTGTCGTTTCGGTGTTTTGAATGGCCGTGAGTGCCCGTGGGGTTGTGAACCCGTACTTTATCGTTGGTGTCTTGGGTGGCCATGAGGGCCCGTAGGGTTGTTGAACCTGTGTTTGATTGTTGGTGTCTTGTTGGCCTTGAGTGCCTGTGGAGTTGTCACCGGTGTCGTTACTGTGTGTTTGAACTTGTTTGTGATTGTGTTTGGTTACTTGATACTGGTGGAGGTTGTGTGGTGTAGCTAGCCTCCCGACTGGGATCGGGAGAAGCGGAGGGGTTGTGGGCTAGCTCCCCGACTGGGATCGGGGGAAGGACGCGCGGGTGTGGCTAACCACCCGACTGGGATCGGGTGAAGCGGAGAGGTTGTGGGTTAGCCTCCCGACTGGGATCGGGAGAAGTTGCGCGACAGGTCGACCGCCTGACCACGTCTATGATCGGTAAAGGGCGAGAGACAGAGATTGGTTACTGAGCAGCCGGTTTGCGATCCTTTGTGATCTTGGTTGGTATTGTGTGGTCAGTCGTGTCTTGGAGGAGGTCGTCGATCGTAGTGTGGGGTCTACATAACGTATCCGTGTGTTGAGTCAGTTGAGGAAAAGACTGGTCGTGTGTGTGTCTTTGAGTCGTCGTTGGTGTCATCGGCTTTGTCTACTAATTATGCCATAGTCAGTATGTTATATGTGGTGGTGAGCGAACGCTCACCCCTAGCTTCTTTTCCTACAGGTACCGTTCGTAGTCTAGACTAGGTTAGCTTCTGAAGCTTGAAGAGCTTGAAGCGGTTGCTGGGTGTTTTGAGTCTAGAGATGTGTATCTCGTTTTGTCCAAGTGTGGGACTTTTATTTTGAGATGTAAATATTATTCTTTTGTGGAACTAAACTGACTTTTAAAGTGATTTATCGAAAACAGGTTTCAGTATTGTAACTTTTTAAACGTTCGCGTCCCTAGTTTCGGTTCGCTGAAATTGGGGCGTGACAGCTTGGTATCAGAGCGCGAGGTTTCACACCCCGGACTACACGTCAATTAGGTGGGAGAGTCGAGTCAGTAGAGTCCCGTTCTGCGTTGGGTACGCAAGTCGGAACTCGGGTGTAGACCCGTTAGGATTCGAGTCCTGTTTTGTTTTGTGCTTGTGCAGTACGGGGTTACTGGCACATTGTTTGTGTGTTGCTGCGTGAAACGTTTTTAAACTGTCGCGACTCGACTCAGGAGCGCTCCTGTGGTCGAGCGTGACGGTGTTGGTATCAAGTGGCTACAACGTAGTTCGGCGATGCTTGGACGGGGTTGTAACTACCTGATGCCAAGAAATGAGGATTTTAATGGAGTGGAAAAAGTTTTAAAAATTGGTTGACCCAGTGGGCGTGTATCGTTGCTACTCGGCCGTGTTTGGCTTGTGTTTGAGGTCGGTCTTGAGTTGTCTTTTTTTTTGGTTATGGTTATTGTTTCGCTGTGTGGTTGGTTGGTCATTTCGTGTTTTGGTGCGGTCTCTTTGAGGTTTCGTTTACTAATACAAATATTTAAAGTATTAATAGTGTGAGCGGCGTGACGTATTAGTGATATACGCGCTAGAGTAAGCTTAGACCATGTGAGCGTTAGCGTATTTGAACTTGTTGTGTTTATTTGAGTTGGCAAACTGAACGTTTGCGTGTATCCGTGCAGAGGATACTGTACATGGCTCGCGGTAGACGCGGACGAGCAGCAGGAACACGGGGTCAGGCGCCCACGCGGGGCCGGCGGGGACGGTCAGCGGGGACACCGGGAAGGGTGCCCACCGTTGAGCCCGCCGAGCACGCGGAAGCGCAGGGCACTCCTGTCGGAGAGGACAGGAGAAGCGACGCAGGGCCGTCTGCAGGCACACCCGGCGTTCCGCCCGTCGCAGACCCTCCCGTCATGGCTGCCCTGGATGAGCTGACCAGGACGGTCCAGAGTTTGGTGGCGGTCATCGCCAACCGAGAGTCGGCTTCACCAGCACCTGAGGCAACCGCGGTCCTAGTGAGACCCGGTCAGACAGAGGATCATACCTCCCGAGCAGTGCTAGACTTCTTGAAGCTCGGGATACCCACTTTTGTCGGGGAGCCGAACCCCGACCTAGCCGAGAGGTGGCTAGATCAGGTCACGCGAGACCTAGATACATCAGGTATCGAGGATGGCCGTCGCAGGGTGTCCTTCGCGGCCCATCAGCTGACAGACAACGCTTACCACTGGTGGGGGCGTGTGAAGGACATGGTCGGGTACGACTACAGCGTCTTCCAGGATGTGTTCCTAGCACAGTATTTTCCCGAGTCGGCTCGGCTGGAGCGACATCGGCAATTCCTAGATCTGGAGCAGGAAGGGATGACAGTGGCAAAGTACGAGGCCAGGTACACAGCCTTGGCCAGATTCGCGCCAGAGATGGTGATGAGCGAGACGAACCGTTGCCTGCGGTTCCAGGAAGGACTGAGGCCGGGCATCCGGAACCAGGTTCTCGCTTTGAGGCTACGGAAGTATACCGATCTAGTGGACACCGCGGCTACAGTGGAGCAGGGCATCCGGGATGCAGCCAGGGGCCGTGAGGTCCGACAGCGGCCGATCAGCTTTGCAGGACCGTCCGACTCACGAGACTCGCGGAGACAGAGGACCGTGGGGTTCTTCCGACCACCGACTCATCAGGGTGGATCCAGACAGCGGGGGTTAGTGGCAGCAGTTGGGCCAGTCGCACCAGAGAGGGCGCCGACGTGCTTTACCTGTGGGCAGCGAGGCCACTTCCGTCGCGAGTGCCCGATGGAAGGAGGGCCTACGGCGCTGCCAGCGACCAGCCGGACCAGCCAGGGCACGGAGTCGAGAGCCAACGAGATCGGCTGTTTTCGATGCGGCGGGTTGGGCACACCATTGCATGGTGCCGGGAGCCGTCGAGGGCAACATCAGCGCAGCGACCGCAACAGTCGCGGACCGTACAGTCGCCCAGGGGACGTCCTCGTCAGGGTCAGCAGTCCAGACCGTCACAGCCTTCTACGAGCGCACCGATTCCGAGACAGCAGCAGAGTCACGGGTATTCAGCAGCCAGCGCGCCGGGTCAGAGGCAGCAGGCCTCGAAGGGGAGAGTGTATGCAGTCACCGACTCCAGAGCCCCAGGACCTAGCACGTACCGCGAGACCATCCAGGGTACGTGTTTATTGTATCATTTATGGGCTTTATTCTTGTTTGATACCGGGGCGTCACACTCTTTTATTTCGTTGGGTTGTGCTGAGAGGTTGGGGTTGAGCCTAGAGCCGTTGAGTCCACCCCTATGCCTGGAAACCCTAGTTGGGGGTGGTGCATCGTTGACTAGAGTATGTCGTGCCTGCGAGATTAGAGTCGCAGACTGTCCTTGCCCCGGTGATCTTCTCGTGCTGGGAATGACTATCTTTGATGTGATCTTGGGAATGTATTGGCTGTCAAGGTACCGAGCCAATATCGTTTGCTACAGGCGACGAGTGACAGTGGATGGTACGAAGGTGACATGTGTTCTGGGCAGTAAGAGCGGGGTCCTCCTGTCGGCGTTGTCCGTAGAGGAGGAAGTATCGGCTGTGCAGAGCCGAGAGTTACCGAGAGTGGTATGCGAGTTCCCCGATGTCTTTCCCGAGGAGTTGAGCGGGTTGCCACCTGTTCGTGGGGTGGAGTTCGGGATTGACCTGGTGCCGGGAACGGCGGCGATATCGATGGCGCCTTACAAGTTTGCGCCGGCAGAGTTGATTGAGTTGAATCGTCAGCTAGAGGAGCTTCAGCAGAAGGGGTTTATCCGTCCGAGTGCATCGCCGTGGGGAGCACCAGCACTCTTCGTGAAGAAGAAGAGTGGAGAGATACGGATGTGTATAGATTACCGGAAGCTGAACCGGGTTACGGTGAAGAACCGATACCCGATGCCGAGGATCGATGATTTGTTCGACCAGTTGAGAGGGGCGACCTACTTCTCGAAGATCGATCTGCGGTCCGGTTATTATCAGTTGCGAATCCGTGAGGGGGACGTCGCAAAGACTGCATTCCGGACACGCTATGGGCACTACGAGTTCCTGGTAATGCCATTCGGACTGACGAACGCACCTGCAGCGTTCATGGACCTGATGAACAACATCTTCCGGTCGTACCAAGATCAGTTTGTGGTGGTGTTTGTGGACGACATCCTGATATATTCGCAAAACGAGGCGGCGCATCAGTTACATTTGAGGGCTGTTCTGACACTACTGCGCGAGCATCAGTTGTATGCCAACCGAGAGAAGTGCGAGTTCTGGCTCTCTTAGGTGAGATTCCTCGGCCACATCGTGTCCCGTGACGGTATCCTGGTCGATCCGTCGAAGATCGACGCGGTCTCGAAGTGGGCACGGCCCACGAGTGTTTTCGAGATCCGCAGCTTTCTGGGATTGACAGGCTACTACCGGCGATTTGTCCAGGATTTTGCACGACTAGCCGCACCGATGACTCTGTTGACGCGCAAGGGTGTCGGGTTCGTGTGGACAGACGACTGTGAGCGTGCATTCGCGGAGTTGAAGACTCGACTGACTACAGCTCCAGTGTTAGTGGTGCCCGAGCGAGGAATCGGTTATGATGTTTACTGTGATGCGTCCAGAGAGGAACTGGGCTACGTACTGATGCAGTTGGGCAGAGTGGTGGCTTATGGCTCCAGGCAGCTGAAGACGCATGAGCGCAACTATCCTACCCACGACTTGGAGCTAGCAGCAGTCGTGTTTGCGCTAAAGAGCTGGCGATATTATCTATATGGCGAGGGGTTTCAGGTGTTCTCGGATCACAAGAGCCTCAAGTACATATTTTCCCAGCGAGACCTGAACATGCGTCAGCGACGGTGGATGGAGCTACTCGAGGAGTACGACTTCGAGCTACACTACCATCCGGGCAAGGCGAACGTGGTCGCCGACGCCTTGAGTAGGAAGTCGGTTCCGAGCCTCGCCAGCATATCAGTCCGAGAGTGGGACATGATGGGGGAGCTGAGCACGTTCGGGCTTGAGCTAGAGGAGGTTACGGGTGACATGACCATGTGCTCCTTAGTGGCTCAGCCCTCACTGCTTGCCCAAGAGTTGGAGGTGCAGACGGAGGACGTTGAGACGGCACAGATCCGAGAGAGGGTCGTCAACGGCGACGAGGTAGTAGGTTGGGAGATCAGAACAGATTGGGGACTACAGTACCGAGGAGGGCTGTTCGTGCCGGTTAACTGTAGAAACGACGTGTTGCGAGAGGCACATCACTCACGTCTTACGGTGCACCCTGGGGGCACCAAGATGTACCGTGACCTCAGACAACATTTCTGGTGGCGCGGGATGCGAAGAGAAGTAGCAGAGTTTGTGTCGAGATTCCTCGTCTGTCAGCAGGTGAAGGCCGAGCACCAGCGTCCAGCGGGATTGTTACAGCCACTACTGATTGCTCAGTGGAAGTGGCAACACATTACGATGGACTTCGTGTGTGGACTACCGAGATCGCCGAATGGGAACGACGCAGTGTGGGTGGTAGTCGATCGATTGACCAAGTCGGCCCACTTCCTGGCTATGAGGATGACCGACCTAGTCGACAAGTTGAGCAGCTTGTATGTTCAGGAGATAGTGCGTCTCCACGGGGTCCCGATGTCAATAGTGTCTGACAGGGATCCCCGCTTCACGTCCAGGTTTTGGCCGAGTCTGCAGAAGGCATTGGGGACCGAGGTGCTACTCAGTACAACGCATCATCCCTAGACAGACGGTCAATCCGAGCGCACTATCCAGATCTTGGAGGACATGCTACGAGCATGTGTGCTGGATTTCAAGGGATCTTGGGAGACCCACCTGCCTTTAGCCGAGTTCGCCTACAACAACAGCTTCCAGGCCAGTATCGGGATGGCACCTTTCGAAGCGTTGTATGGGAGGCCGTGTCGGTCACCAGTATGTTGGGCAGAGGTGGGGGACAAGAGTCTGCTGGGGCCAGATCTTGTCAGAGAGACGACGGAGAAAGTCGCACTGATCCGCGATCGGCTGAGGACAGCGCAGAGCCGACAGAAGAGTTATGCCGACAGGCGACGTCGACCTCTTGAGTTTGCAGTCGGGGATCACGTGTTCCTAAAGGTGAGCCCGAGGAAAGGGCTGGTGCGGTTCAGTCGCAGCGGGGGCAAGTTGGCTCCGAGGTACATTGGCCCGTTCGAGATTTTGGGCAGAGTGGGAATAGTGGCTTATCGTCTTGCGTTGCCACCGCAACTTGGGAGAGTCCATAACGTCTTCCACGTGTCTCAGTTGCGGCAGTACAATGCAGACCCCTCCCACGTCATTGAGTGGACAGATATCGAGGTGGTTGATGATGTCTCCTATGAGGAACAGCCGGTTCGGATCATGGACACGCGGGAGCAGATTCTGCGGGGAGGCAAGATTATCCACTTGGTACGAGTGCAGTGGAAGCACCACGAGTCTGAATCAACTTGGGAGCGCGAGGATGAGGTTCGCGCGAAGTATCCCGCCTTGTTCGTTTCCCGAGGTACGCCTGTTTTAAATTTCGCGGGCGAAATTCCTTTAAGGGGGTAGATTGTAAAACCCGCTTCGTTTCATTAGGGTATTAAATTACAATCCGAAAACCTTAAGGTAGGTTTTTGAAACAAGTGCAAAAAAAAGAAAAAAAAAGAAAAAAAAAAGGAGCAGGTCTGGACCAGGCCAGGTGCGCAGGCCCAACCCGGCCTAGCCAGCCTCTCGGCCCGGTTGTCCTCTGAGGTCCAAAACCCACACCTCCTTTAAAAGACTGAAACCCTAGGGTTTCAGTCTCATTTCACGCAGCCACCCTCATCCTTTCTTCTCTCTCGTTCCAGCCCTCTCTCCTATCCCTCACCTCCCTCGCCGAACTCCGACCGGCCACCACCGTTTCCGGCCGCCACCTCCCTCACCACCCTCATCCCGTCCTCTTCTCCTCCATCCCGACCCCGTTACCGCTCCGGCCAGCCCACGCAACCACCGTCCCCGACCTCCCTGCCTCTCTCTCCTTCATCTTCCTCACCAGACCAGCCCCGACCACCACCAGTTCCGTCCGGCCCTAAAGACGCCGCCACCGATCCCGGAACCCTCCTCTCCTCCGATCTGGAGAGGACCGGCCGCGACGCCATCGCCGCCACCGAGCTCCACCTCCCCTTCTCTTCCCGACCCTCCCTTCAACCGGGCGTGACCCGAGCTCCCGCCGTCGCCGGCGAGCTCGTCAGATCCAGGACGAGATCGAGTCGTCCGGACCCGAGGCGAACCCCCACCGCCACTCCCACCGCCGAGCTCCACCGCCCGCCACCGTCCCTTTACGGTGAGTTCTCGGTCCGTGGAATCTCGGCCGATAACGGCGTCGCCGGTGGTCGGCCGCACCTAACCCGATCCCGTTCTTCGTCTTTTGCTTTCCCATTCCCGAGTTCGTTCAGATCTGGTCGGGATGGAACGGAACTCCCGAAATGGAAAGGAACAGAACAAAAAAAAGTGAATCCGGTTTTGTTTAAAGGATTATTGTAAAGGGTTAATTTGAAATTGTAAAGAAGAACAAATTTAAGTTATTGTATTATGTTTCTTACGTTTTTCGGATCTGTTTAAATGTGAACAAAAAAGGGTTAAGTTGAGTTTTACATTGAAAATCAGATGTGAAACAAAAGTTCGATCTTTGTGTTCGGACGTAAAATTGTTATCGTTAAAACTAGATCGGTTGATTTAATTGGGTTTTAAAACGAAGGACGATCGTTAAACAAACTTGAGTTAAGTTAAATCGAAAAGGGGGAAAACGAAATCAAAACGGATTTAGAAGGGTTTTGGACCAAAAATCTCGAGTTCGGAAACGAGCAGAAGGAAACCGTTTTGTTTTAAAATCAAAGACGGAATTAATTAAAGCAAGGAGTTTCAAAGACGGTTTGAAGTAAAAAGGGGTTTTAGCTGGGTTTAGATCAAATCTGGGTTCGGTGCGCGGGTGCTCGAACCCGATCCGTCGTAACCCTACTGTTAGCCCGCTCGAGTGTAAAAGACAACTGTCGTATTTAAACTGGACAAATCGTAGCCGTTAACTTAACGGCGGAACCGTTATTAATTTGGGGCTTCGTGTTAAATTTAGAGTCCGGCTCCGATCGAGGGGGAGCCCGGAAAGAAATTTACAAAACCCGGGCAGATTCGCCATGTCGGGCGAATCGGGCCTTTAAGGGTCCTTTATCGACATTGTCGGGGTTACGTTGGGCATTGAGTTTATTTAAGTTTGGCCTGTTCTTACTAGTTTAAAAGTGAGTTAAATCTGTGTTCTTTTAGATCGTGCTGCGGACCGAGGCAAAGAGAGGCTCGGCGAGTGATTGCGATCATCTCGGGTTTAGTGGAGCGCTTTTGGAGTTGCTTGCGAGGTAGGGAAAAGTAGCCGGATCTCGGACCTGACTAGGGAAAGTTAACTGTAGAATTGCATGTGACACCGGGGTGTCGTGGGTTATTTAGGTTATCGAATATTAGAAATGCATGATACGGGAACGTAGCGAATACTGGAAATGCATGTGACACTTAGTAGTGTCGTAGGAGCAGAGAACTTAGCGTTAACTGATATACTGGAGGCATATGACCATGCCCGGAGGTTGTTGTGTGTATTTGTTGATTGAGTTTGGGTGGCCTTGAGAGCCCGTGTTAATTATTGCTGAGTCTTGGGTGGCCATGAGAGCCCGTGTTGTCGTTTCGGTGTTTTGAGTGGCCGTGAGTGCCCGTGGGGTTGTGAACCCGTACTTTATTGTTGGTGTCTTGGGTGGCCATGAGGGCCCGTAGGGTTGTTGAACCTGTGTTTGATTGTTGGTGTCTTGTTGGCCTTGAGTGCCTGTGGAGTTGTCACCGGTGTCGTTACTGTCTGTTTGAACTTGTTTGTGATTGTGTTTGGTTACTTGATACTGGTGGAGGTTGTGTGGTGTAGCTAGCCTCCCGACTGGGATCGGGAGAAGCGAAGGGGTTGTCGGCTAGCTCCCCGACTGGGATCGGGGGAAGGACGCGCGGGTGTGGCTAACCACCCGACTGGGATCGGGTGAAGCGGAGAGGTTGTGGGTTAGCCTCCCGACTGGGATCGGGAGAAGTTGCGCGACAGGTCGACCGCCTGACCACGTCTATGATCGGTAAAGGGCGAGAGACAGAGATTGGTTACTGAGCAGCCGGTTTGCGATCCTTTGTGATCTTGGTTGGTATTGTTTGGTCAGTCGTGTCTTGGAGGAGGTCGTCGATCGTAGTGTGGGGTCTACATAACGTATCCGTGTGTTGAGTCAGTTGAGGAAAAGACTGGTCGTGTGTGTGTCTTTGAGTCGTCGTTGGTGTCATCGGCTTTGTCTACTAATTATGCCATAGTCAGTATGTTATCTGTGGTGGTGAGCGAACGCTCACCCCTAGCTTCTTTTCCTACAGGTACCGTTCGTAGTCTGGACTAGGTGAGCTTCTGAAGCTTGAAGAGCTTGAAGCGGGTTGCTGGGTGTTTTGAGTCTAGAGACGTGTATCTCGTTTTGTCCAAGTGTGGGACTTTTATTTTGAGATGTAAATATTATTCTTTTGTGGAACTAAACTGACTTTTAAAGTGATTTATCAAAAACAGGTTTCAGTATTGTAACTTTTTAAACGTTCGGGTCCCTAGTTTCGGTTTGCTGAAATTGGGGCGTGACAACCGAGGTATGTGCCGGTCCGTTATGCGTGAGGCCCCGAGTCTCCGTGACGGGAAGACATCCGACTGAATGTATTGCCGGTCAGGTATGTTACCCCGAGTCTCGGTGACGGGAAGATGTCGGGATCGATGCTTCGTGTTCCGGTACGATTTAAATGGGACGGGCTGTGATAGCTGGTGATGTTGGGAACGGTTGTACTAAGTTATGTGTTGTTCTGCTGTGTGTTCGTTGTGTGCTGGTTGGCTTTGTGCGTGGTTTCATGTGTTATTATGGTCTTGCGGGAGTGTTTGGTGGTTGGTACTTGTCCCTTGGGCGTCGTTGATAGTCATGCTTTGCTAGTATGCCTTAATTGGCGGTTACTCGTGGTAGTGAACTGATGTTCATAACCTTAACTACTTTTTCTACTGAGCGAAAGCTCACCCCTTACCTTGTTGTCGTTCAGGTGTTGAGCGGGATTTGTATTAGCATGATTCTCGGAGTTTGGGAGCTGACGAGGGTCTTGGCTAGTGTCTAGTGACGTACGGTTTTTACTATTTCTAAATTGTGTTACTTTTTGTTGTTGACGAGCTGTTGACTTATCTGAAACCCTTTTTATTATTAAACTGCTTTAGTTATCTTTTATTTAAGCTCACGTCTCGAGTCCGGTCAAAACCGGATTTGGGGTGTGATAATATCAATGACAAAGGGATTAACATATAAGCGGAGAAGTTTAAGTCGGATATGAAGAAGAACAAGCAAAGAGATGAAAAAGAAATATGGATAAACATAATTGTAATAAGTTGATACACAATCCCCAATTGACCAAAATGTTAATCCAAACTCAATCTTGCTCTCAAACACACTCTTCTTCCTTCAAGCTCCAAGCTCTAGCTCCAAGTCTCCTCTTTTTCCTCCCAAAATTCGTAACCCCTCAAAATATGTCTTTAAATTTCTTATATAGAGTTTTTGAAAATCGAAGGTCTGGATCTCGCGCGGCCCGGAGCGGGCCCGGAACATGCCCTTGACCAGCCCTTTTAGACCACGGAACAGGCTCTTGACAGGCCCTCTGATCGGCACGGACCGGGTCCCTCACAGGATCAGATCAGAGAGCTCTGGACTTTTTCCCTTCCAGGCGCCTGGAACGTGCTGCGTACAGGCCCGCTGAGCCGCACGGAACGGGCCTCGATCCGGCCCGGTTGCTCATACATACCGTGTGGCCATGAGGATCCGAAGAGAAATGCCAGTTCTTGGCTCGGGTTTCTGTCCTGCAGCTGCTCGGCTCATATACTCTGATAAATACCCTTGTTTCACTCTGAATGTCCGAAAACTCTAAAATCTGGGCCTACTGCACGAAAGGAAGAAGAATTCCATTAAACAACCTAATCCCAGGACCGAAAAGCTTAAGATGTGGGCTTAAAAACATCTAAATCGATGCATTTTTCGTCCACATCAAGCATTATACATATATTTCAAGAATAAATTTCATACCCAAACGAATGATATTCGTTTCATCATATTTGAGGAAACTTGGCATGATTCTTGAAAAACTCTCATTAACTCATTCAGATACCAACAGCCCCAACATTCAGATACCATAAAGTTATGCTAACTGTGTCCTAATTTGCACAATTTTACTGGCCTTACAATTTGTGCAGGATGATCTGCAATCCATGCTGAGGACGAACAGTGAGAACCTGAATCGGGGAGTGCACGTAATTCGCAGAAAGAGTGAACTTATAGCGCTGCAGAATCATGGACAGCGTAATCTTGGTTTCATTAGTTGCAAAGTTGAGGCCAACACAAGTACGAGGTCCCAAACCAAATGGAAGAAATGCAGCTGTGTTGTTGTTGGTAGCTTCAGTCACTCCTTGAGAAAACCTCTCCGGTTTGAATAAGTGAGCATCTTCTCCCCATAACTTGGTGTTGAAATGAAGAGCCGGTATTGGAATACTAATAATCATATTAGCTGGAACAATGAGATGATCTCCAAGTCTCACTTCCCTTCTAGCTTTTCTTACAATGTTGACAATAGGCGCATACAACCTCAACGATTCATTGATGATCATTCCCATCTACAAACAAATAAATCGAAATGTCAGCTTAACCTTTTAGTCGAGTCTGTGCTATGATATCAACAATAATAGAAAGAGAGGTAAATGTATACAAGTATGTAGACAAAGTACAAAACAGAATGTATTGATGAGGTCGTGTGTTCCTTACTATTGATAATCTTGTAATGCCATGAGCATCTGGATTTTCTTGGCCAAATGTTTCAAATACTTCCTTCCTTGCCTTGTCTTGCCACTCTGGGTGAATTGCCAGAAGAAGAACAACCCAAGTCAGCAATGTCAATGTTGTTTCCTGTCCCGCTATGTAGAATGTCTTGCACTCGTCCACCACATCGTCTAATGATATTTTCTTGGTAGTGTCATCACTATGATAAGCGTTTAGTAGTGATCCTAGAAAATCACTACCATAGCTCTCTGCTTTGCCATTCTCCACTCTCTCCTCTCTCGCTCTTATCAACTCGATTATGGACTCTCGCATTCCTTGTTCAAGTTTCTTTGATTCAACATCATCGCGGGTCTTGACAAAATTCCTACATAGAGAAAGAGAGACATCTCAACTATGCAAGGTAATTGGGGAGTATGGACCATGTCTTAACCTTAACACATATTAGATTGGAAAGAGTATATCTAGGTTACCCAATTAGTGGAATTTTGATTTTGAAACTAGTCCTGGAAACAATAAGTCCCAACTTGGCCAACATATCAAATATGTGTTGTCCTTCCAAGTAACTGTTCCCAAAAGCCGTCCTGGAAATGATTTCTGATGTTAAGAGCTTGAATTCATGGAACACATCAATCTCCTTTCCTGCACAACTTCTCCATCTTTCTAGCATCATTTCCACACCAGCAATCATATCCGGAGTCATACCCTTCAAAACCATAATCAATAATCACTGATTAACTATATTTGAAAAGCAATTAGTTTAATGATTAATAACTTACTTTCAAGCTCTCTGCATGAAAAGCATGGTTGGCAAGTTTCCTCTGTTTCTTCCATTTTTCACCTTGAGATGTCACAAGTCCATCTCCCAGTAGCTTCTTCACAGGACCCTTTGGTTTGTCCTTGGGGTATGACCCGCCTTTGTTGTTCAAAATCAATTTCACCAACTCAGGGTCAGCAACTACCAACTGAGGTTGTGGACCGATCCAATGAACATAAGTCGTCCCTGCACCAACATAGATGATGTAAATATGTGATAAGAACCAAGCCAAGCTTGCAGGTCTTAGTGAGTTGTTACCATATAGCTTGATGTTTGAGTAGGTGTAAGGCACAACTTTGGGGAACACATGGTGTGATAACTCCATGGGAGTGGCCATGGCTTCTTGTTTCATGCTCATCATCTCTTTTGTGTTCCCATGGAGAAATCTATAAGAAGGGCCTCTGATTCCTCGCGATGCCATGAGCTTTTGAATGTATCGAGGACTCCACCATAGTTTGTGAAAGAGGTGGAGAAGAATGAAGAGGAAGCAAAAACAGAGAGAAGGAACAATGTAAGCCATAAGGTTTGGTTCAGACATTTTCTCAAACGGAGAGCTTATTATACTGAGTTAGCTACCAGATACACTCATGTGGATGTGATTAGCCAACAGTAGAACCACATGCCCAAAAATATCAATGAAACCAAGATCCAAAGGTATAGGGTCAAAACATCTACAACATAAACTATATGATCATTTTATTTTATTTTTAATATAAATTTATCTTCTTACATATTTTAGTGAACGACCTTTTGGCCTAAACAAAAGGATAAGACAAAAGATTCATGGGGTCGCCGAAGTAGTCATGTTTGTCAAATAGAAAAAGGTTTAGCCATTTTGTCGGCTTTTTGCATTTCCCGTCTGGATCTTTCTCTCCATGATTCCTTTTCTAAAATATAATATTTTCATAAATAATGTTTTTATGCTAACTTATACCCACTTTCGGAACTAATAAATTGTTTTAGCATCAACCTTTAAGGGAAAACCCCATTTTTTCTACGAACTCTCTCTCTCGTCGGGAATCTCGCTCTAGCCTTAGCTATAGCCCCGTTATAGTTCTTTTTCTTGTCACCGCTGCTGCCAGACACACTGTCCAGACGCCACATGGGGCTGGGCCTATTAGTCGCGCCGCCCCGGTGTCACCCTGTCTCATCCGGTTGACTCCCTCGCAGACCACGCCTGGTGTGGGGATAAATCTCGGTGGGGATGGCTACCTTCGTCCCCATCTTCTCCTCCTCTCTCCCTCTCCTTGGGTCGGTCTTATTCTCTTGAGGTCTTATCGGCTTCATTATCTTCAATGGTGTTGTCGGGGGGATTTCTGGTCTGTGTTAGTGTGACCTAGCACGATGTTATTGGGTACCTTCTCCTCCACGCCATGAGGTGGTCCCGCCCTGTCGAAATCCTAGACCGCCTACCCGGGCTAACTATGACCTTGCTCTGGTGCCTACGGGAACGACGTTAAGTCTAGGTCTCTTAGGTTTGATCCCCCTCGAAACCTAGGTGGGGGGATTGCTCGGAAAGTCACGGTGGGCTCGGCGTACTCCATGTCCACGGCGGTACGAGTCCGGTCCCGGTGCGTGTTCCGTGACGTTCATGGGTGGAGGAAGAGGACGGTGGAGGCTTCGTCTACATTTGTTCAACGAGGTTGGGCACGGAGGAAGTTTTGGGTCTGGATAACCTACGGTGGGGGTGTTCCTGGCCCCGGGCGTTGGCTCAGGCGGGAGGTATATCCGTCCTCTCCAGGTTGTATGAGGCAGACCTCACCCGGGGACCGCAGGGATGGCGCTGTCCTGAATGGGAGCTTGGAAGACGGCGATGCAAGGACCGGGATTCTGGGGGGAGTTACTCTCAGCCCGTTGACATTGTATCCGAGACCTAAGGAATGGTTGTCTAGAGGACGGGGTGCCCGTGTGACAACGGACCCGA
The DNA here is from genome assembly GCA_963921825.1 of Erodium maritimum. Classification (NCBI taxonomy): domain Eukaryota; kingdom Viridiplantae; phylum Streptophyta; class Magnoliopsida; order Geraniales; family Geraniaceae; genus Erodium; species Erodium maritimum. The sequence continues at coordinate 126,233,038 of OY997588.1, read as the reverse complement.
GACCTAATTCGGGACCCGCTTTCTTACCTCGGCACCAGCCGGCCATCCGCAATAAGCCTCCCTAGGGGTCTGCCCCAAACCCTCCGGACTTTGTACACGCAAAGATCCGGCAGGAGTCGGGTGAAGAGCATCTCTCTATTGGTTCAGTTGCTGATCCCCTACTCCGGGAGCGTAGGGAGATTGGAGGTGGAGGACGTGCGCATCCAGGGGCGCGATATGTTGAGTTCCATCGGCCATTATCCTTGAGAGCGTCGCTGATGGAGGACGAGAGAGGATGGCACCAGCTTCCATGTGGGCAGTCAACCTACAAGCAGGGAAGAAGCCCCGCCGGGAGGAATGATATACGGTCTAAGCATCAGAGACTGGCACCGCGAGTGGTCCCCAGACGATGCTTTACCTACCACCATCACTACTGTTGAGATCTTAGAGTTCCGGTACCCCGTTCCACCCCCGCCCCTATCACGCCCTAAATCCGGTTTTGATCGGACTCGAGACGTGAACTAAAATAATAATTAATAAAAGCAACTTTTATACTAAAAGAGTCTCCAATAACAGTTTAAAAGGTTCAAATGACATCACGAGTCAACAGCTCGGCAAAACCAGATAATAAATAAGTTTTGTAACAATAAAACTGTATGTCTCTAGACCACACTAGACCCGCTCAAGACCTGTAACACAGAAAAGTAAAGGGGTGAGCTTTCGCTCAGTAGGAACAAGTAGTTAAGGTGATGAGTATCCGCTCACCACCACCAGTAACCGTCCGATTAGTGCATACTAGCAAGCACAACATTAATGACACCCACGGAGAGCACATAATCACAAACCATACTCACATGACTATAACAGCGCTCAATCACATCCCTTATCCAAATCATCAAGCATACATTATACAGTAAAACAATCACACGTCCCGTACAACAGTCCCCGAACTCCGCCGGCTGTCCACAACCCGACTCTATCATATCGTACCAGATCACACAACATCGGCCTATATATCTTCCCGGAACCACATCGGGGCACAATCACAATCCATCATACCGGATCACACAGCCTCGGCCTAGATGTCTTCCCGGAACCGCATCGGGGCACAATACAATACTGATCACGTAACCGTCGGCCTAGATACCCTACACCGGCATACCCCCTCGATGTAGGTATCGTACCGGAACCACTACTCGGGGGATCGCGTACATGGGACCATACCGTCGGCCTAGATACCACCATACACCGGCATACCCCCTCAGTGTAGGTACCATACCGGAATACATGTAAAGACCGAGGAATTTATCACTTAAAATTTTTTTTGTTGGAACGTCGCGGGTTGGTGAACGGATTATTTTTGGAATCGAAATCAAAAGGAAATAAAAAAAAAGGGGAAATGGAGCAGGCTGTGCCAGCCAGGCCAGGCGCAGACGTTCAGTCAGGCCGAGCCAGCCCAAATCGCGCGCACGGGTGTTGGGCCCAAGCCCACCTCGACCTCAACTAACCCTAACTTCACGACCCTTCGCCTCTCAGTGCGCGCACGAAACCCTATGCGTCTTAAACCTCCCTCGCTCACTCCTCTCTCTCTACCTCGCGAATCAGACGCCGGCGACGCCTCACCACGTTCGAATTGAACCTCGCCAGAGCTTTCCCTCGTTCCTCTCCTTCTTTTACTTCTACAGACGACCTCCCTTGTACCCAGAAGCCTTCTCACCTTCGTGTTCGTCCTCCTCGACTCAGATCTACCCAGCGCCGCCATAACCGAGCCTCACTGCGCCTATTACAGGCGAAGTACTCGACGGTGAGCCCTATTTCTCTGGCCGTTCTTCTTCCCCGTAACCTCTTGCCTGGGAAACACGAACGTTCGTGCTGATTTTGGGCCGAGATTAGCCGGAGAGGCTCGCCGGAGTTCGCGAGTCTCAAATCTGAAGCCCCACGCCGGCAAGCTGCCCTCGCCGTCAAATCTGGCCGGAGAACCACGCCATCAACTTTCCCTCACCTCTCCCTCTCCCCCGACACCCTGGCCGCCGTCAAACACTCACTCCGACCTTCCCCGCCGCCTTCCATCGCCTGAACGAATCCGAAACCCTCGCCGGCGTTACTCGCGAGTCAGACGGGCTCGAGGCAGGCCACTTGGGCCAGAACCAGGCTAACTAGGCCTCAGTCAGACCGTTTGGGCCTCGTACCAGGCCTCAGCCCAGGCTCAGATGGGTCTGGACTCTGGTTGGACCCGGGTTTGGACCGGGTCTGGGTCGGGCTTGGGTCAGGTCCAAGCCAAGTCCTGGGTCAAGGTTCTGGACCGGGTCTGGACCAGGTTCGGACTCGGGTTCGGGTCGGACTAGGGTCGGGCTGGGTCTCACCAGAATAATTAAAATATTAATTAATTTAATTGGATTAAAATCGGATTTCTATAGGACTTATTGGACTTCTAACGGACGTTTGGACAAGCAAAATTTTGGACTTAATTTCATAAAATTAGAGGACCGTTTCGGACTGGACCGGGACTGATGACCGTCCCTTTTGTGTTTAAACCATGCCTTTACCCCGAGCACGGAGAAAACCGGAGGTAGGCCCGGACGTCAGCAGTTGGGAGAAGCAGCTGTGGTTCTTCTTGAGGTAGGGATTACCTCGAACCCTCTTATTTACGGTTGTACTAGAAGGCATATAGGGAAACCTAATAATTGGATAAAGAAATAGTATCCATGTAGGACGAGAACAACTAGCATAGACAATTGAACTCTGAACATTTACGATTACTGTCTTGGGAAATTGCCGTGCTGGTAGAATCGGGCCATGTCGCACACGTAGGATTTGTGTGCTGAATGTATCTACTTGTGTGTTATTTGATGCTTGAACGGTTAATAAATAACGAACATGAAAACGAGTATAATTGAACTAGTGATACATGTTGATGACTTGAGTGGTTGTTTCCTGTTATGTGATTTGTTGAACTGTGGGAAGGTTGAGGATTGAATACCGGTTAAGCCGGTGGGGTTAACACGTGGAGAGTGGTGTCGGTAAGTGATGGTAAGTACATGATCGTTGTGTGAGTTTGATTGTGATTGTGATTGTGAGTGTGGTTGTGATTGTGTTGATGTGCGGCCGGTAAAGTGTGAGAGACGTACTTCTGTCAGGTGTATCGTATCTTCCGGCGCGTAATCGGTAAAGTGTTGCGTTTGTGGTTCTTTGGTCCCGCGAAGAGGTGTTTTCCCTTCCTTCTGACTAGCAATCGGTAAAACGCTATGTTGTGTCGCGATGAGGTTGCTCCGCGATGCAGCGATGAGGTTGTTCTGCGAAGAGGCTGGGCCTGTGTTCCGCGATGAGGTTGTTCCGCGATGCCCCGATGAGGTTGTTCCGCGAAGAGGCTGGGCCTGTGTTCCGCGATGAGGTTGTTCCGCGATGCCGCGATGAGGTTGTTCCGCGAAGAGGCTGGGCCTGTGTTCCGCGATGTCGTGATGAGGTTGTTCCGCGAAGAGGCTGGGCCTGTGTTCCGCGATGAGGTTGTTCCGCGAAGGGGCTGGGCCCGTGTTGTTAGTCTTAGTGCCCGTAGTTCAATCCTAAATGTCCAAATGTATATATCATCATTAGCAATAAAATTAAAGCGGCTTTATATTACTTATGTGTTGGAGTAATATATCGATGCGTGCTCTGTTCTATGCCCACCATGCGAATAGAACCATAGATCGAGATAGATCACACTCGATGGGTCCCTAGTCAACAAAGCTTCACTAGAAGCGACTAGTATGAAAGATGGCTCTTTATGGCTTACGTTCTGTTAGTCATTGGAATGGGATTCCGGAGTCTGATCATAGATATCATGTGGGACATGATATTGGACGACCCGCCCTGAATATGTGCCATAGATTAAGTCATGAACATATTCAGTGTTGTAGCTTGTCATGTATCCTTAGACCAAGGAGTCTTTGTGATCGCTATGTAGTCAACAACTGAGTTTGACCTGAGCCTAACGTTGTCCGTAACAGGGCTTCCATAACGGCCAGGATTGGCTTGGGGATGGGCTACATGAGTGACACGAAAGACGGCTAAGGGATTTATCCCTCATACTAAGGTATGGGAAAGATATCGGTTCTCGGCCGCTTGATCGAGAGTGACTGGAAGAATAGCATGGCCATGCACATGATACTGGGTATCATATCTTCAGTCATCTCACATATCAAGGAACGATGATTAAGAATAATAAGGTTGACGGCTCTATGCCTTATCTCAATCGGGATATCGGAGATAAAAGGATAATGACAGGGACGACGGAAAGGTTAGAATCGACAGGGTCGATTCGTTATGTAGTGTCAGGCAATACTAAAGTCTCGTTAGTTGCCACTTAAATAGGATCAAGTAAAATGGGATTTTACGTTGATCTATTGACATGCATATGTTGGGTCTCGATGGAGGGTATGAACACATACTTGCAGCGGAAATAACTCGAGACCATGTCATAGAACACTACCAAATATTAGATACACAAGAGAATAAACAATATGGATGTTTCCTTACCAACTAGTTCAAGAAAAGGAAGAGAACACCAAAGAAACGATGATCGGCTTGAGTCTCCAAGACGCCTACGTATCCAAATGGAATCAAAGCCACGTAGTTCTTCTTTAGATGACTCAAGAACACAACAAGAGGGGGGAAAAGTGCCAAACTCGAAATTGTAGTGTGAGAGGGAGAGAAGTTGTGTTTCTATTCTTGTCTTGTGATTTGTTGTAGGAAAAAGATGACTTAAACCATCAACAACCATCAAGGACAAGTAAGGTGTGAAGCATGGTGTGAAGTAAGACAAGCATGGTGCTAAGTATGGCAAGACAAGATGGGTTAGGTGGTGAATCACCAACACCTTAATCCTTGTCTTGCTTACTTAGTACTAATTAATCAAGACTTGATTAATTAGTTCCATGGGCCTTGGTTGCATGGGCCTTTCATGGGCCTCTTGGAACATGGCCCATGGCCATTCCCAACGAGGTCCCGTGACGTGCTCATCGCCTCCAAGCCTTCCATACCGGAAATGTCCAACATTATCCGACGCGATCAATCCCAAGACTCCAAGCCTTGTCTTGATCCGTAATGTCCTATTCACTTACGGGCACATGACCCAAAACCCAGTTTTGGTCATGTCCCGAGACAACTCTCTTTTGGCCATTCTCCATAAATGTGTCAATGAGTTTCATCCTTCGGTGTGACCCTTAGGTCTATGCATGTCGATAGATCAACGTAAAATCCCATTTTACTTGATCCTATATAAGTGGCAACTAACGAGACTTTAGTATTGCCTGACACTACATAGCGAATCGAACCAATCGATTCTAACCTTTCCGTCCTCCCTGTCATTATCCTTTTATCTCCGATATCCTGATTGAGATAAGGCATAGAGCCGTCATCCTTATTATTCTCAATCACTGTTCCTTGATATGTGAGATGACTGAATATATGATACCTAGTATCATGTGCATGGCCATGCTATTCTTTCAGTCACTCTCGATCAAGCGGCCGAGAACCGATATCTTTCCCATACCTCAGTATGAGGGATAAATCCCTTAGCCGTCTTTCGTGTCACTCATGCAACCCGTCCCCAAGCCAATCCTGGCCGTTATGGAAGCCCTGTTACGGACAACGTTAGGCTCAGGTCAAACTTAGTTGTTGACTGCATAGTGATCACAAAGACTCCTTGGTCTAAGGATACATGACAAGCTACGACACTGAATATGTTAATGACTCAATCTATGGCACATATTCAGGGCGGGTCGTCCAATATCATGTCCCACATGATATCTATGATCAGACTCCGGAATCCCATTCCAATGACTAACAGAACGTAAGCCATGAAGAGCCATCTTTCATACTAGTCGCTTCTAGTGAAGCTTTATTGACTAGGGACCCATCGAGTGTGATCCATCTCGATCTATGGTTCTATTCGCATGGTGGGCATAGATCAGAAATCACATCGATATATTACTCCAACACATAAGTAATAGAAAGCCGCTTTAATCTTATTGCTAATGATGATATATACATTTGGACATTTATGATTGAACTACGGGCACTAAGACTAACAGCATAAACCTAAGGGTCACACCGGAGGATGAAACTCATTGACCCATTTATGGAGAATGGCCAAAAGGGAGTTGTCTCGGGACATGACCAAAACTGGGTTTTGGGTCATGTGCCCGTAAGTGAATAGGACTTTACGGATCGAGACAAGGCTTGGAGTCTTGGGATTGATCGTGTCGGATAATGTTGGACATTTCCGGTATGGAAGGCATGGAGGCGATGAGCGAATCACGGGACCTCGTTGGAAATGGCCACAGGCCATGTTCCAAGAGGCCCATGCAACCAAGGCCCATGGAACTAATTAATCAAGTCTTGATTAATTAGTACTAAGTAAGCAAGACAAGGATTAAGGTGTTGGTGATTCACCACCTAACCCAATCTTGTCTTGCCATACTTTGTCCTATTTACACCTTACTTGACACCATACTTGTCTCATGCCTTTAGTTGGACAAGTATGGGTTTTGTTATGTTTAAGTCATCTTTTTTCAACATAACAAAGACAAGACAAGAATAGGAAACACATTTTCTCTCCCTCTTCCATGGCCATTTCGGGTTTGGCTAGTTTCCTCCTCCATTTTTGTGTTCTTGAGTCCTCAAAGAGAAGAACTACGTGGCTTTGATTCCCATGTGGATACGTAGGCATCTTGGAGACTCAAGCCAATCATTCGTTAAACGGTGTTCTTGTTTTGGTAAGAGATAGTGCTGAATTTTTCTCTTGTGAATCCATTCTTTGTTAGTTGTTTCATGGTTTTAATCGTCTCTTGGTTTTTATTGATTTTCCGCTGCGAGTTGGTTCATCTCCAACCCTACCTCGAGACCTAACAGTGGTATCAGAGCCGTGCTACCTTCGGGATTCACAAGATGGTGTTCAAAGTTTCGGTTTTGCTTGAAAGTTTCGTTTTTGGCATGTTGTTTTGCAAAATTGTTTGATAACATGTTTTAAATTCTTGTTTATGAATTTAATGCATGTAAAATGAATTTTTGAAAATTATTTCAAATCTGGAGATTTTGAAAAAAATTTGATTTTTCGGGTCTCGGGAGCGGGACTCTCGGGGAGCCGAAACCGGGACCGAACGGGGTTCCGTTGGACGGAGCTAGGCCAAGCATGACCATTGGATGGTTGATATGCCAAGGCTAAACCGTTTTGTTATTTATGATGAGTTTGGAACCGTCATGACGAACTCAAAGATCAAATGTTCAAAAGTTTCATTTTTGAACGGTTTCGATAAACCGAGCATCAAAAAATTTCGAAACTTGGCTATTAATTAAAACCGGAAAATCACATGATGTTTGATAACATGCTTGTTTGATAACACGATGTGTGATGTGATGTTGGCATGGTGTACATAATAGCCCCGAGCTCGATTTAATTATTTATCGCTTTTCACGGCCTGCGAGCCGTTAGAGTTAGCGTGTAATTATTCTTTAAAGGTGTGGTCGTTGAACCACTTGTTTGTAATATTTATTTATTCCCGACCTGCGTGTCGTGTATTAAATTGTAATATTTTACTCAAGACGAAGAAAGGGCGAAAAAGTCATTTGGTGGCTTTTCGGGTGTTGGCATCGGCTTGGAGTCGGTGGAGCTCAAGAAGCTAGTGGGAGTTAGTTTAGGGGGCTATTATGTGCACATTTATCGCTTTATGCTTGGTTTAGTTTATGCATGATTAATTCTATGTGTTTTAGAATTGCATGCTTAACTTTATTTACCGAGCATATCACCTCACATGGAAAGATAAAATTGGAATTTTAATCCTTGTGTGTGAACCCTTAGAACCGTCATTGCATTGGATGTAGTTGACGGGTTCAAAGGAAGAATTACATTGGATGTAATTTGAGGCATCATTGCATTTGGAATGTAGTTGATGTGCTCATCGCATCTAGGATGTGCCAAAGTTTTGAACACAACTGGAGAAGTAAAAGCGGGTCATGTCCGATACCTCCCAATCATCAACACCTTACTACCTCCCCGTTCTATGGGTGTCGTGCGCATTAGCGGAGCATCCATGGGGAAGCGGGGTAGTAGGTTTGGACGACATATGTGGGTGTCGTGCGCATTAGCGGAGCACCTACATAGTGACGAGCCATAGTTGAAAATTGGTGGACCCGACTACGATTCTCAGCCTGAGGTTGAGCTAGGGTAACAGATAGGGTAAGTCGTGTACATAAGTACATACCCTAGCCAGGAGTCACATTAGATGTGATTGGATGGAGTCCTACCTACATAGCTCGATTAAATGGTGAGCATTAGTTCAGCTTAATCGAGTGAATCAAGGATCTTGGTTTCAGATTCTAAAGGTTTAGAATCGATTGTTGGTGTTTAAGCTTGATCTTCATAAAATTTATTCAGTTTACTGATTGAATTTTATCTATTGTAGATCAAATGGAAAATTCAGCGAACATTAATAGTTTGTCATTAAAAACCATTCTTGACAGGGTCAAGCTAAATGGGACAAACTATTTGGACTAGTACATAATTTTGAGGATAGTCCTAAAGTCTGAACGCAAAGAATATGTCCTTGACAAGGCTGTCTCTAAGACCATATCAGAGTTACATAAAGTGTCATTAATTGCTGAGAAGAATATATCAGGGATCTGGGATCCAAGGATATTCTGATGGTCAACAAGGGAATTGGAAGTGGCAAGGGCGGGGCCCATGCGCACTTGGCAGGAAAGATGAGACACATGAGAATGTCTGCTTCTACTGCCAATAGCCTGGTCATTGGAACCGGGATTACAGGAAGTTCACGGCTGATCTGAAGAAGGGCAGTGGGACTGCGCCTTCATCAAATAGCGTGGATGATCTGAAGAAGGGCAGTAGGACTGCGCCTTTATCAGGAAACCTGGATGATCTAAGGAAGGGCGGTGGGACCGTGCCTTCATCCGGTATTAACTCTATAGAGCTACATCTCTCTACTTCCAAAGATTCATGGTTATTAGATACCAGGACTGAATCTCACAGATGCACTTATATATGGTGGCTGAAAGTAGGAGAGGTTTGGAAAGCACGAAGTGGACCTCAGAGTTGTGGCAACTGCTGTAGGATCCATGAGTCTTGCTTTGCCAAGAGGCCTTGTCTTAGTACTGTATAATGTATATTTCATACCTACTTTCAGTAGGAATATTATATTTGTATCCGTGTTTGACAAGGAAGGATATAATGTTAATATTGCAAATGGAGTTTTCAATGTTCTATGCAATGATATGTTTTATACCAGTACTGACTTGGTTGGAGGATTGTACATATTAGATATGGGTAACAATGCCTCAAGTTCTATATATTCCGTTAATACCAAGGGGTTTTAAATCCAACGATTTAAACCTAACTTTGTTAAGGCACTATCATTTAGGTCGCATAAACAAGAAGCACCTATCAGCACTTCAGAAGTGCGGACTTTCAAGTTCATTCGAATTCCATTCGATCGATAGGTGCAAGGTTTGTTTGATGGGAAAAATGACTAAAGTGCCCTTTTATCGATCGCGATGAAAGGGCGGGTGAATTATTGGGGCTGATACACTCGAATGTGTGTAAACCAATAAGTTCACTTGTCAGGAGGGGTTTTAACTACTTTATCACATTTACTGATGATTACAGTAAAAATGGTTATGTCTATTCGCTGAGACATAAGTCTAAAGCTTTTGATAAATTCAAAAAGTTTAAGACTAAAGTAGAAAACCTGCTCGACAAAGGTATTAAGGCACTTCGATTGGATCGAGGTGGAAAATACTTGACCACAGAGTTATTAGATCATCTAAAAGAGAATGGGATCCTTTTGGAATGGACTCCTCCTGGGACACTGTAGATGAAAGGTGTAGCGAAACGGAGAAATCGGACATTGTTAGACAATGGTCCGTTCCATTATTAGTTGGACTGATCTCCCAATCTATTTCTGTGATTATGCTCTAGAGACGACTGCATTCATAGTGAATCGGGCTTCGACGAAGGGTGTGGAAGGGACACCATTTTAAAATGATATGGGATGATGCCCGCTTTGTCCTTCCTAAATATTTGTGGTTGCGAGGCTTATGTGAAACATTTGGTTTCGACTAAGCTCGAACCAAGATCTGAGATATGCACCTTCGTGTGGTATCCCAAAGCAACAAGGGGATACTACTTCTACTATCCCAGTGAGAACATGGTGTTCATCGCATGGGGTGGGGTCTTTATGGAAAAGGAGTTTTGTAAGACCCGCTTCCGGTCGAACCGGTTACTCCGGAAGCCACTCGGGACTTTTCTGGAACCCAAACGGATTAGCCATTTTCACGGTTGGCTTCAGGGGAGAAAACCCTTTCGTTTGAGTATAATATCGGATAAAGTCAATTTTGGTCAAAACGAGACTTTATATCGACTAAAGCTTCTTTTGTAAAAAGTGCTGGAATTTTAAATTGGAAAATTAAATGAGCTAGAGGGATACTTGTCCTCTTTTGGTTGAAGGAGAGAAAAAGGGATGGTCATTGTCCCTTTTACCCTCCCAAAGGCTACTACAAAGGAATCTAGCTCAAGGGCATTTAGGTCTTTACTTCTTCTAGGTATTATATTGGATTGGAGAAGCAAAATCAAGTCATTTTCTTCTTGTTGTAGCCGAAACTTAGAGGGGAAGCAAGGAAGGAGAGCTCCCATGGAGGTTTGAAGGAAAACCAAAGAAGAAGGAGTCATTTGGGGTCTTCCTCTAGCCATCCACCCTCAAAATCACTAGCATCCTCTTCATCTCATCATTCTAGAGGTAATGGAACTCTCTAATCCTCTTTTCTCTTCATCTATTTTTCTTGGGTTTTGGGTGAAAAGTGCTAGATGATGTTGGGTTTGAGTAGAGTTGGTGGGAGATGATGTTGATGATGAACCTTGTTGGATTTTGGTTGAGAAATCAATAGTTGTTGGAGATTTTGAAGTGGGTTTGATTTGATGAATCCTTGGAAGCTTGTTTGTGTGTTGATTCCTACCATGGGTAGAGGAGTATTGAAGGATTTGGACTGTTTTGGGAGTTGGAAGGGGTAAATTTCTGGGTTTAAGGGTGGTTTTTCGGAGTTTTGGAGCTGGAGGTTGAAGAAGGGCGAAACTGCCCTGGTGCGCCACGGATCCGTGACGGATCCCGTGACGGGCGACGTCACGGCTCCGTGAGGGAGTCCGTGACGGCACTCGTCACGACTCCGTGACGGTAACCATGAGGGTTAACGTCACGGATCCGTGACCTGATCCGTGACCCACCAGGGTGAAGGTTTCTTGAGGGTTCTTGAGGGTTTTTGGCATCTTGGTTTTGAGTTGAACTTTGGAAGGGTTTTGGGGGTCTTTCTTACTGTTTGAGTGGAGCCTAATTAGCGTTTCTTTGTGTCCAAGACGTTGTGGGTCGAGCTAGAGGAGCAAGGATCACGCTGGGAACCGAGGAAGGAGCAAAGTGGTGATCACCGGACTTCATCAAAGCGTTGAAGAGGAGGACCTTGAGGTAGGGAAAGCCTTAACCTCTCGTTTACGATGCTTAGTATGCATGCTAGGTTAATAAAACTGGAAAGGTCCTAGAAATGCCTCTGGGATGCGAATAACTAGCGTAATCGTCTTTCAATTTCTAATAACCGGAAGTGTCTAGTGGTGACCGATTAGGATGCCATTCACTAGTGTAATTCGCTTTCCATACTTGGGATATGATTGTCTGGTAGAGGAGCCTTGGCAAAGCCCTCGGATTAGTTGCGTGTTAGGATCACATGCTTGGCTGTTGATTGCTTGGTGGATAGGCTAAAGAGTCTAATGAAACTAGTGGATTTGCATGGGTAAATGCTCTCTTGAAGGTTTTATGATTAGTCGATTATACTCGTGTTTGCTCGTTGATTGTATTCGAATGATTACTTGTTTTGCTTAAATGGTTGCTTGGAGCATCGAGTATGACTGGTTGTACCGAGCAGTGCAATCAGGTGATCGATGCCCCGGTGGTTCGAAACTGGTAAGTGAACGGTAAGTTGGAATTGGGTGATTGGTGTGCTATGTTTGCATGATTCGTGTACTGCTTGTTGTGGTGAATTGGTGATGAGTGAGCCAAGTGTGGCATTGAATTGGTGGTTGTTGAGCTTGTATTATTTCGTGTTTCGGTTGAGTACGTTATTCAATTATTAACCGCTTATTATTAAGTTGTCCAAGTGTATGCTCTCCATGGGAGTAATACACTTGGTTCCCGAGGACATAAAATCCCTTGGAGATGTTTCTGAGAATCCCGATGATAAGCGCCCCGAAGGGTTGTTTCCGGTCGCATCAATGTCATGCGTCTCCTCTGGATTTGAGGGAAAATCCGAGAGGACACATCATGTGGATCGGAGGGTGGAGACTTCATGTGCCACGGCATTGGTTGATCTATCTGTTACCTGTGTTTGTTAAGATGCTTGTGGTTGACTCTGTTGTTGATCTTATTGAGTTGAAGGTCTATCCTGTTATGTGTTTTCCCTACTGAGCGCAAGCTCACCCCTTCGAGTTTGTTGTTGTGTTTACAGGTTTGATAGAGGAGTAGAGGCTCGGGAGCTTCTCGGTGTGGGTGTCCTTAGAGACTTCGTGTTTATCTTTATTGCAGTTGAACCAGTTTTTGTGATGAATTATTATTACACCCCCGGAGGGTTACTCATGTTTAAACTAGATATTTGTGGTTGGGAGTTCTTATTCGAGGTTTTCAGGAACTAAATGTCGATTTATTAAATTATTGTCCTCTATTACTCGTCATGCCTCGGGTCCGGGCGATAACCGGATTTGGGGCGTGACAAGTTTTGTTTCCAAAGACTTCATTGGGAGGACTGTGCATCTCGAAGAAATTCAGGATGGTACAGATCTGTCTAAACCAATTGGCAACCCAGTAGAAAGAAGCCAGAGATTGTCGTAGAGTAAGAACCAATTCCTGTTACAATTCCGGAAGGTCCAAGGCGATTTGAAAGGATCAATCTTCCACCTCCAAGATATGGTATCCGGAGGTGACAATGAATTCATGGTGGATCACGATGATCCAACCACCTTTCAGGAAGTCGTGGATGGGCCCAACTCCGAGTTATGGCTGGGAGCCATGAGGGAGGAAATGCAATCCATGTCGGACAACCGAGTCTGGGAACCGGTTGATCCCATCAATGGTGTGAGGACCATAGGATGCAAATGGATCTTCAAGGTGAAGATGGACATGGACGGAAAACCTCTGACCTACAAAGCTCAACTGGTGGCGAAAGGTTATAGGCAGATCCAATGGATTGACTATGAGGAAACCTTCTCCTTAGTGGCTATGGTCAAAATCGATCCAAATTCTTCTTGACATAACTACGTATCATAATTACGAGATATGGAAAGTGGATGTCAAAACCGCTTTCCTAAATGGAAATTTGACTGAGTACGTTTGTATGTCTCGGCCCAAAGGTTTTGACGATCCGAAGAATAAAGGAAAGATTTATAAGTTGTTGAAATCCATTTATGGATTGAAACGAACTTCTCGGAGTTGGATCCTTCGTTTTGATGAAGCTGTAATTGGATTTGGCTTAATCAAGAGCGAGGATGAATCTTGCGTTTATAAGAAGGCTAGTGGGAGCAAGATTACCTTTCTGGTTCTCATTGAAAACGACATCCCAACCTTGCACGAGACTAAAGCTTGGTTGAGGAAGTGTTTTTCAATAAAGGACTTAGGCGATGCTTCTTATATCTTAAGGATTAAGATATGTAGAGATCGCACCAAGAGGGTCTTGGATTTAAGTCAGGGAACCTATGTGAACAAGGCATTGAGTAGGTTCTTAATGCTCGATTCAAAGAAAGGACTCTTACCCACTAGTCATGGCATTCATCTCAGCAAGACTCAGTGTCCTAAGACACCTGATGAGCTGAAAAGGATGATGAGAATCCTATGCGCCTGGGGGCAGGATCGATCATATATGCCATGACATGTATGAGACCAGACGTCTCGTAAGCCTTATGTTGTACCAGTAGACATCATTCTAACCCGGGGGAAAGATGATGTTGAACTAGTCGTCGAAGGATGAGTAGACGCTAGTTTTCCAAGACAAATCCAGATGACTTTAGAAGTCAATCAGGATATGTGTTTACGCTGAATGGTAGAGCTTTAGCTGGGAGAGCGTAAAGCAAGATATCATTGCCGAATCTACGATAGAGGCCAAGTACATGGATGCTGCAGAGGCAGCTAAGGAGGCTATGTGGATTTGGAAATTCATGGCAGGGCTGGGTGTAATTAAAAACCCATCCAGCCCGGTGAATCCATCTTGCGACAACACAAGGGCCATTGCGACAACACAAAAACCCATCTAGTCATCTCACATATCAAGGAACGGTGATTGAGAATAATAAGGATGACGGCTCTATGCCTTATCTCAATCAGGATATCGGAGATAAAAGGATAATGACAGGGACGACGGAAAGGTTAGAATCGACAAGGTCGATTCGTTATGTAGTGTCAGGCAATACTAAAGTCTCGTTAGTTGCCACTTAAATAGGATCAAGTAAAATGGGATTTTACGTTGATCTATTGACATGCATAAACCTAAGGGTCACACCGGAGGATGAAACTCATTGACACATTTATGGAGAATGGCCAAAAGGGAGTTGTCTCGGGACATGACCAAAACTGGGTTTTGGGTCATGTGCCCGTAAGTGAATAGGACTTTACGGATCGAGACAAGGCTTGGAGTCTTGGGATTGATCGTGTCGGATAATGTTGGACATTTCCGGTATGGAAGGCATGGAGGCGATGAGCGAATCACGGGACCTCGTTGGAAATGGCCACGGGCCATGTTCCAAGAGGCCCATGCAACCAAGGCCCTTGGAACTAATTAATCAAGTCTTGATTAATTAGTACTAAGTAAGCAAGACAAGGATTAAGGTGTTGGTGATTCACCACCTAACCCAATCTTGTCTTGTCATACTTTGTCCTATTTACACTTTACTTGACACCATACTTGTCCCATGCCTTTAGTTGGACAAGTATGGGTTTTGTTATGTTTAAGTCATCTTTTTTCAACATAACAAAGACAAGACAAGAATAGGAAACACATTTTCTCTCCCTCTTCCATGGCCATTTCGGGTTTGGCTAGTTTCCTCCTCCATTTTTGTGTTCTTGAGTCCTCAAAGAGAAGAACTACGTGGCTTTGATTCCCATGTGGATACGTAGGCGTCTTGGAGACTCAAGCCAATCATTCGTTAAACGGTGTTCTTGTTTTGGTAAGAGATAGTGCTGAATTTTTCTCTTGTGAATCCATTCTTTGTTAGTTGTTTCATGGTTTTAATCGTCTCTTGGTTTTTATTGATTTTCCACTGCGAGTTGGTTCATCTCCAACCCTACCTCGAGACCTAACACGTGTACCGCGATGAGGTCGACCTCCCCTCCCGACTTTGTCTTGGGGAAAGTTGCGTACGGCTTTGCCGGGCCGAGCGGGTTGCTCCCGAGACCGTGCATTTGTGTGAATTGGTTGTGTTGATATTATCTTGATTCTGATTGAGCTTTGCTGTGTTTGAGTGTTGCGGTGCGTATGGCTGTAGTGGTTTTCTTTGGTTTGCTCCTCCGGTGTTGCTTTGGTTTAATGACGTTTGGCGAGTTAAGGTTGGAGATTGTTGGTCCGGTGAATGACCGAGTAAACTGAGTATTGTACTAAAACGGTTAAATGTCGCGTCGGTTTTATTAATCCTTGTATTAAACTTTTTACCTTGGGTTGCGTTCTTTGTAAAACTGTAAAGAGGTGGTTCCATGGTTTTTGCTACTGAGCGTCAAGCTCATCCCCTTTACTGTGTTTTCTACAGGTAGTGGCTTTGACTTGGAGTAGAGGACATCGCAGAGCATGGGGCTAGCGAGGGTCTGGGCTTAGATTTATTTTATGTTCTCGTAGAGGCTTAACGTTTATTTTGGATTTATGTAATTGACTGAGCGTAGGACTCAAGATTTGAATTTCGGTTGAACTATCTTATTTATCTTTATAAGTTATTACTTGTTTTAAATTGCTATTATTTAAATTTCATTAAGTCACGTCTCGGGTACGGTCAATACCGGATTTGGGGCGTGACAATACACCTCCTCTCGGAACATACATCTAGAGAGTCTCACGCATCACAATGCCATAATTCAGCCACGGTATACCAACCGAGCCAACTTACCACAACACATCACATCGGTTTATCAATCACCCGACCATATCACAAACATTGGTTCACGTCATACCAAGCATGACACACTTGCCCAAACATAGCAACATACTACACCGAGTATACCATATCATGATTCTCAATCTAACGACGGATAAATCACACAGCAAGCATCACAATCATAGATCATGGCATTTCAATCAACACACAACCTAAGGGCTCGACATGACCCACATGCATTTCTATAGCACGACAATTCCCAAACTTACGGCTCGACATGGCTCGTAAGGTATCCCTCATTTCACTCGTTCCTCACATCCTACATGCAAACTATCATTATATCAAGTATTCGCAACCTATATGCATACTAGTAACTTTGCGCAATTAAACCGGTATTCGCTACTTTCCCTACCTCGATCGCTTTCCAAACGCTTAGTCACATCACGAAGTCCAAAAGTCTCCTCCACCGAGCTCGGGTCCAAAGTCTAGCATCACAAATTTAATACAAGAATCAAGAGTGATTCACAATTGGCTTAAAGAGGAAAAAATTCCCAATTAACCCCAAAAGGGCTCAGTTATAGGTAACCGTCCTAATTACTCGAAATCTACCAAAAAGGGCCCAAAAGGTCCAACTATGGTCGGTCACGATTCGGGTCACGGACCCGTGGTCTGCACCGTCACGGTTCTCCTCACGGAGCCGTGACTTAGGCCGTCACGGTCTCCCTCACGGAGCCACGACGTCCTCCGTCACGGTCCTCGTCACGGATCCGTGACGGGTCTGGACAGCTTCGTCCTTCTTCTTCGTCCAGCTCCGATTTCATGAAAATAAACCTCAAATCTCCATTTTTAACCTTCCCTAACCTCCAAAATAGATGCAATACTCCAATACCCATGATGGGTCTTCATCAAAACATCAAAAACCAAATGATTTCATCATCTAAACCTAGTTTTAAGCATCAATCAACTACTTCAACCTAAGCTTATCCTCCATGGAAACTCAACTAGTTTCAAGCTTTTTCTAGCAAACCCACTAAGTAGAAATCATCCAAAACGAATTTAGTTAGAGAATTTACCTTAAGAATTTAGTTTCAAGCCTTTTCTCCTTTCTTCTCCTTCAAGCTTCCATGGCTTCTTCTTCTCTTCCCTCTCTCTCTATATTTCGGCCAACAAGGTAAAAATGAGCTGAATTGCTCTCCTTTGTTGCCTTTAAACCTAAGTGTGAAATACCCCTTTTGCCCCATTTGCCTAAAAGCCTCTCAAGACCAAATTTAAGGGTATAAGGGTCTTTTCTCCCTTGTTTCTTCTCACCCAAGACACTATGGACATGTGTCCATGTGGGGACCAGCTCTATCAAAATATCTCAGCGAACAATTAATTTAACACTAAGACTCGAGGTTTGACCGAAATTGACTCCGAGTTGACTTTTTCACAAACACAATCGTTTGAAAGGAAACGGCCCAATTAAGCTAACCGTAACAACGGATAATCTTTTTGGGCCCCGGAAAGGTCCCGAATGACTCCCGGAGTCATGGGTTGACTTTTCTAACCGAAAGTCAACTTTCGCTAAAATTCACTGGTTCGACCGGGATCGACCGGTGGCTGTTCTTACAATCTACCCCCCTTAAAAGAATTTCGTCCTCGAAATTCAAAACGGACGTACCTCAAGGGTCGAACAGGCTGGGGTACTTCGCACGAACTTCATCCTCGCGCTCCCAGGTTGACTCTGCTCCGTGGTGCCTCCACTACACTCGTACCAGTGGGATAGTCTTGCCACGCAAGACCTGATCTCGCGTATCCAGAATCCTGATTGGTTGCTCCTCATACGAAACATCCTCAGCTACCTCGATGTCCGTCCACTCAATAACGTGGGAGGGGTCCGCAGTGTACTTCCGCAGCTGGGATACGTGGAAGACGTTATGAACGTTCCCGAGCTGCGGTGGCAATGCAAGGCGGTAAGCAACGGCTCCAACTCTGCCCAAAACCTCAAATGGTCCGATAAACCGCGGGGCCAACTTGCCTCCGCCGCGGTTGAACCGCAATAGTCCCTTCTTCGGACTCACCCTCAGAAACACATGGTCACCAACTATAAACTCGAGAGGTCGGCGCCGTCCATCAGCATAACTCTTCTGTCGGCTCTGCGCGGTCCTCAACCGATCCCGAATCAGTGCGACCTTCTCGGTCGTCTCCCGGACAAGATCCGGACCAAATAAACTCCTGTCTCCCACCTCTGCCCAACACACGGGCGATCGACATGGCCTACCATACAATGCCTCAAATGGTGGCATCCCAATACTGGCCTGGAAGCTGTTGTTGTAGGCGAACTCAGCCAATGGTAAGTGATCCTCCCATGATCCTCGAAAGTCCAACACACATGCCCGCAGCATATCCTCTAAGATCTGAATCGTGCGCTCTTACTAACCGTCTGTCTGTGGGTGATACGCTGTACTGAGCAAGACCTTGGTACCCAGTTCTCTCTACAAGCTCTCCCAACACCTGGAGATGAATCGAGGATCTCTGTCGGACACAACCGACACTGGAACCCCGTGAAGACGGATAATCTCTCGAACGTACAGACGGCTCAGAGTGTCAACCGTATCAGTCATCCACATGGCTAAATGTGCCGAATTGGTCAGTCGGTCAACCACTACCCAAACTGCGTCGTGCCCTCTCGACGACCTCAGTAAGCAACACACGAAGTCCATCGTGACGTGCTCCCACTTCCACTATGCAGTCGGCAATGACTGTAATAAACCGGCAGGACGCTGATGCTCGGCCTTTACCTGTTGACAGGTGAGGCATCTCGAGACGAACTCTGCAACTGCTCTCCGCATCGCGCTCTACTAGAACTGCCGTCTGATATCCCGATACATCTTGGTGCCACCCGGGTGCACAGCAAGACGGGAGTGATGAGACTCTCTCAACACATCGTCTCTACAACCGCGCGACACAAACAACACTCCTCGGTAACGTAGACCCTGATCAGCACCCTGCTCGCAGCCCTCAATGTCAATACCGCTGATCATCCTCTCCCGGATCTCTTCCGTCTCGGCATCCTCAGCATGTGCCTCTAGCACACGAGCAACTAGTGTGGGATGAGCCACCAGGGAACACATGGCCACGCCATCAGTGATATCATCAAGCTCGAGCCCAAACGTGCTCAACTCGTCCATCTTGTCCCACTCTTGGACTGATACCACGGAAAGTCAGTTAGTCGACTTCCTACTCAGAGCATCGGCGACAACGTTCGCCTTGCCAGGATGGTAGAGTAGCTCGAAGTCGTACTCCTCAAGTAGCTCCATCCACCGCCTCTGGCGCATGTTCAAGTCGCGCTGGGAGAAGATGTACTTGAGGCTCTTATGATCTGAGAACACCTGGAATCGCTTTCCATACAAGTAGTGTCGCTAGCTCTTCAATGCAAAGACGACTGTTGTCAACTCTAGATCATGGGTAGGGTAGTTGCGCTCATGTGTCTTCAACTATCTGGAGCCATATGCAACTACCTTCCCAGACTGCATCAACACACACCTCAATCCCTCACCGACCGCATCACAATACACATCATATCCGACCCCGTGCTCCGGCACTATCAACACGGGCGCGGTAGTCATACGAGCCTTCATCTCGGTAAAGGAGTGCTCCAACTCATCAGTCCACCCAAAATCGGCTCTCTTGCGTGTAAGGGAAGTCATCGGCGTGGCCAGACCTGAGAAGTCCTAAACGAACCGTCGGTAATAACCGGCCAAACCCAAGAAGCTGCGGATCTCGAAGACACTCTTGGGCCGTGCCCACTTCGATACCGCGTCGATCTTTCGCCGGGTCGACTAGTATACCCTCTCGGGACACAACAAGCCCGATGAACTTCACCTCGGCGAGCCAAAACTCGCACTTCTCCAGGTTGTCATACAACTGGTGAGTGCGCAACAATGTCAAAATTGTCCTCAGATGCTCCATGTGCGCCTCCTCACTCGGCGAATAAATCAGAATATCATCTACAAACACCACGACGAACTGGTCCAAGTACGGTTGGAAGATCCCGTTCATCAGATCCATGAATGCTGCAGGCGCGTTCATCAGCCCGAACGGCATCACCAGGAACTCGTAGTGCCCATACCGAGTCTAAAATGCGGTCTTCGGCACATCCTCCTCCCGCAGATCAATCTTCGAGAAGAACTTCGCTCCTCTCAGCTGATCGAACAAGTCATCGATACTCGGCATCGGGTAGCGTTTCTTCACTATGACCCGGTTCAACTTCCGGTAATCGATGCACATCCTCAGTGGTCCGCCCTTCTTCTTCACGAAGAGGGCGGGTGCTCCCCACGGTGAAGAACTTGGTCGGATAAATCCCTTCTCCCAAAGCTCCTCGAGTTGTCGCTTCAGCTCGACCAACTCGGTTGGTGCAAACCGGTACGGGGCCATGGATATTGGCGTCGTACCCGGTATCAAGTCAATCCTAAACTCCACCTCACGCGCCGGCGGTAATCCTGAAAACTCCTCCGGAAAGCCCTCGGGAAACTTGCACACTACCCGCGGCAGCTCTCTACTCTGCACGGTCTCCACCTCATCTCCCACGGTCAACGCTGACAGGAGAACTCCGCTCCTACTGCTCAAGACACAAGTGACGATTGTGTCGCCCGATACTACAGTCACCTACCGTCGGTAGCAGTTGATCGACGCCCGATACCTCGTCATCCAGTCCATCCTCAAGATCACATCAAATGCCGTCATGTCCAACACAAGTAAATCACCATAATAAGGGCAATCAGCTACTCTAATCTCACATGCACGACATACGGTACTCAGAACTACCTCTCCTGTAACATAGATGTCAAGACATAACAGTTGACTCAAAGACTCTACCCTCTACCCTCAACCCCAACATATCAGCGAAAGAAGAACAGATGAAAGAATGTGATGCGCCAGTATCAAATAAGAAAGACGCCCATGAATTGTAAAGCAAGTACATACCGTAAGTAGCCTCATGGCCGAGTGATGCCCCTAAGCTCGAGAGTCGGTAACCGCGTACACCCTGCCCTGCGGTGCCTAGGCCCCCCCTCTCGGGGGTGGTGGAAGTGCCACCTGTTGTGCAGCTTGCTGCCTCGGCGCTAGCGCGCTCGCTGCCTGCCGCGGAGCTCTCTGCGCCTGAGCCAGACGCTGCTGGAACTGCGGTGACTGCCCAGTCTGCGATTGCTGGGGTCGCAGTGTCGGTGTCTCTCCCCACCGATCAGGGCACCTAGCAGCGAAGTGTCCTGGTCGTCCGCACTGGTGGCATAGCAGCCCGGCACTTTGCCTTCCCTCAGGTATGCCCTCTAGACGATCTGCTGGTCCGTTCCTCGGACAATCTCGAGCCACGTGGCCCTGCTGCCCGCACCGAAAACACGCCCGCTCTAACGGGGCAGGTCCCACGGATGCCACTGATCAGACCTGTTGCGTCCCTATCAGCTGTATCTGGGACTGGAACGATCCCCAGGTCCTCTGTCTCCTCGAATCACAAGCCTCAAACGGCCTCAAAAAGTCGCTCGGTGTCGGCCTCCTCTCCCGAACTCTGGCTGTCTCACGGAAGCGTCGCTCCACTGCCAGTGTCTGATCCACCAGGTCCGAGTATACCTGGGTCCTCATAACGGCGACCCGATCCGCAATCGCAGGGCGAAGCCTTCCCTCAAACCGTCTGCAGCGGTGAGCCTTAGTCTGTACCATCTCCTGGGCAAATAGGGATAGGGAGGTGAACCTCGCCTCGTACTTAGAGACTGTCATACCCTCTTGACGCAGTTCAAGGAACTGCTGGTGCCTGTCATCCAATACCGACTGTGGGAAATACTGCTCCAAGAATCGCTGTCCAAACAGCGAAAAGTCATCCTCCACTCGCGCCTGCTCGCGCTGCCACCAATGGTAGGCATCTCCCTCCAGTTGGAACGCCTCAAAAGATACTCTCATGCCGCCATCCATTATCCCCGACGTATCCAGGTTGCGGGTCATCCGCTCCAGCCATCTCTCGGCTGCCTCGGGGTCTAGCTCCCCGGAAAAGACATGTGTCCCCAACCTGCGAAAACCCCTCAACGCCTGAGCGGTGTAGCTGTCGACCTGGCTAGGACTAAATGTGGCGGTTGTAGTGGCAGCAGGCACAGTCTCCGGTGCCGTGGCCATCGCCTCTCTCCGGGCGAAGGGCGCTGCCAAGCCCTGCACTGTGCGAGTCGGCTCCTCCAGAGCTACCGCATGTGTAGGCTCAGTGATAGGCGGAACTCTGGGCGGGAAACCCGATGGTCCAGTCTCAACTCTCTCGTGCCCCTCAGCGGGTGCACCTTGGGCACTCGTTTCCCCTGCCGACTCAATGGCAGGTGGCTGCCCTCAGCCCCCAGCTGGCCGGCCCCTGGTGCCTCGTGGGACGTACGAAGGCGTCATGTCGTATATCCACTGCACGGATAACACACATGTTCAGTTTCTTAACTTCGTATAAAACGACGCGCTTAAATAACTAGCGTTCACACACGTTCCGCATAATTCACACTCGAACTAATAGTATACTTAATATAATATAGTCAAACAATTTCACACAACCAGAGAAGTCCGCACTCTAGTGCGTCACACAAGTCAAACATTCAATCAGCGAGTTTACACACAAGTCACACAGTTCACAATTTATACCACACAACAACTCCACAATGGGCAAACATCAACTTAGTTTCAAGTTCCTTAACACTTCCTCTTTCCAACGTAACATTCATGTTGACATCGTGTCGTTACAACCCGGTTCAGGCGTACCCGAACTACGTTGTAACCACTTGACATCCCCCCATCACGTCCGGCTATAGTGGCCCCTATAGCCGAATCGTGATGGTACATACACTTCAGTTTCTACAGAAAATTGGACATGACCCGTTCGTAAATTCCACTAATCATCCTCTTATGCGGGACATTCAAATCACAACCTGCACACAATATTTAACACACTCAAAACACAAAGCAAGTCGTCGTAGCTATACACCTCGGGTTCCTGTAACTACACCATTACCACCCGGCCAATCCAATACTCAACAATCAATAGCACTATCCAAGACAACGACCATAACGGTTCACTACAAGTACACGGTACCTAGACAGGACCTCTTACTAAATCTGAGACACTCCTTGTCTCGTTTCTACGCGTAGGACATTTCCGATTTGCGTTACCGACACACAGAAACATAACGACCTAACTCAACCCACCTAACTGACCTACGGTCTGAAGTTTTTTTTATAAAAAAAAAACAGGCTCTGATACCAAATTGTCACGCCCCAAAATAATAATTAATAAAAGCAACTTTAATACTGAAAGAGTCTCCAGTAACAGTTTAAAAGTGTCAAATGACATCACGAGTCAACGGCTCGGCAAAACCAGATAATAAATAAGTTTTGTAACAATAAAACAATACGTCTCTAGACCACACTAGACTAGGACCCTCGCTAGCTCCCAAGCTCCGAGAATCCCGTTCGCACAAATCCCGCTCAAGACCTGTAACACAGAAAAATAAAAGGGTGAGCTTTCGCTCAGTAGGAAAAACTAGTTAAGGTGAAGAGTATCCGCTCACCGCCACGAGTAACCTTCCAATTAGGGCATACTAGCAAGCACAACACTAATGAAACCCACGGAGAGCACATAATCACAAACCATACTTACATGACTATAACCACGCTTGATCACATCCCATACCCAAATCATCAAGCATACTATATACAGTAAAACAATCACACGTCGCGTACAGCAGTCCCCGAACTACGCCGGCTGTCCACAACCCAACTCTATCATATCGTACCAGATCACACAGCATCGGCCTACATATCTTCCCAGAACCACATCGGGGCACAATCACAATACATCATACCGGATCACACAGCCTCGGCCTAGATGTCTTCCCGGAACCGCATCGGGGCACAATCACAATACTGATCACGTAACCGTCGGCCTAGATACCCTACACCGGCATACCCCCTCGATGTAGGTATCGTACCGGAACCACTACCCGGGGGACCGCGTACATGGGACCACACCGTCGGCATAAATAACACCCTACACCGGCATACCCTCTCGGTGTAGGTACCATACCGGAATACACCTCCTCTCGGAACATACATCAAGAGAGTCTCACGCATCACAATGCCATAATTCAGCCACAGTATACCGACCGAGCCAACTTACCACAACACATCACATCGTTCTATCAATCACCCGACCACATCACAAACATTGGTGCACGTCATACCAAGCATGGCATGTTAGTTTTAGTGCCCGTAGTTCAATCCTAAATGTCCAAATGTATATATCATCGTTAGCAATAAAATTAAAGCGACTTTATATTACTTATGTGTTGGAGTAATATATCGATGTGTGCTCTGATCTATGCCCATAATGCAAATAGAACCATAGATCGAGATATATCATACTCGATGGGTCCCTAGTCAACAAAGCTTCACTAGAAGCGACTAGTATGAAAGATGGCTCTTTATGGCTTACGTTCTGTTAGTCATTGGAATGGGATTCCGGAGTCTTATCATAGATATCATGTGGGACATGATATTGGACGAACCGACATGAATATGTTCCATAGATCAAGTCATGAACATATTCATTGTCGTAGCTTGTCATGTATCCTTAGACCAAGGAGTCTTTGTGATCGCTATGTAGTCAACAACTGAGTTTGACCTGAGCCTAACGTTGTCCATAACAGGGCTTCCATAACGGCCATGATTGGCTTGGGGACGGGCTACATGAGTGACACGAAAGGCGGCTAAGGGATTTATCCCTCATACTGAGGTATGAGAAAGATATCGGTTCTCGGCCGCTTGATCGAGAGTGACTGAAAGAATAGCATGACCATGCACATGATACTGGGTATCATATATTCAGTCATCTCACACATCAAGGAACATTGATTGAGAATAATAAGGATGACGGCTCTATGCCTTATCTCAATCAGGAGATCGGAGATAAAAGGATAATGACAGGGACGACGGAAAGGTTAGAATTGACAGGGTCGATTCGTTATGTAGTGTCAGGAAATACTAAAGTCTCGTTAGTTGCCACTTAAATAGGATCAAGTAAAATGGGATTTTACGTTAATCTATTGACATGCATAAACCTAAGGGTCACACCGGAGGATGAAACTCATTGACACATTTATGGAGAATGGCCAAAAGGGAGTTGTCTCGGGACATGACCAAAACTGGGTTTTGGGTCATGTGCCTGTAAGTGGATAGGACTTTACGGATCGAGACAAGGCTTGGAGTCTTGGGACTGATCGCGTCGGATAATGTTGGACATTTCCGGTATGGAAGGCTTGGAGGCGATGAGCGAATCACGGGATCTCGTTGGAAATGGCCACGGGCCATGTTCCAAGAGGCCCATGAAAGGCCCATGCAACCAAGGCCCATGGAACTAATTAATCAAGTCTTGGTTAATTAGTACTAAGTAAGCAAGACAAGGATTAAGGTGTTGGTGATTCATCACCTAATCCAATCGTGTCTTGCCATACTTTGTCCTATTTACACTTTACTTGTAACCATGCTTGTCCCATGCCTTTAGTTGGACAAGTATGGGTTTTGTTATGTTTAAGTCATCTTTTTTCAACATAAAAAACACAAGACAAGAATAGGAAACACAACTTCTCTCCCCCTTCCCTTGCAATTTCGGGTTTGGCAAGCTCCCACCTCCATGTTTGTGTTCTTGAGTCCTCGAAGAGAAGAACTACGTGGCTTTGATTCCCATGTGGATACGTAGGCATCTTGGAGACTCAAGCCAATCATTTGTTACCTGGTGTTCTTGTTTTGGTAAGAACTAGTGCTGAAATTTTCTCTTGTGAATCCATTCTTTGTTAGTTGTTTCATGGTTTTAATCGTCTCTTGGTTTTCATTGATTTTCCGCTGCGAGTTGGTTCATCTCCAACCCTACCTCGAGACCCAACAGTGGTATCAGAGCCGTGCTACCTTCGGGATTCACAAGATGGTGTTCAAAGTTTCGGTTTTGCTTGAAAGTTTCGTTTTTGGCATGTTGTTTTGCTAAATTGTTTGATAACATGTTTTAAATTTTTGTTTATGGATTTAATGCATGTAAAATAAATTTTTGAAAATTATTTCAAATCTGGAAATTTTGAAATTTTTTTGATTTTTCGGGTCTTGGGAGCGGGATTCTCGGGGAGCCGAAACCGGGACCGAACGGGGCTCCGTTGGACGGAGCTAGGCCAAGCATGACCATTGGATGGTTGATGTGCCACGGCTAAACCGTTTTGTTAGTTATGACGAGTTTGGAACCGTCATGACGAACTCGAAGATCAAATGTTCAAAAGTTTCATTTTTGAACGGTTTCGATAAACCGAGCATCAAAAAATTTCGAAACTTGGCTATTAAATAAAACCGGAAAATCACATGATGTTTGATAACATGCTTGTTTGATAACACGATGTGTGATGTGATGTTGGCATGGTGCACATTATAGCCCCGAGCTCGTTTTAATTATTTATCGCTTTTCACGGCCTGCGAGCCGTTAAAGTTAGTGTGTAATTATTCTTTCAAGGTGTGGTCGTCGAACCATTTGTTTGTAATATTTATTTATTCCCGACCTGCGAGTCGTGTATTCAATTATAATATTTTGCTCAAGACGAAGAAACGGCGAAAAGGTCATTTGATGGCTTTTCGGGTGTTGGCATCGGCTTGGAGTCGGTGGAGCTCAAGACGATAGTGGGGAGTTAGTTTAGGGGGCTATTATGTGCACATTTATCGCTTTATGCTTGGTTTATTTTATGCATGATTAATTCTACGTGTTTTAGAATTGCATGCTTAACTTTATTTACCGAGCATATCACCTCACATGCAAAGATAAAATTGGATTTTTAATCCTTGTTTGTGAGCCCCTAGAACCGTCATTACATTAGATGTAGTTGACGGGTTCGAAGGAAGAATTACATTGGATGTAATTGGAGGCATCATTACATTTGGAATGTAGTTGATGTGCTCATCGCATCTAGGATGTGCCAAAAGTTATAAACACAACCGGACAAGTAAAAACGGGTCATGTCTGATACCTCCCAATTCTCAACACCTTACTGTTAGTCTTAGTGCCCGTAGTTCAATCCTAAATGTCCAAATGTACATATCATCGTTAGCAATAAAATAAAGCGACTTTATATTACTTATGTGTTGGAGTAATATATCGACGTGTGCTCTGATCTATGCCCACCATGCGAATAGAACCATAGATCGAGATAGATCACACTCGATTGGTCCCTAGTCAACAAAGCTTCACTAGAAGCGACTAGTATGAAAGATGGCTCTTTATGGCTTACGTTCTGTTAGTCATTGGAATGAGATTCCGGAGTCTGATCATAGATATCATGTGGGACATGATATTGGACGACCCGCCCTGAATATGTGTCATAGATTAAGTCATGAACATATTCAGTGTTGTAGCTTGTCATGTATCCTTAGACCAAGGAGTCTTTATGATCGCTATGTAGTGAACAACTAAGTTTGACCTGAGCCTAACGTTGTCCGTAACAGGGCTTCCATAACGGCCAGGATTGGCTTGGGGACGGGCTACATGAGTGACACGAAAGACGGCTAAGGGATTTATCCCTCATACTAAGGTATGGGAAAGATATCGGTTCTCGGCCGCTTGATCGAGAGTGACTGGAAGAATAGCATGGCCATGCACATGATACTGGGTATCATATCTTCAGTCATCTCACATATCAAGGAACGGTGATTGAGAATAATAAGGATGACGGCTCTATGCCTTATCTCAATCAGGATATCGGAGATAAAAGGATAATGACAGGGACGACGGAAAGGTTAGAATTGACAGGGTCGATTCGTTATGTAGTGTCAGGCAATACTAAAGTCTCGTTAGTTGCCACTTAAATAGGATCAAGTAAAATAGGATTTTACGTTGATCTATTGACATGCATAAACCTAAGGGTCACACCAGAGGATGAAACTCATTGACACATTTATGGAGAATGGCCAAAAGGAAGTTGTCTCGGGACATGACCAAAACTGGGTTTTGGGTCATGTGCCCGTAAGTGAATAGGACTTTACGGATCGAGACAAGGCTTGGAGTCTTGGGATTGATCGCGTCGGATAATGTTGGACATTTCCGGTATGGAAGGCATGGGGGCGATGAGCGAATCACGGGACCTCGTTGGAAATGGCCACGTGCCATGTTCCAAGAGGCCCATGAAAGGCCCATGCAACCAAGGCCCATGGAACTAATTAATCAAGTCTTGATTAATTAGTACTAAGTAAGCAAGACAAGGATTAAGGTGTTGGTGATTCACCACCTAACCCAATCTTGTCTTGCCATACTTTGTCCTATTTACACCTTACTTGACACCATACTTGTCCCATGCCTTTAGTTGGACAAGTATGGGTTTTGTTATGTTTAAGTCATCTTTTTTCAACATAACAAACACTAGACAAGAATAGGAAACACATTTTCTCTCCCTCTTCCATGGCCATTTCGGGTTTGGCTAGTTTCCTCCTCCATTTTTGTGTTCTTGAGTCCTCAAAGAGAAGAACTACGTGGCTTTGATTCCCATGTGGATACGTAGGCGTCTTGGAGACTCAAGCCAATCATTCGTTACCCGGTGTTCTTGTTTTGGTAAGAACTAGTGCTGAAATTTTCTCTTGTGAATCCATTCTTTGTTAGTTGTTTCATGGTTTTAATCGTCTCTTGGTTTTCATTGATTTTCCGCTGCGAGTTGGTTCATCTCCAACCTTACCTCGAGACCCAACACTTACTACCTCCCCGTCCTATGGGTGTCGTGTGCCTTAGCGGAGCATCCATGGGAAAGCGGGGTAGTAGGTTTGGATGACATATGTGGGTGTCGTGCGCCTTAGCGGAGCACCTACAAAGTGGCGGGTCATAGTTGAAAATTGGTGGACCGGACTACGATTCTCAGCTAGGGTTGAGCTAGGGTATCAGATAGGGTAAGCCGTGTACTTAAGTACATACCCTAGCCAAGAGTCACATTGGATGTGATTGGACGGGGTCTTACCTACATAGCTCGATTGAGTGGTGAGCCTTCGTTCAGCTTGATCGAGTGAATCAAGGATCTTGGTTTCAGATTCTAAAGGTTTAGAATCGATTGTTGGTGTTTAAGCTTGATCTTCATAAAATTTATTCAGTTTACTGATTGAATTTTATCTGTTGTAGATCAAATCGCAAATTCAGCGAACATTAATAGTTTGTCTTTAAAAACCATTCTTGACAGGGTCAAGCTAAATGGGACAAACTATTTGGACTGGTACAGAATTTTGAGGATAGTCCTCAAGTCTGAACACAAAGAACATGTCCTTGACAAGGCTATCTCTAAGACCATATCAGAGTTACATGAAGTGTCATTAACTGCTGAGAAGAATATATCAGGGATCTGGGATCCAAGGATATTCTGATGGTCAACAAGGGAATTAGAAGTGGCAAGGGTGGGGCCCATGCGCACTTGGCAGGAAAGATGAGACACCTGAGAATGTCTGCTTCTACTTCCAACACCCTGGTCCTTGGAACCGGGATTACAGGAAGTTCACGGCTGATCTGAAGAAAAGCAGTGGGACTGCGCCTTCATCAAATAGCCTGGATGATCTGAAGAAGGGCAGTAGGACTGCGCCTTCATCAGGAAACCGGATGATCTAAGGAAGGGCGGTGGGACCCTACCTTCATCCGGTATTAACTCTATAGAGCTACATCTCTCTACTTCCAAAGATTCATGGGTATTAGATACCAGGACTGAATCTCACACATGCACAAATATATGGTGGCTGAAAGTATGAGAGGTTTGGAAAGCACGAAGTGGACCTTAGAGTTGTGGCAACTGTTGTAGGATCCACGAGTCTTGCTTTTCCAAGTGGCCTTGTCTTAGTATTGTATAATGTATATTGCATACCTACTTTTAGTAGGAATATTATATCTGTATCCGTGTTTGACAAGGAAGGATATAATGTTAATATTGGAAATGGAGTTTTCAATGTTCTATGCAATGATATGTTTTATACCAGTACTGACTTGGTTGAAGGATTGTACATATTAGATATGGGTAACAATGTCTCAAGTTCTATATATTACGTTAATACCAAGAGGTCTAAATCCAACGATCTAAACCTAACTCTGTTATGGCACTGTCATTTGGGCTGCATAAACAAAAAGCGCCTATCAGCACTTCAGAAGTGTGGGCTTTCAGGTTCATTCGAATTCCATTCGATCGATAGGTACAAGGTTTGTTTGATGGGAAAAATGACTAAAGTGCCCTTTTATCGATCGTGATGAAAGGGCGGGTGAATTATTGGGGCTGATACACTCGAATGTGTGTAGACCAATAAGTTCACTTGCCATGAGGGGTTTTAGCAACTTTAGCACATTTACTGATGATTACAGTAAATATGGTTATGTCTATTCGGTGAGACATAAGTCTGAAGCTTTTGATAAATTCAATGAGTTTAAGACTAAAGTAGAAAACCAGCTCGACAAAGGTATTAAGGCACTTCGATTGGATCGAGGTGGAAAATACTTGACCACAGAGTTATTAGATCATCTAGAAGAGAATGGGATCCTTTTGGAATGGACTCCTTCTGGGACACTGTAGTTGAAAGGTGTAGCCAAACGGAGAAATCGAACATTGTTAGACAATGGTCCGTTCCATGATTAGTTGGACTGATCTCTCAATCTCTTTCTGGGGTTATGCTCTAGAGACAGCCGCATTCATATTGAATCGGGCTTCGACGAAGGGTGTGGAAGGGACACCATTTTAAAAATGGTACGGGATGATGACCGCTTTGTCCTTCCTAAAGATTTGTGGTTGCGAGGCTTTTGTGAAACATTTGGTTTCGACTAAGCTCGAACCAAGATCTGAGATATGCACCTTCGTGTGGTATCCCAAAGCAACAAGGGGATACTACTTCTACAATCCCAGTGAGAACATGGTGTTCGTCGCTTGGGGTGGGGTCTTTATGGAAAAAGGGTTTTGTTTCCAAAGACGTCATTGGGAGGACTATACATCTCGACGAAATTCAGGATGGTACATATCTGTCTAAACCAATTGACAACCCAGTAGAAAGGAGCCAGAGATTGTCGTACAGTAAGAATCAATTCCTGTTACAATTCCGGAAGGTCTAAGGCGATTTGAAAGGATCAATCATCCACCTCCAAGATATGGTATCCGGAGGTGACAATGAAGTGATGGTGGATCATGATGATCCAGCCACCTTTCAGGAAGTCGTGGATGGGCCCGACTCCGAGTTATGGCTGGGAGCCATGAGGGAGGAAATGCAATCCATGTCGGACAACCGAGTCTGGGAACCGGTTGATCCCATCAATGGTGTGAGGACCATTGGATGCAAATGGATCTTCAAGGTGAAGATGCACATGGACGACAACCCTCTGACCTACAAAGCTCAACTAGTGGCGAAAGGTTATAGGCAGATCCAATGGATTGACTATGAGGAAACCTTCCCCCTAGTGGCTATGGTCAAAATCGATCCAAATTCTTCTTGACATAACTGCGTATCATAATTACGAGATATGGCAAGTGGATGTCAAAATCGCTTTCCTAAATGGAAATTTGACTGAGTACGTTTGTATGTCTCGGCCCAAAGGTTTTGACTATCCCAAGAATAAGGGAAAGATTTATAAGTTGTTGAAATCCATTTATGGATTGAAACGAACTTCTCGGAGTTGGATCCTTCGTTTTGATGAAGCTGTAATTGGATTTGGCTTAATCAAGAACGAGGATGAATCTTGTTTTTATAAGAAGGCTAGTGGGAGCAAGATTACCTTTCTGGTTCTCATTGAAAACGACATCCCAACCTTGCACGAGACTAAAGCTTGGTTGAGGAAGTGTTTTTCAATAAAGGACTTAGGCGATGCTTCTTATATCTTAAGGATTAAGATATGTAGAGATCGCACCAAGAGGGTCTTGGTTTTAAGTCAGGGAACCTATGTGAACAAGGCATTGAGTAGGTTCTCAGTGCTAGATTCAAAGAAAGGACTCTTACCCACTAGTCATGGCATTCATCTCAGCAAGACTCAGTGTCTTAAGACACCTGATGAGCTGAAAAGGATGATGCGAATCCCATGCGCCTGAGGGCAGGATCGATCATATATGCCATGACATGTACGAGACCGAACGTCTCGTAAGCCTTATGTTGTACCAGTAGACATCAGTCTAACCCAGGGGAAAGATGATGCTGAACTAGTCGTCGAAGGATGAGTAGACGCTAGTTTTCCAAGACAAGTCCAAATGACTTTAGAAGTCAGTCAGGATAAGTGTTTACGCTGAATGACGGGGCTTTAGCTGGGAAAGCGTAAAGAAAGATACCGTCGCTGAATCTACGACAGAGGCCAAGTACATGGATGCTGTAGAAGCAACTAAGGAGGCTATGTGGATTTGGAAATTCACGGCAGGGTTGGGTGTAATTGAAAACCCATCCAGCCCGGTGAATCCATTTTGGGACAACACAAGGGCCATTGCGCAAGCTAAAAGCCCAGATCACATAACAAATCCAAACATGTACTATGGCGTATCCACCTCATCAGAGAAATACTGAACCGAGGTGAAGTGAAGATAACCTATATTGCAACGGATGATAACATAGTCAACCCTTTGACTAAGGCATTGTCGCCGCCTAAACATGTTAGACATGTAAAGTCGATGAGGACATATTGGAGTTTAGATTGGAACTAGGGCAAGTGGGAGATTGTTAGTTTTAGTGCCCGTAGTTCAATCCTAAATGTCCAAATGTATATATCATCGTTAGAAATAAAATTAAAGCGGCTTTATATTACTTATGTGTTGGAGTAATATATCGAT
Organism: Erodium maritimum; assembly: GCA_963921825.1. NCBI lineage: Eukaryota > Viridiplantae > Streptophyta > Magnoliopsida > Geraniales > Geraniaceae > Erodium > Erodium maritimum. The sequence goes on along the minus strand of OY997588.1, from coordinate 126,200,080 downwards.
GTGTGCTCTGATCTGTGCCCACAATGCAAATAGAACCATAGATCGAGATAGATCACACTCGATGGGTCCCTAGTCAACAAAGCTTCACTAGAAGCGACTAGTATGAAAGATGGTTCTTTATGGCTTACGTTCTGTTAGTCATTGGAATGAGATTCCGGAGTCTGATCATAGATATCATGTGGGACATGATATTGGACGACCCGACATGAATATGTTCCATAGATCAAGTCATGAACATATTCATTGTCATAGCTTGTCATGTATCCTTAGACCAAGGAGTCTTTGTGATCGCTATGTAGTCAACAACTGAGTTTGACTTGAGCCTAACGTTGTCCGTAACAGGGCTTCCATAACGGCCAGGATTGGCTTGGGGACGAGCTACATGAGTGACACGAAAGACGGCTAAGGGATTTATCCCTCACACTGAGGTATGAGAAAGATATCGGTTCTCGGCCGCTTGATCGAGAGTGACTGGAAGAATAGCATGGCCATGCACATGATACTGGGTATCATATATTCAGTCATCTCACATATCAAGAAACATTGATTGAGAATAATAAGGATGACGGCTCTATGCCTTATCTCAATTAGGAGATCGGAGATAAAAGGATAATGACAGGGACGACGGAAAGGTAAGAATCGACAAGGTCGATTCGTTATGCAGTGTTAGGCAATACTAAAGTCTCGTTAGTTGCCACTTAAATAGGATCAAGTAAAATGGGATTTTACGTTGATATATTGAAATGCATAAACCTAAGGGTCACACCGGAGGATGAAACTCATTGACACATTTATGGAGAATGGCCAAAAGGGAGTTGTCTCGGGACATGACCAAAACTGGGTTTTCGGTCATGTTCCTGTAAGTGGATAAGACTTTACGGATCGAGACAAGGCTTGGAGTCTTGGGATTGATCGCGCTGGATAATGTTGGACATTTCCGGCATGGAAGGCTTGGAGGCGATGAGCGAATCACGGGACCTCGTTGGAAATGGCCACGGGCCATGTTCCAAGAGGCCCATGAAAGGCCCATGCAACCAAGGCCCATGGAACTAATTAATCAAGTCTTGGTTAATTAGTACTAAGTAAGCAAGACAAGGATTAAGGTGTTGGTGATTCACCACCTAATCTAATCTTGTCTTGCCATACTTTGTCTTATTTACACTTTACTTGTCACCACGCTTGTCCCATGCCTTTAGTTCGACAAGTATGGGTTTTGTTATGTTTAAGTCATCTTTTTTCAACATAAAAAACACAAGACAAGAATAGGAAAAACAACTTCTCTCCCCCTTCCCTTGCAATTTCGGGTTTGGCAAGCTCCCACCTCCATGTTTGTGTTCTTGAGTTCTCAAACAGAAGAACTACGTGGCTTTGATTCCCATGTGGATACTAGGCGTCTTGGAGACTCAAGCCAATCATTTGTTACCCGGTGTTCTTGTTTTGGTAAGAACTAGTGCTGAATTTTTCTCTTGTGAATCCATTCTTTGTTAGTTGTTTCATGGTTTTAATCGTCTCTTGGTTTTCATTGATTTTCCGCTGCGAGTTGGTTCATCTCCAACCCTACCTCGAGACCCAATATGGCACACTTGCCCAAACATAGCAACATACTACACCGAGTATACCATATCATGATTCTCAATCTAACGGTGGATAAACCACACATCAAGCATCACAATCATAGATCATGGCATTTCAATCAACACACAACCTAAGGGCTCGACATAACCCACATGCATTTCTACAGCACGAAAATTCCCAAACTTACGGTTCGACATGGCTCGTAAGTTATCCCTCATTTCACTCGTTCCTCACATCCTACATGCATATTATCATTATATCAAGTATTCACAACCTATATGCATACTAGTAACTTTCCGCAATTAAACCGGTATTCGCTACTTTCCCTACCTCGATCGCTTTCCAAACGCTTAGTCACTTCACGAGGTCCAAAAGTCTCCTCCGCCGAGCTCGGGTCCAAAGTCTAGCATCACAAATTTAATATGAGAATCAAGAGTGATTCACAATTGGCTTAAAGAGGAAAACATTCCCAATTAACCCCAAAAGGGCTCAGTTATAGATGACCGTCCCAATTAATCGAAATTTACCAAAAAGGGCCCAAAAGGTCCAACTCTGGTCGGTCAGGGTTCGGGTCATGGACCCGTGGTCTGCACCGTCACGGTTCTCCTCACAGAGCCATAACTTGCACCGTCACGGTCTCCATCACGGAGCCGCGACGTCCTCCGTCACGGTTCTCGTCACGTGTCCGTGACGGGTCTGGACAGCTTCGTGCTTCTTCTTCGTCCAGCTCCGATTTCACGAAAACAAACTTCAAAACCTCCATTTTTAACCTTCCCAAACCTCCAAAACAGTACCAAAACACTCAATACTCTAATACCCATGATGGGTCTTCATCAAAACATCAAAAACCAAATGATTTCATCATCTAAACCTAGTTTTAAGCATCAATCAACTACTTCAACCTTAAAAGCTTATCCTCCATGGAAACTCAACTAGTTTCAAGCTTTTTATAGCAAACCCACTAAGTAGAAATCATCCAAAAAAAATTTAATTAGAGGATTTACCTTAAGGATGGAAAGGGGATGAAGAAAATGAAGTTTGTGAGATGATTGGAGGTAGAAATGAGCAAAAGCCTCCTCCTTTTCTCCTTGCTTCTCCTTCAAGATTCCATGGCTTCTTCTTCTCTTCCCTCTCTCTCTATATTTCGGCCAACAAGGTAAAAGTGAGCTGAATTGCTCTCCTTTGTTGCCTTTAAACCTAAGTATGAAATACCCATTTTGCCCCCTTTGGCTAAAAGCCTCTCAAAACCAAATTTAAGGGTATAAGGGTCTTTTCTCCCTTGTTTCTTCTCACCCAAGCCAATATGGACATGTGTCCATGTGGGGACTACCTCTATCAAAATATCTCAGCAAACTATTAATTTATTCACTAAGACTCGAGGTTTTACCGAAATTGACCCCGAGTTGACTTTTTCACAAACACATCCGTTTGAAAGGAAACGGCCCAATTAAGCTAACCGTAACAACGGCTAAGCTTTTTAGGCCCAAGTCCTGAATGACTCCCGGAGTCATCGGTTGACTTTTCCGGCAGAAAGTCAACTTTCGCCAAAATTCACCGGTTCGACCGGGGTCGACCGGGGGCGGTTCTTACACCCCCCCAGTGAGCCATTGTTCATTCATACTGACCTTACGTGGTCGAGGAGCATGTTCTTCGAGGCACATCAATGTAGTCGATTTTAAGAAGTTATAATATTGCACCTTTCGCTTAAAAAAAGTTGTTTTAGCTGATACAAATGAGTAATATGGTATTTTATTCATCCACTAATAGCACCTCTATTGATAAATTACTATGCAATAGTTTGGAGTAGCGGTTTGGACATTTTTTTTCTCTCTTTCAAACCATTACCTCCTATCACTACACTTCTAATGACAAACCATTAATAGTAGTTTGGAGCCATGTTTTGTACTTTCACTATTTAAAAAACCACCCCAAAGAAAACTAGTTATTTTATTCATGCTAAATATGAAAATACATAAAATAATAATTAAACTACGAACAATAAGTAAACATACGATAATTAAACAACTAATTGTTCTTCAATCCAATGTGTGCACGCCACTTCGGGTGATCTTTGAGTATGTCCCACACCTCACGTTTAGTCCATTTTGAATTTTTTTTTCTCGTATTCCTTCACGGCCGTTGTATAGATTTCGTCGGGGGTTGCTGCTTCTTTGATGTGTTTCTGGTATTCCTCATCGAACAACTTGCACTTTTTGCTAAGATGAAGGAAATGGTCCTTCACCTGCTTCTCCGACCGACACGCCTATTTTGGATTCCAATCGTTGATGTAAGCGTCGTAGAACTTAGACCAATACTTCCCCCCGACCTCGGCGACGATGAGCCAGGTCAATGTCAGATGCATCTTTTCATCGTCGGAACAAAGAGGACTGGTTGCCCAAGAAGACAATGTCATTGCAAACACGAGAGGAAGTAGAGAATTATAGAGAGAGTTGGAGATATATATTTTGAGAGGTGTTAATTTTGGAGGGAGGGTTGGGTGGTATTTATAGGGATGGATGGAGGGCTTTCGTCGTGGCTGCGACAACGTGATGCACACTATTCCCTGAATAGTGTGCGTGCACAAAAGCCGGAGCACCGTGAATTCGATAAAAAAGAATTGAAAACAGAAAAAATGTCAACTAATTTTATTGTTCATATTAAAAATCCAGTTGCAACTTGTAGGCTATATCCGATAGACGTCAAGCGGTTGAGGTGATTTCCATTACCCGTCCACGAGAGGCCCGTTCCTCCGAGGTCATTTACGAGGTGTCTTGGCTATGCATTTTCATCAACATTTGTATGATTTCACCCTACATCATTTATTTGCTCGCATTGATCTTGGCTTGGTGTGTAGTCACTGCAACCTGACGGTCTCCAAACCCTTGGGTCATCCAATACTATTTCACCAAATATCATCTATGATTTATTTGGATAAGCGTTGTGAAATTTATTGAAAGTACAATCTCCCAGGAGGAGATAGCCAAAAGCAAAAACCAACCACGATTACAAAATAAATTCCTTGCATGAGAAACAGAGGAAACAGTATGCGAAACAAAAAGCAAAATACATCAAAAAGTTAAAAAAAACGCCTTTGCCTCCGCCTCAATCAACCCGCTGGATCCAACTGCCACTCAGCAAAGGAACAGTCATGACGAATAGAATTAGTCTACCATAGGACACTGAAGGAGTGGCTCTGAATCTTACCAAAACTATGCCACTCAGCAAAGGAACGGTCATGATGAATAGAATTAGTCTTCCATCACTTGATTAAAAACAATTGCATTCCTGAAAAGCCACAACTGCCAAAATAAAATATATCCAACACGGGACCAGTTTTTCCACCACCAGTTGGGGCCGATACATTTCCAAGCTAACAACACATCACAAACGGGGACACCCAACATATCCCCCTTCACTCGTAAACACGGATCCAAACAAACCACACAATAAAAATTGAGCATAATATGGTTGCTATCTTCCATACCTAATTTGCAAAAACGACAGTATATGTCATTTAAGGGAATTGGCACTCCTATTGATTCCATGAAAATACACGTTGGAAGAATCGAATGAGCAGCAAGCCAAACAAATATGAGATGCTTCGGGGGTATACCTTGAAGCCAAAGGATATAAGTCCACGAGATAACAAGAGTAAAACTATTCCCTGACAACAAACTATAACACATAGAAACTAGCAAAGCCATAGTGATTTTAATTTCTTCTAGAGTAAAGGGAGCTTACAATTCAGGAGCTTGAACTTTTGTAAGAGACAAAAAAGGCAATAAAGGGAGATGAGTACGATCAGGAGGTGGACTAGCAAATCTAGACTCGAAGTGAACAGGAGCAGCCTCTTTCATCTCACTAGGTAAATCAATAATACCATGTTGGACACGGAATCTAGAAATTTAATTTTTATGGGTCCGAAAGTTTGCAGTTCGATGGAAATAACGAGAGAATCGATCACCTCTTTTATACCAAGTAGCTCGTTCCTTTTGCCTCCATATTTTTTTTCCAATTTCTTGCACTTCATAATCAAAAGAGCTCCGTAGAAAGCCCGATTAGATTTCTCAACCCCTGACACATCTCGAGTCTCTTGAAGTTTATCCAATTCATCAATATCTCCACTTAATTTCTCACTATCACGATCAACAATCCCCAAAACCTCCTTATTCCACACTTTAAGATCACGACGCAAAGACTTTAACTAAGACCACAAGGTAAAACTAACCAATTCAAAATAAGGATAAGAGTTCCATAGTGTCGTAACTATGGGGAGAAAAGAGGTGTACTTTGTCCAAGCATTAAGAAACTTATTAGATATCAGACCCTAGTTAACAAGGTCTTCAGAAATCAAAATAGGCCTATGGTCAGAGATATCCCGAGGATAACTAGACTACTTAACAAGACCGAAAGTATTCAGAAATTTAGCTAAAATAAGGAAGCGATCAAGTTTAGAAGCTTTAGAATCATGGCCATACCAGTTTTACTGATGATTGATCAGTAAAACATGATCATCAGTCAACATCATACTAGTTTTAGTATATCGATAAGACTAGGGATCACTAAAATAACACTCCTTATTCATCTAATAGTTTTACTATCAAGTCACATACTTGATTTTTACTAAGAGTTTTACTCTCAAGTCACCAAAGAGACGATTATAAGGGAGCTCAAGTAAGGGGAGATAAAAGGTCAAGCATTTTCCTTAAAGAGAAACAGGTAACAAAAAACAGAATAACTAACCCCCGTCAAACTTCGCCTCCCGAAGTTTGAGACGAATCACCGCATCTTTCTTCTTGGAAGCCAATGCACGGATTTGAGTCCATGCATCAGTCCCATGAGACGAAGCTGTAATTTGAGTTAGTTTACTAGTTTGACCTTGCTCAACCTGTTTCCCAATGTCAAAGGGACGAATAAGTATTTCCCGATCCAAAGAATGATTCCTTGATTTGCACTAAATGGTATAAAAACCCGATAAGTGCTTAGGAGGCCGACTCTATCGTTCCGGCGGTTTGAGTAGAACCTCCTTCCAAGGACTACCCTCGGTGAGACCACGAATCTCACCCGGGGCACCCATCGGGCTACACTTGTCTTGAATCGGATCAAAAATTTGGGCCTGAACAATAGACTGAGCTGGTTGATCAAGCCCAAACACAACCTTCTGCGACTGAGGCCCAACAGTTTGAACTTAAACTTCGTCCGGATGTGGACACAATCGTGTAAACTCATAAGATCTGATTGCTTCGCTAGTCGCCGGATTTACAGGTACCAAATCCAACGTATCTCCAGCTGGAACTACGGAAAAATCTTTTTGATTCACATAATCCCGAAGAAGCAAGGGCGACAACGAGACATTCCATTTACCCACCGATTTAGGTTCCTGTTCTAGTGAGAGCTCATTGGAAACCCTGACCCCCAACTCAAACCCTGTCCCCTAGCTTGGCCGAAAAACTCCTGGATGTTTCGTTATCTATCACGGCGAAATCGCATGTGGTTTTTTCTACGTCTCCATTCTAAAGATCACCTTTCTCACTCGGAAAAACCTCAAACGAGCGTGCACTCACAGCCTCGTCGACCTGCATACACGTGACAACCATCGGAACATACTTTTTTCCAAAAACAACTCGTTTGACTAACCGTGTCCAATGCTTTGTTTTTCTCCGGCACCTGGAACGATTGCAACAACTTTACGACTTCAATCTAGGGCTACGAAGAGAATGAAGTTGTTCACCTTGAAGCCATTGAGGCTAGAAATCACCTGAGTTGCTGCCTCCTTCGATCCAAAACGGACATAACCAAAAAACTTTGCTTTCCGATTTGGACGATGAAACACGATTTGATTTGCTATCTTAGAAAGAGTTGATTATTCACACAATTAACATTTAATAAAATGATAATGAAAGAGCTAATGTTTTAATAATGATAATGTCATACAAGAAAAGATTGTCTTAGCACACAAAACTAATAACTTATACGTATCAAAATTATATGGTGTATAATTTGTCACCAAATGATCGATAAATACCTATTGTTTACAAACTTGTCAACACTAAAAAGTAAATCCAAACTTTTGAGGAGGAGGAGGGGGGAGGAGGAGGAAGAGGAAGAGGAGAAGAAGAAGAAGAAGAAGAAGAAGAAGAAGAAGAAGAAGAAGAAGAAGAAGGTTAATGAATGTAACAGAACTTTGTGATTGAATGGTGTATTCGACCGGTAATGAAACTTTCAATACCAACTGAATTAATGGTTACTCGGGGATGAAAGTTTTATTACCGGACATATAAATTATAATATTCGATCGGTAATGTAAGTTTCATTACTGGTCAACCACTTTTATTCGGTTGAGTAAATTTTATTTTGATATAATGGTTGTAAGACTTTGAAGCTTGTACACACAAGTCTCAAGACTAGAGATCACCGCCAGTTTTGTTTTGGGAGTTCGCTTTGTACCTAAATTGTCTATAACCGGACAAAATAAAGTAAGCATGGCCATATTAGAAATTTAGAAGTATCGTATATTTCATAGGGGAACAAACTAACGTGTGAATGTATAAGTATTTGTTTTAGTTTTAGGTGAGGAGAAGAAAGGAGCAGGAGTGTTTTTCCTTCTCTCCCTTTTGCTATGTTCTTCTTTAATCATACGGTACCTACTACAAGATCGTTCCACGACATGTGAAGAAGGCTCCAAAACTGCAGTAGGTAAAGAGGGAGGAGCTGATCTTGTCCGGCCTAAAGTGAGCTCAGATGAGCATTCTAAGCTAGCTGGTGGTCTTGTCTGGATTAAAGTGAGCTCTGATGAGCTTTCAAAGCTGGTTAGTGAGTGTGTAGCCTGGTTAAGGGTCGAACTAAGACCTTGGCTACCTAGGGAGACGATGCCAACCGTGTTTCTGTCGGCTCAGTTTCAAGTGAGCAATAGTTGAAACTCCGGAAACGTTTGAGGATGAAGAAGGTTCTACAGGTTTATAAGGATAAAATCTTCCTCTACAACCTACCTTATGACTAGAAATTTTTTTGGGTTTGTCCATTTGATGAGAGATGAATGGCTTCAAGGTGAATGACTATATTCTATTCGTAGCTATAGCTCGACGTCAAAAAGTTTCTTCGACCATTCCAATCATTAGATGCGCAAAACATAGCATCAGAATTGGTAAGTCAATCAAGTCGATCCTTGGGAAGAAGGTTATCCCGGTGGATGTCCCTTGTACGCATACTGGCAAAAGTGTGGTTGCATGTTCATCGTAGGCTTGTCCGAACTCCAAAAGCGATAATCAGAAAGCAGACATAGAGTAGAGCATCTGCGAGCTCGTTATTGCAAACAACAGAACATCCATGAACTTATCGGGGGCCAAGCATGAAGCTTGGATTGAGAAGTCTAGGGTCGGGGTTCCCGTTGAGCTCTCTCCAAAGCGGGTACCTAAAGTAGAGACATCAAGACCGGAGAATGGATGGAGCCTCTCGTTGTTGTTTCCAAATCTGCAGGATTATATGAATCGTAGAGATTTTCGCAGCGTATTTGGGATCTACTATACCAGTTCAAGATACGATAGAACATGTGGATTTACTTGCAAATCCGACGAGTTTGAGCGAGGAGATTTCGCATCTATTATTGACTTAGCTGGATGAGCAGAATTCTAGGCTATTGTGTCAAGTCCAATTTATAAGGCCTCAAGCGAATCAGGCTCATATGACGGTTGGGCTTTAAGGCCCAATGGATATCGTGGGTGATGCTTTGTCAGCCACGACTCAAGTACATAATCCACGTCCTTTATATAGACAGTAGAGGTTTTGATCGGGTCTACGACTGAGCAAAATTTGAATACGCATATGGTTGAAGATAAGGACATTATAGGGATCAAGTAGGTAATCCGTGGAAGGACATCCTTCTCAATCCCCTGAAACGTATGAGTCGACCTCCAAAGCATCTAGCGGATTATTATACCGCTAGTCACTCAAGGTCTTTCAGTAGAAAGAAAGTTATTGTTCAGACAAGACCGCCTCAAATTTTCACCGAGAATGATTAAAACATTCGTGGGGTTTTTTAGAACAAAGCCCGTCCCAAAATTAGTTAGTGATGTTTTCATAAGTTTGGTTTCACTTTCTCATGTTATTTGTTTACCCCGGTTCAATCCTACTTGTTGAAAGATTTACTGAAAAATGTGAGAGTTTATTTGAAAAATTGATAAAATTAGTCTAAAACTAATTTCAGCCTACAACTTGGTGTGTTCCTATTTTAGAGTTTCCTGACACCCAACTTTTGAGAAAATCATGGAAGTGTTTACCCATGATTTTCCCATTTTTACCCTTTTTCTTTGGGTTATAAATTCAACACGTCAATATTTGGTTTTTACACAGAATATTGAAATCACTCATCTCTCATATAGAGTCATTTTCTCTCAAACCCTCTTCCACGTTTTGGTGACAGATCAACCAGAGTTGTGTTCGCTGACTTTAGACGTGTATCTTGGGAGACCGCTGCCATTACAGGGCATTCAATACCCTTAAGGACACAGGATTACCGGCCCTCGTCTAAACCTATTTCCGATTTACCGTTCCTACGATAGTTTCAGTAATTTGTTTTTCCAATTCCTATTATTTATATATCTGATTTTTTGTTTTTATACTAACGACCTAACACTACTATGGGCTTCAGTTTTCAATTTTTTCAGCTTGTTTCGGGACTTTTAGTCCTAGGTTGAAGGGAGAATTTTAATTTTTAAATTCTCTACGTTTTGAATTTAATTGGAAAAAAAATTGGAATTACGTTCCTAAATGGTTTTCCTCAAATTCAAGAAAGGAACAAATTGTAAATTATTTCCTAAATTGTTCCTTATTAAAACCGAACAAGGTTTCAACGTTTAGAAAATTTATCGATTGACGACTAACAAACTTTTCTAAACGATAATATTTTGTTTGCGCATTAAAAACTGACCATTTGAAGTTTTAAATTTCATAAATGGCTTCGAAAAAATGCGCGATGATATCTTAAATCAACATGATGCTCTTTGTGATTTCAAATCGAATTCAAAGAGAGGAGGAAATAAATACTTTATTACCTTCATTGATGATTGCACAAAGTTTTGTTATGTATACTTGTGAAAGAACAAGAACGAAGCTTTAGATAAATTTATTATCTTTAAGCAAGAAATAGAAAACCAACTTGATAAGAACATTAAAGTGGTTAGAAGTGATCGTGGTGGAGAATACGTTGAACCATTTGGTGAGTTTTTCTCACAACATGGGATCATACACGAAGTAACTCCACCATACTCTCCGCAATCAAACGGAGTAGCATAGCGTAAGAATCGTACGCTAAAGGAAATGATGAACGATATGTTAAATAGCTCAGGGTTACCACAGAACATGTGGGGGGAAGCTACCTTGTCAGCTAACTACCTTTTGTATAGGGTACCCCGCAAGAAATTAGACAACACACCACACGAATTATGGAAAAGTAGAGAACCTTCTTATAATTATGTAAAAGTGTAGGTGTGCGTTGCAACAGTATTGACCCCACCGCCAAAGAAAATGAAGATCGGTCTAAAAACGTAGATTATATCTTCATTAAATATGATGAACATAGCAATGCATAACGGTTCTTAGTACATGAATTCAAAAATCCTGAGATTCATAAGAACACGGTAATGGAATCAAAGAACGCTTCATTTTTGGAACATATATTTCCATGTAAACAAAATGAAGCTGGTTCAGAATCCATACAACCTCTTGATGATGATGATAGTGGTGATCAACAACACGAACAAGATGATGAATAATAGGTTGGACCTAGAAGAAGTATGAAAGCAAGGACGAAAACATCATTTTGCCTAGACTTCTTGACTTGCATGGTAGAGTCGGAACCTCAAATGTATCACCAAGCTATGAGTTCATCAGAAAAATCTCTATTGAAAGAGGCTATTAAAAGTAAAATTAACTCCATCTTGCAAAACCATAAGTGGGAACTAGTGTATCTTCCCCAAGGAATAAAATAACTACACTCTAAATGGATTTTCAAACGTAAGTTAAAGGCTGGTGGAAAAATAGAAAAGTACAAGGCCAGATTTGTTGTAAAAAGATACAAGCAAAAAGAAGGTCTTGATTACTTAGATATGTATTGTCATGTGTCGAGAATAACATCTATTAAGATGATTCTAGTGATTGTTGTTTTACGGAATCTAGGCGTACATCAAATGGATGTAAAAATTGCCTTTACAAATAGAGATTGAGATGAAGATATCCATATGGAGCGACCTGAAGGTTGTATATCTCCATATCAAGAAAGGAAGGTATGTAGGTTGGTGAAATCCTTATCGGATTGAAACAAGCACCCAAACAATGGCACATAAGGTTTGATGATGTCATGATTCCTAACGGGTATAAAATAAACGAATGTGACAAGTGCATATACGTCAAATCAAAAAAATGAAGGATATATTATTCTATGTTTGTACATGGATAACATACTTATCGTTGGGAGTGACGATAAGATGATAAAAACGAACAAGGACTTGTTAAACTCTAGGTTTGACATGAAGGATATGGGACTACCTGATGTGATTTTTGGCATCCAAATCAAAGCTTCATCAGACAGTATCATCTTAACCCAGTCACATTACGTAGACAAGATACTGAATAAGTTCAATAAGGAGGAGATTGGAATTGTCAGAACTCCAATAGACATGAATCAACATTTTGCTAAAAAAAGGAGAAAGCGTTAACAAAGTGGAATACGCATGGATAATAGGCAGTCTCATGTACCTCATGAGTGTACACGGCCTGACATTGCGTTCACGGTAAGTACATTGAGTCGATTCACGAGCAATCCAGGGAAAGACCACTAGAAAGCTATTGTAAGAATACTAAGGTATCTACGAGAAACCCGTGACTCTGGACTCCACTATACGAAAGAACCTGTTGTGCTAGAAGGATATTTGGATACTAGTTGGATATATGATATTCAAGATTTCAAAGGCACAAGTGGATATGTCTTCACTCTAGCAGAAGCGATAGTGTCGTGGAAATCGTCAAGACAAACGATAATAACTAGATCGACCATGAAATCTGAGTTTGTAGCCCTAGATAAAGCTGATGACGAAGCCGAGTGGCTACAAAACTTCTTGGAGGATATTCCCGATTGGTCAAAACTTGTGTCCAAGGTCTGTGTGGATTGTGATAATCAAGCAACAATTAGCAGGACACAAAATTTGATATCTAATGGTAAAAGTCGATGCATGCATTGTCGCCACAACACCATTAGACAATTGATCTCTACTAGAGTTATTGTTTTTGATTATGTAAGATCAAAGTATAACACTGCGGATCCGCTAACCAAAGGGTTATACAAAAATCAATTCGTACAGACATCCAGAGGAATGAGACTAAAACCCATAGAATGCGTTATGTGAAGGAAAACCCAACCTTGTTGACTAGATATCCCAAGATCTTGGTTCAATTGGACAATCTAATTGCATAAACCTTGTGAAGTCATTGTGGGGGTCAAACCCAAAGTCTATTCATGTGATGCAAAAACAAATGATATATAACGTGTAAAGGATAAGTAGTGAAGGAAAGGCATTGCTTTTAATGATTCCTTGCATCAAGAGTATTGAGCAAAGATAATCACCTATATGAGAGCGAAGTAGGGTCGCTTCAAGGGTGACTAATAGGGCTAGTCATCTTAAACTCTTGTGGAACCAGGCAGTGCTCATGACCATAACTGGAACACCCATGAGAACCAAACCGGCTGTGTTGGTATCTGTGTGAGGTATATCATCATGTGCATAAACGAAAGAATAGTTCAAGGACATCACGTCTACTAGTCAGTCAACATAGTAAATATACTTTCAAAAGGGAAGGTTCAAGGATGAAAATCTACCTATCCTATACAGGTATTGACTTTTTGAAGTCACCGCTTCCTCGTTTTTTCTCCCAACCCATCACATTTTGTGGGGGATTGTTGGAAATATTTGCTGAAAAATGTGAAAGATTATTTGAAAAATTGCTAAAATTAGTCAAAAACTAAAATTAGCTAAGACTTGGTGTGTTCTTATTTTAGAGTTGTCTGACACCCAACTCATGAGAAAATCATGTGAGTGTCAACCCATGATTTTCCCATTTTTACCCTTTTGCTTTGGATTATATATTGAACACATCAATACTTGGTTTTTACATAGAATATTGAAATCACTCATCTCTTAGATACAATCATTTTCTCTCAAACTCTCTTCTATGTTTTGGTGACGGATCAACCGGAGTTGTGTTCGTTGACGTTAGACGTTGTATCTTGGGAGACCACTGGAATTACATGACAGTCAAGAGTCTTAAGGACACATGATTACCTGGCCTCGTCTAAACCTCTTTCCGATTTACCGTTTCTACGATCGTTTCGGTAATTTTTTTTTCCAATTCTTATTATTTTTGTATCTGGTTTTTCGTTTTTATACTAACGACCTAACACTACTATGGACTTCAGTTGTGAAGTTTTTTCTACTTGTTTCAGGACTTTTAGTCCTAGGTTGAAGGGCTAACCCCTCTTTAAGTTCTCGTTGATCGAACTCCTTTTGTAATCGTTAGTTTCAATTTTTTAGATCATCTCCGTCTCGGAGAATTTTTTTACTAATAAAAATTTATTTCAAAAAAAAGAAACTACAAGTTATCCCCAAAGAGACATCTTAGTGGTCAGGACTCGTTCTCTCATTTAAGAAGGCTTGAGTTCTTCATTTGATTTTCCACAATTTTGTTTGTTAGCAATTAATGATTGTATTTTTTTTTTTGAAACGAGATATTGTATTATCATTTAAAATTTGATAAGATACATCCTAGTGCATCCAGTATAGTAAATCCGGACTATGATTGAACAGACACGGAACGGGCCTCCCAAGCTAACTTGTGGGATGCCCCGTTCGTTATCCTAGAGATATACTCGAGTTTAACATCCTCGAGAGTAGTGAGTAAAGATCGAAAGTGATCAACTAATCGACCCAGAGGGGAGAAGACCTGATGGCTCCCCTGGATCAGGTGCACCAGGTACTGAGCATCACTGCGAATGAGTACTCTATGGAGGGACTTCTCATGTATCCATTTTAAGGTCTGCCGTATCGCCATTGCCTCCGCAAATTCAGGCCTTAGAAGTCCTAGACCCGTTCCACTCCTTCTGTCCAAAACCCATCCTTCATCCGTCCTGCAGATCCTACCCCAGCCAAATTTCCCTGAATCAGTGATATTAGCCCCGTCCACATTAACGGTCGACCATGCCTGGGGGAGGGGGTGGGCTCCATCCTATTTGGCTGCTTCGAGTCACGACTATCGGTTTAATCCGACCTTTATGTGCTTCAATCCAGCTGAGTTGATTGCTTAGGAATGTAGCTATGATACTCTAGGGTGTCGAGGGAGCATTGTCCCAAACAGTTCCATTCCTTGCCTTCCATATTTCCCATAGGGTCATTGCAACCCTTCCTTTTGCCTCCATATCTGGCAGAGCCAGAACCAAGAACAACCAGTCATTTAAGGTAGTATGGGATGATATAAGAACCTGTAAACCCGATAAGTCCCAGACTGCCTACGCAAATTGACAGTGGAGAAGAAGGAGCGACATAGTCTCCTCCTCGGTCTGACCGACCAGACAGTATATCGATATCGCGACATATTTAGTATGGAGATTTGCCGATACATGAAGAGTTCCTGATAACGCCCGCCAAAGAAAGATTTTTATGCGGGGTTAAATGTCCAGATCCCCGTCCAAACCGTGGCCCCTACGGAAAAGTTCCAGCGTCAATTTTCTCGCAACAGAGCTCTATAGCCTTTTTTTGACCGAGTAGACGCCCCAAATATTATATTTCGAAGACCATTTGTCCTTATGTTGGGGCATAGCAGTCAGGACTTGCATGATGTCCTCCACTATTCCTGAGGGGAAGTTGTGATGTAGTTTCAGTAAATCTCATTATGTTCCTTATGTCGTAGTCAGGTCCAATACCATCATATTTGGGGTAAGAGATGTGTGTACTAGGATGAACGGGTCAGTCCCTAGTAACCATGGGATACCCTCAACTAGCATTGATCGGCCATCCCCAATTGTATGGTGCAAACCCTGCCGTAGAAGAGTCTGAGTGGCCCGGACCCCCGTCCAAATTTGACTTGGATTATTGCCCCCGCCTGCACTGAGAAAATCCCCTGATGGGTAGTAGCGAGCTTTAAACACCCAAGCCACCAAGATGTCCAGTTGAGTGAGGAATTTCCATCCCATCTTTGCCAATAGGGCGATATTTATGTCTCTCATGTCCCGGAAGCCCATTCCACCTTCCTTTTATGGCTTGCACAAGTTTTTCCAGTCCTTCCAGATGATCGGTTTTGTGCCTCAAGGAATGCATGTCCAGTAGTATCTCGTTAACGCAATGTGTATTTGTTTTACATAACCCCGTGGTAACATGAAAACACTCATCGCGTAGATCGGCATTGCTTGTAATACAAACTGAACCATTACCTCCTTCACCCCCACCCCCCCCCCACCCCCGCTGACAGCATCTGACCATCCCATGATCCGATCTTGGTCACTATTCACTCACATAGAAACTGAAGGCTTTGTCCTTTCCGTCTACCCAACATAGTCGAGACCCCCAAGTACATCGATGGTTGGGATATTTCCTGTATTACCAGAGTTTGGAAACAAATATCTCGGTCAGCCTGCAACGTGTTGGTGCTGACAAAAATGGATGACTTTGCTTTGTTTACGACATACCCCGACATCGACCCAAACGTCTGAAGTATGTAGTGTACCTGTTCAGCCTCATCTTTATTTGCCTTGCAGAATGTATAACAATCATCTGCGAAAAATATATGAGAAACAATGGGGGGGCTGGCCACCGAGACCCCGTGCAGCGTCCCATCCCTTTCTGCATGTGCCAACATGCGAGATAAACCTTCTATACATAAAAGGAAAAGATAAGGGGATAAAGGGTCTCCCTAAAGAATTCCCCGGCCTGCTGTGAAAGGGGCAGTGTTCCTCCCGTCAGAGTTAACTGTATACTGGATGGAGCGCATACACGATAAAACCAGAGATCTCCATCCTGGTCCAAAACCGAACTATAATGGCTAACAAGAAAGACCATTCTACCCGTTCGTAAGCCTTACTCACATCGAGTTTCAAGGCCATGAACCCGTTCTGACCGTAATTTTGTCGTCTAAGGGTATGTATAATCTCATAATAAGAAATGAAGATGTCATCATGTACTGCTCTTCCTGGGACGAAAGCTCCTCGGTTTATAGATATGATCGGATCGGAAATAGGTCGGAGATCTGCAATTTTCCTGGCCACCTCTTTTTTAAAGATCAGTACCAGTGTATTTTTGTTGATATCACTATTAATATTCCCAGTTGCAACCGTCGTTCGGACAAACTCATAACCTCCGGGCACAGAGTATCACGATAATGTTGGAAGAACTTTGGATTGAGACCATCTGGGCCTGGTGATTTTGAAGGCCCCATTTGGAAAACTGATGTCCGAACCTCTTCATCCGTAACCCGTTTTACAAGGCCAAGGTTCTGGTCTAGAGATGCCATGACCGGAACCGACATAGGGAGATCGTAATCTACAATGTGTCTTGTAGTGAAAATATGTCTGAAGTAATTCAATATCAAATCACTCATGTCACGCCCCAAACCTGGTTTTGACCGGACTCGAGACGTGACCTTAGTTAATAATAGAAAAGCGATAAACAATTGATAAAACCTTTAAATATCAAATAACCTTCCTCAAATCATCATAAGTAGATAGTTCGAAAATCTCAAATGTGAGTCCAAAACTCAACGTAAAGTGCAAGGTAAATAATGTTTAGTACAAAAGACCAACACAAATCTAGAATCAACCCTAAGATGTCCAGAAGCTCCCGAGCCTCGAACTCACTAGACATCAGGTACGCCTGTAAAACAGTAAGAAAACCATAGGGGTGAGCTTTCGATCAGTAGGAAAAATCTTAGACAACTCAACCTTTAGATCAAGATAAAACTGCTTTAACAGAATATTGCAAATAACGATTTAAATACTCATAACAATGAAATGCTAGTAAACAGAAAGAATATGAATAGTACCGCATTAACAAGGATAACAGTAACTTAAAGATTCCAAGAAAAGTACTATAAGGAAACATAACTACTAAAAATGGGAGTAATTGATATCACGCCAACCACTTGCTTTCTCAAGTCTCCGATCCATGGATAGATTCTGGTGTCACATCGGTTCCCATATTCCTATCTACCAGAGCATCCACATCATATCAGATTTTCCCTCGGTCCAGAGGAGGCACATACATCGGGGCACCGGAAACCATCCCATAGGGACGCTCATCGTCGGAATTCTCGGAAATGCCTCTAAAGGACCATATGTCATAGGGAACCAAGGTAGTGCTCCCGCAGGATGCATACACTTGGGTGAAACCATAAGTAACCATTTCCCCGCAGGGTAAAACCATCCAATTGCCTGCAAGCCCCGTTAACCAATGCCCCGCATGGTCCAATAATCAATGCCCGCAGGCTCCAGTAATCAATGCCCCGCAGGGTCCAATAATCAATGCCCGCAGGATCCAGTAATCAATGCCCCGTAGGGTCCAATGATACATGCCCGCAGGCTCCAGTAATCATTGGCCCGCAGGGTCCAATAATCAATGCTTGCAGGCTCCAGTAATCAATGCCCCGCAGGGTGTCCAATAATCAATAATTATCCCGCAGGATCTGCCAACTCCAACGACTATAACATCACCGGATTACCCCCCCCCCCCCCCCCCGGTGTGAGTACCATACCAAACAACCAAAAATTTTAGGAAGAGAATAAGAACACAATAACACATCAACCAACCAACGCTTATCAACACACACATTCATCACAACACACCAAAGACATCCATTCAATCCTTACACTTACCTTATACTTACCTGTCACGAACCATCGGTCCATCGATCACCTGATCGTGTCGTTGGCACAACCAGTCATACTCGATCATCCGTCAAGCATTCAATCATTTAACATTCAATCAATCAACCAATCATGTAAAAATTCAATCAATCAGTCAAGCATACGATTTAGCTAGTTTCGTTAGACTCTTAACTGATCCAAATTAAGCAAACAAGCATGTGAACCTAGCACAACAACTAATCCGAGGGCTCATCACGGCCTTTCTACCAGTAAAACAATTCCCAAGTATTGAAAGCGAGTTACACTAGTTATTCTCATCCTAAGCATGCATTCTAGACGCTTCCGGTTATTAGTAATTGAAAGACGATTATTCTAGTTATTCGCATCCTATATGCAATTCTAGGACCTTTCCGATTTTATTAACCTAATAGGCATACTAGTAATGAAATACTCGAGTAGTGAATATTTCCCTACCTTGAGGTCTTCCTCTAAAACTCTACTGTAAAGCCGGTTTGTTGCTCCTCCGTTCTTCACACGGGTTTCGGAGTGATCTTCGACTCTCTAGCTCGGGTCCAAGGCCTTTCCTTCTCTTGAGCTCGAGCTCACGGTCTTGGACCACAACAATACCAAAATTAATAAACCAACGGAGTGTTCCTCAATCCAAAATTTACAGAATAAACCTCGAACAATGGAAACAAGGTCAAAGAAGTGATTTAGAAATCGAAATGGGCTAAAAGGAAGGGTTTTTGGTTCTGAGGGTCTGATCCGGAATGTCATCCGGACCGTGTGGCTGGCCGTGCCGGAACCTGGCACGGACCGTATCACAGTCCGGCCCGGGGACCAGCACAGACCGCGTCATAGACCGGCTCGGAGTCTGACACGGACCGTGCGAGGTACCGTGCCGGACTCTCGTCCGTTCGGTGCCGCGTACCGTGCTGGTACCAGGCCCGTTCCGTGCGGTCTGCCGTGCCGGCACATGGCCCGGTCCGTGTCACGTTCCGCGCCAGACCTGACCAGATCCTTCCCCTTTCTTCCCCAACTCGAGTTCCAAGAAAAATAAAATCAAAAACCACATTTTCAAGTCCTTCTAACTCCAAAATGTTAATCCAAAGTTGCCAAACATCAATACCCTCAATGGGTTCATCAAAACTTCAACCAAAAACACAATCCAAACATCCTACTTCACTACCTCTTCTCCAAGTAACAACCACAAAGCTAGTTCTTCAACTTCAAGCCAAAAACCCACAAAACCCAAATTTGAGAGTAGATGAAATGGATATTTGAGAGCATCCATACCTCTAGGATGGTGAGATGAAGAAGATGGAAGGAAAATGGAGGCAAAAGGACCAAGAACAAGCTCCAAAATCCAAGTTTTCTTCCCTTTCTTCTTCCTCAAGAAATGAGCTCTTCTCCTCTTCCCTCCTAGTGATTTTCGGCTGCAACAATAGTGAGTGAGCTGATTTTTGTGCTCATGTTGCTTTAAAAGACTTATTTTGTCCAATTACCAAAAAGCCCTTAAGGTCCTATCCCTTTAAAGGTAACTTGGGAGGGTATAAGAGTCATATGAAGCTCCTTTTCCATCCTCCAAGCCAAAAATGACAAGTGTCATGTGGGGTCACTTCCACTTAAATAATTTCCAGCTTTCCAAGATTTTATCGGAAAAAGACCGATAAAAAGTCCAAGTTTGACCGAAATTTGACTTAACCAATATTACAGTCAAACTTAAGGAAATGGCCCAACTAAGCTAACCGTGATGACGGCTAAGATTTTGGGCCCCAGAAAGGTCCCTAATGACTTCCTGAGTCATCGGTTGACTTTTCCGGCCGAAAGTCAAACTTGTCTAGAATTTACCAGTTCGACCGGGAGCGGTTCTTACAGTCTACCCCCCTTAAAAGAATTTCGTCCTCGAAATTACAAGCAAACATACCTCAAAGATCGAACAGGTGGGGGTACTTCTCTCGGATCTCGTCCTCTCGCTCCCAGGTCGAGTCGGCTCACTGGTGCTTCCCTTGCACTCGAACCAAGGGTATAGTAGTCTTCCGTAGGACCTTCTCTCTCGTGTCCACAATCTTGACGGGCTGCTCCTCATAAGAGACATCATCAGCTACCTCGATGTCTGCCCACTCGATGACGTGAGAGGGGTCTGTCGTGTACTTCCGTAGTTGGGACACATGGAAAACGTTATGCACGTTCCCAAGCTGCGATGGAAAAGCTAACCGATAAGATACGGCCCCAACTCTATCCAAGATCTCAAATGGTCCAATGAAGCGCGGTGACAGCTTGCCTTCGCCGCGGTTGAACCGCAGAAGGCCCTTCTTCGGGCTCACCCTCAGAAATACAAGATCTCCGACTGAAAACTCAAGGGGCTTGCGACGTCTGTCTGCATAGCTCTTCTGACAACCCTGTGCGGTCTTTAACTGTTCTCTAATCAATGCGACCTTCTCGGTCGTCCCTCTGACCATATCTGGTCCAAGCAAACTCCGATCCCCTACCTTAGCCCAACATATCGGCGACCTACATGGTCTACCGTACAAAGCCTCAAATGGTGCCATCCCAATGCTGGACTGATAACTGTTGTTGTAAGCAAACTCTGCCAGAGGGAGGTGATCCTCCCATGATCCCTGAAAGTCTAGTACACAAGCGCGAAGCATGTCCTCCAAAATCTGTATGGTGCGCTCCGACTGTGCATCTGTCTGAGGATGGTAAGCTTTACTCAGCAGCACCTCAGTCCACAATGCCTTCTGTAGGCTCTTCCAGAATCTGGATGTGAATCGAGGGTCTCTATCAGATACCACTGATACCGGTACCCCATGGAGACGAATAATCTCCCTGACGTATAACCAACTCAACACGTCCACAGTGTCGTTCATCCGCATGGCTAGAAAGTGTGCTGACTTGGTCAGTCGGTCAACCAGAACCCAAATAGCGCCATGCCCCTTAGGCGACCTCGGTAGTCCACACACAAAGTCCATAGTAACATGCTCCCACTTACACTCGGAAACCGGTAAGGGCTGTAGTAAGCCGGCGGGACGCTGATGCTCCGCCTTCACCTGCTGATAGGTGCACCTTGAAAAAAATCTGCGACTGCCCTGCGCATCCCGCTCCACCAAAACTGTCGTCGGATGTCTCTATACATCTTGGTGCCACCCCGGTGCACGGCAAGACGGGAGTGATGACACTCTCTCAACATCGTGTCCCTACAACCTCGGAGCACGAACAACCGACCTCTGTAGCGAAAACTCTGATCAATACTTAACTCCCATCCTTCGATATCATCACCGTCGACTAGTCTCTCATGGATCCCTGCCGTTTCGGCATCCTCGGCATGTGCCTCTAACACCCGAGCAACCAACGTGGGCTGAGCCACTAATTCACATAAAGCCAAGCCATCCGTGACCTCTTCTAGCTCAAGTTTGAATGAGCTCAACTCTTCTAGCATGTTCCACTCTCGGACAGCCATGCTAGCCACGCAATGAGTCGACTTCCTACTCAGAGCATCGGCTACGACATTCGCCTTGCCCGGATGATAGAGTAGTTCGAAGTCGTACTCCTCAAGTAACTCCATCCATCGCCTTTGGCGCATGTTCAGGTCGCGCTGAGAGAAAATGTACTTGAGGCTCTTATGATCCGAGAACACTCTGAACTTCTCACCGTACAGATAGTATCTCCAGCTCTTCAATGCAAAAACCACTGCCGCTAGTTGTAGATCATGGGTCGGGTAGTTGCGCTCATGAACCTTCAACTGTCTCGAGCCATAAGAAACTACTTTCCCGGATTGCATCAAAACACAACCTAGTCCCTCGCCTGAGGCGTCACACATCATAACCTACTCCTCGCTCTAGAACAATCAACACTGGAGCGGTAGTCAATCGAGCCTTTAGCTCGGAGAAAGAGTACTCACTCTCACTAGTCCAAAGGAACTCCGCTCCCATGCGAGTCAATGCTGTCATAGGTGCAGCCAAACGTGAGAAGTCTTGAACAAAGCGTCTATAATATCCTACCAATCCCAGATAACTACGGATCTCAAACACATTCTTGGGCCTTGCCCACTTCGAAACTGCATCGACATTTGCTGGGTCGACTAAGATACCATCTCGGGACACCACAAGTCCGAGGAATTTCACCTCTGCGAGCCAGAACTCGCACTTCTCCAAGTTCCCGTACAGCTCGTGAGTACGTAACAAGGTCAATACTATCCTTAAGTACTCCACGTGTGCCTCTTCACTAGGCGAGTAGATCAAGTTGTCGTCAACGAAAACCACGACAAATTGGTCCAGGTACGGTCTGAAGATGCCATTCATCAAATCAATGAAGGTTGCTGGCGCGTTCGTCAATCCGAACGACATCACTAGAAACTCAAAGTGTCTGTACCGTGTCCGGAATGCGGTCTTCTCCACATCCTCCTTTCGGACCCTCAACTGATAGTAGCCTGATCTTAGATCAATCTTGGAAAAGCACGTCGCTCCTCTCAATTGATCGAACAGGTCGTCTATCCTCGCCATCGGATAACGGTTCTTTACCGTAACCTGGTTCAGCTTCCTGTAATCGATGCACATCTTCAAGGCGCCACCCTTCTTCTCCACGAAGAGGGCGGGTGCTCCCCACGGAGACACGCTATGGGGGATGAAACCCTTCTCCTGCAACTCTTCGAGTTGTCGCTTCAACTCGACTAACTCAGATGGCGCAAACCGATAAGGTGTCATCGAGATCAGTGCGGTGCCAGGGATCAAGTCGATCTGGAACTCTAACTCGCACGCTGGTGGTAAACCTGAGAGTTCTTCCGGGAACACATACGGAAACTCACTCACCACTCTCAGTAGGTCTCTGCTACACTACACAACCTCGGTCTCGACTCCCGTAGTCAAGGCGGACAGAAGGACTCCGCTCTTGCTACCCAAAACACAAGTAATAACTCGCTCGCCTGACCTCACCGTCGCCTGACGTCGATAGCAATCGATTGTCGCCTGATATCGTGCAAGCCAGTCCATCCCTAGGATCACGTCGAAGGCTGTCATCTCCAGAATGAGTAGATCACCAACGAAGGGGCAGTCTGCCACTCGAACCTCACAATCTTGGCAAATAGTATCCAACACTACCTCTCCTGTAACTGGGGTCTCAAGACACAACGGTCTACTAAGGAACTCCACCCTCAATCCCAAAGAACGAGCAAAAGAAGTAGAAATAAACGAATGGGATGCACCAGTGTCGAACAGAAAAGATGTCCACGAATTAAAAAGTAAACATGTACCCTGAGTGGCCTAATGGCCGGCGTACTGTCCCTCGGCTCGGGTATCTGTGAGTGCATAAACTCGGCCCTGCCGTGCTGGTGGTCCTCCTCTCGGTGGTAGTGGTAGTGCCACCTGCTGCTGAGGCCTAGTCTGGTGTCTTGGGGCTACCGCTCCCGCCGCCTGACGAGGATCTCTCTACTGCTGTGCCTGTCGTGGTCGGCCGGGAGGCGCCTGACGAGGTTGTGCCTGCTGGGGCTTCGGTGGAGGTACAACTCCAACCCGATCCGGACAAGTAGATGAAATGTGCCCCTGTCGGCCGCACTGGTAACAAGTCTGATCATCAACACGCTGCCTCTCACCAAACCCATGTGGGCGATCCATCTGCCGCTCTACGAGTCCTCTGCTCCTCGGGCAGTCTCAGGCTAAGTGTCCCTGTTGTCTGCACACCGGGCAGAACTGTGCCAGCGGGGCAGGTCCAACTGACGCCACCGCTGCTCCTCTGCGCATGCCACTGTGCTGAAACTGAGGCTGGAAAGACCCAGAAGTCCTCTGTCGCCTCGCATCATGTCCCTCGGACGGTCGGAGGAAGCTACTCGGCCTTGGCCTGACATCCCGCGCTCTGGCGGTCTCTCTAAAGTGCCTCTCCACTGCTAAGGCCTGGTCTACTAAAGTAGAATACACCTCTATCCTCAAAGCAACAATCCGATCTGCAGTCGAGGGGATGAGCCCACGCTCGAATCGTCTGCAACGACTCTCCTCAGTCTGCACCATCTCGGGTGCGAAGCGGGACAAGGATAAGAACCTCGCCGCATACTCAGAAATTGTCATCCCTCTCTGCCGCAGCTCCAGGAACTGTTGGCGCCTATCATCTCGAACCGATCGAGGGAAGTACTGCTCCAGGAATAGTCGA
The DNA here is from genome assembly GCA_963921825.1 of Erodium maritimum. Lineage (NCBI taxonomy): Eukaryota > Viridiplantae > Streptophyta > Magnoliopsida > Geraniales > Geraniaceae > Erodium > Erodium maritimum. Next base: position 126,175,470 of record OY997588.1, on the reverse strand, counting down.
CTGAAAAGATGAAAATCCTCACCAACTCTGGTCTGCACAGACTGCCACCACTAATAAGCCTCACCCTCAAGCTGGAAGGTGGAGAAAGAGACTCTCAAACGTCCCTCAGAAACTCCAGACGTGTCAAGGTTGCGAGTAATCCGCTCCAACCATATAGCTGCTGCCTCGAAGTCAGCGCTCCCAGAAAAAGTCGGTGTACCCAACCTACGGAAATCCCGGAGAGCCTGGGACGTATAGCTATCCATCTGACCTGGCCTCTCGACAGCAACTGTCTCGGTAGCAGGCACGGGCTCTGACGCCGGTACTGCGGTCTCCTACTGAGCGCTGCTAGCACTGCGCGAACCACCTCCTCAATAGGGGTCGCCTGAGTCGGCTCTGCGACTGGGGTAGCTCTCGATGGTGAGCCTGACGGTCCATCCTCAAAGTTCTGGTGCTCTGTGGGAGCAGCACCCTGGGCACCTGCTGCCCCTGCCAGTCCAACGACTGGTGTCTGGCTCTGCCCCACAGCTGGGCGGCTCCTGGTACCTCTCGGAACATAAACACGAGACATCTCGTAGGATCGCTGCAGTTATACGTATAGTTCGTAAGTCAGTTTAACACAACGAGTCGATCTAAACAAAGGGACGTTCTCATGCGTCTCGACGGATCCTAGCTGGATCGAGGATAAATAGATAAGTAGTATATAATACTTATATATAGACAAAGAAGTCCGCACCTCGTGCGTCTCACACAACAATCAAGTAATGCAACCAACTCCCACATGAGTCACAAATCACACAATCACACCATAACATACCAGACCGGTAAACATCTCGGTCGGGTATTTTCCCATCACTTGGGTTCAAAACACGAAGCACTAAGTTCGAAAAGGTAAGTCTTAAGCTCTTTCTCGTAAGTTTTCATTCTTCTCTCAAACCCTTTTTATCTTTAACCAAAACATTCATGTCGATCCCGCGTCGTTACAAGCCGATTCAGGCGTCATCGAATCTCGTTGTAACCACTTGACATCCAACCATCACGTTCGACTACAGTGGCGCCCCTGAGTCAACCCGTGATAGTGCAAACATTTCAGTTTTACGAAAAATTCGGCATGACCTATTCGTATTTTCCACTAACCCTCCGCTTAAGCGGGACAAATTCCAATTAATTTTCACGAGTTATTCATTACTTAGAGTTCTCATGCTCCACAAGGTACATAACATAATCAGCACATAGAGTTCTCATGCTCCGCAAAGCACACAACATAATCAGCACATAGAGTTCTCATGCTCCGCAAGTACACCACACAATTAAAGAGAGTGTAAAAATACTCGAGTTCTACTCTTCTCTCTAAAGTCATCCCAGTTGGATCATCCTTTCAACTTTAATTCTTTAAACTAGGTCCGACATCTTAACCATGTTAACACCTAAACAGTTCAACACTTTATCATGTTAATTCCCCAATAAATCGAGAAGTCATCACTTCAGTAAACCAACACTTTGATAAATCAACACTTCCATAAACCACACTTCAACAAGTTACCACTTCACTCTTATCAAACATGGGACGACCAACCATAGCGGTAACACACTCATCAAATAATTTACTCAACAACCACTTTATAACGGTTCGATCATTGCTCGTTAACCCAATACCGATCTCAACCGTTCGGCTTCATCGATCACTATATCTTACAGTCAATAAGGTAAGGATACCACTCCAGCAATGTAACCATCATAAGAAAGGAAATCAAATTTAAACAATCATTGAAATAATCAGGACTTGTGTCGTTCCCACTCTACGCATCAAATAATTTCAACTTGCGTCACTGAGTACACGACTTGAACCTCCTAACTCTACCCACCTAATTGACGTTGGTCCGATGTTTGAAAACAAGTTTAAAATTTAACCTGTTTCAAATGAAACCAGGCTCTGATACCAAATTGTCACGCCCCAAATCCGGTTTTGACCGGACTCGAGATGTGACCTGAGTTAATAATAGAAAAGCGATAAACAATTGACAAAACCTTTAAATATCAAATAACCTTCCTCAAATCATCATAAGTAGATAGTTCGAAAATCTCAAATGTGAGTCCAAAACTCAACGTAAAGTGCAAGGTAAATAATGTTTAGTACAAAAGACCAACACAAATCTAGAATCAACCCCAAGATGTGCAGAAGCTCCCGAGCCTCGAACTCACTAGACATCAAATACGCCTGTAAAACAGTAAGAAAACCATAGGGGTGAGCTTTCGCTCAGTAGGAAAAATCTTAGACAACTCAACCTTTAGATCAAGATAAAACTGCTTTAACAGAATATTGCAAATAACGATTTAAATACTAATAACAATGAAATGCTAGTAAACAGAAAGAATATGAATAGTATCGCATTAACAAGGATAACAGTAACTTAAAGATTCCAAGAAAAGTACTATAAGGAAACATAACTACTAAAAAATGGGAGTAATTGATATCACGCCAAGCACTTGTTTTCTCAAGTCTCCGATCCATGGATAGATTCTGGTGTTACATCGGTTCCCATATTCCTATCTACCAGAGTATCCACATCATATCAGATTTTCCCTCGGTCCAGAGGAGGCACATACATCGGGCACCAGAAACAATCCCATAAGGACGCTCATCGTCGGAATTCTCGGAAATGCCTCTAAAGGACCATATGTCATAGGGAACCAAGGTAGTGCTCCCGCAGGACGCATACACTTGGGTGAAACCATAAGTAACCATTTCCCCGCAGGGTAATACCATCCAATTACCCGTAGGCTCCGTTAACCAATGCCCCGTAGGGTCCAATAATCAATGCCCGCAGGATCCAGTAATCAATGCCCCGTAGGGTCCAATAATCAATCATTAAACGTACTGCAGGATCTGCCAACTCCAACGACTATAACATCACCGGATTACCCCCCCCCCCCCCCCCCCGGTGTGAGTACCATACCAAACAACCAAACATTTTAGGAAGAGAATAAGAACACAATAACACATCAACCAACCAACGCTTATCAACACACACATTCATCACAACACACCAAAGACATCCATTCAATCCTTACACTTACCTTATACTTACCTGTCACGAACCATCGGTCCATCGATCACCTGATCGTGCCGTTGGCACAACCAGTCATACTCGATCATCCGTCAAGCATTCAATCATTCAACATTCAATCAATCAACCAATCATGTAAACATTCAATCAATCAGTCAAGCATACGATTTAGCTAGTTTCGTTAGACTCTTAACTGATCCAAATTAAGCAAACAAGCATGTGAACCTAGCACAACAACTAATCCGAGGGCTCATCACGGCCTTTCTACCAGTAAAACAATTCCCAAGTATTGAAAGCGAGTTACACTAGTTATTCTCATCCTAAGCATGCATTCTAGACACTTCCGGTTATTAGTAATTGAAAGACGGTTATTCTAGTTATTCGCATCCTATATGCAATTCTAGAAACTTTCCGATTTTATTAACCTAATAGGCATACTAGTAATGAAATACTCGAGTAGTTAAGACTTTCACTATCTTGAGGTCTACCTCTAAAACTCTACTGTAAAGCCGGTTTGTTGCTCCTCCGTTCTTCACACGGGTTCCGGAGTGATCTTCGACTCTCTAGCTCGGGTCCAAGGTATTTCCTTCTCTTGAGCTCGAGCTCACGGACTTGAACCACAACAATACAAAAACTAATAACCCAACGGAGTGTTCCTCAATCCAAAATTTACAGAATAAACCTCGAACAATGGAAACGAGGCCAAAGAAGTGATTTAGAAATCGAAATGGGCTAAAAGGAAGGGTTTTTGGTTCTGGGGGTCTGATCCGGAAAGCCATCCGGACCGTGTGGCTGGCCGTGCCGGAACCTGGCACGGACCGTATCACAGTCCGGCCCGGGGACCAGCACGGACCGCGTCATAGACCGGCCCGGAGTCTGACACGGACCGTGCGAGGTACCGTGCCGGACTCTCGTCCGTTCGGTGCCGCGTACCGTGCCGGTACCAGGCCCGTTCCGTGCTGCCTACCGTGACGGCACATGGCCCGGTCCGGGTCACGTTCCGCGCCAGACCTGACCAGATCCTTCCCCTTTCTTCCCCAACTCGAGTTCCATGAAAAATCAAATCAAAAACCACATTTCCAAGTCCTCCTAACTCCAAAATGTTCATCCAAAGTTGCCAAACATCAATACCTTCAATGGGTTCATCAAAACTTCAACCAAAAACACAATCCAAACATCCTACTTCACTACTTCTTCTCCAAGTAACAACCACAAAGCTAGTTCTTCAACTTCAAGCCAAAAACCCACAAAACCCAAATTTGAGAGTAGATGAAATGGAGATTTGAGAGCATTCATACCTCTAGGATGGTGAGATGAAGAAGATGAAAGGAAAATGGAGTCAAAAGGACCAAGAACAAGCTCCAAAATCCAAGCTTTCTTCCCTTTCTTCTTCCTCAAGAAATGAGCTCTTCTCCTCTTCTCTCATTTTGATTTTCGACTGCAAAAATAGTGAGTGAGCTGATTTGTGTGCTCATGTTGCTTTAAAAGACCTATTTTGTCCAATTACTGAAAAGTCCTTAAGGTCCTATCCCTTTAAAGGTAACTTGGGAGGGTATAAGAGTCATATGAAGCTCCTTTTCCATCCTCCAAGCCAAACATGACAAGTGTCATGTGCGGTCACTTCCACTTAAATAATTTCCAGCTTTCCAAGATTTTATCGGAAAAAGACAGATATAAAGTCCAAGTTTGACCGAAATTTGACCTAACCAATATTACAGTCAAACTGAAGGAAATGACCCAACTAAGCTAACCGTGATGACGGCTAAGCTTTTTGGGCCCCGGAAAGGTCCCTAATTACTTCCTGAGTCATCGGTTGACTTTTCCGGCCGAAAGTAAAACTTGTCTAGAATTTACCGGTTCGATCGGGATCGACCGGGAGCGGTTCTTACAACTCATAACCGTGCGCCACGAGACTTCCACACCCTCGTCATTTTCCAGTATAGTGATCTTATTTCTCTTTTGTCTTTTCGTGGCCGGCCGTTGGAAAAAAATTTGTATTCCGATCCCCTTCATCCATCCAATGTTGCTTTTCACGTTGGCGTCAGAACTCTTCTTGCTTAGCCAGAGCTCGGTTATAAAGCTTCTGTATTGTCAGCCTATGTTTGATGCCCTGCCTGTCTGTACACCCATTCAATTCGGCCAGCTTTCGTTGAAACCGTCTAATTTGGTTGTTGATGTCCCGAAAAACTATTTGCCCCCATGAGTGTAGCTAGCTCCCATTGTCTGTGAGGTGATGTTTTATATGACGATCACCTGGTTTACCCCATTCTGAATCAAAATTCCACATTCCGGGTGTTCCACCCATGCATTCTCAAATCTGAATTGTCGTTTTCCTCGGACAGTATCTTCCCTCTGGACTCAGAGTAAAATAGGCATGTGATCCAAGGTAGAAAAACCCAAATTCTACAGTGAAACGATAGGATAACGAATCCCCGCCTGCGGAGACATGAAAGCTCTGTCTAGCTGAATTTCCAGATGAGAATCTGGATCCTGGCCCTTTGTCCATGTAAACTGATATCTCATTAGCGGGACCTCCTCAACCCCTATATATGTGATGGCATGTTGAAACCCCTGGATTAGGTCTAAAGGGTACGGGTTCCCCCCCCCCCTCCTTCTTGGATGGCCTGAGAATGCCATTGAAATCACCCATTAGTATCCATGCAGACGGTGCATGAATCGTAGCCAAATGTCGGAGAAGGTTCCAGGTTCTATTTCGATGCTCCCTATCCGGTTTCCCATACACCCCGGTATAACGTACCGTCGGTTCTTGCTCAAGCCAGATATTGACATCGATGCGTGTTTGTTGTTCTGATAGCACCTCAACTTTTCATTTGTCCGACCAAAGGAGCATTACTCCTCTATTCTTCGACCATGCGGTTCTACCTTGTACCGATGGTAGTATCGTACCTGGTATCCCCGTGCCACCATGAAACCCCAAACTTCTTCAAAGGATAGCTAGTCTAGACCTATAATTCCGAGCTTCTACATGGCATGTCTCCGTTAAAAACATCACGTCCGGTTTAATAGGGGCGACCAGATCCTTGAGTTGTCGACGGTTATGATCGGCCCCCAACCCACGACAGTCCCATGCGATCAAAGTTTCCATGGGTGCTCTCCAAACCACATAAAATACCAAGTAATACAATCGATGCGATAACCACGATCACCTGTACAAACTCAACTAAACAAATATAGTGTACTGAAATCGGAAATTGTGTACCTGAGAGGGACAGGGTCGACGAAAATTCCCTACCCGTGATCGGTGATCGATACTCAAGCGACCGGTCGACGGGTTCGAGAACTTCCAATCCAGTGATGTCGGTAGACGATTCAGGTACCGCGTGGGGGTGAAGAATGAAGAATGTGTAGGGTGATCTCGTCAAACTTGGGAGATGCAAAACGAAGCCCGTCGATTGCTGATTTGAGTTCGAGGAAGCAGAGGAGGATTGTTGGAGCAGAAACAATCCGACTGCGAGGGTGTGGTAGATGTAATCGGAGCGATCGATTGTCGAGAACAAGGTGTTTGGAGATTGAGATCTTCGGTGACAACCCTAAGGTTCTAAAGGAAACCCTAAGGTTAGCTATCTTAATTCTCAATTAATGATTGTATTTGATTTTCCTAGGATCCCGAAATCACGAAATTTGGTAATCTCGTGATTAATCTTGCTTGAGTTTGGTTGAGTTAAGAATCCTAAACACAGCACAGTTGTTACTCTGCTACACTCTTGAAAGTCAAACTACAACATCGATCCGATTCTGATTCTTCTACCCTTGCAAGGCATATCTTTGAAAGTCAAATCAACAAGCTTACTTTCAGGACCTTCTCTTCTTCTTCTTCATTCAGAACTCTTCACAAACACCTCACTCTCACTTCCATTGGCTATTATTACTTAATGGGTTCTGGGTGCAGTTCCCTTAAAAACCATCCTCGACCTCAAGAGACGGTACGCCACAACTACAACACAGTGATAATTGCCAAGGTATGTGTATAAAGGTGTTCACGTGTAACCTATTAGCATTATATATGATATGCGTTGTTTGTGCATTTTTTTTTTATCAAAACCAGAGGCAGGCGGCGACCACTGTGCCTCCCTCAAGACCCGGTGAGGGCCAGAGGAGAGAACAAGGTGACCAAAACAAAAATAGATCTTGGCTTATTTCACAAGAGGAGAAGAAAAAATGCAAGTTAAAGTCAGAAGAGGAAGATGTCTGTCCCACTTGTCTTGAAGGTAACTCCACATTGGAGTAGAAACTAATATACTTTCTTTTTTTTTCTGATGATTGATGATGTTTGTTTAATTTGTGGGATTTGATAGAGTACATGCCCGAAAACCCAAAGATAACGTTGCGATGCACCCACCATTTCCACCTTCCTTGCATATTGGAGTGGGAGCAGAGGAGCCAACTGTGTCCTCTTTGCAATCAGGTGACCAGCTATTATAATCTACATGCAACACTTTGTTCATTTGTCATGTATTGATTATGTTTGTTTTCTGTATTTTCCAGGTCATGGTATACTGATGAAGAATACAAGACAACTTTGTTCTACAACACATTTGCTTAAACAATTTTTGAGAATTTGAATTTTAAATACCTGTAAATTTAAATGCTTACAGATTTCGGATTGGATATGGATATACATTTCAGATCCTCTGATTATTTGGATCAAGTGATTTGATTATTACTTGTGAGTAATCTGCTTACAAGCTTTTACTGAACTTGTCCAGAACTCGAATTGAGGTATATATGTTGCAGCCTCAATGGTTTATTATCTTCATGTTCTGGTTGTGTACAGTTGGTGTGACTCATGAAATTCAAAGCATCCACCCAGGAATGAAGCCATTATTAGCATTGTGGGCAGAGGTTTGGATATTGTTCTGCTGATCTGCTGCTGTTTGATTGTCATTGTACCTGTAGCCATGTCATTTCCAAACAAATCATCAGCTACAAAGCTATTAGGATCATCAACTTAATGCATACACTGCAAAATGTTACCCAATCTGCAATGTGCTGTTGCAGTGCATAGGCTCGTAAAAACCATCGGGCTGAGCAGATTGGCGACCGTATGGGTTGCTTTGCTGCCCAGCTTCCCAGGATGATCTCAGTGATTCATTGCTCTCCTCCAACTGTCAACCAATAAAGGTTAAGGTGTGAACTGAATCAACTGATACAGCAGCCAATTAAACTAAGTTGAGAGCTGAATCAACTGACCTTCCTCCTCAAGGAATTATTGGTTTCCAGCAGCATATCTTCCTGCTTAAGCATGAAATTGAGCTTATCATTAATATACAGATGTCTAGTTGGGTTTTAACTTTTACCTTCTTTTGAAGATCAGATAGTTGGTCAAGCATGTATTGTGTCTGTAGACGATAAATCAAAGAATAAGAATGATGTTCTTGGTTATATCACACGACAAGATAAGGAAAATTAAATGAACTTAGCGTTGATTGACATAGGATCAACATTATTCCGGGTGTCTGGGTTTTGTATCCTGCTTCTTTTATATGTACCTTTGAGGATCTGATTTGCTTCAACGTAGAATCCAGTTGATGCTCTAGCTGCACAAGCTCCTTTGTTCCCAAATCTCCTAAATCTTCTCCAAGAAGGTTTCTACAAATAGCCAATTAGATTTTTATTGAAACTATGCTACTATTTCTTTGTTACAGCGCAATTTGAACACACAAAAGCATTCTGTAAATGGATTTCAAGCTACTTGATTCACTGATTAATAATGTGAAGTGGATGTCTTGACTTACCTTTGTGTGCGTTGTAGAGCTTCTACTTTTGCTTTCAGCTTCAGATATTCGTTGTAACTTTTCTACATTACGCAAGAAAGCTCATTTCACCATAAATTCGTTGAGGCATAAATGATCAAAAAAACTATGTCAGGAGATTTCTGTAAGTTTAACCAATGGCACATGCACTGGTACGGTTATTCACGTTCATGTTTCATCATACATTTAAGGCGAAAGATCATTTAATTACTGGCCCGTGAAACAGCTAGGTCTACACTTTAACTCTTTGCCTATGTCGCAATATATGGAAATGTAATTGGGTAGTAACATATCTAGTATGACTAACCAAAATAACCCGAACTATAATAAGCTAATAACCTGCATCTCCTCTGCTGGTCGACTTGCATCCAACGAGCCATAACTGCATTTTTGATACCTCTCCAGCGCCTTGGGCATGCTGAAAGAGTTTTTTTCAGCCAGATTCAAAAGTTAATATTAAGAACATTACATCCTATTTGATGATATCCTGAAACAGTGACCTCCAAAACCTAATTTCAGTGAGGCTTTTTCATGGTTCTTAAAGCTCCATGTGAGATGATGTTATCTTGAAGTATAAATGTTAACATGCAAAACAGAAAAAGGACCCTATGTTTGGATTCCCCGTGGTACTCGACTTCGAGGGATAGAATGTGAAAAAGTAAAACACAAGCTACTAAACCTCTGCATATATGTAGACCTCTTTGTGTAAACAAAAAATGTGTTTATACTAAGACGTCTACATATATATGACATATACGGGCTAAAAGGCTGTCTCCCCATAAAATGTCATACATGTATACAAAATTAAACTTATCAATTTAGTATAAAATGTGTTGTACTTCTTTGTGAGAAACCACTATAGGGCATCTCTAAAAGGAATTTAAAATACAGAGTGGAAGAAGAAAAGTAGAATGTCTACTAATCCCGACAACTAATAAGCAAACCATCTTTTGAGTCTTTTATGACCTTCACTCAAGTCATGAAAGGGATCTTCTGGGTTCCAGGCATACTTGTGTCTCAATTCCCATGATAATGCAGATGCTTTACAACAAATCTAAAGGTGGTACTTCCCAAGGGGTCCTATAAACCTTATTCATGTTGTAAGGTATGGTGGAGCATTGTGTCTTGTGTATTAACATGGATAAATGACCAACTTTTGCATGGACAGAGCTGAGGGGACATGGAGCAATTTTGAATTCTTTCACTGTTAACCTCACAGTATTATTAGTGCATGAGATGAAAAGAAACCACACATCTTTCATCTCTATCCATTCTTTTTTCTTTCTATTTCATTCTAATATTCTATATACTATGTTAACTTACAAAAAGCTTATATTGGCATGGAATCAATATTCATGGTTATATTAGTTAACTGATTAAAACGAAAAATAGATGTTTATTTAAGATAACATGCTTTTTTATAATAAAAATACTTTTTTTGGACTGAAAAGAACAACGTGAATGCTAATGAAATGGCATATATATATATATATATATCTAGTTAAATTTAACTGAATTTAGATCATATAATCAGTCACGTAGCACCTAACAAATAACAACACTAGCTGAATTTATAGTCATTTGGACAAAAAGAAATCCCACAATTGAAAAGATACAAATATATTTCTAAATATCAGTGTGAATCAATAACTAGCATATATTTAAGGTCTGATATTCAAATGCGCTCATGGTAGAAAATAAATTATGTATAGGGACCAATTATGAAAACAAATAAGATTATACATCAATATATTTTGTGTTGGAAATATTTACGAAAAATGTGATAGTTTATTTGAAAAAATGTTAAAATTAGCTTAAAACTAATTTTAGCTTGACAGTTGATGTGTTCCTATTTTAAAGTTGTCTGACACCCAACTCTTGCAAAAATCATGGAAGTATCAACTCATGATTTTCCAATTTTACCCTTTTTCTTGAGCTATAAAATCACACATCAGTTCTTGGATTTTGCACACAATTCAATCATCTCTCATATAGTTCTCAACTCTCTTTCTCGTTTTGGTAACAAATCAACTGCAATTGTGTTTGCCGACGTTAAATGTTATATCCTAGGAGACCGCAATACAAGATAGTCAAATGTCTTATTAAGGAAAATGGATTATCACGTCTTGTCTAAACCCTCTTTCGATTTTCAGTTCCTACAATCATTTCGATAAACTAACCTAACATTTTGTTTGCACGCCAAAACTCTTAATTATTAGAGGGTTGGAGCCTCAGTCACTGTACCACTCTGTGGGTGGGATAAATGCTAACAAAAAAATGTAAAAGTTAAAATTTAAAGATCTGAAGTTTGAAACAAATAGATAATATATAAAGAATAAAACAACGTGAAATAATTTCAAAGAAAGCCTCGCACATAAGAAAAGTACAGTGTATTGAAACTCAATCAAAATGCAAGAGAAAGTCAAAAGTTGAAATTCCCAAGTCTCAGGTATCAATCAAATGTATTAATTGATAAAGCCCCGAGTGATTCAAACCAATAAAGTAAGATCAAAGTTATTGGACTAAACGACATAAATAAAAGCATTGCACAAATTTGTAAGAGAAGAATTTCGTCCTTGGGAATATAATTTGGTGCATCCAAAAATTATATCATATTGAAATAAGAAATGAGCTATACTTCACATAACACCAAACGCTCTCAAAACACTATCCTTTTGAGATCGTCGTCCTCGTCTCTACTCTCATGTCGGTGATGGCTCTAGGCTCTGGCCTTGGTCGTTGTCGACGTAGGCTTTTTTCTTCCTTTCCTCTCCTCTCCCTCCCTCATTGCTCCTTCTCCTTTCCCCCTTTTCTTTCACTCGGTCATCTATAGGTGATGGTGCTTGCTCCTCGTGACTGTGCTGACTCGTTCCCGGTGATTTCGGAGTAGATCTGGTCGCAATCGCTTCTTCGCTGGACCTGGGAGCTTGTAAATCTAATCTAGTAGCTTGATCTGTTCGTCATCGTTGTTGCTCCGGGACCAGTTCCTAGTGCTCTCTTCGGCCTCCTCTTTTGACAGATCTGTGGGAAGAGGGAGATGTGTTCAGCGGCTCTTGGTGCTGGCCACTGATGCCACCCCCCTTTTTTCCCTGTGGCACGGTCTTGGTACTTTCAGTGACTCTGCCTAACTTTGTTGGTTCGTTGAAGATCATGTCGATGCCGAGTCTTGATGATATACACTTCAGATATGGTGTTTGAAGTTCGCTCCTCCGAGAAGTCGAACTTGTTCTACTGTGGGAAACAATTCCATCCTCAGATTCGTTTTGGAACTTGCCTTGTTCGAGGCGCTCCGACCTTCTTACCTTAGATCTACTCATCGGACTTCTGCTTGCATTGTTACTCTTCCTGGCTGGAGAAAGACTTCACTGATCTGGGACTGTTTGAGGTTTTTTGTTGCAGGTATATGTTCTCTTGCGAGTTGTTTCGCTGGTGAGGGTCAGTGTCGTGGTCCTCGTCCCAGATCTTTCTCTTGTTATAGATCTGGTGTGTCGGACCTTCGATGGTCTCTCCAATAGTCCGAGGTTCCGATCCTGAAAGTTGCGGCGACTGATCTTTCGATCCTAACTTTTGGTTTCCACTCTTTTCGTTCCTCGATTTGGAAGTTCACCCCTCTCTCGACCACGTTTGGTGATGGGGGCTAGGTTGTTCCGGTGCTAGCCGGAGTCGAGTGTTTATTTCTTGTGGCCATTATTGTTGAATTATTTTGTGTCAAGGTTGATGGGTTGGGTTTCGACGTTTGTGGTGCTGACCACCGACGTGTTTGCATCAATTTTGGGTTGTGTCGACAAACTAATTTTCTCCGTATCGTTCAGCCTGCTGCAATGTGGGACGAGGTATACTTTGTTCTTCATAATGGAAAAATCTAGGTTTTTAGACCTTACTCTTTGTTTACTATTTCGAGCTACGTTGTTGGATTAGGGTTTCAGGCCTTGCTAGGTTTTTTTGTATTTCTGGTTTTTAGATCAAGTTTGCTATTGGTTGTATTTCTAGATTTTAGAATCTGTTTATTTCTGGTGATGCTTCATGGTAGAAAAATCTAGGTTGGTAGACTTTGTTCACCCTTAGTCGGTATTGGTTTGAGGTTCCCTTGTTGGCATGCTCATGTTTAAGTATTGAAGGTTTCGTCCCCTGTCCTCTGTTTTCGTTTCGAATACTTGAATTATTATATATATATATATACACACATATATATTCCAAAAAATTAAAAATACAACTCCTCTTCAAAATAAAAATAATGTTAATTACATGTAAATATATCACATGATATATATAAAAAGCGCACATGATAATTACAAAATTAGATGCGCCTGTATAACTATTAGGGAAAATTTCAATTTAATACCTTGGAAAACTTTTATTTACAATATAACACCCTATCATGTTTTTTTTCATTATAATACCCTGACAAACTATTATTTTCAGTTTCATACCCAACTGTTAACTTTCCATCCAAAATGGATGGAAAGTCCAAAATACCCCTTGTCACCAATCAAAATTTCAAAACCTACCACAAAAAATCATATTTTTTTATATATTTCAAAAAAATATATTTTATTTCAAAAAATATTTTAAAAAATCATTTTTTATATATTTCAAAAATCCTATTTTTATATAATTCAAAAAATCATATTTATTTCAAAAGTTTAAAATAAAGAAAAACATTTTTTACATATTAAAAAATATTTTTATATATTTTAAAAAAATAGATTTTATTTCAAAAAATATTTAAAAAATCAGTATTTATATATTTGAAAAATCAATTTTTATATATTTCATAATAATATTTTTATATAATTCAAAAAAATCAGATTTATATATCAAAAAATATTTTAAAAATCAGTTTTTATATATTACAAGAATCAAATTTTTTTTATATATTTTATTTCAAAATATGTTTTTAAAAAATCAGTTTTTATATATTTAAAAAATAAATATTTATATATTTCAAAAATCATATTTTTATATAATTCAAAAAATCAGATTCATTTTAAAAAAAATTAATCAGTTTTTATGTATATGTATATCAAAAAAAAGATTTTTATATATTTCAAAAAATATTTTAAAAAAATCTTTTTTATATATATTTAAAAATTCAGTTTTTATATATTTAAAAAATCAATGGTTGAAAGGTGCTTTTGGTATTTTTTTGAAAAAAACAACATTTGCGATCCATTTTGGATGGAAAGTTAACGGTTGGGTATGAAACTGAAAATAATAGTTTGCCAGGGTATTATAATACAAAAAAACATGCTAGGGTGTTATATTGCAAATAAAAGTTTGTCAGGGTATTAAATTGAAATTTTCCCTAACTATTAATCTAACAAAGTAGGGGTTTTACAATCATCCTCGTATTTATCATCTATTGTTTATGTAAATATCATGCAGTACGGAGCCAATTTTTTCGTACGAAGAACACCAAATTTTTATTTATGATAATACATGACATTAAATAAATAGGGGGCCAGATCTAGGAAATGATTAAAAAATGGGTAAATGTAAAAATCTATCTTAAAGTATTGGTCATAAACAATAAGTTATCCTAAAGTATTGATCACAAAAAATAAACTACCCTAAAATATTGGAAATTATAGGACGTATGTAAAACATATGTAACCAATTCATAAGACATGTAAAAGATATGTGACAAATTTATAAATACATGTAAATGACATGTGACCAAAACATAAGGTTTTTTATTTAACACTTTTAAATTTTGGATAACATACTATTCGTAATCAATACATAAGGATAAATTTCTATATTTAACTTTTAGAAAGAAAAAAAACTAAAAGGGCACTATTAATTCTTTTTTAAATATCGGTAACAAAAGAAACTATTACACAATTTGACTAGTCGTGTTAATAGATTATGTGAATAGTGATTTGAATATTATTCTAATCTTACTATGGTATATTAAACTCCATATCATAACGAAACAGTTGAGAGAGCAAAACCTCTAAAATAAATTGTGGGAGTAAAAAATTTCGATTAAAAAATCTTAGTTTTTTTTTTTACTAAAAAGGTACTAAATTTTATTAATATTAGATCATGACAGAGGAGTGCATCAGGGACCAGGCTCCCTGACCACTAGAAAAGAACAAACAAAGAACGGAAAGTTCATAGTTCTTTTTAGTAATATAGTTGTCACAGACGTTTTGGATTGGGTGCCATATAGGCCGCCATAGAGGCAGGAAGAAAAGATGGGGGATGAGAAACGGTATTAGAAATCCTGCTCCGAAACCTGGTCAAAGATTGTATCAGTAGTAGGAGGTAATATATGAATCGGGGTTCCTCCTAGAAAAATCCCTGATTCTTTGCTCACTAGGCTTTGATCTCGCAATGACAAAATTAGATAAAATAAAAGGTACCCTCTCGATTAGCCGGATCCGTAATCGTGAAAAGGGTTGGGGCGATTGCGGTAGCGGAGGCCAGGGAGAAGGACGCGCCGGCGGCGGCTGTAGAGACGGTGGCTGGGCCTTCAGGGACGACTCTAGAGACGGCAGTGACATCAGAGACGGTGGCGGTAGCATTAGGGACGGCAGCCTTGTTGGGTCTCGAGGTAGGGTTGGAGATGAACCAACTCGCAGCGGAAAATCAATAAAAACCAAGAGACGATTAAAACCATGAAACAACTAACAAAGAATGGATTCACAAGAGAAAAATTCAGCACTATCTCTTACCAAAACAAGAACACCAGTTAACGAATGATTGGCTTGAGTCTCCAAGACGCCTACGTATCCACATTGGAATCAAAGCCACGTAGTTCTTCTCTTTGAGGACTCAAGAACACAAAAATGGAGGAGGAAACTAGCCAAACCCGAAATGGCCATGGAAGAGGGAGAGAAAATGTGTTTCCTATTCTTGTCTTGTCTTTGTTATGTTGAAAAAAGATGACTTAAACATAACAAAACCCATACTTGTCCAACTAAAGGCATGGGACAAGTATGGTGTCAAGTAAGGTGTAAATAGGACAAAGTATGGCAAGACAAGATTGGGTTAGGTGGTAAATCACCAACACCTTAATCCTTGTCTTGCTTACTTAGTACTAATTAACCAAGACTTGATTAATTAGTTCCATGGGCCTTGGTTGCATGGGCCTTTCATGGGCCTCTTGGAACTTGGCCCGTGGCCATTTCCAACGAGGTCCCGTGATTCGCTCATCGCCTCCATGCCTTCCATACCGGAAATGTCCAACATTATCCGACGCGATCAATCCCAAGACTCCAAGCCTTGTCTCGATCCGTAAAGTCCTATCCACTTACCGGCACATGACCCAAAACCCAGTTTTGGTCATGTCCCGAGACAACTCCCTTTTGGCCATTCTCCATAAATGTGTCAATGAGTTTCATCCTCCGGTGTGACCCTTAGGTTTATGCATGTCAATAGATCAACGTAAAATCCCATTTTACTTGATCCTATTTAAGTGGCAACTAACGAGACTTTAGTATTGCCTGACACTACATAACGAATCGACCCTGTCGATTCTAACCTTTCCGTCGTCCCTGTCATTATCCTTTTATCTCTGATATCCTGATTGAGATAAGGCATAGAGCCGTCATCCTTATTATTCTCAATCACCGTTCCTTGATATGTGAGATGACTGAAGATATGATACCCAGTATCATGTGCATGGCCATGCTATTCTTCCAGTCACTCTCGATCAAGCGGCCGAGAACCGATATCTTTCCCATACCTTAGTACGAGGGATAAATCCCTTAGCCGTCTTTCGTGTCACTCATGTAGCCCGTACCCAAGCCAATCCTGGCCGTTATGGAAGCCATGTTACGGACAACGTTAGGCTCAGGTCAAACTCATTTGTTGACTACATAGCGATCACAAAGACTCCTTGGTCTAAGGATACATAACAAGCTACAACACTGAATATGTTCATGACTTAATCTATGGCACATATTCAGGGCGGGTCGTCCAATATCATGTCCCACATGATATCTATGATCAGACTCCGGAATCTCATTCCAATGACTAACAGAACGTAAGCCATAAAGAGCCATCTTTCATACTAGTCGCTTCTAGTGAAGCTTTGTTGACTAGGGACCCATCGAGTGTGATCTATCTCGATCTATGGTTCTATTCGCATGGTGGGCATAGATCAGAGCACACATCGATATATTACTCCAACACATAAGTAATATAAAGCCGCTTTAATTTTATTGCTAACGATGATATATACATTTGGACATTTAGGATTGAACTACGGGCACTAAGACTAACAAGCCTTGGAGACGAAAACCCCCGGAGGTGCAGAGAAGGGATCAAACAAGATCAGGAGACGCTTCGTTGATGGCCGGAGAAGGTCAACGTCGCTGTGGCTAGAGACGGTTCGAAAGAAACCCTAACAAGAAATACATTCGCAAGATCCAAAAGGAAGATGCAAGGGAGAAGATGTATAGAAGAGAGGAATATAACCATGGCATAAGTCATGGTAATAACCATGGCCATAGCCATAACTTCTTGGGTGCGGCGGCAGAGAGCTCTTGAGAGAGAACTAAAGTTTTTTTTCATAGTTTGGTTGTGTTTTTAGAAATAGTTTTTTTTTTAATATACAATTGTTAGTTATTTTTCAAAATTATTTGATACTACCATTACACTTGATTTTGTTTTAAGGGACACAAGTTGCTTCATTGAGGATGGAAGAAAAGAATCAGACAATTAGTCTAATCTCGAGGTTTCATTTAGACGATAGCTTTCATTTGTTTTATTCAACAAATAGTTCAAGCTTGATGTGTTTGTGCATTTAAGAGTCCTACAAATCCAGACTCATTCAGGCCTCTCCATCTCCATTGAAAAAACTCTAAAAATACTTGTATCTCAAATTGTTCCTCAAAATAAAATAAAAAGCACATTAAAAATTTGCATTTGAAATTAATCCATTCAAATAAAAGGCACATTAGTTGTAAGATCAC
Source organism: Erodium maritimum (assembly GCA_963921825.1). Lineage (NCBI taxonomy): Eukaryota > Viridiplantae > Streptophyta > Magnoliopsida > Geraniales > Geraniaceae > Erodium > Erodium maritimum. The sequence continues at coordinate 126,157,725 of OY997588.1, read as the reverse complement.
ATAACATCATAGTACAATGCCTATATATTATCTCGATGGCCCTTCAAAAGTTTTCCTAGGTTGAACAGAGTGTTTTTTTTTTTTTAGAGGAATGGCAATATTATGAAATAAGTAAAGTAAACAAGTGTTCGTCTGACGACAAACCCCTTACAAACCAGTAAACTAAAGATAAATAAACTGAGACATAAATGCTGAGAAATAAATGGTACTCATATGCATGCAGGCGGTCGGGGGTTGACTGCGGTAGCATCCATGGATACCGATACAGTATGCTTCAACCATAAGTCGCTGATCGAGCAGACCAGGTGAAAACTGAACAGTGGTGGACCGATATCTCCCCCGGTAAGTTAGCGTGCGTCGTCCTCCCTTGAATGATAGGTGTAGGGCTCCTGAACGCGAGATTGCTGACCTCGAAGTGGTAGGGGAGCATCTTGTCGACTGTTGGCAGAACCATTGCCACCAATCTGCCAGTAAGGGGGTACAGTCGACCAACCCCTCCCTGGACTCCCAGGCTCTCATTCCTTAAGGCGAGGATGCGTATTGCCCCCGCCGTTATATTAGAACCCGCCGCTACAACTGATCCCCCGTCCGGAACCTGACCAGACCCGTCCGCATGCCCAATTGGGCCCGACCTAGGTCCGACTTCCATATGTCCCTTGTCCCGGCCCGGTCCAACACCGGCCCGACCCCCATCGGGCCTAGATCAAGGGAATATGAATTGTGTCCAACCCTCTGTCCCGTACCTGGGCCGGCCCTCATAGGCCCATGCCAAGCCCGACATGCATCAGCTATTAGGCCCGAGCCCATTTGTCCACCCGGCCCAGACTCCATGGAAACCCTAATCGGTTCCCCTCCCAGCTTCCGCCGCCATATCGCCTGTTCCGGTTCCGGCTGGCTCGCCTCCTTCTCCATGCTGGAGGAGACGTGTACCCAGGTGGTTGGACCCGAGGGACTTCGCTCCCTCTCCACGGGTTTCGCCGCCTCCATTGTGCCGGTCATGACCGTTCCCCACCTGAAACCCAACGATGGAGAACCCATCCTCGGCGAAATCTCCGCCACCTTTCCCACAACTGTCTGCCGCTGCCTTGGTCGTGGCCCTGCCGCCATGATTCGCCGCAGTCGCCCACGCCGATATTCCGACAAGTGGGCTTGGTATCGGCTACCCGACCCCCGTCCCACCCCCGATTGTCCCTCCTCCCTCAGAGAAGTAAAACGAACACACCTCTCCTCTGTCGTCGCACGCGGCGATCCGGATCGGGACAAAGAGGCAACACGATCAGGAGAAAGAGAAAAAGGAGGACGCCGACCGCCCCCCACTTTGGTCACCCTCACTCCCGTTGAGATGATGATCATATTCCTTTTGAGAATCCATCATCACCATTTTGGCAAAACCCTAGTTCCAGAGAGAAAGAGGCAGCGCTGTTCTCGTAAATCTTATTGGTTGAGATATCAATGTTAACAAAGTGTTGATATTACAAAATTCTTGATGTTTTCATTTCATTATAACATAAAATTGTTCCGAAATATTTATAAGCAAAAACTCATGGAATTAATTGCAGTTTATAAGCAACAACAAAAAAAAGATAAGAAACATATCTTGAATTTTTGGAGTCATTAATTTGCAGTTCCTAAACAAAACACCAGCAAAATAAACCTTTATTATAAACTACTCAGAATCTCAGATCTCTCGTCAGCTGAAAAACACAAATATAAAGAAAATTAGAAGCCCAAAACAAGAGTAAGAAGGTTGATGATCAAACATGTCCAAACACCATATTCAATCAAGATCAAAGAAAACCAAGATCCACGGAACATCAAAGAAGCGACCCACAACCCATAAACATAAAATTGAAAAACATCAAGACAAGAAATTGGCAACAAACCAGTAATTCATGAAGATGAAAAAGTTCCAAGCTTGAACATACCTAGAGGTGCTGCAGAACTCATAGAGCTTGCCACGGTTGGAGAAGACGATGAGAGCAACATCGGCATCGCAGAGGACAGAGAGCTCATAGGCCTTCTTCAGCAACCCATTCCTCCTCTTTGCAAATGTCACCTGTCGGTTTATCTTGTTCTCTATCCTCTTCAGCTCCACCCTCCCTCTCCCCATAACTTTATTTCTCTCCCTTTCTCAAATTAACCAAACCACTTTCTCCTCTGATCTTATTATCAACCTTAATTACAATGACACAAATACAAAAACCCTACCCATATATTAATTATCAACCTGTGAGTGATCTCCACCAACAACACTATATGTTTGCTCTCCTCTTATTATTTCTAGGGTAAAGAACTGTTCCTCTTTTGGGTGGGCATGGGTTTAGCTTTAGCTACTACTGCTAGGTCTTAGGTTTGCTTCTCTGTATGGTACTTTAATTACTGTCTTTATTGATAAAGAGAAATATAAGTATATATTGGTTTTTAAGGGAGTCTGGTTCTATGCCATTTGGTTTGGCTCGGCAAGCGGCGCGGCCTGGTTGGTCTGAGCTATCTATTCTTGTCATCTGATCTTAGAGCATGTATAGTGGTGGGCAGGGAGTTGACAGGGAGGTGTTGGCGGTGAGTAGTCGGCAGCGCGGAGCTGACGAGGAGCTCACCACCTCTTTCCAACGTCGGTAGTAAGCAAAATTGTGAAGAAAAAAGTCCTTACCACCAGTTCTTACCACCTACCATTATACGGTGCTGGCGTTTTCTGCCGACAGTAAACTAGCGGTGAGGCAAAAAAAACATTATTTTAATGCTCACCGCCAACAACTCCTCTCCAGTGTTGACGGTGAGCATTGTGGATGCTCTTACCTAACTTGTCGTTTTGGCGTAACCCTAAATGACTGCGTTACGTGAGCACCAACCTCAAAAGTTAAAAGCATTGTGTCTTCATGGTTTTGACATTCATAAGGTTGTATTTGTATGTCGTATTACAATTAAGTGTTTCACAGTCAGGAAGAAGGGTTCTTTTGTCATTTGAGCTTCACTTAATCTTGTACGTAAACCTAACTAACGGTTTGCAGCCATGAGGTCTGAAAGTCTGGTTGATCCAAAAGGATCCAGCTAATGAGACGAGTGAAAAGGACAAGTAAATACTAAATACTATGACCAAATGTTGCTTGATATTTTATTCATCTTATAAATGTTATTATTTACTTTTCTGGGAGATGCGGCTACTGTCGGCTGACGGTACCGGTGCATAATAGTATTGAAGTTGCAGGAGACGTGTCGACTGTTGAATTCACCACGCTACTTTTTGTTTTTATACTTTTTCTCTCTTTTACAATGCATGTATTTGGTTTCCCAGCAGCCGATGAATGCTAGCCGCCTGGATAAAATCTACTCTTTTTTTTTAAACGGAAAAGAGGTAGTTTGTATTACGATTCAATGACGAACCTAACAGTCCCGGTACCAGTTTTTTGTCCCAATCGACCGTAGTTCGTCGGGCGCACATGGTTCCATACAATAGTCTGCTTTGATTCGCAGATCCAAACTCAAGAGTTCCTCGATTCGACGTTACAAGAAAATAATAAACCAAAGTCCTAAACTTATTGAGCCAAGCTATTATTCGATCTAAAACAGCGAAACCTACTAACGAATTAGCTTTTAGTGCAGATTCCCCGAGACTTCCATGTTGCAAAAGCTTGGTCGAAGTTGAGAGTCTCGAATCCGGGTGTCGTTGAAATATACCCCAACCGACAGTCCCTCCTCCCGGATCCTAGATCCACCGAGGGGGCGGACCCATGTCGGCGAGGGGTGACCCTGGGACAGGAGGCCGCTGCAGATGGAAGACGGCGCGTGGAGCCCGTATTCCGGAAGACGTCAGGGGGGCCACGGTGGCTATTGGCTCGAGGGCGGGACCGGTCCGGCGACGCATGATCGGTAGTGCGAAGAGAGGGAGAGGCCGTGACACGGATTGAAGGGTAGGCGGCGACCTGCGGAGGTAGTCCGTCTGCAAAAAAGACAAGAAAAAATAAAACTGAGTCCGATCAAAAGAACGGCGACGGTAGATTAGACCCCGAAGGGTAGTAGAGAGCTTTGGAAGTAAAGGATTCGATTGGACCCCGAAGCATAGTGGAGAACTTTGGAGCAGGGGCTTCAATGATGGAGAATAATGGCTGCCATGGAAGAGGAGGTGGGGGAAGGGGCTGCGCGCAGAGAGAATTAGGTTTCTCTCTGCGCGTCCCTTCCGTGTATTACACTTTCGTTAATTTGATAAAATCTACTTACACTTTGACATCTTCACATTTTTATTTATATGTACAAAAGAACAGTCTTTCATGGATGACGTGTGACGACTAATACATGGTCCATACAGAACCCTATGGTACCTGTTTGCCTCAGCCCAGCTGATGTGCTTTTGAGCATTTACCTTGGTGCGTAGTCGGACTTCCAAGTTATAACCCATACTATTTCATATTTTTCAGGGTCTATAGAGGAGTTTGATTAACACACAGAAACATAAACCCTGCACCCAGCAGACTTACAAATAAAGTAAGTGCAGCCAACCCTCTTTAACCCCTAAAGAGAGACGTTTTGCAAGATAGGGAGAACGACAGTAATGGGGACCGGTTGAAAAATCGGGAGTCGGGTGGTCGCTTTATGCAAGGCCAACTTATGGAGTACCGGAGGGGTCTGCTATGACGGACGCCGGCGGCGGTGCCTCCACCTAGAGCAGGGCGGGGTGATTTCCTGGGTATCAGACAATGATCACCGTCTGGTACACCGGGGTTACAGCGGGGGACCGAGATGGCACAAAGCATGCGACTGGAGAACGTGGCCGGAGTAGGGGGACTGATCCCACCGGAACTAGGGGCGTAACAACACACCCTGCCGGCCGGAGATAAGCCCACAACAGAACTTAGCGAGAAAACGCCATGGAAAAGGTGGACGGGGAAGGAGGCGGGTAGGGCTTCGATGGGGAAGGAGGACCCTCGTGGAGTGATGGGTGGGCTTGATGCCCATGATGAGGGAGGTCGGGGCTTGTTAGCGGACACACAGAGATTAGGCCAGAGAATGGGACAGGTGGGCTTCTCCTATCACCCTCGAGCTGACAAGAGTCCATCCTAGATTCATGGGCAGGACCCAAGAGCTGGGTGGGCTGGCCTGGCAACGATAGTCGGGTCGTCCGGAGGTCGAGTCGGGTTGCACCACGGGTCGGCTCCAACTGGTGGCTGGGTCGGGTCAGCGGGTCGGCCAGATCCTCGGCCGGGTGATCATTTGGAACCGGTTTCGTTTCAAAAAAACCCGAACTTGGGGATCCTTGGAGACCAGACGCGATTGATGCTGATCAAAGAAATAATGGTGTCCCCATCGGAAGTGGGGTATGTGGACCAACTTTCGTGTTCGTTATGGCAGCCAAGGTTCTCATCAATCGAACTTTCTATTGACTAACTATGGCCAACCGAATGGAGGATTTATGGTGTCTGCGAAATATGGAGGCCAAACCGCTAGAGGATGGGGTCGTGGCCTTTTTCTTCAAGTCGGCCAAAGAACGATCAAGGGTACTAGCGGGGGAACCATGGGCTTTTGGGGATTCGTTAGTAACCCTAACTGACATGCGGGCTTATATGCGGCTGAGGGGCATGACTTTCACCCACTTCTCGTGTGGGAAAGTGTCACGCCCCAAATCCGGTTATGGCCGGACTCGAGACGTGACTTGAATTGAACGAGAAAAGAATAGTAAAACAGTAATAGAATCCTTTAAAGCTCAAATGAGTTCCAAACAATTTCTCAAATAATAGAATCCAAAATCTTAAATGGAGAGTCAAAGCTCAACATGAAGTATAAGGTAAATAAAGTTCAACAACATAGACCACCACGTCTCTAAAACAACCCTCAAAACATCCAGAAGCTCCCGAGCCTCGAATCCACTACTCATCTATCAAGCCTGTAGAAACAGTAAACAACAAAAAGGGGTGAGCTTTACGCTCAGTAGGGAAAATAAATAACAAGGCAAGCTTTTGGGTCTAATAAAATGAAGCTTCACAAATTTAATCAAGTAATGCTATTACGAAGGATTGAGTAGATAATGAAATACTGAATAAAACGGGTATTTAACGCCTTCAAAGAGTCCGTGATAATCATAGAAAAATAGGGAAACCCATACTTCATTTAACAATCAATAGAAGATAGAGCGTGCAAGTAATACCGTGGGACATGGAGTCACCACCCTCCGATCCACAATACGTCTTGTGTCATATCGGATTTTTCCTCGGCCCAAAAGAGACGCATGACATCACAAAGACGTATTGTGAAGACCGCCTCGGTTTAAAAAGTTTTTAATTATTTAAAAGTGTTCGATCGAAACTTCGTGGTTGAAATTCGATTAAATTCTTAATTCTTTTTTTAAAATAATAATATTAAATAACAAAAAAAAAGGGGAAAGCAAGCAAGCAAACAAAAAAAAAAGAAACTGGACAGGCCAGGCCTGAACCGACCACCAGACCCGGTCGAGCAGGCTGCCCCGGCTCAGCCCGCTTCTCGGTTTGGGGCGAGCAGGCTGCCCCGGACCCTCGCCTGAGGCCCAATACGAGGCCAAGCCCGTGTTATTTAACCCACGTTTTAGGGTTCTGGGCATCACTCTTCTCCCTTCCTCTTCGTCTTCGCGCAGCCCCGACCCTCACTTCCCCCTCGCACGCTCGGCTCCGACCTTCTGGTCTCCGATCTCCTCTCGCCACCGTCTCCTTCCTTCGCCTCACCACCTCCCGCCTCTCCTCCTCTCCATCCAAGATCTAACCACCACCGCGCGCGGCCGAGTTCGCCAGCGCCGCCGGCTGTCGTTCTCCATCTCCGACCACATCAAACCCCTTCCGACCTGATTCCTCGAGTCGCCACCGCTCCGCCACCGGGAGGAGCGAGCCGAGCCGGTGACCCTCGCCGTCGTTCCAGATCTGCAGCGAGAGAAGGCTCTCTTCGCCGGTCTCGCCCAGATTTGAGGCGAGATGAGCTCGACGTGTTCCGCCTCCTTCCCGTCGTCGCCACTTTTCTTTTACGGTGAGATTCTCACCTTTTGGGTTCGGTCGCCGGCGACATCTTCACCGTTGCCGGTCGGAATCTGACCCACTCTCCGTTCTTCTCCCTTTTCAGTTTCTTTCCCGAGTTTTGCTCTGTGGTTCTGGGCGCTGTTGAAACCGATCCTTCTCTCGGATTTGAACAATTTTGGAACGGTTTTTGTTGAATCAGGAGAATTAAAGAAAATGTTTTATAAAAAGGAAAATAATTTAAATCAAAATCAGATTGGAAAAAGAAAGTTAAAGAAGCTGTGTGTAGAACGGAAAATTAGTTTTAATAGGAAAAGGGTTTTGAAATAAAAGAAATCAGTTTTGTTTTAAGACGTTTTTGGACTGTGAACGGATTTGGTAACTGGAACGACTGAACTGAACGTTAAATCGGACTTTGAACGGGATAAAAGTGGAACGCTGAAACGGTGCCTCGGGACCCGTCCCACGAAACTCGTACCTCGTGAATCGTGCCACGAAACTCGTGCCTTGAGATATGTGCATTGGGACCGTGCCTCGGGAAACGTGCATCGGTTTCGGTACTCGGGTGCTCGAACCCGATTCGTCGTAACCCCGCTTTTAGCCCGCTCGAGTCTAAAAGGAAACTTTTGAACTTGAAACGAAACCGTTGTACCCTTTTAATTTAAATTGTGAAACCGGTTTTAATTGTAGTTTTCTGTGTAAAGTAGAGTTCGGCTTCGATCGAAGAGAAGACCGGAGGTAGCGAGCCAGGACGTCAGCAGCTAGGAGTCGTAGCTGTCAGTTCGTCGTGAGGTAGGGAAGTAGCGGATACCGGTTTAATTGCGGAAAGTTACTAGTATGCATGCTAGGAATTAATAAAACTGGAAAGACGTCTATATCAGATAATAATTGGACGAGTCGTAGTAACATGTAGGATGAGAACAACTAGCATAGCCGATTGAACTGCGAACATTTACGCTTCTGTCTTGGGATTTGCCGTGCTGATAGATCGGCCATGTCGAGCCGTAGGTTGTGGGTTGTTTGGGAATAGCCTGTTATTGGTTGAGATGCTTGCCGTGTGAGTCGGTGTCGTTAGGTTTAATAGACAAGATTAGTGTATCCGTTGAGCATCTTGTTGTTATGTATGGGCGAGTGTGTCGTGATTGTGTTGATCTGAACCCTTGGTCGTGTGATGGTCGGGTGAGTGATAGACCGACGTGACTGGTTGTGGTAAGATTGTTGGGCTCGGTAAGCCGTGTTTAATTATGACAATTGTAATATTTATCTTGTTGTGTGTTCCAAGAAAAGACGTAACCGGAGTGATACTTGCACCGCGAGATAGTTCTGGTGTAGTATATCGAGGCCAAGGATGGCGTGTTTGATACCCGAGTCTCTGTGACGAGAAGATTATGGCCCTGAGTCTACGTGACAGGAAGACGTCCGACTGAGGGATTTCCGGTCTAGGATGGTACCCCGAGTCTACGTGACGGGTAGGTGTCGGGACCGAGGCTTCATGTTACGGTACGACATAAATGGCTGGGTGCATTCGGTGGTGTTGGGAACTGCCGTTCGGGTTATGGGTTTGTTCTGCTGTGTGTTCCGGTACGATATGAGGGTGTCGGGCTGTGGACAGCCGACCGAGTAGGGGACTGCGATACAGGACGTGTTATGCTTCTACAGTTTACTTTATGTTGACGACTTGTTATTTGGTGTGCTAGTTGTTGTTTGTGCTGTTTGGGTTATTGTGTTCGTAAGTGTGGTTTGGTCTTGAGTTGAGGTTTGTGGTTACGAGTTCCGTTGGAAATTAGTCGTGTGATGTACTAGTATGCCCTAATTGGACGATTACCCGTGGTGGTGAGCTCTTGCTTATAACCTTAACTACTTTTCCTACTGAGCGAAAGCTCACCCCTTACTTTGTTGATTTTCAGGTTTTAAGCGGGAAGTGTACTAGCTGGATGCTCGATGCTTGGGAGCTTACGAGGGTCCTAGGCTAGATAGTCTAGAGACGTATCGTTTTATTTTGAACTATTTTACTGTTGGTTTTTACCGAGCTGTGACTTGCGTGGTGTTTAAAGTTTTAAAATTACGAGATTAAGACTTGTTGACTTTATTTTCGATTAAAATTATTTTTGTTTTAGTTCACGTCTCGAGTCCGGTCCAAACCGGATTTGGGGCGTGACAATTTGGTATCAGAGCCTGGTTTCATTTAAAAATGTTTTTCAAACCTCGGACCATACGTAAATTAGGTGGGTAGAGTTAGGATGTTGAGTTTCGGTGTGTCGGTTACGCAATTCGGAGATGTCCTAAGCGTATGAACGAGACGAGAAAGTCTCAGTTTGGTTTATTGTTGAACTGCGGTGTTTTGTAGTTCTTGTTTATCTGTACAGGTTGTGCTTTGAGTGCCCGCTTAAGTGGATGGTTAGTGTAATTTACGAATGGGTCATGCCCGATTTTCTGCAGAAACTGAAGTGTTTGTACCATCACAGTTTGGCTATAGGGGCCACTATAGCTGAACGTGAATGGGGGATGTCAGGTGGTTACAACGTAGTTCGGGGACGCCTGAATCGGGTTGTAACGACACCTCAATTGGTGATAGCATCACTCAAGGAAATGCTATAAAGGGTGAGGTCTTGGGTTCAAGTCTCACTAACAACCTAGGTTGGTATTTGTCTGTGGACAGTACACCAGAGGGGTTGGGGTGTATTGGGCTGCAAACCTAACATCGCCGCGCGTGGGGCCCTGTGTGGGACGGCGGGATGTTACAAAAAAAGTGCACTTGTCTAGAAATCACCGGTTCGACCAGGATCGACCGGGGGCGGTTCTTACAGAAAGAGTATCAAACCTACCGATCGGGCCCTGGAATAGAGAAGTCGCGTTCCGAATAGGCAGTGGATACTAGTATTGAGGGGAGATGCTGGTGGGATTTTATGCGGATCCGAATCCGGGTAGACATTCAAGTGCTACTGGAGCGAGAGATGTGATTCCGTTTATCGGAATCCCAGGTACTCACACTACTACATATTTCATATGAGCACCTGCCAGATCATTGTTTTGGTTGTAGTTGTGCGGGTCATCTATTCCCGACTTGTTCGGTGAGAGGGGGAAAGAAAGGGCCCTCGTTGTGATCTCTGGTAGATCAGCGCTCGTCTCTAACAAAGGAAAAACATAGAAAGGCGATCCCAGGGACAAACTGGGCTTACCAAAGGGGAGCGCCGGGGGTACCATCCCGGCTTTTTTCCCCAAGGGCTTACCAAAGGTAGGGAACCTGAGGTAGAGGAAGCACACCCTTGTGTAATTCGGTCTTTCCACGGCCATCAAGCGCATCCGGAAAATCAAGAGGGATGGCAGACAAGCCCCACACCACTCTTGGTAGGGGGAAAGAGGATGGTGAGAGATGACAGGGAAAGGATTTGGAAGGCTCTACCCGATCGGATGGAGCATCGTTTGCAGCGACGGGGGAAACAAGCACCCCCGCCTCACGGAATGAGGCCGAGGTGGTCCAGAGGGGGGATGGTCGGTTATACCGCCCCTCTGGATGTAAGCTGGTAGTGGTACCACCAAGAACCAGCAAGTTACTTCCCTACCAGCTCGGAGGTCAGCAATCCCATGTTTTGGAGCCCTACAAGTATCAGTCAAGGGAGGACGACGCACGCTCGCAACCTGGGGGAGTTTGTAGTCCACCAAGATCTGTATCTGCTAACGGGTTTGCTCGATCCTAGCTTCCGCCAGTTTAGACTCGTTGTATCAGTGTCGTCAGACGCTACCGCATCATCACCCTCTAGGCGTCTTCATGAAGTAGTTAGAAACAATGAGCCATTTATTTTCTGCTAGAGTATCCTCCAGTGTGGGAGCTCGAACTATATTGGTTATTTAAGTTACATTTTGTTCGGTGTTTTAGCGTTTTTGGGCCTTGTAAACATTGTTTATTTATAATATATCCACTCGTTTTTCTTCCAAAAAAAAACACATAGAAACGTTTGTTCCATGGGTTAGTCTATGAACGATAAAGGACATATAAAACTGAAACAATTACTATTAATGAAAACCGAAGTACATAAAGTAATAAAATCATAAATGTATAAAATAGATAAGGAAACATCACGCAAGGATCGGAGAGAGAACTGGTTTGTCGAGACCCGTGAATCGGTTTCTTTAAGACTTTTTATTGCCCCGTCTAAGCAAATTTCCCAGGATACAACGACAACGTTGACGAACTTGAAACCGTGTATGAGAAGTAGCACCGAATCAGAAGAAAACGATAGCATAAATCATGGAGAAGGAGATGGAGTTAAGAGTGAGTTTTTGGAAAAGGGGATAGAGTTAAGAGCGAGTTTTTGGAACAACAATTTCGGAAATATCAGATTTTGAAAATATAAAATTTCGGAAAAATATAAAATTTGGAACGGTCCCTGAATTTGCATCTCGTTGCGCATACACGCGAGAGGGGGCCTTTCATCCAAGCTATTCAAATATGCTAAGAAGAGTATGCCATACAAACCCAAGGAAAGCTTGGTAATCTTTCCATGTGCGACTATATAAGAATAATATTTTTTCCCCTTTTATTTTTCTCAACAATCAAGTTCAATGAGTGATCTTTGAGGTTTAATTTCTTATTCATCTTTTGTCCGTCTAGACCTTATGATATCTCGCTGGGAAGGCATTACTTCCTAGAACATGAAACTAATCTTTCCATAGTTCTAAGATGAGTCTATTTGATAGAAAATTAAGCGTCAAGTTGTTTGCTCTCACTTTTTCCAAACTCACTTTTGTCCAACAATCGCCCACATGAATAGAAAGGAAAGTGATAGGATGGTGGCTTCTCATAACTGATATCTGCATAGGATAGGTAGGCAACACCCTTGAACCTTCCTTTTTGAAAATATATTTACTTTACTAACTGACTAGTAGACGCGATGTGTTTGAATTATTATGTCGTTTGATGTAAATGATGATATACTCCAAACATGGTTTTTTCGATTCTCATTATTATGCTCGATAGATCATGAACATCTTCTGTTTCTACAAGAGCTTAAGACAACTAAGCCCCAGTAGTTTCCCTTGAAGTGACCCCACTTCACTATCACATAGGTGATTTCTTTTACGCGTACTCTTGAAGCACACAAAATCATTAAAAGCATAGTTTAACATAAACACGTTTTTTATCAACAACCTAAACATGTTTTATATCACTGTTTACATCATAAGAATGGACCCCACAATGACCTCATAATGTTTATGCAATTAGGTTTTCCAATTGAACCTAGATCTTAGGATCCCAAGTCAACTAGGTTGAGTTTTTCTTCACATAGTGCCTTCAATGTTTACGGGTTTTAGTCACATTCCTTTCAATTTTGTATCAACTAGATCTCTATTTAACCCTTTGGTTACCAGATCCACAATATTATTTTTTGATCTTACAAAATCAAAAGCAATAACTGTAGTTGAGATCAGTTATCTAATGGTGTTGTCTCGACGAATTATGTGTCGACTCCTATCATTGTGATCAGATTTTGTGCCCTATTAACTGATGCTTGATTATAAAAATGCAGGCATACCTTGGGCACATGCTTTGGCTAGTTTGGAATATCCTCCAAGAAGTTTCGTAACCCCTCACCTTCTTCCCTGGTTTTATCCAATGACATAAGCCCAGATTCTATGGTGGATCTGGTTATGATCGTTTGTCTTGAGGATTTCCCCAACATTACTGCTTTTGTTAGAGTAGGTGTCACGCCCCAATTTCAGCGAACCGAACTCGGGACGCGAACTTTTAAAAACATGAACACTTGAAACCTGTTTTCAATAAAAGCTTTGACATTTCCATTTACTTCTCAAAATAATAGTATTTACAATACAAAAACGTCCCAACAAGTGGACAAGGTACAACATCCGTCACTAGACTCAACAAAAGTAAAGACCAGACTCCGCTCCAAGCTCCATGAACTTCAAGAGCTAACCTAGTCCGTCCGGTGATCAGTACCTGTAGGAAAAGCAGCTAGGGGTGAGCGTTCGCTCACCTCCACGGATAACAGACTGACTATGGCATAATTAGCAGAAAAAGCCAGTAACACTAAGACCAAACCCAACGTCGGGACTACAGTCCCCAACTCAAGTACTCAACAGACCCACAACCCGTCACCTTCCTCAACAGACTCGACACTCGATAAAAACAGTGTAGACCCGACACAACTATCGACGACCTCCTCAAGGACTCGAACGAAACGACACAACACCAAACAAGATCACAAAGGATCGCACACCAGCTGCTCAGTAACCAATCTCAATCAGGTCAGGGTTCGACCTATCGCAATTCCTCGACACGAAGTCGGATCAGGCTGTCGACCTTTCAAACTCGCAATTCCTCGACACTAAGTCGGATCAGGCTGTCGACCTTTAAAACTCGCAATTCATCGACACTAAGTCGGATCAGGCTGTCGACCTTTAGAACTCGCAATTCATCGACACTAAGTCGGATCAGGCTGTCGACCTTTAAAACTCGCAATTCATCGACACTAAGTCGGATCAGGCTGTCGACCTTTAGAACTCGCAATTCATCGACACTAAGTCGGATCAGGCTGTCGACCTTTAGAACTCACCACCCCAGGTAACCACAATCACAATCACAGGCAAGTTCAATCACACAGGCACTCAAGGCCACTCAAGACACCTCAACAGTCAAGACTCGGGTTCAACAACCCCACGGGCACTCGCTGCCACTCAAGACACCAAATTAAATACACGGCTCTCATGGCCACCCCGACTCAACAATTAAATACGGGCTCTCAAGGCCACCCAAACTCAACAATTAAATACGGGCTCTCAAGGCCACCCAAACTCAACAATTAAATAAAACGCACGACAACCTCCGGCATACTCGATGCCTCCAACGGTCCTAAAATCGCTAGTTTCACAAACAACCTCCGGGCATGGTCATATGCCTCCAGTAATTCAATTATCGCTAAGTTCTCTGTTCCTACGACACTACTAAGTGTCACATGCCTTTCTCTTAAACGCTACAATCCCGTATCATGCTTTTCTAATAATTAAATAAATCTACTCAACCCACGACACCCCGGTGTCACATGCAATTCTACTATTAACTTTCCCTAATCAGGGCCGAGATCCGGCTACTTTTCCCTACCTCGTATACAATCCCAAAAGCGCTCCAACAACACCCGAAGCACACTCAGTCACTCGCCGAGCTTCCCCTTGCCTCGGTCCGTAGCACGATCTAAAAGAACACAAATTTAAAGTACTTTTAAACTAGTACGAGTAAACCGAAAATTAATAAACTTAACGCCCAAACGTAACCCCGACAAAGACGATCACTCCCAAACTTCCCAATTATTCGATATTGCCGAAAAAGGACCCGTAAGGGCCAGATTCGCCCGACATGGCGAATCTGCCCGGTTTTGGTTAATTGCCTTCCGGGGCTCCAAAAGTCCCCATTTTCGTTTCTACGGTCTTAGAATAAATCAAGGAACTCAACGCACTTGACGGAATCGAATTCCGACTTCTAAAACAATTAATTAACGTTTAAAGTTTCCCAAAACCCGTTAATTACAACTTCTCCAATTTAAATCCAAAATTCGATTTGGTTTGGGATAAAAGGTCCGGGGAACGTTTTAAACTACCCGAGTAATTAAAACACGAACAACCGAGCACGTGGGCCCCACCCAAAAGGGCTTGGCCGTGCCCTAGGGTTTGAGGGAGGGGCTCGGCCACCAAGTGGTGGCTGCTGCCACCTCCGGCCAGCCACCACATGGCCGGCCGGCCACCACCCATGGTGGCCGGAGCTCCTCCCGAGCCTCCGGTCACCGGAAAACGTGAAATTTCTCTCCCAAACACCTCTAAAACGTCTCCAACACCTCTCTAATCTCTACACAACCCTAAACCAAAATTTAAAAACAAACCCTAGCTCTTGAAAATAATCGAAACGAGAAACGGTTCGGGTATTACCGTAGAGGAGAACGAGGGGAACGGGATTGCTCTTTGCTTTGACTCGATCCAAGGGCTCGATCACAAACCCTAGCTCAACCTCCCTTCTTCTCTCTTCTTCTCCTTCTCCTTCTCTCTCTAAAACCTCTCTTCTAATTTCTAATTTAATTAAACTAACAACAAAACTAACTTTTTTCCCTTTTAAAACCCCATACTCGGCCAACCCTCTCCAACCACACATTTTCCCTCCAAAAATACACCACCATATACTTGACAAGTGTCAAGGTGGGTCCCAACCTTTTGGAAAATATCTAGTTGATATTTTCCAATCAGATTCGCGAAAAACGGACGTTTCGGGCCCCGAACGGGCACTTTTCCCAAAAAAAATTTAAACTGGACGGGCTTCAAGGAAACGGCCCAACTAAGACCGCTACGACGACGGCTAAGCTTTTCGGGTTCAACACGGTCCTCGAATGGACCAAAACGTCGCTCGGGTGACTTTTCCAGCGAAAAATCAATCTTTCCCAAAATGACCAGAAAGTTGCCCTGAGTCCCCCGTAACTCATTTTAGTCGATAACGGGGTCAACTTAAGTCCGGCATGACCCTCGGGGTCAATTTAAGTTAAGTTAAGTGTCTGTCTTAAAAATTTTAAATTTTCCTGTTTTTCGCAGGTTTGACTGACGTTGACCAGAAGTGGTTATTACAGTCTACCCCCCTTAAAGGAATTTCGTCCGCGAAATTTAAAACAGACGTACCTCGGGAGTCGAACAGGCCGGGATACTTCGCGCGAACCTCGTCCTCGCGTTCCCACGTCGACTCAGCTCCGTGATGTTTCCACTGCACTCGGACCAAGTGGATAATCTTGCCTCCCCGCAGAATCTGCTGCCGTGTGTCCATGATCCGAACCGGCTGCTCCTCATAGGAGACATCATCAGCCACCTCGATATCAGTCCACTCGATGACGTGGGAGGGGTCTGCGTTGTACTGCCGCAACTGGGATACGTGGAAGACGTTATGTACTCTCCCAAGCTGCGGTGGCAACGCCAGACGATAAGCCACGACTCCCACTCTGTCTAAGATCTGGAACGGGCCTATGTACCTCGGAGCCAACTTCCCCCCGCTGCGCCTGAACCGCACCAGCCCCTTCCTCGGGCTCACCTTCAGGAACACGTGATCCCCGACTGCAAACTCAAGAGGTCGACGTCGCCTGTCTGCATAACTCTTCTGCCGGCTCTACGCGGTCCTCAACCGATCGCGGATCAATGTGACCTTCTCCGTCGTCTCTCTGACAAGATCTGGCCCCAGCAGACTCTTGTCCCCCACCTCTGCCCAGCATACTGGTGACCGACACGGCCTACCATACAACGCTTCGAACGGTGCCATCCCGATACTGGCCTGGAAGCTGTTGTTGTAGGCGAACTCGGCCAATGGCAGGTGGGTCTCCCAAGATCCCCTGAAATCCAGCACACATGCTCGCAGCATGTCCTCCAAGATCTGAATGGTACGCTCAGACTGACCGTCTGTCTGAGGATGATGTGCTGTGCTGAGTAGGACCTCTGTCCCCAGTGCCTTCTGCAGACTCGGCCAGAACCTGGACGTGAAGCGGGGATCCCTGTCAGACACTATCGACACCGGGACCCCGTGGAGGCGCACTATCTCCTGGATATACAGACTGCTCAACTTGTCGACCGGGTCTGTCATCCTCATAGCCAGAAAGTGGGCCGACTTGGTCAACCGGTCGACTACCACCCACACGGCGTCGTTTCCCTTGGGCGATCTCGGTAGTCCACACACGAAATCCATCGTAATGTGCTCCCACTTCCACTGAGCAATCGGTAGTGGCTGTAACAATCCCGCGGGACGCTGATGCTCTGCCTTCACCTGCTGACAGACAAGGCATCTCGACACAAACTCTGCGACTGCTCTCCTCATGCCGCGCCACCAGTAGTGCCTCCTGAGGTCACGGTACATCTTGGTGCCCCCCGGATGCACTGCGAGACGCGAATGGTGTGCCTCTCGTAACACGGCATCTCTACAGTTAACTGGTACGAACAGCCCCCCGCGGTACCGTAGTCCCCAATCAGTACTGTCCTGCCAGCCCACCACCTCGTCACCCCTGACGACTCTCTCGCGGATCTCTGATGCTTCGACGTCCTCCCTCTGCGCCTCCAACACTTGGGCAAGCAGTGAGGGCTGAGCCACTAGGGAGCACATGGCAACACCGCCAGTAACCTCCTCTAGCTCAAGCCCGAATGTGCTCAGCTCCCCCATCATGTCCCACTCTCGGACAGATATGCTGGCGAGGCTCGGAGCCGACTTCCTACTCAAGGCGTCGGCGACAACGTTCGCCTTGCCTGGGTGGTAGTGTAGCTCGAAGTCGTACTCCTCGAGTAGTTCCATCCACCGTCGCTGACGCATGTTCAGGTCTCGCTGGGAAAATATGTACTTGAGGCTCTTGTGATCCGAGAACACCTGAAACCCCTCGCCGTACAGATAATATCGCCAGCTCTTTAGCGCAAACACGACTGCTGCTAGCTCCAAGTCGTGGGTAGGATAGTTGCGCTCGTGTATCTTCAACTGCCTGGAGCCATAAGCCACAACTCTGCCCGACTGCATCAGCACGCAACCCAGTCCCTCTCCGGATGCATCGCAGTAAACATCATAGCCAAACCCTCGTTCGGGCACCACTAACACTGGAGCTGTAGTCAGTCGAGTCTTCAACTCCGCGAACGCATGCTCACAGTCATTTGTCCACACGAACCCAACACCCTTGCGCGTTAACAGAGTCATCGGTGCGGCTAGTCGTGCAAAATCCTGGACAAATCGCCTATAGTAGCCTGCCAATCCCAGAAAGCTGCGGATCTCGAAAACACTCGTGGGCCGTGCCCACTTCGAGACCGCGTCGATCTTCGACGGATCGACCAGGATACCGTCACGGGATACGATGTGGCCGAGGAATCTCACCTCAGAGAGCCAGAACTCGCACTTCTCCCGGTTGGCATATAGCCGGTGCTCGCGCAGTAGGGTCAGAACAACCCTCAGATGTGCCTCATGCGCCGCCTCGTTCTGCGAATATATTAGGATATCGTCCACGAACACCACCACAAACTGATCCAGGTACGGCCGGAAGATGCTGTTCATCAGGTCCATGAACGCTGCTGGCGCGTTCGTCAGTCCGAATGGCATCACCAGGAACTCGTAATGCCCATAGCGTGTCCGGAATGCAGTCTTTGCGACGTCCCCCTCACGGACTCGCAACTGATAATAACCGGATCGCAGATCGATCTTCGAGAAGTGAGTCGCCCCTCTCAACTGGTCAAACAAGTCATCGATCCTCGGCATCGGGTATCGGTTCTTCACCGTAACCCGGTTCAGCTTCCGGTAATCTATACACATCCATAGCTCTCCACTCTTCTTCTTCACGAAGAGTGCTGGTGCTCCCCACGGCGATGCACTCGGACGGATAAACCCCTTTTGCTGAAGCTCCTCCAGTTGACGCTTCAGCTCAGTCAACTCTGCCGGCGCAAACCTGTAAGGCGCCATCGATATCGCCGCCGTTCCCGGCACTAGGTCAATCCCGAACTCCACCTCACGAATCGGTGGCAGCCCGCTCAACTCCTCAGGAAAGACCTCGGGGAACTCGCATACCACTCTCGGTAACTCTCGGCTCTGCACAGCCGGTACTTCCTCCTCTGCGGACAACGCCGACAGGAGGACCCCACTCTTACTCCCCAGCACGCACGTCACCTTCGTACCGCCCACTGTCACTGTCACTCGTCGTCTGTAGCAATCGATGTTGGCTCGGTACCTCGACAACCAATCCATACCCAAAATCACATCAAAGGTAGTCATCCCCAACACGAGAAGGTCACCAGGGCAAGGACAGTCTGCGACTCTAATCTCGCAGGCACGACATACTCTAGTCAACGATACACCACCCCCAACTGGGGTGTCCAGGCATAGGGGTGGACTCAACGGCTCTAAGCTCAACCCCAACCTCTCAGCACAACCCGACGAAATAAAAGAGTGAGATGCCCCGGTATCAAACAAGAACAAAGCCCATAAATGATACAACAAACACGTACCCTGGATGGTCTCACGGTACGTGCTAGGTCCTGGGGCTCTGGAGTCGGTGACTGCATATACTCTCCCCTGCGAGGCCTGCTGCCTCTGACCCTGCGCACTGGCTGCTGGATACACGTGACTCTGCTGCTGTCTCGGAATTGGTGCGCTCGTAGACGGCCGTGATGATCTCGGCTGCTGACCCTGTCGAGGGCGACCTCTGGGCGACTGTACTGTCCGCGACTGTTGCGGTCGCTGCACTGATGTCTCCCCCAACTGCTCTCGGCACCATGCCATAGTGTGACCGGCCCGGCCGCATCGGTAACAGCTGATCTCGTCAGCCCTCGACCCCGAGCCCTGGCCTGTCCGGCTAGTAGCTGGTACTGCCGCGGTTCCTCCCCTCGTCGGACAGTCTTGCTGTAAGTGGTCTGGCTGCCCGCAGTGATAGCATGACGGCCTCCTCTCTGAGGCGACTGGCCCCACTGATGCCACTGACCCCTGCTGTCTCGATCCACTCTGATGAGGCGGTGGTCGGAAGGATCCCGCGGTCCTCTGCCTCCGCGAGTCTCGTGAGTCTGACGGCCCTGCCCAACTGATCGGCCGAGGTCGGACCTCACGGCTCCTGACTGCATCCCTGGCGCCCTGCTCTACTGTAGCTGCGGTGTCCACGAGGTCGGTATACTTCCGTATCCTCAAGGCGAGAACCTGCCTCAATCCGTCCTGGAACCGCAGGCAACGGTTCGCCTCGCTCGTCACCATCTCAGGGGCGAATCTGGCCAAGGCTGTGAACCTGGCTTCGTACTCTCCTACCGTCATCCCCCCTTGCTCCAGGTCTAAGAACTGCCGATGTCGCTCCAGCCGAGCCGACTCGGGGAAGTACTGTGCCATGAATACCTCCTGGAATACGCTGTAGTCGTATCCGACCGTGTCCTTCACCCGCCCCCACCAGTGGTAGGCGCTGTCTCTCAGCTGATGGGCCGCGAAGGACACTCTCCGACGGCCATCCTCGACACCCGATGTGTCCAAGTCTCGTGTGACCTGCTCTATCCATCGCTCGGCCAGGTCGGGATTCGGCTCCCCGACAAAAACAGGTATCCCGAGCTTCAGGAAATCTAGTAGCGCTCGGGAGGTAAGATCCTTTGTCTGAGCGGCCCTCACCGGGACTGCGGCTGCCTCTGGTGCTGGCGAAGCCGACTCTCGGCTGGCGATGATCGCCACCAAACTCTGAACGGTCCTGGTAAGCTCATCCAGGGCAGTCATCACTGGAGGGTCCGCGACTGGCGGAACACTGGGGGTGCCTGCAGACGGCCCCGCATCACTCCTCCTGTCTTCTCCGACAGGAGTACCCTGTGCCTCCGCATAGTCGGCGGGCTCGACGGTCGGCACCCTCCCTGGTGCCCCTGCTGACCGTCCCCGCCGGCCTCGCGTGGGTGCCTGGCCCCGCGTTCCTGATGGTCGTCCCCGCTTACCGCGAGCCATAAACAGTATCCTCTGCACGGATACACGCAAACGTTCAGTTTGCGAACTTAAATAAAAACGACAGTACAAACGCACTAACGTCCACCCGCTTAAGCTTACACTAACGTGCTTATCACTAAAGCGCTACACCGCTCAAGCTAAACGTACTTTATATACTAGCATTAGTAAACGAGACCTCAACGAGACCGCACCGACGTGCACCAAACAAGCGACGGCAAACCAACCCACACAACACGACGACCCCCGTTCGCCGGGCCAATCAAAATTGAACCTTACCCACCGGGCCAACCAAAATCAAACATACGCCCATAGGGCCAATCAAGTTCAAGACATGCCAACAGGGCCAACAATTTTAAAACCTTCACCCTTTCATTTTAAAACTTCGTTCCTTGACATCACGTAGTTACAACCCGGTTCAGGCGTCCCCGAACCACGTTGTACCGACTTGACATCAACACCGTCACGTTCGACTACAGGAGCGCTCTTGAGTCGACCCGCGACAGTTAAAAACAGTTCACGCAATCACACACAATCAGTATGCCAGCAACAAAATACTGTAACATACGCACAAACACAAACAAGACTCAAGACGTGACGGGTCTACACCGACTCGACTCTCCCCCCCTAAGTGACGGACAGTCCGAGGTTTGAAACCTCGAGCTCTGATACCAAGCTGTCACGCCCCAATTTCAGCGAACCGAACTCGGGACGCGAACTTTTAAAAACATGAACACTTGAAACCTGTTTTCAATAAAAGCTTTGACATTTCCATTTACTTCTCAAAATAATAGTATTTACAATACAAAAACGTCCCAACAAGTGGACAAGGTACAACATCCGTCACTAGACTCAACAAAAGTAAAGACCAGACTCCGCTCCAAGCTCCATGAACTTCAAGAGCTAACCTAGTCCGTCCGGTGATCAGTACCTGTAGGAAAAGCAGCTAGGGGTGAGCGTTCGCTCACCTCCACGGATAACAGACTGACTATGGCATAATTAGCAGAAAAAGCCAGTAACACTAAGACCAAACCCAACGTCGGGACTACAGTCCCCAACTCAAGTACTCAACAGACCCACAACCCGTCACCTTCCTCAACAGACTCGACACTCGATAAAAACAGTGTAGACCCGACACAACTATCGACGACCTCCTCAAGGACTCGAACGAAACGACACAACACCAAACAAGATCACAAAGGATCGCACACCAGCTGCTCAGTAACCAATCTCAATCAGGTCAGGGTTCGACCTATCGCAATTCCTCGACACGAAGTCGGATCAGGCTGTCGACCTTTCAAACTCGCAATTCCTCGACACTAAGTCGGATCAGGCTGTCGACCTTTAAAACTCGCAATTCATCGACACTAAGTCGGATCAGGCTGTCGACCTTTAGAACTCGCAATTCATCGACACTAAGTCGGATCAGGCTGTCGACCTTTAAAACTCGCAATTCATCGACACTAAGTCGGATCAGGCTGTCGACCTTTAGAACTCGCAATTCATCGACACTAAGTCGGATCAGGCTGTCGACCTTTAGAACTCACCACCCCAGGTAACCACAATCACAATCACAGGCAAGTTCAATCACACAGGCACTCAAGGCCACTCAAGACACCTCAACAGTCAAGACTCGGGTTCAACAACCCCACGGGCACTCGCTGCCACTCAAGACACCAAATTAAATACACGGCTCTCATGGCCACCCCGACTCAACAATTAAATACGGGCTCTCAAGGCCACCCAAACTCAACAATTAAATACGGGCTCTCAAGGCCACCCAAACTCAACAATTAAATAAAACGCACGACAACCTCCGGCATACTCGATGCCTCCAACGGTCCTAAAATCGCTAGTTTCACAAACAACCTCCGGGCATGGTCATATGCCTCCAGTAATTCAATTATCGCTAAGTTCTCTGTTCCTACGACACTACTAAGTGTCACATGCCTTTCTCTTAAACGCTACAATCCCGTATCATGCTTTTCTAATAATTAAATAAATCTACTCAACCCACGACACCCCGGTGTCACATGCAATTCTACTATTAACTTTCCCTAATCAGGGCCGAGATCCGGCTACTTTTCCCTACCTCGTATACAATCCCAAAAGCGCTCCAACAACACCCGAAGCACACTCAGTCACTCGCCGAGCTTCCCCTTGCCTCGGTCCGTAGCACGATCTAAAAGAACACAAATTTAAAGTACTTTTAAACTAGTACGAGTAAACCGAAAATTAATAAACTTAACGCCCAAACGTAACCCCGACAAAGACGATCACTCCCAAACTTCCCAATTATTCGATATTGCCGAAAAAGGACCCGTAAGGGCCAGATTCGCCCGACATGGCGAATCTGCCCGGTTTTGGTTAATTGCCTTCCGGGGCTCCAAAAGTCCCCATTTTCGTTTCTACGGTCTTAGAATAAATCAAGGAACTCAACGCACTTGACGGAATCGAATTCCGACTTCTAAAACAATTAATTAACGTTTAAAGTTTCCCAAAACCCGTTAATTACAACTTCTCCAATTTAAATCCAAAATTCGATTTGGTTTGGGATAAAAGGTCCGGGGAACGTTTTAAACTACCCGAGTAATTAAAACACGAACAACCGAGCACGTGGGCCCCACCCAAAAGGGCTTGGCCGTGCCCTAGGGTTTGAGGGAGGGGCTCGGCCACCAAGTGGTGGCTGCTGCCACCTCCGGCCAGCCACCACATGGCCGGCCGGCCACCACCCATGGTGGCCGGAGCTCCTCCCGAGCCTCCGGTCACCGGAAAACGTGAAATTTCTCTCCCAAACACCTCTAAAACGTCTCCAACACCTCTCTAATCTCTACACAACCCTAAACCAAAATTTAAAAACAAACCCTAGCTCTTGAAAATAATCGAAACGAGAAACGGTTCGGGTATTACCGTAGAGGAGAACGAGGGGAACGGGATTGCTCTTTGCTTTGACTCGATCCAAGGGCTCGATCACAAACCCTAGCTCAACCTCCCTTCTTCTCTCTTCTTCTCCTTCTCCTTCTCTCTCTAAAACCTCTCTTCTAATTTCTAATTTAATTAAACTAACAACAAAACTAACTTTTTTCCCTTTTAAAACCCCATACTCGGCCAACCCTCTCCAACCACACATTTTCCCTCCAAAAATACACCACCATATACTTGACAAGTGTCAAGGTGGGTCCCAACCTTTTGGAAAATATCTAGTTGATATTTTCCAATCAGATTCGCGAAAAACGGACGTTTCGGGCCCCGAACGGGCACTTTTCCCAAAAAAAATTTAAACTGGACGGGCTTCAAGGAAACGGCCCAACTAAGACCGCTACGACGACGGCTAAGCTTTTCGGGTCCAACACGGTCCTCGAATGGACCAAAACGTCGCTCGGGTGACTTTTCCAGCGAAAAATCAATCTTTCCCAAAATGACCAGAAAGTTGCCCTGAGTCCCCCGTAACTCATTTTAGTCGATAACGGGGTCAACTTAAGTCCGGCATGACCCTCGGGGTCAATTTAAGTTAAGTTAAGTGTCTGTCTTAAAAATTTTAAATTTTCCTGTTTTTCGCAGGTTTGACTGACGTTGACCAGAAGTGGTTATTACAGTAGGGTCATATCCACTCGTGCCTTTTGAAACCTTAATATCATATATTCAACTAGCGTCAGAGTATCCTTCAAGAACAACATGTTCTCGCGTATAGTGTAGTCCATTGTCACAAGTGTATCGTAATTTTCTAATTACCCTTGTGATAATTGTCCACTGGTCTTTCCCTGGATTACTCGTGAGTCTACTCAAAGTACTTATTGTGAATGCAATGTCAGGTCTAGTGCAACTCATGAGGTACATAGTCAATGTTTTCACCTTTATTTTAGACTAGTGTTTACTAATGTCTATCGGTGTTTTGACATTACAAGTATCTTTCTTACTGAACTTACTTAGTATCTTGACTATGTAGTGTAATTGGGTTAGCATGACACCATCAGATGAACGTTTGATTTGGATGCCCAAAATCATATGAGCGAGTACCATATCTTTTATGTCAAACTTAGAGTTTAACGAGGTTTTGGTACTCTTTACCATCTTATCATTACTCCCCATGATTAGAATAGCATCCACTCATAGACATAGGATCATATATTCCTAATTTGTGGTCTTAACATCTATCACTTGCCTCCCTTATTTTTCAAGTAGTAATTGGGTAGCATGACATCATCAAACCCTTTGTGTCATTGCTTATATGCTAGCTTCAATCCATATAGATTATATTTCAACATTTTACGACCGTCTTTTGTCTTATTTGGTAATTAGCCAATATTTAACCAAGACACCCCCCACATTCCCAAGTAATTATTAAAAGCTTTTCTCCCTTTCCATAATTCGTGTATAGTCTCGTCTAATTTCGTAAGGGGTACCTTATTCAAAGGTAGTCAGCTCATAAAATAGGTTCTCTTCCCCCCACATACCAAGTGACAACTTAGATTTGATTTGACCAAAAGGTTCGTCATTTGTATTATTATTTTGACATAAATTCCACATTTATAGTCTATTGTAATTTTAGGATGTTTTCTGAGATTGTTTATTCTTATGCAGCGCTACGTGGTAAACGTGTCCAATTTTCCATGTCATACATATAACGACACAATAACATAATTATAAGAAGCGTCCCCTTTATTTTATTCATTTCTTGGACTTAACGTGTTTGGAAACATATTTATTTCCCACAAATATACATCCTTAACAAAACTAATATATCTCCTCATAAATTGATCTTAAGCTTTATAAGCTTCAAGTGGTTTCAAGGTTCTTCCTACATTTGAAATTAAGCAATTACATATAATGAATCTTAACTTCAAATAATTTCGCGTTGTTTCAATAAAATAAAATAAAATTATAATTACGTATTCAAACCTGTTTAAATTGATTTACCATATTTCATTTATCAAAAATTAAAACTATTAAATGTGGTCATATTTGTTCTTTACCTGGAGCAAAATTAACTTGATCTTGAAAGCCGAAATTTAATAGTTCTAACATGTTTCACATAAAACAGAATTCGACTAATAGGT
Organism: Erodium maritimum; assembly: GCA_963921825.1. NCBI lineage: Eukaryota > Viridiplantae > Streptophyta > Magnoliopsida > Geraniales > Geraniaceae > Erodium > Erodium maritimum. Next base: position 126,132,247 of record OY997588.1, on the reverse strand, counting down.
CAATGATCAAATTAATCTTCTCAATGATAAATCGACACATTTGGTTGAACTTGTGCCAAGGAAGCCGAATCGCTTAATTAATTTTAATCTTTCGCACGTGTTTGAACAAGAAGTTGGAAAATGAAACTATTCAATTTCTGTTTTCTTGTTCTTGTATAGGTTTATTCCAATTTTCAAATCAATTGAACTTTTCCAATTTTTCCTTAAATGTTCTTGATAAGAACATGATCAAATTCATTATTTAGATCCACATCGATCTTTGATATGGTTCAAACCAATTGAACCATTTAACTCAAACCTCAGTTGAGCTTAAACATCGATTGAGTCGTCTTTACGTTCTTCAAAGAAAAAATATAGATTGAATGTATTTTATCAACTATAGAATTTGAACAAATGGTTCATTACTTACACCCAAGGTTCATAAATAGGTAGAACGACATCATTTTTTCATCACGTTTTAAAGTGAACGCAAGTTGTTTGTACGTGTGCTTTAAAGAACATATTCAATATTGAACTTAAATTCTAACACATAATTTTTACTTCAAACTTAATAGTTGTAACGCTTTTCAAAAGAACCAGAGTCGATTAGTTAACTTTCCAAATCTTGGATGTTTTAAATTAATTGAAACCATTTAATTTGTCATTTCGCATCGAATGTCTTTTAATGGTTGAAAGCACGTTCGATTTTAATCTATTCGTACATGTTTTATGTTTAGAACTGAATTAAATTTATATTATGGATTTCACAAATCCATTCGTTTGATCATCTTTACGTGTTTCCAAGAAACAAAGTCGATCATTTTTTACAAATATCGTTTTCCTAAGGAAATACTTTTTAGAGACTAGGAAATAGTTTAGAAAATAAATCCAATTTGTTTCCTTCTTGAATTTAGACAAATCCGTTTAGCAATTTTATTCCAAGTTCATTTTCTTCGTTTTTGAATTCTGTATGAATTCGAATTTGTTCAAGAATTCATGATTTCCCGGGAAATTAATCTTGAAAGAACCATTGACTTTCTTTAAAAGTAATCATTTTTTTCAAAATAGAAATCGTTTAGGAAATCATTTCCAATTTGTTTCCTTCTTGTGAATTTGGGAAAACTGTTTAGGAATTTAATTTTTTTTTTTTATCAGCAATTTTTTTGTTTTATAAAAACCAATCAGCTACAAAGTGTAGTCGATGGTCAAGGGCGTAGCCTCATTCAACCTTACAAACAAAGTATTCCTAACAAGAGGAAAACATAACTAGTACACTAGTACTAAACCTGGTCTCAGAACCTAAAATACAATCAGCACAATTTAAGAAACAACATACACGGGCCAAACCCAACTAAACAGAAACAAGGCCCAAACAGGGCGAAACCAATAGGGCTAAGGAAACTACACGGGCACGCAGGCCCAAACTTAAAGCAACACCTTAAGCCCACAACACAACACCAAAGATAATCCCGCCTCGATCCCTGAGCAAGCCAAACGCGTCCGAGTCGGCACCGGAACAGCTTAAATCACTTCGCACCAAAACCAGTCCGACCACCACCGGCCGGACCAAAACGAACCAAGAGGAGTCAGCGAAGAAGACGGTCGAGACAAAACCGGACACTCCACAAGGCACCACAGAGACATTTCCACAACCAACTCTCCTCCCCACACCAGACCCGACCAGAAGAGAGTTCCCTCTTTCTCCACTAATACACCAACCAGTACCCGGTTCCCACAAAAGGGATTACCGGGACAACTACCCCTCACCCTTAAGATTCAGTTCTAGTCCCCCAAAATCCCCACCCTCAGACTTCATCACGCCATTAGGCTATTCCCAACAATGGCCAACACCATTTGATGGGCCTCATCCACAGATTCGAGGACGAGGGGATGAAATACGAGTAGGAAAAAGGGAGGGACTAGATCGAAAGACAAAAGAGGAAGAAGGTATGTCAGATCTGAAGCTCTCAGATCTCAACGAGATCCCGACGGCGGCCAACACCTACCAACGACCCAATGGGGAGAGACCAAGCTCCAGAGAGCAAATACAACAGATCTGACAGGGGAGGAGTAAAAAAGAAGAGAGGAATAAAGCTCCTACTGAGGATCAGCGGCGAGGGGAAGGAGAGAAGTTGCTCCTGCACCACCAGATCTTAACACCCCGAAGAAAAGTAGACTCAACCACCGCTCCGAAACTTCCATAACAAGGCCAACACATGACCAAAACCCCTCACCACATTACGAGGCCCGGAAACTCCCGAAAATAGAAGTCGAAGAAAAGGAACAGAGGTCAGGCAACCCACCGCGAGAAAATAAAGTCCGGAGAAGACAGGGAGCAAAAACAACGAGCAAGACCCAAATCTCGTCATCAACAAGGGGTTGAAAAATGTCCCACAAAGGCCAGGGCCAGAAGGAGGGAGGACGAAAAGAGAGACGCCCCACGACCTACGATAGTTGTAAATCTGGAGCCAACACCTCCAAAAATGGAGGCGAAGAGCTTCCCACTTCCAGATCTACAAACCACGGCGGCCGGAGACGCGAAGAGGAAGGGGAGAACCACCAGGGTTAGGAGGCGAGAGGAGGGACGCCAACGACCGACACGGGTGCTGATCTGGAGCCCACCCCTCCAAAAACAGCGACGAAGCGCTTCCCACAACCATATCTGCTACCCACGGCGGCCTGAGACGCTGGAAAAAGTGGCGGAGTCGCAAAAAAAAGGAGGAGAGGTGAAGGAGAGGTGAAGGAGAGGTCGAGGCTAGAGAGCAAAAAGGAAGAAGAGGAAGAAAGGAGGGGTAGAGGAAGGTGGAACCCGACGATGCCATGGCCACAAGCCATGGACACCGCCGAGAACCGGAGCTCGAACAAGAAGAGGGGCGGCACGGCTAGGGTTTGTATAGAGAAAAGCGAGAGCTTCTCTCTCTTCTACCAAATGATGATATGTTGAGGGAACATTTAGGAATTTAATTCCTAGTTTGTTTCCATTGAATCTGAATTCTATTTGAATTCAATCTTTGTACGAGAAATTATAATTTTACTTAGAAAATCATTCTCAAAAAAAGGTTCTTTTCCTTAAAAGAAAATCCTTTATTTCAATCTGACAATCGAGTAAGTCGACTCGTGCCTGGCTAGAAACCCGACATGCGCCTGCCTGGCCCGCATCTTAGCTATTATCGCCGCCCATGGCTCAACCTCCTTCCTCACCGGACGTTGAACACCATCTCACAACCACCGGCCCCTCGCCTATTACCCCCGAATCAAGAACTGGTATCATCGTCCCTTTAATCGACGGTAACCCCGACCTCTCTCTCCCTTTTGCTTGTCCCGACTTCACCGTCACCCGACTAAAGGGTGCATGCCCCATCAGAATACGCCAACGACCCTATCCGGCCTTGTTCTCACCAGGAACCTCATGCCTTAGCCTGTCCACGCCTCCGACTCCCTCATGCAGAAGATGGGAACGCTATATCGAGGCCCCCTGAAGATCGAAGAGCCATTTCTACGGCTTCTCTGTCACTTGGTCTTGTGTTTCCTCATCCACGACTGGGAAAACACAAACCCCTCGTCTTCTGGTTCTTGATTGGGAGGTTGAGGAGGAAGTATTAGAAGTCCCAGTTGAAGTCGTCCCTACGGCGGTGGACATTCGGTATTGCTTCTCTCTACCGGGTAGAGTTGCGGTATTAGGGAGACACAACACCACTACCCTTTATGGGGTGATGCTCAACAACTAGAAAGTTGAGGATCTGGAGGTGGCGTGTCTCAACGAGGAGATGGTGGCGTTCCACTTTCCGTCAAGGCCTGCAATGGAATCCATCCGTCATCGGGGTCCTTGGGGTGTTAGTGGGTACCCACCACTTCTGGTTCCCCTCCAGCCGTGCATGGAGCCGGTTTGTATTCACTTTGCCTATATGGAGATCGAAGCCAGAGCAATGAACGTCCTGAGGGACGCTCAGAACACCCCAATCCGAGCCCTCCTTGTCGTTGCCCTTGGTACGGAGGTAACTTCTGCACCAATTCCGACACCTTGTTGGTCGAATGATTTTTTTTGGTTTCGTGTTAGTATTGATGTGGACATGCCTCCACAGAAACGCATTCGATTTCGGTTCCCGAGTAAACTTACATCCTCCTTAGTGGGTCTCCAATATGAGAGACTCTTGGGTTTTTGTGTTTAATGCGGCAGACTGAACCATCGCATCGAAGCAAGCAATGCCCACCTTTTGGGGGTGGGTCGGGAGGAGGTCAGATATGATGAATCTATTCGAGCCCCGATGAGATTGAATGTTGATCGTCTCCTCAAGACGAAATGGAGGGCACCTTTAGCACCTCAGGTGACCACGGTGGATGATCTTCTCACCTCTCTATCCCTTGACCCATTTATGGATTTTGTTGGAGGAAATGGAGCGGGATCCAGCAGAGGACCTCTGATACGTCCTTTGGGATTCTTGAGCCTAAGGGAAGTGACAGAGGCATATACGGAGCCCGTCGACTTGGCTAAGGATGCCCTAGAGGGGGCAGTTTCACGGGAGCAGTCGGCGCATCCAGTATCGTTAACTTGGTCCTCGGGTACTACAAAGCCCGACTATTTGGCTAACGTTTCTGAAAAGGGGGACCCTATTTTATTTGATCTACCTGCAGGTGGCCTGACTGCTAGAATAGGGAAGTAGAAGGAGCCACAAGACCAATTAGGAGGTATAGGCCCTATACGGGCAAAGGAGATGAAATCTAGACGCAAGGGGAAGACAGGGTAGATTTACACTCGGACTACCCAAGTGAAGAAGGTGTTGGGGCTTTCAGGAATATTCTCACCGGCACCTCACCTCATAGCAGAAGAGGACAACAAGGATCAACAGGCGATGGCTCACCTGCAGCCTCGCCAGGAGAAATGAGAGGACCGGGGGATATGGGGAAGGTCGGGTGGCCTATACCCCAAGACCCAAGGCGGCCAGGGTTGGGAAGCTTCGGGGAGGCAAAAAGAGCAGTGCACAAGTTATCACTTTTTATCAGTTTTAGTTGGTTTCATTTCAGTTCGTATTATGATTGTGATGTGTTTAAGTTTTTTGTTAGTACTGTTTTTAGAATATTTGAAATGTCGGTAAAAGAAAATCCTCAAAACAAAATAGACTATTTTTACAGGTCTATGAGCGTCGGATCCGTTACGATGCACTCCAACATTATTCTAGAACCTAGGTTCTTTGACCTTACATTGTAAAAATTGATTGACATTAATGTGATTCTTCAGTTATTCGTTTCAAAAAAAATTGGTGACACAGTAAACACTAACTATAATAAATGAGATGGATGATTTCAATTTTTACACTTCATATATATGGCGATAAAAAAACTAATGATACTATACATGAACCACGGGTCATGGATCTTCACATTAACCATGTAAACCTTTATCCAAAAAAAAACATATTAACCTAACTACTTACTAACACAGGCCAAAACCAAATGCATTGAACTTGTCAAATAGTTGTAAACAAACGACGAAAATCAATCATCAGAGAGCAGCGACGGCTAAGATTCCGCCGCCGTTGATTGGATGAGCATCACTGGTGCTTTTTGTTTCTGCTAAGTGCTTATGGGTGTTTGATGGATGATTTATATGGTTTTGATCATCGAAAAAGGGAGGTATCAGGAAGGAAAGGATCATTCGATCATGGGGGTGGGTGTTTCTTCTTCGGCCCGTGTTTTTGCTCCTACAACTCTATGACCCTCTTGCGTGGTGGCCATGGCCGACCGATAATGGTCAATCGGGAGATACTCTCGCAAGGGCGATTAACCCTAAACGCGGCCTCTCTTTCTTAGAGTGATTTTGCGATCTCATGGTAGTGACGGCAAGGAGGATAGACTCTGACACCGACAACAACCGCGAACCGTGCAACGAGGATGGACCATGGACGGCGAGTTTCTCACCTTCTGCGTCACCACTGTCTCATGATTGACCTTGGACTCCTCCCGTGTTCTCGTCGGTAAATGGTGAAAATGGGGATGAAGGAGGTCCGGAGAGGGGTCACGGTCTGGGGGAGAGGACGTCGGAGATATTGCCAAGGTCGGGGCTTCCGATACCCAGATTTCGGAGGGGGAGATCTCGGTTGGACGAGAGGCGGCGCGTGGACGCTAGGGTTCCGGCGAAGGCACTAACGACGATAGGTTGCGTGTAATTGGGCTAGGCCGGGTTCGACTGAATCTCGTGCCGCAAAGATGGGATGGGGCATGGGACGCTGGTCAATGCCGGAGAGTGGGTGGGCTGAACCGTTTCAACGCTCGGGATGTTGGGTATCGAACCAAGAAAGGTTCACAGGCTTGTGTTGGTTCGGGCAAAAGGACCGAAAATGGATCATGGGCCAGGTTTCCTGGTCAAGGCTCCCGGGCCTAGGTCGGGTCGGTTCAAGACCCCCGTACCTGGGCTGGGCCGGATTAGGGGGGACCACATGGGTTCCACAACAGGGTCGAGTCCACTAGATCGGACGAGGCATCACTTTCAGCGGCGGGGGGCTCTAAGCACCCTCGCCTCGTGGAATGAGTCCGAGGTGGCCAGAGGGGGGTCGGTCGATTACACCGCCCCTCTGGGCGTAAGGTGGCAGCCGTACCACTAAGAACTGGCATGGTACTCCCATACCAGCTCGGAGGTCAGCAATCCCGTGTTTTGGAGCCCTACGATCTTTACTCGGTATAGGGTAGACGACGCACGTTGACAACCCGGGGGAGTTTGCAGTCCACCAAGATCTTTATTCGATATATGGTCCGCTCGATCCTAGCTTTCGCCAGTCTAGTCTCGCTGTCATCAGACGCTACAACAGTATCACCCTCTAGACGCCTTCAGAGAATAGTAGGAAACAAAGAGCATTTAGTTTTCTACCAAAGTATCCTCCATTGTGGGAGCTCGAACGTTGTTAGTTATTTCTATTATATTTCTATTAGACCCTGTCAATACTACTGTTTAATAATATTTACAATCGTTTACCTTAAAAAAAACACATGCTAATATTTACAATCGTTTACCTTCAATAAAAAACACATGCCACATATTCAAATCACTCCATATAATTTCAATTCATCAGAATCTTCACAATATCCTCATGGATGAGAGACCGCTATCGTTTGGTTCCAATATCTCCGAAACGACATCTCATGACTTGTTTTAATCCTCCATCTTATCTACCCTTTAGAGGGTTTTGGATATTTTGTTCCTTGAGCAACACAAAATAATCTTGTATATATCTATCTTCAAGTCTTCTCTTATCCTCAATCAATCGTCACCATCGCTAACTCAAAAATGTGCACTCTGAATCGAATCAATTACTAATTTACTATAGAAGTACTAGGAATCATCTGCGTACAAAAGCCCTTTGATAATAAGCTGTCACAGTAAAAAATGCTCTCTGATCTTTCCGGTTTGGTTGGCTGGGAGCTTTACAAATACTACAGCTATACTGTATCTCTCTGCATCTACTATTGTGTGGCTTTCTTCTCATATTCTAATGTCGTCTTCTGCTTCCATTGGATCCTCTACGGGCTTTGAGAGGCGTTCTAGCCCTTCTGGGAGACCTCTTCTGGATACTCAAGAAAGGAACAGGCTAAAATCGGTGGTTGTAAATCCTCTTCCTCGGTCATTGGATCATGAGAGGTTTCCAGTTGAAAATTTGGAACCAAACGTGATTCATAAACTCTTGTGCACAATATCCCCCCTAGGACTTCATCTACTTGGCTGCAGAATCTTTTCCTTGAATGTGGCAATATCATCAAAGTTGAGGTACCGGCCAATCCTAATGCTAGAGGAAGCTGGTTTGGTTTTGTTACCTTCAAAGCTCACAACGCATTTTTGAAAGGGATTGAGATCTTCAATGGCTTTATTCTCAAATGATACAAATTTTTTGTGGCAAAGGCCTGGGACAGGGACATAAATCAAAGACCTATTAGGGATAAAGGTTTTTGGAAACAGAAGGAGCATACACCTCTTTCTCAAGGGATCTCCATTAAAGGCACTATGGTGGATCAATATCGAATCTGGTTAGAGAAAGGCCATCTAGCTCTTCTGCATTCTAATTACACTGTGGAAGAAGTAATGGAGGAATTTCATTCTAAGTGGGAGGGATCGATCCAAATCAAAGGTTTGGGGAACAGAGTAGCTTTAATCTATTTCCCGGAACTTAAAGTGGAAGAGGAAGCTCTCAAAGATGAAGCTGAAATGATGAAACAGTGGTTAACTATTATCAAAGGAAAAGAATCTCTTTGTAAAGAAGGTGGAAAATTTTCTTGGGTAGCCATTTATGGAGTACCATTGCTTGGTTGGTGTTCTCAAACTTTTGAAGCAATCACTGAAGATCTAGGCACTTGGGTGTGCAGTCATTCCACCACTATATCAGGTTCTTCCATAGGTGTTGCTTACATTCTTATTCATTCACAAGAATACTTGAAAGTTTATAAAGAAACTGAACTTCAGTTAGAAGATCAACATTATAATGTGATGGTGTGCTCGATCGATCTCTCTGTGGTTCCCACTTGCCAAAGTCCACCTAAAAGTGACTCAGAATTCTCTTATGAATCTCTTCATTCTACTAATTCAACGTCCAGTGAATTTGTGTGAAGACCGCTTCGGTAAAAAGGTTTAAATTATTTAATTTTATTCAATCGGAACGTCGGGGTTGAGTTTTGGGTCGACTTTTGGTAACGATGAGTTTAAAATTGATTTAACTTGTATTTCGTCTGAAAGAAAAATCAAAAAAAAATTAATAAAGGGCTGAACCCGACCAGACCCGCAGGCCTAGCCAGGCCAAGCCCGCCCCTCTTCACTTGGGCCGCGAGGCCCATTCGCGCGCAAAGCCCATTTGTGCTGCTCAGGCCCGGCTTTATAAGCAAAAATTTCTAGGTTTTTGATTCATTTCAGCGCAGCCAACAAGTTCGATCCTCTCTCCCTCCTTTCGATCCGACCACTCTCTATCCCGACCTCCCGGTGTCTCTTCCCTCTTCGTGCACAGCTCGCGCTCGCCGGCGAGGGAGAAACCCGCACGGCCCCAAGCTCGCAGCCGGCGTTCTCGCCGCCAAACCATCGATCTCCCTCACTCTTCTTCATCTCCTCGAACTTTCTTCCCCACCGAGTAGCGAGCTCCCGCCATCGCCAGCGAGCTCATCAGATCCGGGACGGGACACCGAGCCGTCCGGATCTGAGGCGATAAGCGTCGCCACGCTCAGCCCCTCCGCCACGCTCCCAGGACTGCAACCTCCCCGCCGTTGTCCTTTCCTTCACGGTGAGTCTCGCGTCCCTTTGAGGCTTTGGTAGCCGGCGGCATCTCCGTCGGTGGCCGGCCGGTTTCAAAACCGAGCCCTTTCTTCCTTCCTCTTCCCTTTACTTCGAGTTGTTGTTGGTCCTGGTTATTGTTGATCGAAACAGTTCTTGGATCTGAATGTGGTGAAGACGATTTTTGAAACTGAAATTTAAGGAAAATATTTTGTTAAAAGAAAAATGGTTTAAAACAAAATTCAATTTTGGTTTAAAAGAAAAACGGAAAGGTTTTGGACTGTTGAACGAGGAACGTGAATCGGCTAAGCTGGACGTTTAAAATCGAACTTAGAACGGACTAAAAACGGGACGCTAAATCGGACACCTCGGGATTCGTGCCTGAAACACGTACCCTCGGTAAGGGTGCCTCGAAACGCGTGCATCGGGATCCGTGCCTCGTGAAACGTGCACATGGTTCGATATTCGGGGCTCGAGTGCTCGAAACCGATTCGCCGTTAATTCCGCTTTTAGCCCGCTCGAGTTTAAAAGGAAATGGTTGAATTTAAATCGAAACCGTCATCACTTTTAATTTATCTTTGAAACCGTTTTTGATTGTGGCTTTCGTTTTAAATTAGAGTTCGGCTTCGATCGAAGAGAAGACCGGAGTTAAACCTAGACGCGGACTTCGCCCTAGAAGACGGTGTTGACCCGGTCGTCAGCAGCTAGGAGACGCTGCTGTGGTATCGCCTTGAGGCAGGGAAAGTAGCGGATACCGCTTTAATTACGGAAAGTTACTAGTATGCATGATTAGGGTTAATAATAAAAACCGGAAAGTTCATAGCTTGGCATGTAGGATACGAACAACTAGCGTAGACGTATGAACTGTGAATATTTACGATTCATGTCTTGGGAATTGCCATGCTTGTAGATCTGGGCCGTGTTGTGCCTGTAGGATTGTTTGCTGAGTGTGCCTGCTGGTGTGCCTTGTGTTGTTTGAACGGCTAATAAATAACGAACATGAAAAAGAATAGAATGGAACAAGTGATGCATGTTGATTACCTGTGTGGTTATTTCTTGTTTATTCGATATGTTGAATTGTGGGATGATTGGGGATTTAATACCGGGTAAGCCGGTGGGGTTACCACATGGAGCGTGGAGACGGTAAGATATGGTAAGTACGTGACGGTTTTGAGTGTGGTTAAGAGTCTAATACGATCTATTCGTTGTTGCATATCGTGATTGTGTGTGGGCAAGTGTGTTATGTTTGATAATGTGAACCCTTGTTTGTGATACGACCGTGTGAGTGATAGACCGGCTGTGTGTGCTATGTTGAGATGATCCAGTTGGTATACCGAGACCATCAGTGTTTTGTGCGGTGTGTTAGTTCCTGTTTTTGGGTGTTCCAAGAGATGGCGTAGCCGAGGTGGACTCACACAGAGGGTTAGTTCCGGTGAAGCGTATCGAGGCCAAGGATGGCGTGATCTGTACCCGAAGATTTGTGGACCGGAAGGATGGTTGACCGAGGCGTGTACCGATCATGTACTTGTGATAAGACATTATCCCACGTCTGTGTGCGTGAAACCCTTCGTCTGTGTGCGGAGGAGTATATTATCCCATGTCTGTGTGCGTGAAACCCTTCGTCTGTGTGCGGAGGAGTATATTATCCCACGTCTGTGTGCGTGAAACCCTTCGTCTGTGTGTGGAGGAGTATATTATCCCACGCTTGTGTGCGTGAAACCCTTCGTCTGTGTGCGGAGGAGTATATTACCCCACATCTGTGTGCGTGGAACCCTTCGTCTGTGTGCGGAGGAGTATATTACCCCACGTCTGTGTGTGTGGAACCCTTCGTCTGTGTGCGGAGGAGTATAATACCCCACGTCTGTGTGCGTGGAGCCCTTCGTCTGTGTGCAGAGGAAGTTATGAGGACTGATGCTGCATAGTCCGGTACGATAAAAGTGGCGGTGTGCCTACGGTGTTATGACTTATGCTGTTCTACGACATCTGTGTGTGTCTTGTCGTGTGCTTTATTCTCATTGGTTGGATGTGTGCTTTCGGATAAGTACGTTTAAGGTTGTGTAAATGGGAAATAATGGGGAAGTGCGTCGTTGGACTATGCGCATTGGTTTAAGTATGACTTTGGTCTGGTGAGAGTGTTCGGTGACACGGGGGTTGTCGTAACGGTTTCCAGTGTTGCTGTGTGAGTTCGCACGTGTATCTGATTACTGAGATAGCCGTGGGCTGGCTTACTGAGGATTGTTGAGTGATGAGTGTCAAGGGATAGTTGTGGAAAGTGGTTTGAGTTCGGATCGGTGTGAGTGGGTTTTACGGGTTGTGCCTGAGTAAAGGCCAAGGGTTGTCTTGGAGTAATCATTAACTTGCTTTAATAGTTGTGCTTACTAGTATGCCATAATTGGACGGTTACCCGTGGTGATGAACTGTGGTTCAAATCCTTAACTACTTTTCCTACTGAGCGTAAGCTCACCCCCTTACTTTGTGGTGTTTCAGGTGTCGAGCAGGTTTTGTACTAGCAGGATTCTCGGAGCTCGGGAGCTGACAGGGATTCGGGCTAGTGTCTAGAGACGTACTGTTAATTGTTGATTTATCTACCATTGTTTTTATCGAGCTGCGACTCGCGGTATTGTTTAAAGTTTTAAAATTTGTGAGTTGAGGCTTATTGGTTTTATTTGCGCGAAAATCATTTTTGTTTTAGCTCACGTCTCGAATTTGGTCAAAACCGGATTTGGGGCATGACAATTTGACATTACTCCCCCTGTCCAACCAACTTCTCGACCTTCTGAGAATGTTCTAATTGTTGTTGTACCTCACTTGGTGGATACTGTTACCCTGTCTCCAAGGAATTTATTGGGAAGATCTTCTGAGTTTAATGAGCTATTATCTGATCCTCCTCTGTCTGCTCAATTTATTATCCCTCCTACCATTACTCATCTCCCAAATATGGACTCAGTGCAAGATTTTCCTCCTTTACAACACTCATTGTCACCAGTGGGAGTTACTGTCTCCATTAATTCCCCCAAATCCTTCAGAGAAGTTTTGATTGCTAAGGATACTTTTGGGGAGGAGAATAGTTCAAGTTTTTCGTCGGTGGGCACTGTTCCGGCAACCTTGGAGATAATTACCACCAATTTCTCCTTGGGGGAGGTGGATGGGACTTCTTACATCAAACAAGGACAATAGGGTGTATTGGGAGCTGAAGACATTAATGTGAAGCTCAGTAACACTCCTTTAATTGCTGATTTGGGCCCCAATTGTCTGACACCAAACCCCAATCCTCCAATTTGGGAGGGAAAATCGCATTCAAATCTTCATCTCTCAAATTCTAATGTTGACAACGTTAAGGGTTCTACTAAGGGGAAAAAGTGTAAGAAGACCAAAGTTGGTGAACCTGTAGCATACAACACACGTTTTAAATCAAAAGTCCCGTTACCAATTACACACCCTCCTTCGACCATTCTGGAGGACACCTCAGATCCTCACTCTTTTCAACCTGGGGGAGTTGGAACTTGGAACTTTTGCAAAGCTTTAGACTTGGATGCTCTCATTCCTGAGGAACTGGTACCTTCTGAGTTTGATAATTTGGAGAGAGAAGAGAATAAAGCAGTAGAACTCGAAACGAACACAGATGATGAATTTTGTGACTTGGAAGAGATAGAAAAGGGTCAGATCCTATCCTCCTCTGTACCTTCCATCCCCACTCAAGACTTGTCCTCTCAATGAGGATCCTCTCATGGAACATGAGAGGGGCTTCTTCTAGACAAAAGAGAAGATCCTTACGTAACATGTGTGCCAAGCAACGTCTATCTATGGTGCTTCTTCAGGAAACAAAACTCTCTACTATCCCTGATTACTTCTTATCTAGATGTGGTTTCTCTCAGGATTGGGAGGCTATTATTTTACCTGCCCTAGGAAATGCAAGAGGTGCCATTACAATTTGGAACAAAGGTGCACTTCAGATGCACTCCTCTTTAGTTGATAACAAGACTCTATACTGGTCTGGGAGTTATTTAGAGTCAGATACCCTCATCATTGTCATCAATGTTTATACACCTTGCTCGGTGGCTGCTAGAGCTTCTCTCTGGACTGATATAGCTTCCAAAGCTATCAACTTATATAGCTCACTTGTGATAGCAGGGGATTTCAATGCCATTCTGGACCCTCTGGACAACACTGGCCCTTCCTTCTCCTCTTCTAGCATGAGAGATTTTAGAGGTTTTGTGGACAATTTAGGCCTTTTGGATCTTCAACTGGTTGGGACCAAATACACTTGGTTTGGTACAGACTCAAGGGCATATCGAATTGATAGATTCCTTCCCTCTTCACAATTTGTCTCTGACTTCAGTAATCTTTCACAGATTGCTCTTCCCATGGTCATATCAGATCACAAACCACCATTGTTATTCACTCCTTCCATAGATGGAGGTCCGAGTCCTTTTAAATTCATCAAGTCCTGGACTTCTCACCCCTCTTTCTATAGAGATTCTAAATTATTTTGGAATTCAATTGTGGTTGTTGGTTCTCCCTCTTATAAACTTTGGTTTAAACTGAAGGCAGTGAAGAATTTCTATAGGCAATGGAATATTACCACTTTTGGCTGGCTAGATAGTGACATTGACTTGTTGAAAATGGAGATCAAAGGTTTAGATGAGATCATTGATGTGAGAATGTTGACCCCCTCTGAAAAATCCCATAGAGCCCTCCTCAATGCAAGACTCATTCAGAAACTAAAACTTCAAGCCAAATTGTGGTGTCAAAAGGCTAGATTGAAATGGTCCAAAGATGGGGACAAATGCTCAAAATATTTCCATTTAGTGGCCAACTGCAATCAATTGAGGAGGAACATTTCTCTGATCTCTGAATTGGGAGTGGAGTATTCTACTCCTCAAAGTGTCAAAGTTGTGGCAAAGGAGCATTTTGCTAAAATATTTATCAACTCTTCTGAGATCTGCATCAATCTCTCCTCCCTTCCTATTAATAGATTATCTTTATCACAGGCCAAAGATCTTGAAATGAATTTTTCTGAGGAAGAGATTTGGAGTGCCATCAAAGCTTGCAATGCTGAAAAATCTCCTGGACCAGATGGGCTATCCCTCAAATTTTATCAGTCTTGTTGGGACTTTATCAAACAAGACATCCTACTTTTTATGGATCACTTTCATCAAGGGGGGTTACTTGGTAAAGGCATCAACTCCAGTTTCATCACTCTCATCCCCAAGACTGGTACTCCTTTGACTTTTGATGGTCTCAGACCCATCAGTTTGATTAATAGTGCTTTTAAAATTTTGTCTAAGCTGTTGGCTACTAGACTCAAAAGGGTCATGGATTGTCTGGTACATGATGTACAATCTGGGTTTATAGCTAGGAGACAAATCCTTGATGGGATTTTAATTGCTTCTGAATTGCTCCATTCTATTAAACAATCTCACCATAAAGTAATTGTTTTCAAAGTAGATTTTGAAAAGGTTTATGATCACATTCATTGGGGGGCACTGATAAACATCTTGAAGATCATGGGTTTTGGGTCTGTTTGGATAGCTTGGGTGGAGAAATGAATTCAAGCTTGGTCTTCTGTGATCATCAATGGCTCTCATTCACAAGACTTTCCTTTATTGAGAGGACTCAGACAGGGTTGCTCACTTTCACCATTGTTATTTGCTTTAATTGTTGAGTCCTTACATCAGATCATGGAAAAGGGTATCTCCACTGGTATGTTTGCTGGAATCAAATGCAACAACCAAGGTCCAGAGATATCTCATTTGCAGTTTGCTGATGATACATTGATCTTCATCCAAGTTGGGAGGCAACACGCTAATAATTTAAAGCATTCACTCATTTGTCTTCAGAAAGCTATTGGTCTTAAAATCAACTTCCTAAAATCCAAGGTGATGATCCTCAATCCTTCCTCAGTCACTGTGGAGGAAGTGGCTACCACTGTACTATATGTCCTTGTTTAAGGCTCCCAAAGGAGTGATCAGATAAATAGAGAGTTGGCAAAGAAGATTTCTTTGGAATGGCACTATGACTAAGAAGGTTCTCCATAGAGTTAAATGGAATCTTATTTGTAGATCTAAACTCCAGGGTGGGTTGGGGATAAAAAAATCTTCATATCATGAATAAGGCATTGTTGACTAGATGGTGGTGGAGGTTTGCAATTGAACAAGACTCTCTTTGGAAGAATTTACTTTGTGCTAAATATGGGTGGGAACCCTCAGCTTGGGATCTGTCCAAACTCTTGTTGCAAGATGGACAATGTTTTCTAAGACATGTGGAATTACTATTGTGATGTCCTAGGTTTGCTAATGTTGTAGGAGCAGTGGGGCTTCAATGGACTGTGGTAACTGGTAGGACAGTCCTTTTTTGGGAAGATATCTTGCTATTACAAGTACCTCTTAAGTATGTCTTCCAGAGACTCTTTTATCTCTGCACAAATAAGGGAGCAACTATCTCTGAGTTCTGGTTTCATGGAGATTGGATTAAAAAATTTAGAAGATCCTTGAGAGGCTGGGAGATTGGACAGTTTTCTCTACTCTGTGATCATCTCAACAGCTTTCAACTTCTTCCATTAGGTGAGGATAGAGTCTCTTGGAGGCTTGATTCTAAGGGTTTCTCTGTTCACAAAATGTATGAATGCTTAGATGAGGGTCCTAACACTAATTTGGAGTGGCCTGCACTCCTTTGGGCCCCTAGCATCCCCCCAAAAATTGCTGCATTTGCTTGGTTGATTTGCATGCAAGGGGTTCCAACAAAATGCTTCTTATTGGCTAGAGGTCTTTATATGGATAATATCTGGTGTCCTATTTGCTTTGAGGAACCTGAGACTTTGGATCATCTATTTGTTAGTTGTTCAGTTTCTCACAAAATTTGGAACTTATGCTTAGATTGGTGGGGGATCAGTACTGTTATTCCTGACAATGTGTTGGATTGGTTTATATCCTAGAATTCTCTGGCTCCAGACTCAGCAAAGAAGCATTGGTTGATTTTATCTTCTTTTATTTTGTGGAGAATCTGGTTGGCCAGGAATAAAATTATTTTCACCAACATCTCTCTTAATCCTGAAGATATTCTCCAACAAATTCAGAATGATGTTTATCAAAGTCTTTGGAGCGGGTTCAAAAGGGATCAGTCCTTTTCCTTTCTTCATTGGATAACTAATCCTTTCTCATGTTCAATGCCTACTAGACTGATTGGTTCCTGAGTTCTCTTACACAACATTATTCTCTAGTTACTGGGTTTGGGGGTTTGGGAGGGGGTTGGGAGGGTTCATTTGGGTACTGGTGAGGTTGGTGAGGTTTGTTGGGTTAGTTTTAGGTGGTGTGGGGGTTTTCATTGCTCTGGTTTGTTTCTTCTCTGGTTAAAAACTCACTCTCTACCTCTCTTTTCCCTTTTCAGGTGTGTGAGATTAGGTTAGGTTGAGTGTTTTTTTTCCTTGTTTTCTTCTCCTCTACTGATCTCATTCTGCAGGTCATTCTACTTCACCTGTTGGTTGGATGGTGCAGATCAGTTCATCTTCAGTTTTTGTTGATTGGGGCTTATTTGGCTTCAGTTTTTGTGTTGCACCTCTCTTCTGCAGTAGGGTTTACTAGCATTTCGGTTGGGGATCCTTTTGCAGCGTGGTTGCTGTTATGTTGGCTCCACTGATTGGTAATTTTGCAGCTTACTGCAGTGTTTGGTCCCTTGGTTTTAGATTGC
Organism: Erodium maritimum; assembly: GCA_963921825.1. Lineage (NCBI taxonomy): Eukaryota > Viridiplantae > Streptophyta > Magnoliopsida > Geraniales > Geraniaceae > Erodium > Erodium maritimum. Next base: position 126,115,341 of record OY997588.1, on the reverse strand, counting down.
TGTATTACAAGGAGAGCTGCCTCATCCTACTGTTGTTTAGTCTTTGAACTAATTTGGGGGGAACACTTGGGTTACACTAGTAAAGGTTGGGTTTTGTTTTGAGACTTGGGTTGCAAGTTTTGTTGAAGGGTTGCACTAGTAAAAGGTTTGGGATGTATTTGAGACTTGGGTTGCAAGTTTTTTTGGGAGATCAAATCTCTTTTGTTTGTATTTGGAGGGCTTTCCCTTATCCTTGCCTCTCATTTCGAGAGCTCGGTATTTAATCAAAAATTTGCTGATAAAAAAAGGGATAATTCCACATCAGTACCCTAAAAGTTTCATTTTTCATTTAGAGTACCCTAACAATTTTTTGTGCCACCTCAATACCCTAAATCTTCATTTATTCCAATTTAGTACCCACCGTTAACTTTCCGTCCATTTTTTGACGGAAAAAAAACACGACCTAAATATTTTTCAAAATGACCAAAATATCCTTGGTCTATTAGAAACCCTAATACCCTTATACCTCTCCATCTCTCAACTTATCTCTCCCCCCACCTCCTTGCTTCTCTTCTCTCCCCGGCCGCACAAACAACATCTCCCTCTGTTGCTCTTCTTCCTCTTCACTTCACAACGTCGCAGCTCACTACATCTGCCACAGCAACGGCGTCATCAACAGCGTTTGGCCAATCGTCAGAACACAACTCGTATCCGGCAACGGTGACCTCAACTCCTCCACCATCGAGAAGTTTCCGACCTTCGCCTACTCGGTCGTGAAGAACCTGAAGATGAATCTGAACTCGAGTTTGTCCATAATTTGTTTCAAATTCTTTTTTCCTTTTTGATTTCGATTTATGCCCTTGTAGGTGGCCGACATATGGTTGAGATTTAGGGTTTCAATTTCATTTTTTTTTCGATTTGCAGATATTTCGTGCAAAGGGAAGAGATTTTTTGGGTTTCAATTTCTTTTTTTCTCTATGGGTTCGATTTCATGAAGGCGATTTTGATTTGCTGATTTGAATCGATTAATGTTGTTGTAGGGCTGATTTTCATTCTTTCTGATTTTTTTTTTGCTTGTTGTTGGGTGATTGTCACGATACTCTGAGATAATGAGACAGTAGGTAGAGGAATTGATTTTGATTTTGGGTTTTTAATTTACGGTGTTTTGAAAATTTTCATTTTGAACTTTGGATTTGTCATGATACTCTGTCGTTGAATGATGAAGCATGCAATTGAATTATGAAGAATGAAAAACAAATGTAAAACCAAGAAGAGAACACCATTGAGTAGAGTGTGAAATTGGGGGAGGCTTACCAAGATGGGCACCAAAATGAAAGGATGATGAAATTAATAAAACAAATCAGAAAGTAATGATAAATGGAAAAATATCTAATTTTTATATATTTTAAAATGATTTTTTATAAATAAAACTATTTTTAAATAAAGAATTATTTTTTAAAAATAATTTTGTTTAAAAAACTGATTTTTTTAGGAAAATAAACTGATTTTTTAAAAATAAGATTTATTAAAAAATTGATTTTTATAAAATAAAATAAAATTTTGAACAAAAACTGAATTTTTAGAAAAATAAACTTCTTTTTTTAAATTAAAATATAATTTTATTAAAAATCTGATTTTTAGAAAAATAAAAATTAAATTTTAAAATTAAAATATGAATTTTATTAAAAAAAACTAAATTTTGTAAAAAAATTAAATTCAATGGCATGAGTTTGAAAATTTGATTGATAATGAGGGGTATTGTGGTCATTTTACCTCTTGTGGATGGAAAATCAGATGGAAAGTTAACGGTGGGTACTAAACTGGAATAAATGAAGAGTTAGGGTACTGAGATGACACAAAAAACTGTTAGGGTACTGTAAATGAAAAATGAAACTTTTAGCATACTAATGTGGAATTTTCCAAAAAAAATTACTAATTTACTATCATGGTCATGTCCTCAATAACGGATACTTAATTTTGGGTCTCTCGGATTGGGGGCACCCATTGGGCTTTATAATGTTGTCAAGCAACAAGCTTTATCCTCCCGTGGGACAAGTGAATCCATGATCAGTGTTGGGTCGTTGTACTTGGGAAGGACTTTTTTTCTCTTCCTGATCCACATCCAATCTTTGCACAAGCCGACCTTAAAACCACGAAATCATACACATGTACTCACTTGGTATGAGCATTTTCATACATAAAATGTCTATGCATTATGGTTGCACATTAATAACAAAATAAGAGGAAAGGTAAAGAAAAAAATCAATGGTATTTGAGTTTTGAAGATATAAAGGGGTATTTTAAAGAAAAGTAGGGTCATGTGCCAAGCACATGACCATTTTCCATCCAAAATGGATGGAAAGTTAACGGTAGGTATTAAATTGACACTAAAAGTTTCGTTAGGGTAGTGAGGTGCAACAAAGTTTGGTTAGGGTAGTGAGATGAAACTCAAGTTTTTTTAGGGTAGTAGGATGAAGTTTACCCATAATTATATTAACATAAAGTTGAGAGTGGAATTGAATTGATCTAATTATTTTATATAGTGTTAATTCTAACCTCAGTACCCTAAATCTTTTATATTTTATTTAGAGTATTCTAAAAAAAAAATTTGTCATCTCAGTACCTTAAATCTTTCATATTTCATTTAGAGTACCCTAAAAAAAATTTTGTCACCTCAATACCCTAAACTTTCACTAATTTCATTTAGTACCCACCGTTAACTTTGCCATAATTTTGGTTGTTGGTGAGGGATAGTATGGTCATTTTACCTGTTTTGGATGGAAAATCATATGTAAAGTTATCGGTGGATACTAAAATAGAATTAATAAAAGTTTATGGTACCGAGGTGACACAAAAAAGATTTAGGGTACTCTAAATGAATTAATGAAAGTTTAGGGTACTGAGGTGATACAAAAAAGATTTAGGGTACTTTAAGTAAAATATGAAAGATTTAGGATACTGAGGTTGAATTATCCCTTTTACATAAGTCCAGGTCATGCATGACATATAATTATATAGAGTAAAATAGTTTTTTAAAAAATCTAGATTCAAATTACTTCATAATAATTACAATTTCAGGTTTTTGCAATCATCATAAGATATACTTGTAATTATCATCTCGTGTTTGTATTTGATGACTCTTTTTCTTTTTCGAAACAGGTAGAGAGGTATTGTATTACTTTATAACAGTAACCTTATAAGGCAGGACATAACTGTCCCGGATTTCAGATATTTTTCCCGATCGATTGTAGTCCATCAGGCGCTAATGGATCCATAAATATAATCTGCTTTGAATCACAGATCCGAACTTAGGAGTTCCTCTTAACGACATTTCAAAAAAAACTAATACTCAAAATCCTAACCCTATCTAACCAAAAATTTATTCGACCTAAAACAGGATAAAAAAATTAGCACTCGAACGAAATATCAAACTACCAAATCTGCGATGCTAGTTCTTCTGGGCCCCGTGCCATTGAAGCGTTCTGGTATCGTCAATTCTTTGTTTGGATTCGCCCGGATCTTTCGAAGTAGTGTGGAAGACGGGATCATTGATTTGACCCGCAACAGTTTGTTCGGGATCGAGGGTCCCGACTTCGGGTGCCGTGGAATCAGGCACAAGCCTATCGTCCCTCCTCCCGGATCCCAGATCCATCGAGGGAGCAGAACCCTGCTGGTTAGGGTGTGCCCCTTTGATGGATATGCCCTAAACTGGTCCGCTGCAGATGGGAGACGGCGCATAGAGCACGGACCCCGGTGGACGGCAACAGGAAGGCCACAGTGGCCATTGACACTAGCTCGGGACCAAACCGGCGACACAGGATCGGTAGCGCGAGGTCGTGGGACGGTTTGAACGGGCGGCGACGGCCAAAAAAGATGGAAAAAAAAAGATGTTGTAAAAGAAAACTCTAGCAAGGGTACTGTTGAACCCATTAATGGGTGAACCCGTCAAGGGTAGCGGAGCGCTTTGAGTTAGGAGCTTCAATGGTGGAGAAAAAGGGGAGAGGGGGAGGAGGCTGCGCAGAGAAGCACAGCCCCTAGGGTTTAAAACCAATCTGTTACTTTTCTCGTCGGAAGAGAGTGTTTAATTTACAATAAAGCTCTGATACCATGTTGAAATGTATTCCGTTTTTGATGACTCTTTAATTACATGTGTAAACTCAAAAGACTTGATCCTAATAGTTTTTTTTATCATCAATAAAATTTATTAGTAGACCATTCTTTGAAGTAAAGAAAGGCCCAAAAGCATGTAGCTCTCAAAGAAAACAAGGAAATAACCCAATTACACCGAATTTGATCCTAATAGTTGATTATACATCAAACCTGATTTTACTGTGGTTCTTAAGTTATTATAACCTTCAAGCAAGTGTATGGTAACATTCAAGTTGTCTCTTTCTATGTGACATGTCATAATTGCAAGACAATACGAGGGGGTACACACCAGTTTAAAAAGCATCATCAATTTAGATACGTTTCTACATTTTTGGTATTTAGTTCTGAAGGTTATGCGAGCTAGGATATTGAGCTTATCGTAATCAAGGCTTTCCGTCTTCATAAAAGATATGGAAGGAGATGGGAATGGGAATGGGAATGGGAATGGGAATGGGAATGGGATTGTTGAGAGGACCACAGCACTTGAAGTCTAACTTTTACAACGATAGGTGCACGATGAAAGAAAGGAACCAGACACAAGTCTTCACTTCCAAGTTTTGACTAACCCATTATATATGATAGAAGATAAAAGGATGGAGGTTATGGCACAAATATGTTTCGGTTTGGAGGATATTCCACTGATTCTTCCAATTGTCGGAATATTTAGTTTGGGTAAATATGGATCAAATAATGTGTTTATATAGCCATGTGTCTTTATTCTATAATGTATGTATCAAGTAATATGTCATTGCAATTCAGACCGAACTACACCAACATAATCCTAGGGTTTCCTTGGACGTCCTGTGCGGGCTCCTCGTCCAGATTAGCGGATCGGAGTACGACACAGTGCTCACGGCGATACACCAGGGGCGGACGGTTTCCATGCTGGATCCGGTGACACCGAGGGCCTCTCCACGTCGCCGCCGCCATCCACGGATCCTACCCCGCTCTCCCCACACCGATGTCATCATCACGGTGTGCAAGCACCGAACTGGCAGACTGTGCACCGGTCCCAAGAAGCTCTCGGACAGGCTCAACCAAAGTCGAGCAACCACGCTGCCGCGACCGGAGCGTTCCGGTAGGGTCGTTGGATTTGGGATCCGGGAGGAGGGACGTTAGGTCGGGATCTGTATCCATGACACCCAATGTCGGTCACCTCGAGACTGGACGACCCATTTTGGGTCGATCCGATGATGATCAATTTGCTTCTGCGTGAAGTATCGGGAAGTCACATCCGAAGCACCGGGCGCATGCTCCATCCTCCGCCCCACAATTAAACATTCCAGCGGCTCAAGCCGTTGAGTTAGCAATACCAGAATGGCCCACTACGACAGTTACTGGGTTCAGAAGAATTGGCATCGCAAGCTATTTAGGTTACTATGTTCATTTTTCTGTTTTACTATGGTCTTTATGGTCAGCTATACAAAAGCGATCACTATTACAGGTCCAAGTTTGTCAAAATCCCTGCAGGGGTTTCGGATATATACTGGAATTCAGGGTCATAGATCCAAATTATGTTTATGATTTTTGTCATGATTAATAAAATTTATATGTTCACGTTTCAAAAAAAAACATTATATGTCATTGGTGAATTTATTGCGGGTTTTGTGTAATTAATATTAATCAAGATTATGGTATTGGGGCGCTTGGAGCACACAGGCGTGTCTGATTCATTTTTTTCTGGATTTATAATTTTAATTATCCATTGACATTTATTTAATTGTTACCAAATGAAAAGATGTAACTATCATGAAAAGTCGCTTCCATCTGTTATATATTTCGGTCATTTTATTTATAAATAAATCGTTCACCTTTGTAAATATAAAGTGTTTATAGTATAACGGTGTGTATTCCGAAAAATACGTCCAATATAGTAGAGACATAAATTTTTTACAAAAAAAATCGATATAACCATCTTACTATAACTCCGGATATGTTCATGTTCTAACACCAATCAACTTACTCAAAGCCATGACCTCAGTCCCACCACAAGTTAAACCTATGCAAGACTTTTATGGAAGAAAAGAGCTCAATCTGGACCAGATTTATCGGATAGGTCTGGCCAGGCAATCCATCCCCAACATTAAACTTGGAAGGCAGGACCATGCTATATATACAAGAATATTGATAGTGGATGGAGTATTTGTCAGAAACAGATGAACTTGGACCATAACACAACCTTGAGTGGCTTCGAGACAAAGGTGGGCTGTGCAAAAAAAGAGAGCATGCAGTGACCCAATGGTGAGCACGTGCATCACTTCGGTCCGGCCAATAACAATACCGTGTGGACTGCAGGAGAAGGACCATGTAAGGAAAGAGTTTAGAGGAAACGGGTGGCTGAGAAAGGAAGATGGCAATGGGTCGATTGGGTGGAAATCTTGGTGAGAGATGGTGATTGTTCGCATGGTGCCAGGGAACACTTAGGAATGGTCGTTGTGGTCACAAGAGAAAAGGACCATCTATCTATCCACCCCCTTAGAGCTTCCACAATGCTGGGCGGGGAGTTGACGGGGAGTTGGTGGTGGTGAACAGTTGACGTTTGGGAGCTGGCCTTTCAACGCTGGCGGTGAAGAGAGACGTTGAGCTCACCACCTCTTCTCAATCCCAACGGTGAGCAAAATTGTGAAGAAAAAGACACTTACCATCAGCTTTTTACCATCTAACATTGTAAGATACTGACTATTAGTACCGGCTATAACCCAAAAATATAATTTTTTATCTTACTCACCAACACCTCCCCGCCAGCTTCTCCACTTTATCATTGTGGATGCTCTAACCACTTTGCTACTACTCTTCTTATCATGAATTGATCACAATGTACTTAATCTATTTTAGTACCCTGCAGTTCTTCTAAGTTGCAACAATGTAGTCTAGATTAAAAAGTATTATTATACAGGAGAAATCTATTTTGGACATAAATGTAATCTGGGTTTTAGCCATGAAAAAAGTGAACGTTTTCGTTTGTGCAAGTGCATATTCAAGTGCATGAAAATGACGGGTCATGTTCGTGTATGCATGTGTTGGGGTGGGGTGGATTATCATCTAGCTCAGCTTATCAGCCACACATTACTGGATATTTTAAACTTTATTCATTTCAATTTCCAAACTCTTTCTGTACATCTCTGTCTCCGTATCTCTATTTTCTGAAGGTTTCCATATCCGATACCAAATCCCTGACAATGTCAGCTTCCAAGCCCACCTTTTTCTTAAAAAGGAGATTCATTAATAATTAATAAACCTTACAGAGAGATACCTTACGGATAGAATAGCACAAGCGTTGTATTCGCTGGTTGTTCTCGGAAATCTGAGGAACGACCAGTGAGATGATAGCTTTCGAACAAGATGACTCAGCGTCTAGACAACTAAGTATCAAATTGTTCTTTCTTGTCGACGATCCTAAAAGACTTGTCGATAGAGAGACCCAACCGGTAAAGCCACCAAAGGTAGCAACAACACCTACCGGAGATTCGTCGTTTAAAGACGGGTCTTTAACGGTAAAATTCCGATAGGGTGACTTCATGGAAAACAAAACATACAAACAGACTAACAAAACAACAACATTGAAACAGAAAAACTCGGGGTCGGCCTCCGATGGTCGGGGCTGAGATCGAAGCGAAGGGGGAGGCGGGCGGCGCCGACGATGCAGAACTGATCCGCTTGGGGTAGGTGCATGGGATAGGCCGGGTGAGCGTGATAAAGCAGGAGCATGTCAGCTCGGACTGCGACGCTCCGGCAGCATGTGGGAGCAGATCTGGTCGTCCGATCGGAACAAAGTGACGGGGAGGCTCCTCCGAAGTAGATCTCGATTCGTTGTTGTTGGAGGATAAGGCCGGACGGGAGAACTGGTGGCTAGCATACATCGTCGTCGGGGGAAGAGGCTGGTGGACAGGTTGGGTTGGGAGGACGTGAAGGTGAGGGTGAGTCGAGAAGGGAGATCTGATCGGATAAGGGAAGAGTTTGGTCGGAGGAAACCAAGTGGATGGGGAAGCAGACCAGGGACGGTCTGTGGGTGAGCTGGTCGGAGGGGGTGGCGGGGAGAGAAACGGGGGAATGGTGGAGGCAGGGAGGGGATGGGGAGAGGGGCGACGGTTGTTTTCGGAGAGGCCGACCAAAACCGAGGCGGAAGAAGCTCAGCCGACGGCGGGTAGCGGAGGTTGGCCGGCGAGGCTTGGGGGTCGACTAAGGGAGGCGAAGGGAACCGTCCAGTCGCCAGATCTGGACGGGGGGGAGAAGCAGGTCGTCGGAGCAAAGGGTAAGGATGGCGAACGGTAGAGGGGCGTGACGACAACGACGAAGACGGCCAGTAACGTCCGGGGAGGACAAAAGAGTTGGGGGAGGAGAGCCGCACCGGCAGCCTTCGTGGCCGGAGCCATTATGGTCGCCGGTGATGAGCCTTCTGCAAATGGGACTCTGTTTTAGGGTTGCCTCTGCGAGAGAGAAAGGGGAACAGGAGCGTTTTTTCCTTCCAAGCCCACCTTTGATAAGTTCTTTACTAAACTTTTCAATATTTATGTATGGAATATATTTATAACTTTTTGGAATCAAGTATACAAGGTAATCACCTATAATATACTCATTAGTATTAAATGGAAAATCATCCACCAAGGATTTGGTTACTAACTTTAAAAACTCTAGGAACTCTCTCGTTACATTCTTATGTAGCTAATGACGCCACCATCCCTATCATCAGCCCCATCGTCTCTATTTTCCAACTACGCATTGTCATAGTCTGTCACCGTTGTCATGCCTATACGCTCTTCATCCACCCCATTAGTGATGCCCCTATGCCCTACCATAGAGTTCATCAGACCGTGTCGCGCCTCTAGACCTATTAAAGGGTTCCCTATCTGTTATCATCTTCGATGATAGATACCGATGAACGGTGATGTTCTGGTTCCCCCACATCGGCTCTCCAATGAGGTCGTCCGTCTGAGGCAAGCACCTCGAAAGATGAAGGTACATACCATCTCTATCAAACCTACGTCCACTGGCCCTATCGGTACCGTCAACAAGGGTCTAGCCTCTATCACCATGTCAATCGACGTTCTCCGTGGGATTATGCCAATCATCGCTCTATCTGTCGGTGACACCATATCTGACCACATGGCTGCCTTGCCTAGGATTCATACAGGGTTGTTGCCCCTTATTCTAGTTAATCATATGGGGTGCCGGAGGTGACCGTGGAAATCGGCCATCTAGAGACGTTCTCGAACACTATCATCTGACCTAGAGTGAAGGTTCTCCTTGGGAATCAGGGCCTGAAGTTGGCCTTGGCATGTCACAGCTAATCTCTCTCGCAGCCTCGTGTTCTTACGGGGCAGGGAGTCTCCTCAACGGACGAGGGGCAAGCTTTTAATTTCCAGGTGTTCGTCGACGGTATCCCAAGATGCATCACCTTCACGAGATCAGGGATCAAACGTGATACCTAACGTTCTACATACAGGGGGTCTTTGTTTCCACATGTCCCACCCACTTATTGGGAGAGACCGAGGAGAATATGTCCAACCAAACCTCTCTAATATGACCAGCCTCCGGACAACCAATGAACGGGGTCTCTATAGGAATTGAGTTGAAGAAGACCATAACGAAGAGTAAGGCGGAGGAATCTACGGACCACGAGGGGGTTTAGGTGTGGGCTGGGAAACAGCCTCGCTGGGGACCATGAGGCCAATCTTGAGAGAGGAATGACAAACCAGCCCTCAGTAAGGTTCCTCCACCAGTTACTGTGTTCCATGTCCAAGACGAACTCTTATCCAGACTTTTAGTGATTCTCAAAGGAGGTTCCAACTGCTTATAGGGACCTATGGTTGGTCAAAGGTTGAGTTGGGATTGGTTTTACTGTTCCTTGGTTTTGTTACTTTTCGATTTTCATTTAGATGTTTCAAAATAACCATCCATATCTTAGTTATTTTAGAGGAGTAGGTGTCGGATTATCTACGGATCAATAAAGTTTTTCCTTTGACTAAAACAAGTAGTATTAAATGCAATAAATTAAAAAATCGCATATGCTTTTTTTAGAAGAACAGATACTATTATTATTGAAATATAACGTAGGTCGATGAACACATAATTGTACTCATCTTACATGGCATAAACCAACTAGCGAACATAAAGCAATAACAGGAAAATAAACTTTGCTCTTGACATAGGGGCGGTTGATGGGATATCTGCGGTAGCATCCTGAGATACCGATACAGCATACTTCTACCAAAAGGCACTGGTCGAGCCAACCAAGTGAGAGGGGAATAGTGGTGGACTGACATATCTCCCGGCAAGTCAGCGTGCGTCGTCCTCCCTTGAGTGATACGTGTAGGGCTCCTGAACGCGGGATTGCTGACCCCGGACAGGTAGGGGAAAGTCCTGTCGACTGGTGATGGAACCAACGCCATCTATCAGCCAAGAAGGTGGTACAGCCGACCAACCCCTCCCTGAACCTCCACGGACTCATTCCTGGAGGTGGGGGAGATTGTGGCCCCCGCCGCCGCTACGTGTGGCGCTCCATATCTCCCCGAAACCCGACCCGGGACCCTACCCCTAGCCGATCCGCAACCCAGGTCGCCTTCGACTCGAGCATGTCAAGACCCGACCCATCCGGGTCCCGGTCCACCCGACACGGCCCAAGCAGCTCCGCCCGCCCCGTAACCCAGGCCCCGACCCGTACCCGGATCCGACCCCATTGGATTATCCGCTCCAGCTCCTATGCCCCGTTTCCCGGCGACACGATCCAGACCCGGCCTGCCCTGCACCAAACCCGCTCCCCGGCCCGCGGTCCTCTCAGCCCAGCCCCATCTCAGTCTACCACTGCCCGCTTTGCGTGCATCAGCCATCAGCCCTCATCCTCGGCCCAGGCCCATCGAGCCCATCTGATCCGGTTCCGAAACCCTAGATGCAGGCTCTTTCCCCGGCCTTCGTGTCCATGTCGGTGGCATCTCCTCCTTCTCCGGTTGCCTCGCCTCCTTCTCCGGCTGCCTCTCTGATACAGAAGAGAACACCCCCACTACGTGACCCTCTTCCCTTTGGTCCACAGCCATCTCATCCCACATCAACGGGTTCTTCACCCACGCGAAGGCCGATGAGGATGGAGGCGATGTCGCCGGCAGCACTCCCCTCTCGCCGTGACATCCCACCCGAGGTCGTGGGTCATGTGCAGGCGTCATCCTCAATACACCGCTTCGATATTCCGGCAGACGAAACTGCGGGAATCGACTGCTCCGTCCTCTCGCCGAACTTCGATGGTACGTCCGTGGTCCTGTATCATCGCCGCTCGAACTATGGCTACTGCCGGAGTCGTTGGTATCGATCCTTGCTATTGCCTCCATAAGATACAAAAAACCCTAATGTTTCGATCTCAGATAGAATCGAAACATAGAGTTGCGATTGTCCATACCATGGATAAAAAACGCATATGCTAATTTTATAATGCTACATTAACAATTAAAAATATTTTCGAGTCTATTAATACATTTCTCAATTTTCTATACCTTTGAAATTGAAACTCTAACAATGAACTCGCAAACGATATACTCTAAAACATTAAATTCTAACATTCAAACCTTGTGTTCCTAAAATTACACCTAACACCTATTTAATACATTTATATTTCAAATTTTTATTTTATCTTTTATTATATAAAATTTTTATGTTATTCATTAAATCTCACTCTCAACATTCGGGGTCTAATGACGAGAGGGTTTAAACAGAATGCATGGCTCATCGTCAACTTCTGAGGGTTTTGACGGAGAAAAATTATTTCGATGGAATCATGACTTCTTTATGATGATGAAATCGGTTGTTAGAGCCGAATCAATAGTTGGGGAATACGAACCCAAATTCTTTTTGACTGGACGGGTAGGCCACAAAGCCGACAGAGGATTTAAAGAACCTGAGACGACTGAGCTTCGTCCACAATCTTTGCCAAACTGGGATAACATTACCAGACTCACCTTGTTGGACGAGTATCTTTGAAAACAACGACGACTTAGAAAGATAGGTTAAAGAGAAGACAGAGTTAGGTTTACATGAAAATAAAGGGAAAACGTAAAATCAAAGTATATATAAGAATTGACATATTAATTGTTCCTTAAATTTAAATTTCAATTATCCTCAGAGGTGACACCTCGTCGACAATAGTTCCTCTCAAAAAATCACCAACCGTCACCTTCGTTACCACATATATAGCTTGTAGATTTCAAAATAGTACATATTTTCATTTTGGGAAAAGAAACGCTGAGAAGTAAAGGTGAATCAGATGTGTTCTTGATAAACATCACTTATTAAGTGGGTGTCCCAAAATAAACAAAATCGTAAATATGTGGTATATTGACTTTTTACAAGGTATACGTGATAATAAGGTGATAGCCAATCAATTTTTAAGAAGAAAGGTCATTAATGAGTAAAGTTTTTATATTCTCGACCTCAAATAAAAATAATCAACTCTCCAGCATTATCTGGCTCAACTTTAAGTTGGTGAAGCTAAACACCATTAAAACCATCTCTTACACAAACTTTAACTCAATAACCTATTGATTCGTAACAAACTTAAGATATCACATTTTACGTGACAAAAGTAAATGCAAAAAAAGAAAGAGTAAGCATCGATCTCATGATAGTAACAATTACTCTTATTTTAAAAAGAATTATTATTTGAACTTACATTTTAATATGGTTGGTAAAAAAATATTCATAGCAAGTCACACGTGATTCTTTTAAAACCCTGAAGTTGCAAATTAAATAGATAGATATTCAAAACATGGCAGATTCTCTTTCCAGAACGTAGAACTAATCTCGGCCATTGATTACTCAGATCGGATGGCCACCGAAATTCATGGGGGGTGGGGGTGATTGATTACGAAATCAATTACAAGATATGCATTAATTAAAAAGATATTAAAAGATATGCATTAAATCTGAGCCTTTAATTTTATGATCCAAGGGCTCAGATTGAAAGGTCTGCGTTCTGACGAAAGATAGAAGTTTGTACCTGATTGTTATCCTATATATATATATGCGTTTCAAAAAAAACTTACTCATACACGCAGGTTTTTTCTGAAACATGGTTTTGTTACTTATTTATAGTTCTCGTGAAAATTATATATATAGTTGTATGAATATAATGATGAGTGTATATATTATAATGATGTTTTTTTATATAAAAAGCATAATTATATTTATAAATCGTGAGTATGATTTTACGAATGTGTATGTGTTACATAGTCATATAGGTATATAAAATATAAAATATGTTATGTTAATTTGTATATTTTGTTGTTATTCTATATATAAATACTTATTTTTTGTATGATTATATTATTTTCAGATTTACTCAATATGGATTCAGAATCCAATTGTATTGATACTCCCGTGGTTGTGATTAATAATGAACCCTTGAGTGCGGATCAAGCGGTTAACTCACCAGTTCATAATACTGAAGATGTCGACCCTAACACAAATTCGGAGCTGTTTGTTATTAATAGAGACAAAGATCCGCGGTATGGGATCATTTCGAAAGAGAAACGAGAAATAACAAGAAATTGGCTATTTGTAATTACTCCAAAAAGGGACTATCAGGTGACACTAATCATGGAACAAGTCATCTCAGTAGACATTTGAAACGGTGTCCACGATATAAGGTACCAGACATAGGTCAGGCGATCTTGGCGGGCGAAAGAAAGAACGACGGGAAATTTATTTTGAACAACTATCAATTTGACCAAGATGCATGTAGAAAGGAGCTTGCTCGTATGATTATCATGCACGAGTACCCTTTGTCAATGGTTGATCATCAGAAGTTTCGGGACTTCATGAAAATAGCTCAACCATTGTTCCAAGTTCCGACTCGAAACACTTTGAAGACCGATCTCCTGGATATCTACAAGCATGAGAAGGATGATGCGATCAAGAAGATACTGATAAATGAAAGCATAATTGCACTGACTACAGATATATGGACGGAAAATAGTCAAAGAAAAGGTTGCATGGCAATCACGGTGCATTACATTGACAACGATTGGAAGATGCAGAGTAGAATTATCAGGTATTGTATTTCAAAATTGTTTGCATTATATTTTATTTCATAATTCATGTCATGTTTTAAATTTTTATACTTGTACTTGTTGTGTTTAGGTTCAAATATGTGCCTTGTCCACACACTGCTGATATTCTTGCTAATGTGTTGTTTGACTGTATGCTTGATTAGAATTTGGATAGAAAATTATCTACATTGACGGTAGATAATTGCACAACTAATGATGCAATTGTTAGAATTTTGTTGGAAAAGCTTCCTTCTAGCTCACTTTTACTACATGGAAAGTTATTGCACATGTGATGTTGTGCTCATATTCTTAATTTGATTGTGCAAGATGGTTTATCCATTATTAAAGAAAGTATTGAGAAAGTAAGAGAAACAATTGCTTATTGGAGTTCAACCCCCAAAAGAGTACAAAAATTTGAGGAAACCAAGAATCAGATGGAGATTAAGTGTGGTAAAAAATTAGCTCTTGATTGCAAAACACGATGGAACTCTACTTATTTAATGGTGAAGGTTGCCTTGTAGTATAAGGAAGTGTTGAAGAGATTGTAAATTCGGGAGGAGATGTTTAAGTGTTGTCCAACATATGAGGAATGGGAGGTTGCTGAAGAAGTATGTGAGAAGCTAAATATGTTTTATGAGGTGACTGAGGCGTTCTCTGGTAGTAAGTATCCGACTGCGAACCTATTTTTTCCTCATGTGTGCTCTATTAAATTTTCATTGCTTTCATGGAAAACATTTTCACGTGAAATTATAAAGTTTATGACATTGAGCATGAATCAGAAATTCGACAAGTATTGGCATAGCATACATGGGATTATGTCTATTGCTATTGTTTTAGATCCAAGATTCAAGATTCAGCTTTTGGAAGCCTACTTCCCTAGGCTTTATGGCAATGCATCTGCTATAGAGATTGAGAAAGTGAGAACATTATGTTTGAAGCTCGTTGAAGAATATAACTGTAGAGAATCAAAAGCACTTGGACAACATGACAATATGGTGCAAAGTTGTCATCGAGAGGCTTCAGATACATCAAATGTAAGGTTGGATTGGACTATCTTCGAGTCATATGTAAGTGGGGCAAAGAAGGGATTTTCTAGATCTGATTTGGATCAATATTTAGAGGACACGCTCGTGCCGAGAAGTGTTGATTTTGACATTCTGGTTTGGTGGAAAAATCATGGGTCAAAGTGGCCTACTTTGCAAAATATAGCTAGAGATGTTCTAGCTATTCCGATTTTAACTGTAGCTTCTGAATCAGCATTCAGTTCCGGAGGTAGAAATGTCACCCCACAACGTAATAGGCTTCATTCAGAGACTTTAGAGGCACTTATGTGTTCTCAAAGTTGGTTATGGAATGATAATATACAAGGTAAATCAAATATTTTATGCAATCTACTTAATTTAAATTACTATTTATAGATAATTTGTCACTAATATTTATTTGGGGTTACTCCATGTCCTAACGCCCAACTTTCAAAAATTGTTAAATCCAAACCCTGTACAATTGAAATTGTCATGTAGTAACGGTCAATTAACTGAAATTGCCAACGGTTTCTAATTTTAAATGGACGTTAACTTGGCCAAGTGAAAAGTCGAGTTTACCCTCAAATATGTTCTTCCTACGGATGTTAACTTGACCTAACTTCTTATCTTTGTGACCTAATATCTTCATCTCATCTCTTCGAACTTCATCTCTTTATGTCCAAGATTCGAATTTCATCTCTTCGTGACCTCAGCTCGCGCAAGCTCCATTATAAAATGAGTCACGTGGGCAGCACGTGATTCACTGTTCACGGAAAAAGTCAATTTAAACAATACTTTTTTATTTTTAATAATTCAGTTTTGAAATTCGTTACTATTTGACAATTTTCCAAAGCTTGGGTGCGGATTTGACAATTAAGTGTAGTACGAGGTTAGGACATGGAGTAAACCCTATTTAGTTAAGTCTGTGTTTTCAGAGACATGCTCTAAAGAGAAGGAT